>CM071580.1:8765605-8794420 GCA_036426205.1 Ascaphus truei | reverse complement strand
TGCAGGCTCACTCACTGTCCGTGCAGGCTCACTCACTGTCCGTGCAGACTCACTCACTGTCCGTGCAGACTCACTGTCCGTGCAGGCCCACTCACTGTCCGTGCAGGCTCACTCACTGTCCGTGCAGGCTCACTCACTGTCCGTGCAGGCATTGCGTGTGCAGAGCGGGGACACTTGGCATTGCGTGTGCAGAGCCGGGACACCTGGCATTGTGTGTGCAGAGCTGGGACACCTGGCATTGCGTGTGCAGATGGGGACACCTGGCATTGCGTGTGCAGATGGGGACACCTGGCATTGCGTGTGCAGAGCGGGGACACCGGGCATTGCGTGTGCAGAGCTGGGACACCTGGCATTGCGTGTGCAGATGGGGACACCTGGCATTGCGTGTGCAGAGCGGGGACACTTGGCATTGAGTGTGCAGAGCTGAGGCCATTTTTGCTCTTACGTACATCAGTCTGGACAGTGCAGATGGGGGTATAAAAGAGATGAGCTTGTACAGTATAAGAAGATACTTCTACATACATACATACATACATACATACATACATACATACATACATACATACATACATACATACATACATGTATGTATAAGGAAGGAAACTTGTGCACAAAATAAGGGAGGCCCCCTGCTTGTTCATTAGCCTCTGTCTGACGGCTCTATTCACTGTAGACATTATCGATCTGTAACAGTCACTCACATGAATGAATAATGTCTCTTGCCCCATAACGAACAAACCTCTGAACTTGGTTTTCTTCAGGAATGATACAGTGTTAAGGAGAAGAGACACTCCACTACAATGCATCCCTGGCCCACAGAGCTGACATTCTAATGCTGGTGCAGGAGATATCGTGACTTGCCCAAGGTCACAAGGACCTGGCACTGGGATTTAAACTGTGTCACAAACGTGAAAGGCAGTGACATTACCGCTGAGCTGCCCCGCTTTTCTGCTGCTGGCGCTGTACAAAAACAGGAGATACAGCGCCCACCAAAGAGAGTGGGTCCAAAGATTATATAAAAAATTATTTCGTTATTGAGTCCATTAAAAATGGAGGTACAGACAGTCTTCCTACGCGTTTCGTGTGCGTTGCACTTTATCAAGGAGAAAGTGCAACGCGCACGAAACGCGTAGGAGGGCTGTCTACACCTCCATTTTTAATGGACTCAAAGAAATAATTTTTAATCTCATCTTTGGACCCACTCTCTTTGGTGTGCGCTGTATCTCCTGTTTTTGTACATCTGTATCTATAATCAGCAGCACGCCCAACAAGGGGCACAGGACAGGAGTATTTGCATATAAGTGAGTATATTCTTGCTATTGCTTCATGTGTTATAATAGTGGTCCTGGGACTATCCCAATGAGGTGGTGAGTGGTGGGCTTAGTCCCATGACTCTCTTCCTTCAGGGTTATATTGTCTCTTTACAGGACTTCATATCCCCTGAGGTTGATTTACTCTCTATATATATATACCACTTGCCTCTTATCCTGTGCCTTGGTTTACATGCTATCATTTTTCTACATACATATTGGGAGGATCCGGCACCGGAGCGCCTATACCACTAAACTTTTGCATCTGTTACTGGCGCTGCCGGCGCTCTGTGCTACCCATGAGCACCTAACCTCTGCAGCGCTTTATATGCGGGTTCTCTGCTGTCCGCTCACCCCCCAGCCCTACGGGTGGCTGAACGCGAAGCTTGGTTACTAAAAGGCCCTGGAGTTCTCCCGTTCCTTAGCGGTGAGACGGGTGCCCCGGCCTCTCCTTCTTGGAGTGGTTTTTAATGCCACGTGAAGGCTAATTGATCAAGCCATGTACACCACGCAACTATAAAGGGAGTAAAGTAGGTCATCGCTGAACCCCCAGCTGAAATATGTCAGGACGTGTTAGTGTCAGCTCATACTACTGACAAAATGACTGCCCTCCTTAACCCGCTCACTGCCGGAGCCGCCTGCACTGCAGAGCCGCAGAGAGACTGGGCGAGGGACATACCTCTCGGGACACAATGTTACATGCAGGTCACCACCAATCGGACTCTGACTTTCGGACACCGGACACTATATTTTCACTCTTGTTTTCTAATCCAAAAAGGGCATTTAAACCATATATATATAAAAGCGTGCAATGCTGGTGATTTCTGCCACTACGCCAGTATGGCTGTGTCCATAGAAGGACAGGCAGCGCTGAGCCGTGCGGACGCTCCGCGGTGAGTCATCCTCAATGAGGATGTCTTGAGATTGGCTCCCGCAGGCGTGCTGAGGCGCAGGGATTTTCAGCCGACAGCAGAACCTGTTTCTGAGCGCGCTGTCGGCTGAAAACCTCCAATCAGAGCGAAGCAGCGTTATTGTCACGGCGCCGTGACGTCGGCGCCGTGACGTTGATGTCGGCGCTTCGCAGGCTATTGGCCCAGTGACGTCGGTGCCCCGCCTCCCCCCGCCTCCCGATCGCGCACGCTGGCTCGTCTGCTAGTTCATGCAATCGCTCCTGATTGCGCAGGCGAGCCTCAGCGTGAGCGCGGAGGAGCGCTGACTGGTAAACTATGGACGCAGCCTAAGTCTGTGCTGGGAATCAGACGTGGCCGACACTCACCAGGCCCGGTCTGACTGAAACGACTGCCCCTGCAATCCAAGAGAGGCACAATATTACCTCTGCTCTGCCAGAGGGGCAAGACATGGCAGACAGGTAAAAGTACAGGCGTTGTATTCACTGCCCTGTTTTGCTGGGTTCCCCAAAGACTTGTGGTGAGCAGGGAACGATCTCTGCCTTTGCCAGCACACCACGGCTGGTCTTAGCACAGTACACATTGTGTAATGAACCTGTTACAGTAATGATGTATTATTACATTATCATCCATAACTCTACAGGCAATCCCTTTGTCAGTGAACCTGTAATATCCACATGCACTGTGAGTGTAAGTGTGACTCCCGCACACTCCCCGTGTAACACGCCCCAACCTGCACCTCTATTCTGTGTCATATGAATCTAAGGGCCAGATACATCAGGCTGTGGTAACCTAAAAATGTGTATAGCGCCCCCAAAAAAGCGCCTTATTTTTACCGTGAGCTACATCAATGTTGCCCCGCCAAAACCAAAGCACTTTTTTGTGCTAAGAAAAAGGCACAATAGCGCATGTTTATCGTAAAAACTGCCATACATCAAGTTCTGATATTTATCAGAAACGGGATGAACGGAAGAAATACCACAAATAATTTATTACCTGGTCCTAGGCTGGCAGTTAGCCCTGATATATATATTATATATATATATATATAATATATATAATATAATATATATATATATATATATATATATATATATATATTATATATTATATATATATATTAGATTGGAGATATACCAGATTAGAGTCCTAAGAGAGACAGCACACCAGGAATGATATTCAAATGATTCTGTATTGTAGAAAATACAGGCACCCAGCCAATGTTTCGGTCTGCAGAGACGCAACCTTCTTCAGCGCACTGCCCTGAAGAAGGTCGCTCTCTGCAGACCGAAACGTGGCTGTGGTGTCTGTATTTTCTACAGTACAGAATCATTTTGAAGATCATTCCTGGTGTGCTATCTCCTCATTACTGGACTCTAATTGTAATATCTCCATTATTCTTACGTATGGATTAGCATCTGGATTTTTCATTTATACAGGGTGCTGGTTGTTGTTTGCTATTACATATAATATATATATAGATATATATATATTGATATTATATATATATATATATATATATAATCTACTATACTTTATATATATAACTATACTATATATATAGATATAGAGTAAGTCAGGTTAGCCCACACATATTATATAGTATATATATAACTTATCAATACAACATACATATATATATATATGTATATGTATGTATGGGGCTAAAGCCTTGTATATATATCTATCAGGCGTTAGCCCACATACATACATACATTATATATATTATATATATATATATATATATATATATATATATATATGTAGTGTATTGGCAGAACGGCCTCGTGGTGGGGTCAATAAGAGGCCAAACAATGGGTTAGGCTTTAACTCCAGTGGTTTATTCTCTATAAACACAACAGAATAATAAGCACACTGTGCTTTTAAGGAAAAACACAAACCATAAAATAAAAACCAACTCCCCTTGGGAGACTTACTAGACCATTCAGGCCCTATCTACCTGGCTTGCCAGATAAGCCAGTTACCAGCCCCCCAAGCATACCCTTATGTTTAGAGACAATATCAGGGAATATATAATATTAAAGTCATTATCTATTAGATGGGGAACTGTGTCCCTTGTGAGTCCAGGCAATCCCTCTGGTCACATTAGAGCTCCGCTTACTCCTTAGGTCTGGAATGCCGGTTCCATGGAGCAGGGCTTTGTCCAGCAGTATGTTCACATCGTGGCAATTCAGTTTCCTGGGTGTCATTCCCAGATGGTCCCAAGACCCTGCTCCCTGAAGACCTGGGTACCAGACCAACCAGTGTTCTCCTGGTTGTGGAGAAGTCTGTCTCTCCCCTGGCTGGTGAAAATCAAATCAATCAAAAGGCTTATTGCCTTTTAAACCTTCTTTTCATTCAGGAGTTCTGGTTTAATTGGTTGCACCTGCAGCTAGCCTATCCAGGAGGAATTTAACTGCCTGCATGCTGAAAAGCCCATATACTGCACATACTGCACTAATCCAGCATACAGAGATAGTGACTGTCATAATATATATTTAATGGCCAATATACATAGGCCAGCTCAATCCCTCCAGACACACACACCCCTCCCAGAAGGCCTAACCACCGAGTCTGGGGCAACTACCCCCAACTCCACAATAACCCCTCCACCCCTCGCCCCCCTCCTTCCCCCCCCCCCCCCCCCTCCCTCCCGCCCGCTAGACCAATGCCCAAGATCCGACATTTTAAACACAAAATCATTGATTGTCACTGTGGATAACTAGGCCCTCTCAATGGGGGTTTAGATAGCCACAATGGCAATAAATGGTAAACTGTAATACAATCAATGGCCTTAAGTTCAAAATGTATTTTTAATGTTATAATTTTTTATTTTAAACGTGTATTTTATTTGGGTTAGTGCCCTAAACCACTATTAGCCACATTTGCCTAATAAGGATGTTGGGCATTAGTTTAGAGAGGGGAGGGGGGGATGTTGGTTGGGGTTAGTTGCCTTGGGGTGGGTGATGGGACGTATTAGCCCCTTGGTAACCTTAGAGGTTAGTAAAGCGTTGCATGGCGCTAAGATGGGCAACAGGGTTAGGTAGTTTACTTTTATGTATTAACCCCTTTGGTGACTGTGGTATATCTTGGTACCCACAGGCATCCAATGGGTTAATGTTATTTTTATCATAGGCTTCCGTAATAAAAGTTATTACAGAAGCTTAGGATATAAATATGATTGTGAGGTCATCAACACATTATTAATGGTCGCGTTAATTCCCGCATCACGATTTGGGCCGAATATCGCGCCCGGCACATTATTACGGTAATGAAGTTCGGTTTTTATTTATATACTGGATGTGATATTAACTCCACTTTAACTGAGTTTGATGTATCCGGCCCTAAATCTAACATGTCAGGTAAATCGCATTGATTTTATCCATCTCCATCCCAAACCTAACAGTGTAATCATACACCCCCCTCCCTTTATTTTATTTAAGTTGCATGTTGTGTTTCATGTTATTATTTAAGGACATGTACACAAGTGTAAATGAAAATATTATGTTTGGGAGTTAACTCAAAGGGTTAACTCGGGTTAGGAAAATCATCATTTCCGAGGAGTGGAGAGAGATGCAATGTAAGATACTGCATAGGGCCTATTATGCTTTTGATATCAATTATAAGGGGATAGAGAAATCTAAAAATAAGTGCCCCCAGTGCTCCCAGGAAAGAGCAGATTTAAAACACTGTGGTGTCTGGTTATTTCTGATTTTTGAGATAAAGTTCTCCAATATATACAAGAAATTATTGGGGTAACTACTGTCACGGTGGGCCAGGTCCTTTAACACATTTATATTTCTGGAATCAGTCAATAGGCAAAGCAGGGCAGTGAAATATAATTGAGTTTATTTGGATAAAACCTCGGAAATACAACAAAACACAAAAGACAGAAATATACACACTTACTGGGGTATGAGATCTAACCTTTCCTAGGTGCAGAGCGCTCGCTTGCAAGGGCTTACCCTGATCGGAACCTTGTTCCGGACGTCCTGGACCGATATTCTGCAGAAACTCCTGACCGGGACCTAGTCCTGATACTCCTGGAACTGTTTTGGGCAGGAACTCCTGACCGCGACCTTTACGTTCTCAGGTGAGAACTTGGTCCTCGTGTCTGACTCTGCCGGGCAGACTTTCCTCGCTTCAAAACGAAGCCGGTTTCTCTGTTATTTGGGACAGAGCAACTTTTGAAAAGCCCGCCCTAGCTTCATCGGCTCAAGCCACAAAATCGTCTGGTTCTCTGACTTGGGCTTCTCCTTACATACCCTCCGCTGAGCTATGTTCAGTATGGAGGAAGGAGCGACCAATCAGAGCGTGGGAATTCCTCCCCGCCAGCCAACAGAAACAGGGGCTCGTCTCTGGACTGACGTCAGAGGAGGAGGCGTGCCGAGCTGGCTCAAAAGGCCGGGTGAGTGGGAAATATGATTTAGCCAATGGGAGAAGCGCCTACGAGCTGTATCTCCCCCGGCTATCTCATTGCAACCCGCTGGGCAGGTGCCACCAAGTCTGGCAGATACATAAGGTGTCCCCACAGGGCGCCCTTTGTTCTCCGCACCTGGCAATTCTCCCTTCCTCGCCCACCAAACGGTCTTCTTACCTCTGGACATCCTCTTTAAACTACGGACTCTATACAGACATACCGGCGTCTATGCTGATGCCCTGGCTGACTGTATAGAGCCTTATAGTAAATGCCTAAAACATTATACAGTGCACTTTAATAAAGTATACACTTTGGGGGCCGTATACTTATAAGGGAAATGGATTTGGGATAATTGGGCTTGAAATCCAGGAGTCTGGGGGACCCTGGGTTGCCCCGGTGTAATTCACACTACGTACCGGCAAATCACGCCTGCTCGCCGGCAAAAATTAAAGGACTGCCGGTAACTTCGGCCCCCGAACTCCTGCAAACAAAATAATTGCTTTGCTACCCAAATATCCCCCCTAAAACTGACACACAAGAAATCTCACAGTTCTATGGCCAAGGGAACATGAAAACAGGAAAAAGCAGGGGTCACTTTGTTTTCCACATGTGTTACCCCCGGTCCCTGGCTTAAGGTGTTTATGTAGCTACCAGGGACCCCACAGTTTCAGGGGTAACCAGAGGGCTTAACCTTTATTATGTAGCCTGGTTACCCCCTCCCGTGACACCTACAATCAAAGAGCCCTTAGCCTTGCTGTTTGGAAATATGGAAAGTTGGAAACAGGTTAATGTAAGGAACTGTCGCAAGGCCGGCAGAGATCACCTTGCCTGCAGCAAGGAAAACAGTGATGGTGAAATGGATAAAGCCTGAACACCCCCACTTTAGATATCTTAAACGATTATCTGAATAAATTGATGATGATGGACAAATTAGAAGCTGAGACGAATAAGGAATTAAGAACCGAGAATTGTTTTTTTAAATGGGAAAAGTTTATTGATACAATGTCACAACAAGATAAGGATTCAATGACACAAATATGTGAGCATATCTCTTGGGGTCTCCTCAGGCTGATTGCAATGGGTCACAGATCATCTTTCCCTTGAGGAATATGATAGTATATTGTTGATGGGGGAGATGGTGAATGGGGAATATTATGCCAGATTCTGTTAGGAGGCCGTGTGGTGAGAGCTTTGATGTTAATCTTTGAAAATACTATTATCTGGGGTTTTTTCTATTATTATTATTTTTTTTTTGTTAATGCGTTGAATTTTGAAATTATAGGTACGATGAGCAATACCAAAAATAACTTTGTATAAAAGTGTGTTTTTCTGTGTTTTTTATTGTCTTTTTTCTGTATTGCAATGTTGTAATGTTGTTTAATGCTGGTAAACCCAATATAAAAAAATATAAAAAAAAAAATATATACATTGTTTGTTGATGTCTATATTTTGTATTGTGTTCCCTTAGTGTCTACCCTTTTCTTTTTTTTTTACCACATTTAAAACTGAGAGGAAAATATTATTTGAAAAAAAATCCCCAAAAAATCTTGTTGAGGCATTTTCAATCCCCGAGGGGGCACTTTGTTTTTTTGCAGCCAGGATGATGCCAGTGGGGAGGTTTTTTTTCTTTCAAAATGGCTGGCGGCTGCGGCGGTCGGGGTGAGATGTCCATATCACTTAATACATATAACCGCGGAAATTTGCAAACACTGCTATGGCTGAAATTGTTGCAGGGTTATAATGGGAGGACCCTTTGGAATGGACGACCGACACTCAACAATAACTTCAGCTTTTTCTAGATGTTGCCTGGGGTTGGGGGGCTTCTGAGCTTATTTTGAGGGGTTGTTGTGGGCGAGCGGTGGCCAAAACCGTGGTCTGATGCTTTATCCCGAATGCAGCTAATAGAAATTAGGACGCTAGCATCCAAGGTGGAACAAGTCGGCCTGCACTGCCCGGCGGAGTTGTGGGATCTGGTGGTGGTCCAATAATGGACTTGGTTTGTGCTTCCGTGGCATTTGGTAGGTGGGACGCTTATGCGGCCACTTGGAGCTGTCACAGGGTTGACTACTACAGAGCTGCAATCCAATGGCTGTGCCAAGCAGGCAGGTTGCAAAGCCGTAGTCGGGGTCACAAGCAGAGGTCAATGCAGGCAGTGAGAGGCATAGTCGGGGTCACAAGCAGAGGTCGATGCAGGCAGTGAGAGGCGTAATTAGGGTCACAAGAAGAGGTCGACGCAGACAATGAGAGGTGTAGTCGGGGTCACAAGCAGAGGTCGATGCAGGCAGTGAGAGGCGTAATTAGGGTCACAAGAAGAGGTCGATGCAGGCAGTGAGAAGAGTAGTCGGGGTCACAAGCAGAGGTCGTTACCGGCAGTGAGAGGCAATATAGTGACAAGAAAAAACTAAGGCGCTCTCTCTGTATAGTGGTAAATGTAAAATAAACGGTTGTGATACTACCGTAATAGAGGATTCCTACATACACCCATACAATGGTGCACTACGTTGGAGTCCAATGTCTGCTGCTCAACCCCAAGGATCTTTCCGGGACCCCCAAGTGGAAGCAAAAGATGCATAGAAATATAAGGGGCGTGCAGATGAAAAATAGAATCAACTGACAACAGGGGATTGGCTATAGTTATAACCAAACCACCGTCACAACGAGAAATGCCCCAGTGTTAGAATGGACACAGTCAATACATGAACTTAGTGATATATATCAAGGTGAAGATGGGGACAAGTGTGAATACTGGATATATGAGAATAACTCACACGGCCATGTGTACGCAAATGGTGCTTAAATTGTGTCTTTACTTATTCCTCCTATCGATTTGGAGCTGCCGTGTGATCTCCTGTGAGTTACTTCTCCAAATGTCTCAGTTCACCTCGTCTCAGGAGAATCCCCCGTCATCAAACAACATGCATGGAAAGTGTATTTAGGTAAAAACACACATATTTATTATGCAATAAACATACAAACTCATGTTAAAACTCCCCAGTAGTCACAGCAGCGTCCGCGTTTATTGCAGCCCGAGCAGGTCGTCACCACTGCGTCCGGAATACAGCTTGGAACGCTGCTGGAACGCAAACAAAACGGACAGCTACGGCGGCTGCCGAGGTCCAAAAAGTGTCCCGCAGATTAGAGTAACGCGTTTCGCCGAATGAGCGGCTTCCTCAGGCTCGTGAGAGGCGTAGTGTGAGTCACAAGCAGAGGTTGATGCAGGCAGTGAGAGGCGTAGTCGGGGTCATTAGCAGAGGTCGATGCAGGCAGTGAGGCATAGTCAGATTACAAGCATAAGTCTGGTAACGATAATAATAGGTGATGCACAAAGACAGAGTAAAGTAGTCTACAGGGCGAACCAGTATAAACAGGCGCTGAGAAACAGGAAGGGGATGTTTATATAGGGCTGGCTGGAGGCTGGAGATAGGTGATCAGTCTGGAAGGTTCCTTGACAGACCTAGCAGCAGGAGCAGCAGTCCTGGTGGATGAGCGGGGAACTGCAGACTGGGGGCAAAAATGATCAAGTTCCAGACCCTGTCAGGAACATCCCTGACAGGCACAAATACCAGGATCTGGTAGGCGAGCTGGAGCTTGAGGTCTCTGAGGTTGGGGCCCTCCTTACGTATGTGTTAGTCCTTATAGAAAGAGGGCCAGCAGGTAGCTTAGTCGACAGGAAGCTTGGAGGTTTTTTTTGTTTTTTTTCAACTTCAAATTTTTATTAGGTTATACAGTTTGTACAATATGACACAGTCCATTGTTTCGCACCAGAATACACATACAAGAATTCTAAACCGACCCCGTGTACCCTAGCGTGCGTGATCATCACTGGACATACCCCATTTACTCACAAGACGGGACAGACGTGACCTACTAGACCAAGACACGACAACAGAGGGTACACACAAGGAGGGAAGGGGGGGGGCGTGACGGAAAGGTCCGGGGTCCACTGACGGATGCCTTTTCTGCTGCGATGATCTGGTCTCCGCATATTTTGCTTTGTTCCCGCATCACTTGGTCGCGGGGGGGGGTCCTACCTGTCTCATAGCTACGTAGTCATGGGTCCTGCTTATTTACCAGAAAAGGCATCTATAGTTATTAATGCAAGATTGTGCTGGCATCTAACCCGGGGATATCGGTCTGGGCAAGCCACGGCGCCCAGACTTTTAGGAAATTGAGGCCAGTGTCATTGACCCAACTCGTCAACTGTTCCATCTGGCAAACGTGCCAAATTATGTTCCTAATTCTCGGGATTACTGGTAATTCATGCTGTTTCCAAACTGCTGCAATCTCACACCTAGTGGCGGTTGCAAAATGCGTAACCAGTTTGTGTGCCGACTTTGACAATCCCTGGGTCCGCCTGCCCAAGAGGAACAGTCACGGGTCCAGGGGGATCTCCAAATTGAGAATCCTTTGTATCCATTCCCTAATGTTTTCCCAAATCGGGACCACCTTCGGGTAAGACCACAGCATATGTTGTAAGTCAGCTACCTCCCCACACTGCTTTGGGCAGAGTGGGGAGTATCCGCTGACAAATTTAGATAATCTTAGTGGGGTGTGATACCAGCGCATCAGGACCTTATATGCGTTCTCTTTTAACGTTGAGCAGATTGAGCTTTTGGCTGCCGCTTGCAGAATGTGAGCCCAGTCTTCGTCCTCTAGTGTCTCCCCTAAATCCGTCTCCCATTTCGTCATGTAGTTCAGTCGTGGTTCTTCAGTCCTCTCTGGACAAATCACTTCCCTATACATCCTAGAGGTAAGTCCCCTTGTGTCCGTCTCTCTAGAGCACAGCTGCTCGAAATTGGTTCATGCTGGCCGAATTGGGAATTTATTGTAAAAAGCTCTGATCTGGAGGTAACGAAATAGTTCAGTGTTTGGTAACTCTTTCTCTGATTTAATTTGCGTGAAAGTTTTAATGAATTTCCTCCCCTCCAGATCTTTCAGCCGTTTGTATCCCGACTGTGTCCAAATTATAAAATTATTACTGAGCATCCCCAGAGCGAATTCCGGATTTTTTAATAACGGGGTCATCAAGGAATGTTTAGTTGTTAGATTGTGTCTAAATTTAGTATTCCCCCAAACCACTAGAGAGTTCGCCATGGCCTGCAGCAGCATCCCTACTGTGTTTTCACATCTTTTGGGTAGCCAGATTAAATTGTGCAGCTCTACTGGTGCACAGCAGTCTCTCTCCAGCGCCACCCATCTCCTCAAGGACGGATCTGAGTGCTACTGGACAATTTGGCATAATTGGGCTGCTTTATAATATGCCAACTGGCAAGGTACCGCTAATCCTCCTCTTGTCGTTGGCCTTGTTAGGATGCTTTTTGCAATTC
Source organism: Ascaphus truei (assembly GCA_036426205.1). Taxonomy (NCBI): domain Eukaryota; kingdom Metazoa; phylum Chordata; class Amphibia; order Anura; family Ascaphidae; genus Ascaphus; species Ascaphus truei. The sequence continues at coordinate 8,782,455 of CM071580.1, read as the reverse complement.
GCGGGCTTTTGTTATGCCAAATAAATTTCATGATTCTAGTCTGTAAAGAGAGAATGTCAGTCTGAACTATGGGTACCGGTAGGGTCTGGAACAGATAAAGCACCTTTGGCAGGAGATTCATTTTTATGCTGTGGATTCTCCCAAACCAGGAAATGCCATACCCCGCCCATACCCTGAGATCCTCCCTTAAAGTCTGAAACAGCCTGGGGTAATTGGCTTTGTAGAGGGATTTATAGTCTTTAGTAATGTAGACTCCTAAGTATTTTATAGAGGAGGCTTGCCACTTGAAATTAAAGTTTAGCTCGATTCATTTCTCTACCGGTCGTGACAGATTTATGTTGAGGGCTTCTGATTTGGTCTGATTAATTTTAAACCCCGAAATTTGATTGAACTTTCCCAGAATCTCAAAGACATTGGGCAGAGAGGTAAGTGGTTTTGACAACGTCAGGATCACATCGTCTGCGTACAGCGCCACCATGTGGGATTGGTCCTTTACGTCTATCCCTGAAATATCTGGGCTAAAGCGGATGTGCGCCGCCAGGGGTTCTATGCATAGGGCGAATAACAGCGGGGACAGGGGGCATCCCTGCCTCGTCCCACTACAAATATTAAAATTGCTCTGAAGGGAAGCCCTGGTGTCTCACCCTCGCGGTAGGGCCGTTGTATAAAGCTAATATGGCCTCCAGTACACGTCCTTCGAAGCCAAACGCTCCCAATGTTTCTCTCAAATAGGACCAGTGTATCCTATCGAAGGCTTTCTCCGCATCCAGACTTAATATCATTGACGGGATAGTCTGTTTTTTGGCCAGATCAATCAAATCAATTATCCGTCTGGTATTGTCTGCTGCTTGCCTGCCTCCGATAAACCCCACCTGATCTGGGTGGATTAACCTGGGCAGGACGATACCCACCCTGTTAGCTAATAGTTTAGAGAAGATTTTTATGTCAGAGTTGATCAGGGAAATGGGCCGGTAGCTCTTCCAGTCTACCGGGTCCTTGCTTGGTTTGTGGATCAGTGAGATTGAAGCCTGGAGCATTTGAATTGGGAAGGAGGCCCCTTCGAGAATTTCGTTAAATAATTTCAGTAAGTGTGAAGCTAGTATTTTAAGATATTTTTTATAATATAAATTTGAGAAGCCATCAGGCCCTGGAGCCTTAGCTGGTTTACGTGATTTTATTACCTCGGCTAGCTCCTCTAGGGTAAAGTCCCCCTGTAATGCAACCCTCTCCACTCTGCTCAATTTGGGAAGTTGTGCCTCTTTTAGAATTTTCTTTTAGTTTCTCTCCTGTTTCTTGTGTGTAGCTGACCTTATCTCCGTCGTAGAGAGTCTCATAGTACCGCTAAAAATTCTTCTACGATTCATCTAGGATTGGAGGTAAGGTTCCCCCCCACCTGTGTTCGAATTGAGGAGATACAATAATTTGGAAGCTTGTTGGCAAGTAAGGTATCTGGCTTGTTGGCTTTATCATAGAACTTACGCTTAGACCAGGCCAACTACCTCTCGGCCCAGGAGGTTAGCAACAAATTAAGTTTGATTTTAGTGTCAGATAGCTCTTTCGGGGTGTCTTCTTGTTTATTGTCTATGTGGAGTGCAGAGAGGTGTGCTAGTCTCTCCCGCAACTCCTTTATCTGAGTCTCCTTTTCTCTCTTTTTTTTTGCGTCCAAATTCATTGAGTCCTCTGGGGTTTTATTTTTTTATAAGATTAATGGGCATGGGTGATCCTGCTAAGTTTTTTTATAGAGAGGAGGGTAGTAGCCGGTTTGAAGAGGATTTCAGCTGTTCAGAATGCCCGGAAGCTGGTCGCCCAACTAGTGCTTGAGGGCCTTGTCCAGGCGACCGGGAGGATTTGTGCATCTCTGTTTAAGCTTAAACTATTTAACGTAGCTTTTGCTCTGGCATTTTTTGGGGCTCTGTGCGTAAGCGAGCTAGTTTGCCCAACCAAATGGGGAGGGGGTGGTTTGTTAGTCAAAAATGTGGTTCAAGGTCCAGGGTTCATCAGGCTTCTAGTGTGGCAGTCAAAACCTGACCTGCTGGGCCGGGCCGCTTGGGTCTTGTTAAGGGGTGTGGCGGGTAGCCTGACCTGCCTGGTCATGAGATTAGGAGTGTACATGGAGGTTATACCGCCTATCCTGGGCCCATTGTTGGTACATGCAGGTAGTGAGTCTTTATCAAGGTTTGAATACCAGCAGGTTTTTCAATTATGCCTGGTTAGATAGTTTCCAGCTTGACACCCACTCCTGCATAGGGGCAGTGACCAAGTCAGCTCGGGCCGGCCTGGGTTCGGAGGTGATCCAAAGGATCGGGCGTTGGGAGTCGAACCGGTACCATAGCTATGTTAGGCCGGCGCTAATTATGTAGGTGTTATGCTTATTTCCGCCTGTGATATTTTAGGTTATGCTACCCTGGATTGGACATTTGGATTATCAGGGTTTCATTCATTCATTCGGTGGAAAAGCGTGCTGCCTGGTAGAAGTTTTCTGGTGGTGCGGGCGAGAGTTGTGTTGGGACAAACTGTTACCAGAGTTGCTGGTCTTAGCTAGGGATAGGAGGCCTCCCCAAATTTTTATACTCAATGTCGGGGCAACCATGTGGTGTCTGTAAAATCCCTGGATATAATTGGGGCAATCAGAAGGGACTTCATCCAGATCCAGGTGGGTTTGGGGACAGCGCAAGTCATTTGGTCAGACAGTATGTACAGGAAGATTCGGAAAGAGGCCCGTTTAGCACAGGTGATTGAGCGGACGAGAAACAAGCTCAATAAGGTCGACTACTTGCGGCTCTCTGCAGGTTGCCGAAACCCAGCTGCTGCCTCTCTCCCTCACTATCCTGCCAGCAAACCTAATCTGGCCTGATCCGCAGAAGTTGCCTGCTGGAAGGTGTCTGTGGAGGTGCCAGTCCAGGCAGCATGCTGTAGACCAGTGGCCTCCAAACTTTTCAGTACGAGGGACACATCGTATATTCTACACATTTTCCCCTTGTCAAAGAAAAAAAAAACTTTTTATAATTTTTATATATTTATATATTTTATAAATTAATGAATACGTTTTATTTTGATATTTTGGGGGTAATCAGCATGATATGATTCAGAACAAAAGAGAAACGTGACAATTACAAAGGAAGGCTGCAGTGCTTTCACTGGGAAATTATATATAATGAGCAAAATATATATATATATATTTCAAGTTGCTGCGGGCCGGATAAAATCTTGTGGGGGACCTGATGTGGCCCGGGGGCCTGATATGGCCCCCGGGCCGTAGTTTGGAGACCCCTGCTGAAGACTGGCAAAAGGGAGGTTCCCCTGACAGGCACCTCCATGGGCACCTTTCAGCAGGCAGCTTAGTAGGCCCCCTCTATACAAGTTTCTAATAACCCCTCACTCATCCAGGGCAGCTGGCAGGCAGCAGGCAAAGTCCAGACTGCAGAAACCACATCCTCACCCTCCAAAAATCCCCTCCCGAGCCAAGCCCCAACGATGGAATTCCACCATTGGACGCTTACAGTCGGGTAGAACCTGCCGCCATCATACGCGTCATCGTGGATGGTGTCTATTCATCAGCATTGCTGGACCCTGGGTAGCAAGTGACCATCGTGTACAGAGGGTTCTATAACCATCTCCAACACCGACCCTTGCAATCAGTTGAGCACATGACACTGAGGGGACTCAGCAAGGAGGATTACCCTATCGACGGAGTAGTGAAGGTTCGACTGGAGATACTTCAGCTGAACACAGGCAAATCGCACCCTATGGATGTGGAGGCGCTCGTATGCCGCGAACCCCAAGAGCATCCCAGTGCCCCGATCATACTGGGAACCAATACCGATACAGTGCGGGCAATAATCAGGGCCTATCTGCAGGAAGCCGGCGAACTGCCTTTGGATAGTCTGACCATCCACTCCATCCTTCTGGACCAGTGTTGTAATTTATCTGCACTAGACAGACACGGAGAGCTCTTCAACCGTCCTGGTGGGGTTAACGGAGATTTCCCCAGGGGGAGTGAAGCACATGGCCGCATTGTGCTGCTACCCCGAACGAGGACAAGGCCGATCACCTCTTTTCTCTGGAAAGTAGGTCTGAGGAAGACGCCCAGCGAGGCTACAAACTGGTGCCGGAAGTGCGAGAGTGGTCCTCCAAGATTCCAGGAAGAATTAAAGTATTCATCCAAAATATCTCCCCATAGTCTATGGCCTTTGATCAGTGGTGAAGTTTGGGGCGAATATACCCTGTCACCCCCGTGGAGACTATGCCTCATGTGAATACCGCTGCGGTGTCAGAGCATCCAGCCGAGCTGCCTTTCAACTTCGGGGACTCAACCCTGCCGGCCGAATGGAAAGGCCGACTAACGGCCAGATTGAAAGAACGCCGAGCTATATTATCCACAGGTGAGATGGACGTGGGCTGCAGCCAAAGCGTCCAACACACTGTCCGGCTCAGTGATGCCACCTCCTTCTGCGAATGTTCTCGTCGCATCGCCCCTCGGGATGTGGACGATGTAAGGGACGTCTTACAAGAGTTGGAGACAGTGGGTTTGTGACCGAATCCCGGAGTCCCTACGCCTCGCCCATTGTGGTGGTGAGGAAGAAAAATGGGTCGGTTAGATTGTGTGTCGACTACCGGACACTGAACAATCGTACGGTACCCGACCAGTACACTCTTCCCCGCATCGAATAGATGCTCAACGCACTAACTGGGAGCCAGTGGTTCAGTGTCCTGGACTTACGTCCGGGTAGTACCAGGCACCGATGAGTGCAGAAAACTAGGAGAAGACTGCCTTCATCTGTCCCCTGGGTTTCTTTCAATTTACGTGTATGCCCTAAGGCATCTGTGGAGCTCCCGTGACCTTTCAGCACGTAATGGAGAAGACCATCGGTGACATGAATCCCCAGGAATGCTTGGTTTACCTGGATGATATCATCGTCTTTGGTAAGACCTTGGAGGAACATGAAGAAAATTTGCTGAAAGTGCTGGACCGTCTGGGTCAAGAAGGCCTGAAACTGTCCCTTGACAATTGCCGGTTCTGCCACACCTGAGAGGCCAATGTGGGACACATTGTGTCCACTGATGGGATCGCCACTGATACGGCCAAGGTGGAAGCTGTGGTGAATTGGCTGCGACCTGGGAACTATGCTCTTTCCTCGGTTTCTGTGGTTACTATCGCTGCTTTGTGGAGGGGTATTCAAGCAAGGCCAAGCCCCTCAACAATCTCCTCAAAATATACCCCGAGAACACAGGGCGAAAGGCCACCTCCGTCAGCAACCGTTTGATGATAAATGGACGACCGACTGCGAGCGGGCCTTACGGGGCCTGAAGAAGAGGCACCTGTTCTCACTTATGCCAACCCAGAACAGCCCTATGTCATACATGTAGACGCGAGTCTCAACGGCTTAGGTTCAGTCTTACACCAGAAACACCCGGAGGGGCTCTGACCAGTAGTCTACATCAGCAGCAGTTTGACTCCCAGCGAGCAAAATTATCCAGTACACAAGTTGGAGTTCCTCACCCTCAAGTGGGCCATCGTGGACAAGCTCCATGACTATTTGTACGGCGTAACTTTCGAAGTGAGGATGGATAACAATCCTCTCACATACATACTAACATCCGCCAAACTGGATGCTACCGGCCACCGATGGCTGGCGGCGTTATCAAATTACTAATTCACGCTGAAATATAAACCGGGGCCCCTGAATATCGGAGCGGATGCTCTATCCCGAAGACCAGGACTGAGCACCACTCCAGACGATGACCCCTGGGAGGAGATCCCGGGACCCGGAATGGGAGCCATGTGCAATACGGCCTCTTTCACAGAAGATAGAGTGGCCTTCTCAGAGTTAAGGGTCGCGGATTCTTTGGGATGCCAATCCCAGGCCATCTCTGCCACTTACTGTGACCCAGAAGGGATGAACATCACCCAGGATAAGATCATAGCGTGGAGGGATATGGTCCAATATCAGATACGCGGACCCCATATCTGGTATCATCCTCCAGGCCCTCCAGAAAAACAAGCCTGCAATTCTGAAATGTGCCCCCAACGACATGGTCGCCATCCTCATGCGAGAAGTGGGCAAGTTCGAGATTGACAATGGGCTACTCTATCGGGTGGAACAATACCACAACGACCTGGATAGACGGCAACTGGTTCTCCCTAGGAATCTACAATATATGGTTCTGAAAGGTCTGCATGATGACCATGGCCAGCTCGGCATGGAGAAAACCTTTAGACTGGTTAGAGATCGCTTCTTCTGGCCACGGATGCGCCTGTTGGTGGAGCGACACTGTCGCCAATGCTCAAGGTGCATCCAGCGCAAGACTCTCCCTACCAGAGCCTCCGCAATGGTTCACCTGAAGAGCTCGAGCCCTATGGACTTGGTGTGCATGGATTTCCTGTGCATCGAACCTGATGCCAGAGGTATCTGCAACGTGTTGGTCATCACGGACCATTATACCCGATATGCACAGGCCTTCCCCACCAAAGACCAGAAGGCCATCACGGTGGTGAAGATCCTTTGGGAGAGATACTTCGTCCATTACGGCCTCCATAACTGCCTTCACTCTGACCAAGGCTAGGATTTTGAGAGCAAATTGATACGCTAGCTGCTCTAGATTCTCAATATCACCAAGTCCCGGAAAACCTTGTATCATCCCGAGGGAGACGCCCTGCCGGAACGGTTCAACAGGACACTGTTGGACATGCTGGGTACGCTGAAAAGCACTCAGAAGGCCGAGTGGAGCCGGCATTTAGAGACTTTGGTACATGCATACAACTGTACCTGCCATGAGTCCACCAGGTTCTCCCCTTACTTCCTAATGTTTGGGCGAGAAGCCAGGCTACCTGTGGATGTGCGGCTGTGAGTGTCAACAGATGGGATACACAACGCAACGCACTTCAGATACGTGCAAAGACTTCAGGAAAACCTGCAACAGGCTTATCAGCAAGCCGAAAAGTCCGCCGCCCAACTCAACGCCAACAACATGAGGCGATATGACCACAAGGTCAGATACCGGGAAATCCACCCTGGAGATGCCGTGCTTCTCCGCAACCTTGGAACTCCCGGGGAAACACAAACTAGACGCCCGTTGGCGTGACGGTGTGTTCGAGGTCAAGTCACAGATGCCGGACCTCCCGATCTACCGCATAAAAGACGCGGATGGCTGGGTAAGGGTCTGGCACCGAAACCACCTTCTCCCCATCCCACAGGAGGGAGAAGACAAACCAGATATACGGGCTACACCCCTGGACGGTGAGCCGGAACAATTAGAGGGTAGCAAAGAGCCTATAACTGAAACCGTCGACGAGACTGTAGAGGATCCAATGGAGGGACCCTCTCAAAGGGGACACCAAAGTCACGGAGCACCTCCCAGAGGAGCTATGGGTAAAGGGCCCAAACGCACAATGCCTACAAGAGTGGCTCCAACGAGTCAACCTCTGAATCCTAGGAGCCTGTGCTTCATACCACAGAGAGATTTTCTAGAGACATTTGTACCCTCAATGGGACAGGCAGAGTCTCAGGACTATGCATGTTACTCCCCAGAGGGAGAAGCGGAAGAACAGCTCAGACTGAGCCAAAGACTTAGGCATCCTCCCAATAGGATGACCTACAATTATATTGGGGCACCGCACTATAAGGCTCAGCAGTGGTCTCGAGACAAAATACAGTCCATAATCCCGATGTTCACAGCAATATACCACCTTGTATAGAGTCATGGCAAATGTGATAAGTTGTGTCATATATTATGCATTTTATTTATATAATTTCTGTGATTATATTGTTGTGTTACATACGTTGGTGCTTTCACCAGGGGAAGGATGTAGCCCAAGTCCCCACCTCTGGGCTCTCTTTACTTCCCCTCCCTTCCGCTCACCTCTGCTGCAGTCGGGAGAGTTGCGGGCGGTTGCAGGGGCAACCGGGTTGCTGGCGCTGCTTGGCGGGACGTCGGAAAGGGCGCAGCCATCTTAGGTGCGCGCATGCGCAGTGCAGTAGCGCATGCGTAGTGATAACGCAAGAGCAGTCGCCATTGCAGCAGAGGGCTCGGAGGAGAACTACAGCCCCCGGGATGCATAGGGGCCTGGAGCACGTCACGCGAGAGTCAATAGGGCACTGAAACTCCCTGCAGCAGGGAATAGATACATTTGGCACGCCAGGGACCACGCCAGTCGGAGCTGGGACAAGGAGGGGTAGGTTGTGTGTGCAGGGGTCAGTGGCACCTGCACTAGGCCAGCTACCCCCAGAGGCCCCAGCTAGGCCCCGACTCCCCTCAGCTTGTGGTTGCTGCAGGGACAATCCCATAGTTAGGGACACTGCCCCTGTAGCATTAAAGTGAGGGACACAGCCAGGACGCGGTGGCATTCTGGCCTCAGGTGATCTGGGACCAGATCATGCCTCGGTGCTACAGAGACTATTAAAGGTGGTACCATCCACACGGGACCTACCAACCGTAGAAGCGGAGCGGTTCATCAACGGATCCGTGGATCCTATCTGCATCACCGGCATCATCTGCACGCGCGGGTGTGGAATCACCTGGCAGGTACCCAACGCAACACGTGCACCAACAAACACTTTAGTGGGCAGCGTTATACCACAATTGGGTGGGGTATTATCTTATGGACTCCAGGGTGGTTGGGTGCCCAAAGACCCCTCAGGTACTTTGGGGGATTGCGACTCCAGGGTTGGAAACAACGTATTGGAGTCAGGCCGTGCATGGCCTGGTTGGTGGGACTGCATATATTCCTTATGTTGCTGTAGTAAAACTGTTATCTTTTTACTACAGTAAGTGTGCTTTATTGCATGCGGGTCCTGTAACGGGGTTATTCTACATATAGAATCCCGTACAGGTGGAGGCGCTACCGAGCATCACTCAGGTGCACCCCAGGTTCCCAGCGGCGGAGGCTCAGATCTCCTGGGCACCAACAGGTATTGCACCGCACCACACTTCTCCCAGGGGGTGGGGGAAAGTGCACTACATATATATAAAAATAAAAAAAATGTGCATGTTTCATAAATGTATAGGTGTAATATTGCATACATTAAGGAGGCTCCTTAGCTCACGTGACGCGGCTGGAGGGAAGGGTCCACGGGAGTGGGTTGTGGGTGGGAGCGCGCGCTCCCGCTCTCTCTAGACTCTTCACCCTGCTCTCGGGGGCGCGCGCCGCGTGACGTCAGAGTGGCAGCCTCAGCAGCAGCAGAGAAGGGAGGGAGCTGCTTCCATTGTCACCGACACAGAACCGGGACCCGGCCCGGAACACCGACACAGAACCGGACGCTGACACCGGGACCCGGCCCGGACTACCGAACGCCGACACTGGGACCTGGCCCGGGACGCTCCCCCCGCCCAGAACCGGACACCGGGACTACCCCCCCCAATCCACCACAGAACCGGACACCCCCTTCACGCCTAGTACCAGGACCCCGCCCAGAACCGGACACCGGGACCCCCGCCCGCAAAGAACCGGGACTCTCCCTGCCCGCCCGGAACCGGACATCGGGTCCCCCCCTGCCCGCCCAGAACCGGACATCGGGTCCCCCCCTGCCCGCCCAGAACCGGACATTCGGGTCCGGCCCCTGGCCCGCCCCGGAACCGGACATCGGGTCCTCCCCTTGCCTGCACAGAACCGGACACTGGGACCCCCCCTGCCCGCCCAAGAACCGGACATGGGACCCCCCCCCCTATTCCCAACGAACGGGGACCCCCCCCCCTGCCCGCACAGAACCGGACATCGGGTCCTGCCCGCACAGAACCGGACATCGGGTCCCCCCCTGCCCGCACAGAACCGGACACCGGGACCCCCCCTGCCCGTACAGAACCGGACACCCGCAGTGTGTCTGGGGCGGTACCGCACAGTGGTCCCCCCCCCACCCCCGGGGTCCCCGCGCAGACATGGGCTGCACACTGAGCGCAGAGGAGAGAGCAGCGCTGGAGAGGAGCAAACAGATCGAGAAGAACCTGAAGGAGGATGGGATCACTGCGGCCAAGGATGTCAAGCTGCTCCTCCTGGGTAATATATACTGTTATATACTATGTAATATATATATACACCTGTACCTCTGTGTGTATACATAAAGGGTGTGGGATCACTGCGGCTAAGGATGTCAAGCTGCTCCTCTTGGGTAATATATCTCTATTATATTGCTCTAATATATATATATATATATATATATATATATATATATATATATAATGTATGTATGTGTGTTTGTGTGTGTGTGTGTGTATATTGTATACATAGTGTGGACTAGATCAGTGTGGCTGAGGACCAGGGATGTGAATCATCTGACGGAGGTCGGTGTACTTTTGCTGTGTCTCTTTCACTCAAAGCTGCTGTGACATACACGTGTATATATCTTTATATAGCGATATAGGTCCTTCTGTGTGCTCTCTGTATCAGCTCTGCTCCCTCCTCTCCGTCTGTATTGTGATCATCATCTTCTTTCTCTGACCCTACAGGAGCTGGGGAATCTGGGAAAAGCACCATCGTCAAGCAGATGAAGTAAGTGGCCCCTCCTCCCTCTCTCTCTGCGGACCCTCCCCCTGTAAGGACCCGATGTGTGTGTGTGTGTGCTCTCTGGGATCCGCCATATTTAGTGCAGGCTGGTCCTGTGCAGTGATTGGGGTGTGTGCGCTGTTCACAGCTGTGGTGCTGAATGTGCAAGGAGATCCCAGCTCCTGTACATGGCACAGATGGATTCGGGCGCAGCCATTAAACAGCCCCTGTCACTTAGACTTAATATCAGCTGCTTGGAATGGTTTCTCTGCCTCTTGGTTGGCTGCCTGTAATGCGGATTTGCATCCATTGAAAGCCCCTTTTACTGGAGATTTCAGCCTTTATCTTAATGAATTAGAGCTGGGGTTGGCTGCTGAAAACCAATTAATATGAGAGGAGATGTGCATAGAGCAGGCTGGGGGGGAGCGGGCAGGGGAGAGAGTAAGATGAGGATGGGCAGGGGAGAGTAGGCTTTAGATGGGAAAGGGAGAGTAGGCCAGGAAAATGGAGAGAAGGCTGTGGATGGACAGGTGTTGGGGAAGTGGGCTGACTCACACCCTCTGCTCTGTGTGCACTGATTGGATCAGTGCAGTTGGGGATGGGAGAGTAGGTTGGGGAACGGCCCGGCTCACACCCCCTGCTCTGTGTTCACTGCTTGGATCTGTGCAGATGGGGAAGGGTCCGGCTCAAGCTCCCTGCTAACTGTGTGCTGCTTGGATCTGTGCAGTTAGGGGAGAAGGTTTGGGAAGGGCCTAACTCACACCCCTTGCTCTGTGGGTGCTGCTTATATCCCTGCAGTTGCGGATGGGGATGGGACCAGCTAACACCCTGCTCTGTGTGCACTGCTTGGATCTGTGCAGTTGGGGGTGTTAAAGTAGGATGGGGAAGGGCTCGGCTCACACCTCCTGCTCAGTGAGTGCTGCTTAGATCCCTACAGTTGGGGATGGGAACATAGGATGGGGAAGGGTCCTGCTCCCACCCCGTGCTCTGTGGGTGCTGCTTGGATCTGTGCAATTGGCTGCCTGCTTTGCAGCATGTAGAGATGGCTCCTTAATGTCTTTTGCTGTGTCTCTTTCACTCAAAGCTGCTGTGACACCATCACACACACACGGTCACTAATTAGTTGTTGCTTCACATAAACAAAAAAAAGATTATTTTTCAACATGACAGGCTGGCTGAAGTAATTGCATCTCCCAGGAAAGGCTCTGAGCTCAGCCTGTATCCAGACCCAGGCACCATTATTCCACATAGGGTGCAGAGGGATGTGATTTTATTATAGCATAGGGACACCACAGTGCAGCGTGTATACCTATTTATATGAGATATAACTCTATGCCTATGGGGAGGGTGTGTGTGTGTGTATATGTATATAGAGATACCTCGATGGGGAGGGGGGAATGTATATAGAGATAAGTCTGGAAGGGAGGGTAGCATGTATATAGATATGTCAACAGGGTTGGGGGGGGGTAGTATGTATATAATATGTCAACGGGTAGGGGGTTATGTATGTATGGGGGATGTGTGTGTTTTATTTTATATCATAAGTGAGATATGTTAATGAATGTGTGTCGATGAGATATGAGATGTAAATATTGATATAGATATACAGAGATATATTGTATATGTGTGTGTATACATACATACATACAGGTGTATCTGTGTGTATAGAGAGCTCTTCCATATAAAAACCATCTATATATACATACACACACTATTGGTGTGTGGGGTGTGTGTATGTATATAGAGATGGCTTTTATATGGAAGGGGGTTGTATAGAGAGAGCTCTCTGGGTAGAGGGGGGATGGGTAGTAACTATTGATTCAGTGCCTGGCCTTGTTCCCTCTGACAGTTTTGTGGCGGTATCAGTGTGTGTGGCCCAATTAACGGTGGCCGCCCATGTGGCTGTAGCTCCCTTTGTCTGCCTTCCATCTATGGAAAGTAAAACCGGTGTGAATGCTGAGCCGGAGTTTCTCTGGGAGAAAGGGGACAGTCGGTGCATGCCCGGGGGCGGAGGGGAGAGAGACGGTGTTAATGTGGGGGGGAGGGGGCGGTGCACTACAGGACCCGTGGGGAGCAATGCATGGGGGAGGGGGGATGTACAGGACCCGTGGGGAGCAATGCATGGGGGGGGAGGCGGCTTTGCAGGCCCGATGTGGGGGGTGTTTGGTCCTAGAGGTTTTTTTCTCCCCCACACTGACTGCCGCTGTGTCTTTGGATAAGGGTGCACACTAAGGCTTCAATAGGGTATAATAAAACATAGCGTTTGTCCTTTATCCTGTCTCGTACCCGGTATCCCCGTCCCGTCCCGCCCCCTTCTCCTACCGGAGCTGCTGCATTCAGGAGGTTCAGGAGATGGACAGCGCCCGGGGGCGGGGTCTGCGCGCTCGGCCCTGCTTGGCTGTACTCGGCTCTTTCCGCCGCGCGCTCGGCTCTACTCGGCTCTGCTCGGCTCTTTCCGCCGCGCGCTCGGCTGTACTTTCGGCTGAGATCGGAAAACTTGTGTGATGTTAATGATGATGATGATAATTATCACATACTCCGGACACACGTGCAGAATGTGTGTGTGATACATAACGTGTCACTGTGTGTGTGTGTGTGATACAGAAGGTGTGTGTGTGTGTGTGTGTGTGTGTGTGATACAGAAGGTGTGTCAGTGTGTGTGACACACACTGTGACACACCTTCTGAGACACACCCACACTCTGTGAGACCTTCTGTATCACACACTCACACAGTGATACCTTCTGTATCACACACTGACACTACTTCTGTATCACACACACACACAGTGACTCTTTCTGTATCACACACAGTGATACACCTTCTGTATCTCACACACACAGTGATACCTTATGTATCACACACTGACACTACTTCTGTATCACACACACACAGTGATACACCGTCTGTATCACACACACACACACACACACACACACACACAAAGTGACACGTCTTCTGTATCACATACGCACGCACGCACGCACACACACACACACACACACACACACACACACTGTGACACCTTCTGTAACACACACACACACACACAGATACCTTCTGTATCACACACTGACACTACTGTATCACACACACACAGTGACACTTTCTGTATCACACACACACAAAGTGACACGTCTTCTGTATCACACACGCACACTGTGACACGCCTTCTGTATCACACACACACACACACACACACACACACACACACACTGTGACACCTTCTGTAACACACACACACTGTGGCACCTTCTGTATTACACACACACCTGTGACACACCTTTATTTCACACTCTCCACACACACACACTGTGACACACCTGTATTACACACACACTGTGACACATCTGTAACCCACACTGTGACACATCTGTAATCCACACTGTGACACCTTCTGTATCACACACACAGTGATACACATGTATCCCACACACTGTGACACTCCTTCTGTAACACACACACGCACACACATACACACACACACACTGACATGCCTTCTGTATCACACACACTGACACGCCTTCTGTATAGCACACACACTTTGACACACCTTCTGTATCACACACAATCTGACACACCTGCATTAGTGTGTATGAATCACACATTGACACTACTTCTGTATCAAACACACTCTGACACACCTTCTGTATCACACACACACACACACTGTGATACATCTGACACACACACTGACACCTTCTGTATCACACACACACACACACAAAGTGACACGTCTTCTGTATCACACACACACCACAATAAGCCACACACACCACACACACACACCACAACACACACACACGTGGACACCTTCTGTAACACACACACACACACACACACACACACACAAACCACACACAACACACAACACACACACCACACACACACAACACACACACACACACACACAGTGATACCTTCTGTATCACACACTGACAACTACTGTATCACCACACCCCACAGTGACATTTCTGTATCACACCCACACAAAGTGACACGCTTCTGATCACACACGCACACTGTGACGCACCTTTGTATCAACACAACACAACACCACACCACACACACAACACACCACACACACACACACACACACACACCCACACACACACACACACACCACACACACCACACACACACACACACACACACTGGACCCTCTGTAACACACCACACGTGGCACCTTCTGTATTACACACACCACCTGTGCACACCTGTATTACACCACACTGTGACACATATGTACCCACACGTGACACATCTTAATCCACACTGTGACACCTTCTGTATACACACACAAAGTGATACACATGTATCCCACACACTGTGACACTCCTTCTGTTAACAACACACAACACACAACACGTGGAAACACCTTCTGATCACAACACCACACACACACACCACACACACACCACACACACACACACAACACACCACACACACACACACACAACACACACACACACACACACACACCCACACACCAACACTCACTGTGGCACTTCTGTATCACCACACACCAGTGATACACAGTATCCCACAACACGTGACACCTTCTGTACACAACACACACACACACACCTGTACACACCTTTATTTTCACACTCTCTCACACCCACACCCACTGTGACACACCTGTATTACATACACGCACAGTGACAAAACTTCGTATTACAACACACCACTGTGACACATTTGTAACACACACTGTGACATCTCTGTATCACACACACAGTTTACACCTGTATCCCACACACTGTGACACTCCTTCTGTAACACCACACACAAACAAACACACACACACACACACACACTGACAGCATTCTGTATCAAACACACACTGACACGCCTCTGTATGAAGCACACTGTGCCACACATTCTGTATAACACACACAACAAACACACACACACCACACACACACAAACACACACACACACACACACACACACACACACACACTGTGATACATCTAACACACACACTGACACCTTCTGTATCACACACACAGTGATACACCTGTATCGCACACAGTGACACACATTCTGTATCACACACACTGTGACATGCCTTCTGTATCGCACACACACTGTGACACGCCTGCTGTATCGCACACACACTGTGGCACGCCTTCTGTATCGCACACACACTGTGGCACGCCTTCTGTATCGCACACACACTGTGGCACGCCTTCTGTATCGCACACACACTGTGGCACGCCTTCTGAACGTTCTCTGCCTCTTTGTTTTTTTTTGTCTTCTCTTGGCTTTGTTCTTTTTTTCTATTTGACCTAGCACTTTTGATGTCTTTCAGTCTTACTTGAACAGTCCTTTCAAACTGTACATACTGTAATGTGAAACGCGTCAACACGTTTGTTCAACTGACAAATTACTTCTGTAAATAAATCTTAATTACAAGATCAGACATATAGTGCAAGAGAGTATATGCGTGACTGAAAATAAATGGTATAAAATATCGCTCGCATTGTCCGTGAGTAATTCAGACCTTCCGGTTATTTAGGCGTTACCACCTCCGGTGTTAGTCTCAGCAGCAATGTCCGTCAGCATACAATCGCGCAGTGACGGGGAGAAGATTCCCATATGTGGAGATGAAGGACACAGAAAAATAGCGCAACGTTGCTTTATAACACAATAAAGATATAAAAGTTTACACTCTTAGACAAATATAGGACTCCGGACCACCAAGGGTCAGACACTGGCAGAGAAACGGCACTCCCTCCCTCTCCGGTATTCCACCCGTAGCGGCCGTCCACTGTAGAAATAGGCAGGAAGAAGGGACTTATTTTTAGCAGAATATCACCAGCATGTATCAGAGCCAAAAGTCTTTCTATTGTCCGGGCTGTCCACCCTACGCGTTTCACTCAGGGCTAGAGCTTCATCAGAGTGTGTCAGTGTGTCAGTGTGTCAGTGTGTCAGTGTGTTAGTGTGTCAGTGTGTCAGTGTGTCAGTGTTTCAGATATAGGAGTATCAGTGTGTGCATGTGATACAGACGGAAATTTCACGACGTGTGCGATTTACAGAATGGGGGTGTCATGGCGTGCGCGGGATAGACATGGGGGTGTCACGGCGTGTGCAGGGTACCGACTGGGGTGTCACGACGTGCGCCTGATAGAGACAGGGGTGTCACGGCGTGCCTGAGATACAGACGGGTGTGTCACATTTTGTGTGTGATACAGGAGTCTCACTGTGTGTGTGTGGGATACAGAAGGGGGTGTTACGGTTTGTGTGTGTGTCACAGTGTGTGTGATACAGACGGGTGTCACGGTTTGTGAGTGTGATACAGGAGTGTCACAGTGTGTGTGCGTGTGTGTGTGTGTGATACAGTCGGGGGTGTCACGGTTTGTGTGTGC
>CM071580.1:8726147-8765487 GCA_036426205.1 Ascaphus truei | reverse complement strand
TGTCACGGTTTGTGTGTGCGTGATGCAGGAGTGTCACAGTGTGTGTGATACAGACGGGGGTGTTGCGGCGTGTGCAAGATACAGATGGAGGTGTGATGGTGCAGCCTTTGCTTCGGGAAGTGATACCTGTGTGTGAGACTGCTGCACACTATACTCCGCTATTTATGATCAGGATTGCAGCAGAGAATTCGTTTCATGTTGATTTCTCAGGTGAAATAAAATGCAGATTCAGTGACTTGAGCAGACTCCCACATGTTGGCATATCCGTTTATTAACACTTAAAAAATATCTATTGGTATATATGCTGAATATACAGTATGATAAATCACTTTAATGAAAATAAGACACCGTCCATTGCTTGCGCAGTGTGCGGGGGTCTCGCAGGGACCTGGATAATTCAGGTGCTCCACTGCGTTTTGAGAGGAGACTGCACCTCTGGGGTATACTGTATACTGTATATGTGTATTCTCGTTACCAGTCTCACTGCAGCTCAGCTGCTGTCCTGTCCCACAGGACTGCGGTTTAAACATTAATATTTATACAGGTTTAAAGGTTCAGTTTGAAGATCTGAAAAACAATTTTCACTTTGTACATTTTCCTCATAGGTGTTCTGTAATGTTTTATAATTTGTGTGAGGTCTCTAATACCGGGATTAAGCATACTTTCCAATAACCGTAAAGAGGCAATAATTGACAAATATGGACTACAGGTGTGTGTGGGGGGGAAGTAACAGAGGAACCCAGCCCTCCCTGTGTGTGGGGTAGTAACTGGAGAAGCACACTCGCTCCCTTCCCGTGTTGGGGGGTAATAACTGGATAACCCCCCCCCTTCCCATGTGTGGGGTAATAACTAGATAATCCCCCCCCCCCCATCCTTCCTGGGTGTAGTAACTGGAGAACCCCCCTGTGTGTGTGGGGTAATAACTGGTTAATCCCCATCCCATGTGTGGGGTAATAATTGGAGAATCCCCCCTCCCCCTTCTCGTGTGTGGGGGGTAATAACTGGATAATCTCCCCCCTCCCTTCTTGTGTGTTTGGGGAAGTCACTGGAACCCCCCCCCCGCCCCACCCCCCCTCTTTTTCCCGTTGTGTGTAGTAGTAACTGATAACCCCACCCCCCCCCCCTTCCCGTGTGTGGGGGTTATAACTGGTTAATCCCCATCCCCCGTCCCATGTGTGGGGTAATAACTGGATAATCTCTCCCCTCCCTTCTTGTGTGTTTGGGGGCAGTCACTGGAACCACCCCCCCTCTCTCCCGTGTGTGTGGAAAGTAACTGGATTACCGCCCCCCCCTTCCCGTTGTTGGGTAGTAACTGGGAATCTCACCTCCCCCCTATCGCGTGTGGTTGGGTAGTAACTGGAATCTCACCCCCCTCCCCCCCATTGTTGTGGGGTAGTAACTGGGAATCTCACCCACCTCCCCCTTGTGTTGTGGGGGGTAGTAACTGGGATCTCACCCCCCCCCTTCCCGTGTTTTGTGGGTAGTAACTGGGAATCATTCACTACCCACCACACGGGAGGGGGGGTGAGATTCCCAGTTACTACCCCCCCCTTCCCGTGTGTGCGGGGTAGTAACTGGGAATCTCACCCCCTCCCCTTCCTCCCCCTTGTGTGGGTAATAACTGGGAATCTCACCCCCCCCCCCCCCCCCCCTTCCCGTTGTGTGGGGTAGTATCTGGGAATCTCCAGCCACCCCCCCCCCCTTCCCGTGTGTGTTGGGTAGTAAACTGGGAATCTCCTCAGCCCCTTCCCGTGTGTGGTGGGTAGTAACTGGATACCGCCCCCACCCCCCTCCCGTGTGTGTGTGTGGGGTAGTAACTGGGAATCTCACCCCCCCCCCTTCCCGTGTGTGTGGGGTAGTAACTGGGAATCTCACCCCCTCCCCGTGTGTGCCCTCCTCTGCTCAGGTGACCTGTCCTTGTATTGATGGCTTCTCCCCTTTGCCCACGTGTTACATTAGCACAGATGGGGGGGGGGAGGGGGGGTTAATATGCTGCACATCCATTTGTTTGCAATGTCTCCAGTTTGCGGGGGTGAGGCCATTAAACAGTATTCACCTTCTCTCCTTCTAACCAGCCGTGATCATTGGCATTTCTGATTGGCATTAGTTAGACAGTGACACTTTTGAATCTATGCATCAATTCTCTGGTGAAAAAGAGTGACAATTAAGTACTGTAAGTACAATTTGTGCAATTATCTAGTGACAAGTCTGAACAAGAGCATGGAATCCAGTGCTAACATCATCAGGCATTTTGTGGAAACTGTTAGCATGAAAT
Source organism: Ascaphus truei (assembly GCA_036426205.1). Lineage (NCBI taxonomy): Eukaryota > Metazoa > Chordata > Amphibia > Anura > Ascaphidae > Ascaphus > Ascaphus truei. Next base: position 8,763,212 of record CM071580.1, on the reverse strand, counting down.
GCTTAAAGAGACAGCGTAACTCACACTGCCTGATGTGCATGAGTGTTTGCTAAGAGCTGGAGGTGAAAGGGCTAAAGACATCCTGGCCTTCCATTGGTGCATATTTCACATTATTATTATTATTATTATTAGCACATTGTGCTGAGTGTACACAGCATGTCGGTAATATAACTTTAAGGAGAGTATTTATTATTTATCAAATGCTTTACCAGGAAGTAATACATTGAGAGTTACCTCTCGTTTTCAGGTATGTCCTGGGCACAGAGTTATAATGACAAGTACATGGTTACAAATACATAGTTACATAAGTGAACAGGGTTATACATTATATACAAGACATTGCATGCACAGTTAAAGATAATATATATTATAGGCGTATGTAACAGTTACAGACCAGATTAAAATGTGAGACAGCTTTAGTTTGAAAGGACTTAGACTGGTGGTGGCTGTGAGAGTCTCCGGTAGACTGTTCCAGTTGTGAAGTGCACGGTAAGAGAAGGAGGAGCGGCCGGATACTTTGTTGAACCTTGGGACCATGAACAGTCTTTTGGAGTCAGATCTCAGATAAGTGCTGCATTTGGTAGGGGTGAGGAGCTTGTTCAGGTAGGCAGGTAGCTTGCCCAGAAAATATTTGAAGGCATAGATACTGTATAGCACCGGTTCCTAACTCCAGTCCTCAAGAGCCCCCTACAAACCAGGTGTTGGGGATACCCCTCCCTCAGCACAGGGGGGGGGGGGGGCAGTCAGAATACCTGAGCCACTGATTGAGCCCCATGTGCTGAAGCCGGGATATCTCTAATACTGTACCTGGCCTGGTGGGGGCTCTTGGGGACTGGAGTCGGGAGCCGTTGCTGTATAGGGAGAGGAACAGAGCGTATACAATAACATTACCCAGTGGGAGAAATAAGTCTCTGCCTTCTAGCCCTCTCAGTGTCCGATAGGCCAGCCATGTGCTTTAAGTTATTCCTAGTGAGGATGTTCAATGCAAGTTCATGTATCGTTACCTGGGAGGATGTTCACTCGCACCACTCTTTTCTTAATAATGTACCCACATGCTCCCACTAGTAGTTTATTCTGTTACCACTGTATTGAGTTCTGAGGCAGTCGGTAGTATTTGATGGTAAAAAGGCAGTGCTATAGTATGCATCTTATTGTTAAATCAGCGGGCTCTGATAATGGATAATCTTTTTGGAAGGAGCCCTTAGTACAACAGAAATTAAGATTTCTTGGGGCTCCCTGTACCAGAGAGACCTGTGCATTCTGTGTTGTGATTACACACATCACATAGGCAAGTGTAAGTGCATAACATGTAACGCACTGCGATAGCTGTTAGTGAATGTGTATTAGGTGTAAGACACAGTCATAGCAGTATGGGCATTAAGTGTAACACTCACAGCAAAATCGAAGGATAATTTCTCCCTACTAATTCTCCTTGGTCTCTCTGCTACCTCTGATACTGTTGATTTCCACTCCCCCCCCCCCCACTATCTCCTGAACATTCTCCACTCCATTGGCCTCCGTGACGCAGCCTTTTCCTGGCTCACGTTCTACCTTTCCAACTTCTCCTTCAGTGTTTCCATCTCTGATGTCTTCTCCTCTTCAATTCCTCTTTCTGTTGGAGTCCCAGAAGGTGCTGCCCTTGACCCTCTGTTCTTCTCTCTACACCCCTTCTCCTGGTGAACTTATACAATCTTTTAGCTTTCAGTATCATCTTTATGCTGATGACATCCATATCTATCTCTCCTCCCCTGACCTCTCCCCCTCTCTCCTGTCCCGTGTCTCCAACGGTCTCTCTGCAATCTGCTCCTGGATGTCACACTGCTACCTGGAGCTTAACATGTCCAAAACAGAATTAATATTCTTTCCCCCATCCACTGGCACCGCTACACCCAAACTCTCCCTCACTGTCACCCCTACACCCAAACTCTCCCTCACTGGCACCCCTACACCCAAACTCTCCCTCACTGGCACCCCTACACCCCAATCTCCTCAAGCCCTCTTTCTAGGGTTCATCTTTGACTCTGATCTTTCCTTCATTCCTGACATTGTTCCCCACAGCGTCCTGCCATCTCTACCTCTGAAATATCACCAAGACACGCGTCCTGCCATCTCTACCTCTGAAATATCACCAAGACACGTTCTTTTCTCCATCATGATGCAACTAAAATCCTAATCCTCTCACTCAGCATGTCCCGCCTCGATTACTGCAACCTTCTCCTAGTTGGCACTCCCCTCGTACGCCTGTCCCAACCCCAATCCATCCAAAAATGCTGCTGCCAGACACATCTACCTCACTCACCTCTCCACTTCTGCTGCTCCACCATGCAAATCTTGCACTGGCTTCCCATATCATCTGGAATTCAATTAGAATTAAGGCTGCGCTTATAGTGCCGGCGACGCGACGTTGCGGCAAAACAAATGCATTGCCGCCGTTGCGTGCTCTTATAGTAAGCACGGAGCGACGGCTTGGCCGCAATCGCTGGAAGTCATCTCTATTTGATTTTCCACCGACCGTCGCGTCACCGTCGCCGGCACTATAAGCGTAGCCTTAGTCTGCCATTACCCCTACCTGTCAGTAATACAGTGTATTATGCTCTATGTATTAAATGTTATGCATAGCTGTATTTTAACAGTAGTTCCGGGGGTTAACTGTTTGAGCGGGAAAGTTTCAAAGATTGCCTGCGACCTTTCCCTGAACTCAGGTTATGTTGCATGAGGTAAAAAGGGGAGGAGTTAGGCCCTGATGGTTCTATGGCTGAGGGAATGCCAGCCAATCCCAGCCAGTTACAGTCAGACAGTTATTGACAGTTGGAGGTCTCAGAATTCTGAGCACCTGAGTGTCAGTTGGTCTAGGGATGCTGAAGTGGTAACTGCTTCAGCACAGGGTGGGAGTAGAACAGGGGAAACTTCCTAAAGGGGGTCCCCACACCTAGGTTATAGGGTACTCCCAGTTACCCCCACGTAACCCCCTCTCCCCCCCCCCGTTAAGTGTGTGTGTTGTCTGTTTATATGTACTGTTGTGGATATATTTTTCCAATAAATTAATTTTATAAACTCTCGTGTTTCTGTCTGGTGAAATTTATCCCTGTTATAAGTCCTGGTCATCCCGTGACAGGCTTATTTTCTTGGTGGGATCGCCAGGCTCAGCACCGATATTCTTCAGGGAATATTTGTCCTGAGTGAGATCTCCATTTTGAAGACCACAGAACACAGTTGCAATTGTACAGTAGTCAGACACACACCCTTACCAGTCCCTGTAGCTTAGTCAACTTACAAGACTACAAGGATGCCAGCCGAGTATCGGTCTGGACCGAGGACCGGATTGTACTCCGGTGTGAGGAATGCGGAATACCTACTGGGAATGGCAACAAAACGCAGTTGATCGCTAACCTGGTAGCGTATGAAGCTCAGTGGTTAGAGCTGAGGCAGTTCCAGGCCCCTCCGGACTACAGGGTTAACCCGCCAACTCCGGCAAGGAGTCGGGGAAGGATTTGACGGAGCCGCCTGCAGCAGAGGTAGGCATGCTAGCAGACATCAAGTGTGCACTGGAAGTCCTGGGCAGCGGGGCCACCGCTGCTGAGAGAATCGCTATGCTCCAGCTCCTGATTGCCCGCACCTCCATCCGATCGAAGTCCCCATCGTCCTCTGGAAATTGGAGGTCCCGTGGCAGTCGGGCACCCCAAGTCAAGTATGGCAGCTTCGCCGTGTTTTGCGAGGACACGGAGGACATAGAGGGCTATATGCGGTCCTTTGAGGACTATTGCGAAATGCACGACCTACTCGAGGAGGACTGGTTCAAATACCTGGCCCCTCGGCTGCACGGCAAAGCAGCCGTGGCACACCGTGATATGGACCGGGAGGATGCAAAGGACTACCCAGTTGTGAAGGAGGTTCTCCTGGCGCAGTATGCTATTACCCCAGAGACCTACCTTGCCCAGTTCAGAGCCCTGAACAAAGGGTCCCGGGACACGCACCTCAAGTTCATGTCCCGGCTAGTGCACCAGTCTAAAAGATGGATCGCCGGGTGGGAGGTGACAGCATTTAACACACTCCATTACATGATGGTCAAAGAGCAGTTTATGCTGAAATGCTTGCCTGAGTTACGAGAGTGGGTCACCAACAGCAAACCGGCCAGCGTGAGGCAAGCGGCTGCCCTGGCAGATGACTTCATAGCCACACGTCCTCAGTTCCGGAGGCGTCCCCCGGAGTCCCTTATACATGCAGTGCCATTCCAGCTCTAGACAGGAGATCCCGCTCGAACCAATGCGAGCTCCTGGCGGCCAGCCACAGCACCTACCGAGCTTCATCCATGAACGGCGGTGCTTCAAGTGCAACTAGGTGGGGCACATGAAACGCGACTGTCCCAAGCATCTCCAGCCTCAGGCTGTAGGGGCTGGGCAACATACCCCAGCATCCCGAGCCGTCGCCTGGATAGGCAGCCCAGATGATCCAGCACCCACACCTACGTTCTTGATGCCAGTCGCAGCGACCAGCCCCGCTGTTCCTGCCGAACCAGCTTCCCAGGTTGCCATGGTCGGACCATTGCTGGTATGCTGGATTCCGGTGCTGCTGTTACTCTGGTTCGTCCTTACTCTTGGTTACCCACCTTATTACCTACTCTCACTCCCGCCTGCAATACTTCTCCGATGCTGTCCCCTCTCTCTGGAATTCCCTACAACGCACCATCAGACTCTCCCCCAGCTTTCAGATGTTTAAACACTTCTGTAACAGGGTGAATATAAGGCACCAGCCCTATGCCTGGCAGACCAATGTTTAGGTCTGCAGTGCAGCGGTGACCGGGTTAAATTTCAGCTGGGAAAAGGTTTGGTTAATTGCTCAGGTCCCAGCTGCCTCGTTAAGGGGCTTTAAAAACCCAGGCTGCTCACATATGCCGGGTGTCTGAACCAGTGAGAGACTGAAACTCTTGAGGAAAACTGCTTACTACAAGGGCTGTCTTTCCTATGATATATCATTGCTTATTGCTACTCTGGACTTTAAACAGCCCTTGTGGGGAAAAGGGCAAAGCCCTGCTCAGGACTTATTTTCTGTTTGTTTGCATATGCTGAAAAGAAGCTGTAGGATTTGTGTATGCAACATTTTGAGGCTGGATAAACAAGCCCATTCTAAGAAACCCACGTGTTGTTGCATTGACCCTGCAACATATGGTGTGAGAAGTGGGATGCTGAGAGGCCCCCTCATTTGAAGGACCACATAAAAAAAAAAAAATTTATATTTTTTTTAAAGCGTTTCTGTGCGAGCAGGCCAAACACCAGGGACTGTTAATGCAGGAACAGGCCAAACAGAAGGCAGAGCGCGATGAAAGACAAGTAAGACAAAACCAACTACTATTGCAGCAGCAAACCCAGCTGCTAATCCAGCAGCAGGCAGCACAGGATGAGCGGATGGCCAGGCTGCTGGCCCAATCCCATGTGTCTGCCAGTCCAGAACTTCAGAACAAACCCCCGGTCCTGAGGAAAATGAGTCCAAATGAGAATCCAGAAGCTTTTTTATTGATGTTTGAAAGGGTTGCCGAAGCCCAGGGCTGGTCTTCAGATCGCTGGGGAACCGCTTTGGCCCCGCTCCTCATAGGAGAAGCCCAGGCTTCATATCAGGGCCCACCAGCGGATCAGGCTATGGACTATAAACATGTACAGCTATACTGGATTGCTTAAGTCTGACCACAGAGACCTACCGGCAGCAGTCCCGGCATCTGAAGTACACCTCTAAAATATGACCCCAGGTCCCAGCTTAGCGCTTACTGGACTTGTGTACTCGTTGGATACAACCCGAGCAGCCAACTAAGGAGGCGATTCTTGAACAATTTGTTTTGGAACAATTCCTACAAGTGATAACCCATCCCGCACGCTCTTGGGTAAAACGCCATGCTGCTAAAACCCTAACTCTGGCTGTCCAGCTCATTGAAAACTTCCTTAGGGCCGAGGATCAGGAGTGTGTCCAGGGCCCGACGGATCCGACTCCACCAGTGCTGACGGACTCCCAAAGAGGGAGACCGGACCAACGGTTAAACTATGACCCATCCACACGCAACCGCCAAGTCCCACGAAAGGAGCAGTCATTCCAGCAACAGAGAGGTCCAAATGCCGGTCCCCGCCGAGACCCTCCAAGACCCTTGTCTACTTCCTGATGTTGGCTTATCGCCAAACGAGAGAGACTTCAGAACACGTCGCATGCAGGACCCATCCGACTCCTGGTCTCCAATATCCGGTCCAGCTGAGCGGTGTCCACCTCCTGTGAGGGAGCCCTCTCCATGTTCTACCTGCGGGGAACAAGGCCACAACATATGGATTGTTCCTTCTGCATGAGTCACCTCGGCCTTCCCCAAAGAAAATTGCAAGCCCTGGCTACTTCCAGTCCGGATTGGGAGTAAAACTGTCCAGGCCCTTGTAGATTCAGGCACTGGGAAAACTCTGGTCTTCCAGGAACTGTTACGGCCCGACGTGCATTCCTATGACTCCCCATAGAGCATAGAATGCATACAGGGTGATGTAAAATGGTATCCGATGGCCAAAATCCTCCTACAGGTAAAAGGCCGAGAGGCCAGGCTAGAAGTAGGAGTCGCTCCTTGGCTCCCTGTCCCAGTTTTGCTCGGCCGGGACTGGCCTTTATTTCTAATCTGCTGGCTCCCTCTCAGGAGGAGCCTCATTCTCTGGTACAGGAGTAGCCTGGTAAACAGGAGTAGCCTGTTCCCCTTCTCGGCAGATCTATTCCCCAGTAGACACCGGGTTCGAAGACTCGGAGGCAAGGACGCTGTGACAAACAGGACTGGTTGCAAAAATCTGGGACTCAAGGTGGCCATGCTAATAGGCATGTCACAGGTAATGACTGGGGATGGCCAGAAGGTGGGGGAGAGAGGCCCTGGGGATTTACTATAGCTATGTCTCCCTGATTTTCGACAGAGGGAAGACCCAATCCTGGCCAGACAATATGAGAAAGTGGTAAAAATTGATGACCAGATATTGAATACACAAGGGGTAATGGTGTTCCCTCATTTTGAATTATCAAATGATATTGTGTATACGATGAACAGGCAGACACAAACAGGGGGGGGGGGAGTCACCAGACAAATCTTGGTTCCCAAGGCGTTTGTTAAATCTGTGTTCACTCTAGCCCATAGTGTCCCTTGGAGTGGTCACCTTGGTAGAGATAAAACCTTGGACTGTATTTCGTTCCAGTTCTATTGGCCAGGGATGCATAGTGATATTGCTAAATTGTGTGCGGCATGTCCTGAATGACAACCAACCAGTCCGAACTCACAAAAACCAGACCCCTGGTTCCTCTATCCTTGGTCTCAGTTCCCTTTGAGAGGATTGGAGTGGACTTGGTAAGACCTCTACAGCCTTCTGCGAAAGGACACAGGTTTATTCTGGTAATAGTCGACTATGCAACAAGATATCCTGAGGCGTTCCCCCTGAGGACAGCAACTGTAAAGCAAGTAGCTAACAAATTGTTTGAGCTGTTCTCACGGGTTGGACTTCCCCAGGTTATGTTGACAGACCAAGGTACAAATTTTATGGCTAAACTGATGCAGGATGTCTTAAAATTACTAGAGCTCAAGTCAGTTCGGCTTACCATCCACAGACTGGTGGAAAGATTTAACCGAACACTAAAAGGCATGTTGAGAAAGTTTGTAGATTCAGAGAAGAAAGCCTGGGATGAACTTCTCCCTTTTCTGCTGTTTTGCAGTGCGGGAAGTTCCCCAGGCCTCCATGGGATTCTCTCAATTTGAACAACTGTATGGCCGCCAACCCCGGGGTATCCTAGACCTCCTAAAGGAGACCTGGGAGGAACAGTGGTCCCCTTCTAAGAATACCCTGCAGTATGTATTGGACCTTAGGAAACACCTAGATGTGGTCGGCCATTTTGCTAGGGAGAATCTTAGATCAGCCCAAGACAGTCAGGAGAGACATTACAACCAAAATGCACACATGAGTGTTTCACCCGGGGGACCTGGTGATGTTGTTATTACCCAGTTGTGAGAGTAAACTCCTAGCAAAGTGGAAGGGCCCATTTGAAGTACTCCGCTGCACGGGTGATGTGGATTATGAGATCGCTCAACCAGGGTCCAGGAAGGGTAAACAAATTTACCATGTGAACTTGCTGAAACCCTGGAAGGTGCAGAGGTCTCTGTTCATACACCCGATGGAAGAGGAAATGGACCTGGGTCCTCAGCCCCCACAGGGGAACACCTTTGGTGAGGATCAAATTCCTATGGGTAGCCAGTTGTCCACTGAACAAAAAGGGGACTTGTTAGAAATATTTAAACAATTCAATTATGTTTTTTCTGATTTACCAGGGCAAACTAATTTAGTTTCACAAGTGATAGAGACAACACCTGGGGTAAAAGTATGTTCTCGTCCTTACAGGTTGCCTGAAAGCTGTAAGGCCCTGGTAGAGAAGGAGGTGCAAGAAATGTTACATTTAGGTGTGATTGAGGAATCATGCAGCGAGTGGTGTAATCCAATAGTTATGGTCCCTAAACCAGATGGGAAGGTAAGATTTTGTATGGACCTCCGAAAGGTCAATGCGGTATCCAAGTTTGACGCTTATCCAATGCCAAGGATGGACGAGTTAATTTACGCCCTTGGTACAGTGGAGTATATATTCACGCTGGACCTAACAAAAGGATACTGGCAAATACCTTTTAGAGGAGGAGTCCAAGTGCAAAACCGCCTTTGCCACTCCCATAGGTTTATACCAGTTTGTGACAATGCTATTTGGACTGCATGGAGCCCCAGCCACGTTCCAAAAACTCATGGATAAAGTGCTGAGACCTCATAGGGCTTATGCCTCAGCCTACCTACATTGTCATTTATAGTAAACACTGGCGGGCCCATCTAAATAGGTTGAAAGCGGTCCTTAGGTCTCTAAGAGAGGCAGGGCTTACAGCCAACCCTAAGAAATGTGCCTTGGGTAAGGCGGAAACCAAATACTTGGGTTATGTAGTGGGAGGTGGAAAAGTAAGGCCACTAGCCAACAGAGTAGCTTCCCTGAAAGAAGTTTCGAACCCCGAACAAAAATACAGGTACGCGCTCTGCTGGGTTGAGCAGGGTACTATCGCGATTCATCCCTAAGTACTCTGAAGTTGCAGCACCACTAACAGACCTTACAAAAAAGTGTGCCCCTACACAAGTGGTATGGTCGAGGGAGTGCAAGAGAGCCTTTGAGGAGGTAAAAAGGTGTCTATCAGAGGGTCCCATCCTTAGAAGCCCAGACTTTTTAATAGGCCTTTTATCGTACAAACCGATGCATCAGAGATAGGGCTATGGGCAGTGCTGTCACAACAGTTTGAGGGAGTGGAACATCTGATCCTTTTCTGAGTAGGAAATTGTTCCAGAGGGGAAAAAAACTACTCGGTGATTGAGAAGGAGTGCCTCGCAGTAAAGTGGGCAATCGAGGCCTTGAGGCATTACCTGGCCAGGAGTCCATTTTACTTTGGTGACAGACCATGCTCCATTAAAGTGGTTAAATACAATGAAAGACTCCAATGCTAGGTTGACCAGGTGGTATATGGCCCTCCAACCCTTCTAGTTTGAGATTCAGCACAGGCCTGCAAAGGAAAATGCAAATGCTGATTTCTTCTCTAGAGAAGGGGTGGATGGTCGGGTTCAGCCGTGCATGGCCCCAGCCACACACACTAACAAGGGAGGAATGTAACAGGGTGAATATAAGACATCAGCCCTATGCCTGCAATGCCTATGTTTGGGGCTGCAGCGCAGCAGTGACCATGTTAAATTTCAGCTGGGAAAAGGTCTTGTTAATTGGTCAGGTCCCAGCTGCCTCATTAAGGGGCTTTTAAAAACCCAGGCTGCTCACACATGCCTGGCTTTCTGAACCAGTGAGAGGCTGGAACTCTGGCGGAAAACTGCTTGCTACAAGGGCTGCCTTTTCCTGTGATATATTGTTGCTTATTGCTACTCTGGACTTTAAACAGCTCTTGTGGGGAAAAGGGCAAAGCCCTGCTCAGGACTTATTTTCTGTTTGTTTGCTTATGCTGAAAAGAAGCTGTATGATTTTTGTATGCGATATTTTGAGGCTGAATAAACGAGCCCATTCTAAGAAACCCCCGTTTTGTTGCATTGACACTGCAACAACTCCCTAATAACTAACCTTTTCAAGGAAGCCTACTTGCCATACCTCTAACATCCAACTCCCCACCCCCTCTAACACCACTGAGACCAACTGTGTGGCTGGGCCAATCTCCACCCTATGTAACATTTCCGCCCACCCCCAAATCTTAATGGCTTCAGCTGTCAGTGCCCTTCATTCCCTCTAGCCCAGGGGTGCGGAAACTTTTTAGTCTGCACCCCCCTGTACTGTATGCTTTCCCCCCATATACCTGATTGCCAGCATTTTCTGATGGCACGACGGCGTCATTTGACGCCGTTGCCATGGCGACGCGTCGCCAGAAGCTACCGGGAATCAGGTAAGCGAGTTACAGAGGCCTTGCGTGCGCTCCCCTGGCATTTTTAATTTAAATGCTTTGGGGAAGAGCGCACGGCCTCTGTAAGCGCCGCACACCCCTGCTCTAGTCTACAGGGAAATAGTATATGGTACAGCACCGCAAACTAGACACCCTCTACAACTAAATATGCCTCTGTCCTACAATGTAACTACAACGCACATCACTGCAAAATGCTCAGAGCTAGGTTGGCTGTCACTTGAGTCTAGGTACCAGGTTCATTTTTCCTGTTGTACCATCAAATAAATTTCTGGGCAAGCTACCCGCCTATCTGAACAAGCTCCTCACCCCTACCACACGCAGCACTTATCTGAGATCTGACTCCAAAAGACTGTTCACAGTCCAAGGTTTAACAAAGTATCCGGCCGCTCCTCCTGTTACCGTGCACCCCAAAACTGGAACAGTCTACCGGAGACTCACAGCTGCCACCATTCTAGGTTCTTTCAAAACTAAAGCTGTCTCACATTTTTATCTGGTCTGTAACTGTTACATTCGCCTATAACATATATTATCTCTAACTGTGTATGGAATGTCTTGTATATGATGTATAACCCTGTTCACTTAATGTGACCATGTATATATCTGTCATGAAAAGGAGTGGTAACTCTCAATGTATTACATTTTATAAACATACAAATTAGAGTGTAAGCTCACACGAGCAGCGCCTTCGTTACCTCTTTGTATCTGTGCAGGTTCGTCCTCACCTGTATGTCACTGTTTTTGTATATACATAACTGTACCCCCATTGTACCACGCTCCGGAATATGCTGGCGCTTCACAAATAAACGATAATACAATGATAGCAGTAAGAGCATTAGTGTAACACACACACTGATGGCTATAAGTGTAAATGCATTAGTGTAACACACAGTGATAGCTGTAAGTGCATTAGTGTTAACAGTGATAGCAGTAAGTGTAAGTACATTAGTGTAACACGCACACACACAGTAATAGCTAATGTGCATTAGTTGTAACACACAGTGATGGCTAGAAGTGTAAGTGCATTAGTTGTAACACACAGTGATAGCTGTAATTGCATTAGTGTGTAACCCATGTTCCAACCCCTCCCGGTCGCAGATTGGACCACTAGGGTGTAGTGAGGGCTGGCTACATGCATGTTGGTGGTGCATACCTGTGAGGAACAGGAGGGCCTGAGTCTCCCGCGTTGGTATTGGGGATAACAGGGACAGGCTTCTGGGGTATATGCCTCCATCTTCTCTAGCAACGGTGCAGCGCCTCCATCTCTATAAGCCCCAGGGATATGGGGTGGAACCCTTACAGAGAATTCCCACTCAGGGAAGAGAGATTCTAGTCTCAGTCAGTTCTTTGTTAAAAGCAGCAATGTCTCTTTACTCTTTCTGTAGCAGCACACAACAGATCATGTACCGCAGTTCATACAAAGCAGTGCTTCCAAATGTATACAGGGTCTTTTCCTCCACACCTTCTCCTCCAGGCTGTACCCCTGCAGGATGGGCTGTATGGGGCTGCAATGCCCCCGGCACCCACCCTTAGGGCATTTCCTCTGGGTGAGGCAAGATTTCCCCCCCCCCCTCACCCCCTGAGCAGGGTGAGGGGCATTGGTCCACTGCCTATGGTTCTATCTGCTCTACTCAGACTGGGCCTGAGTTTCTCCTCCAAGCACTGTTGTCACTCTCAGCATGACCTCTCAGGTCAGACACTCCAGCACTCTCCGCTCCCAGGACAGAACAGAACTACTGTCACTTACAGGAACAGGCAGGACTAACTTTAGACAGCCCCACCCCTCATGATGTCAGCAGGACCTCCCCTCTGTCTCAGGCCTACACACAGAGTCAGAGGCCTGCCTCCATCACTCAAGGCAGGGCTTAAGCGGGGGGAAAACCCATGTTAACTACTGGCGGCCTGCCCTTAACAGGACTTACACCAGTAGGAGAAAAGATATATAGCCCCCATTTCTTACCAGGGCTACACTCTCCCTCAAGTGGAATCCAATGGTCCCCACTTGGACCTAACTTTAGCAGCTCCATCCTGCGGTGAACAAACCTGGGAAACAAAACACAGTTCATTGGCTTGTGCACTTAACTCAGACCATCCACGCAGATGGTGTAATAACGATAAGGGTACCTCCCAACATGGAGAACCTAACTAGTTATAATGTTTTGGGTCAGGCTTCCGTACCTGCCTCCCATTATGGTCTGTTATAGTGACAGAATATGGCTATACCGACCCAGATTCTGGCCGATAAACCACATTGTGCATGTATATGCACCTCCCCACACTCCAAGCTCGGGCTACCTCACTGATTTTATCCTCGTTCTGGTACCCGGCTTTCCCGAACTTGGTACGCAAGTATTCTTGCACTGCCTCTCTGAGCCAGCTGTCTCGATGCTCCTCTATCTCACTCATGATGGGTTCAGGCACATAAGGGAACTCGTACCCGTGTGACTGCCTATACCTTGCCACTATAGCTCTGTCTGCTCGGCTCAACTTGGGCAGCTTCCTGTAGCCCGCCCTGCTTGGCAGTACCCAAAACTCCGGTTCTGCAGGAGCAATGTCATCGTACAAAATACTAGGCCCCTTAGGAAGGATGATCTTTTGTTCTCTTGAAATCTGTTCTCTAGCTCATCCGCCACCTCCTGGGGAGTATAGGCACCTACCGCCCACCAATGGTCGACTATGTTGCTCCTAATTAACAGGAACCTGGTACGGTCCATACCCTTGTAGTACCCAGTGAACAGGGGTGCCCACCACTTGTCACGGTGCTTGTACTCGGACACTGCACTAGAAGTACCTGTCTCTGACTCAGCTTGGGATGATACACCGGACGTGACCGCCTCAGTAGAGTGGGAGCAACTGCGTCTACCTCGTGCATTGATGTAGATGGTGGAATTCATTTTGGAAACCACTTTGCTCACAGGCCCTGCCTCCGCAGTAGTGTGGGACCCTCGGGCCCTCCCTCTAAACACAGGAGAAAATGACATTGGATTAGGCACATGTATCACATTATCATATGGTACTTCCCCATCAGATCCCTCGTCACTCGGTTCCCAATCCCTCAAATCCTTGGAGTACTTGGGGTTCTTACTTAACTTATCCCCGCTAGGTCCCGGTGTCATGACTCGTGACTGGGCAGGGGCAGTGGCCGGGGTGATGGCGCTAGGGGCTGGGGCTGGGTCAATGTCTGAATCAATGTCCAGCAAGCGGTAATGCCGCGGCCACTGGGCACTTTCTTGCTTGCCCTCTCCGGCATGCTTCGTGCTCCTCTGTGAACGCCGTGGCGGTCAAGGTTGGCAAGTGCAGCTGCCATGGCGGCTCCTCGGGCCGCAAAGATGGCCGCCGGCCCTCCGTGCCAGCCGGAACCGGAAGTGTCATCATCGTTGCCGCACGCGGAATCCCCATCCACTCCGTGGTCACGCACCGGAAGTGCGTCGAGGACCGGAAGGGGCGGTGGTGGATCATCCGGTCCGCGGACGTTTAATCAGAGGCCTCGATCCCCCCTCCCTTCTCTTTAGGGTCCTTCTTCCCTGGACTGGAGTATACGGGGGTGGTGGGTCTCCTACCGCTCCGCTGCCGGCTGATGACCTCGGATCCTCCGGAGCCATCTCTGATCCCGTCTCCGCCCGCACTGGGCGTCAGCCATGGCCTGGGACTTCTACGGGCTCAGGCCGCAACCAGCGCTCGCCGTCTGGAGGTGTCCGACTCGTCTGCTCCCTCTCTCCGGTAAGTGGACCGCCATCTTTCTTACGCTGGATGGTTCTCCGGTAGGACGCATCGCCACCTATGAAACACACATCTTCTTCTTCCTCCGAAGACGACTTGGTCGGATCCTCCGCATAGGGATCCCCTGGTCTTTTTTCGCCCGCCAGTGGTAAGTGGTACGACTCGGCCCGCTCCGTTACCTCCCTGCGTCACCCTCTCTGTTCCTCCGCCGAGTTTCTCTCGGTCTCGGTTGTTGGCTGGGCCTGTTTCCCACCTCAGCAGTGGTGCGAGGAACTATGGCAGCCTCGTCTGTTTTCTCCGCCACCTCCTTAGGTTTCCCGTAGGCAACCCGAGGGTTCTTTAGCAAGGCCATGTTTCGTTAGGCCATAGTAGTACTGCCCATTGAGGCATCGTTCTTTGGTGCTTGCGGCCGTTCCCGGGTGTCCTGCAGAGGACACACCTACAGCCGTAGGTACTCTCGCCTCGATCTCCGCCACCAGAGTCTCTGGGAGTTGGAAGACCGTGCGTGCTTAGTTCTGACATAGTTAGTTCAGTGGGTGGAACGTTCCATGTTTTCAGCTCCTTGCCTTCGCATCCAGATGGAATTTGATCTTCTCGCTCTCACTTCCGGTCTCTGCTCCCATTTGCTGGGGAGGATGCTCCTGATTGGCTCTCCTTGTTGCCCTCCCTTGGTTGGAAACATTGAGGGGGCACTCCTTTCTCTCGTGTGACGTGCGCTTTGTCTGTTGGCCAGTACACCACAGGTGGGTGGGCTTTCGGCTTTCATGCCGCTATCCGCTCCTTTGCCGGGGATCTGGGTTTGGCCTGCAACCCCTGCACTCAACCGCCACATTTCCCTACCAGTCTCTTTGCAACGCTTCACCGTGCGTAATCCAGGTATTGGCGAGTCCCAATTTTAGTTCGGCTGCTAACTGCTGGGCCGTGGATGCGCTGCTGTCGCCATATTGGACTCTTTCTTCTCCGCGGAGCAAGTATGATGGCCGCCATCTTTGATGAGCCCGCTAAATGTGTATGTGCACTATTCTCAGTGTCTAGTGCATAGCTCGTTCCTAACCGACTGATATTCGCCTGCTCATGACGCCTCTCATACTTCACTGATGCTTTAACCCCGATATGATGTGGCATAACCCCAGCTAGGAAAACTTTCTTGGTGCAGCGCTGAGCGTTCTGCAAGTTACTTGTGGTTGTTTTATTGGGTGTCTGGCTAGTGTACCCGGTATCTCCTAAGGAAGGTACGGGTCTCACTACTTTTGGCCACTATAGTGCGGGCCTGGGCATGGTTCCTGGAAAGTTAACAGGCTAACCCACCCCCAGTTGCACTCACCATATCTCCTCAAGGGACTTAGGACAGCTATAGCCTCACACCCCTCTTACATCACCCTTTAGGGCACCCAGGGTAATGTGCGGGAATCCCCCACCTGACTACCCCTGGTATGCATAAATGCCCATACTCTCCCAGTACTTCATGGAAGTCACTTCACTCTTCCAGCTCTGCCTTGCTTAAAACACTGTCCTGTTCTGTGTCTCCGCAGCTCGCCTCCATGTAACCCATTTCTCTTCCCTTCCCCCCGCTCCCCCCCCTCCCCCCCCCCCCCCCGGTCGCAGATTGGACCTCTAGGGTGTAGTGAGGGCTGGCTACATGCATGTTGGTGGTGCATACCTGTGAGGAACAGGAGGGCTGAGTCTCCCCTCCGCGTTGGATTGGGGAATAACAGGACAGTTTTGGGGTATATGCCTCCATCTTCTCACGCAACGTGTGCAGGCCTCCATCTCTATAAGCCCCAGGGATATGGGGTGGAACCCTTACAGAGAATTCCCACTGCAGGAAGAAGATTCTAGTCTCAGTCAGTTCTTGTTAAAGCAGCAATTGTCTCTTTACTCTTTCGTAGCAGCACACAACAGATCATGTACCGAAGTTCATACAAAGCAGTGCTTCCAAATGTATACAGGGTCTTTTCCTCCACACCTTCTCCTCAGGCTGTAACCCTGCAGGATGGGCTGTATGGGGCTCATGCCCCCGGCACCCACCTTAGGCTTTCCTCTGGGTGAGGCAAGATTTCCCCCCCCCTCACCCCTGAGCAGGGTGAGGGGCATTGGTCCACTGCCTATGGTTCTATCTGCTCTACTCAGACTGGGCCTTAGTTTTCCTCCAAGCACTGTTGTCACTCTCAGCATGACCTCTCAGGTCAGACACTCCAGACACTCTCGCTCCCAGGACAGAACAGAAACTTGTCACTTACAGGAACAGCAGGACTAACTTTAGACAGCCCCACCCCTCATGATGTCAGCAGGAACTCCCCTCTGTCTCAGGCCTGCACACAGAGTCAGAGGCCTGCCTCCATCACTCAAGGCAGGGCTTAAGCGGGGGGAAAACCCATGTTAACTACTGGTGGCCTGCCCTTAACAGAACTTACACCAGTAGCAGAAAAGATATATAGCCCCCATTTCTTACCAGGGCTACAAGTGTAAAACACACACACACACACACACACACACACACACACACACACACACACAAACACAAATCACACACACCCACCACACAACACACACACACACACACACACACACACACACACACACACACACTGACAGCCGTAAGTGTAAGGGCATTAGTGTAACACATACACAGTGACAGCAGAAAGTGTAAGTGCGTTACGTGTAACAGAGTGATAGTAAGTGCATGAGCTGCAGTACAATGAATTATGTAATAGTATTAATGGGGGGGAGGCTGTTGAAATGCTTCCATAGGAATGGATCTTGTCTTCACACTTGAATGGGTGAGTGTTTTCTCAGGGTGAGTGGGCAGGAACGTGGGATTGGATGTTTTCTCAGTAATGTTTCACTGTGTGTGGACATAGTTACTTAGTATGGACACAGTCTGTTGTATTTCAGCGAAAGCCACATTTTCAGCAGTTGTTTTTTTAACCTTGCAAATGAGGTGGGATTGATGGAAGTTGGATAGACCAGCTGTGACTTGTTTGAGAAGCAGAGAAGTTAGAGCTTTATTTAGTAGTGGATCATTATGGTCGTATAATAACGTTTTATTATTTGACCCCTATCAAACAATTGCGGCTCCTGTTACTATGCACAGACCTCTGGCAAAATAGCGCACTTCTCAGGAGGGGCCGGGAAGGATTTAACTTGGATGGAGTTTAACACATGATGGGACAGAAGATCCATTACTGAGACAGGCCAAGAATTGCACCAGTCGGGGTCAGTGAGGGGTCGGAGGGGAATCTGAAGCTCATCTGATCTGGATTAAATACCAGACACAGGCCTCATGTATTGCTTTGATTTGGCAGTTTGAGGAAGCTCTATAATTTCCAGGAAACCATGGTGTAAGTATAGGAAGATGAAAACCCAGATAAAAACCTGATTTTAGGAGCGCCGGTCTATTTTGTGATATGTGTTCCCAAATGTATTAAGCTGATATTCCCATTGTTAATGTTTTATGCAGGTCCGTTATCCTCAGTGTTACTCGGGTAGCTCATGCGCTAGTTTCATAGTTATTCAGGATTGTGGATGAACACACAGGGAGGACACATGGTGACCCCGTTATGTTTCAGGATTGTGGGTGAACACACAGGGAGGCTGCATGGTGACCCTGTTATGTTTCAGGATTGTGGATGAACACACAGGGAGGATGCATGGTGACCCCGTTATGTTTCAGGGTTGTGGATGAACACACAGGGAGGCTGCATGGTGACCCCGTTATGTTTCAGGATTGTGGATGAACACACAGGGAGGCTGCATGGTGACCCTGTTATGTTTCAGGATTGTGGGTGAACACACAGGGAGGCTGCATGGTGACCCCATTATGTTTCAGGATTGTGGATGAACACACAGGGAGGATGCATGGTGACCCTGTTATGTTTCAGGATTGTGGATGAACACACAGGGAGGACGCATGGTGACCCTGTTATGTATCAGGATTGTGGATGAACACACAGGGAGGACGCATGGTGACCCTGTTATGTTTCAGGATTGTGGATGAACACACAGGGAGGACACATGGTGACCCTGTTATGTTTCAGGATTGTGGATGAACACAGAGGGAGGACGCATGGTGACCCTGTTATGTTTCAGGATTGTGGATGAACACACAGGGAGGCTGCATGGTGACCCTGTTATGTATCAGGATTGTGGATGAACACACAGGGAGGATGCATGGTGACCCTGTTATGTTTCAGGATTGTGGATGAACACACAGGGAGGACACATGGTGACCCCGTTATGTTTCAGGGTTGTGGGTGAACACACAGGGAGGTTGCATGTTGACCCCGTTCTGTTTCAGGGTTGTGGATGAACACACAGGGAGGCTGCATGGTGACCCTGTTATGTATCAGGATTGTGGATGAACACACAGGGAGGACACATGGTGACCCCGTTATGTTTCAGGGTTATGGATGAACACACAGGGAGGTTGCATGGTGACCCCGTTCTGTTTCAGGATTGTGGGTGAACACACAGGGAGGCTGCATGGTGACCCTGTTATGTTTCAGGATTGTGGGTGAACACACAGGGAGGACACATGATGACCCGTTTGGGTTTCACAGTGATATGTTTTACAGTTCTAAGCTAAGAATGACATAATGCAGACAGTTACTCCATAAAGCATTGAATGAGAGAAGAGGGATTCCTTTTCATGGGTTGTTTTGTATGACAGATAAACTACCTATACTATAATTCTAAGTTGGATTCTGTCTGAAGCATCGAAATCTCAGAAACGGCACCACGTAGCACAACAAAACTTTCACTGTACATTCTGCTGCGGATTTGTAGGTCAACGCAACTATTTTGTGCTTCCAATGTGACTCACCTCCCAAATTATGGACATTCTAAGTTTCCCTCGGCTGTCCAGCAAATCTGTTAGAGCAGGGGCGGGGGGCATAGCTACTAAGGGAGGGGGCGTGTCGTTGCCTGGATCGGAGCTGTGTGTGTGTGTGTCTCTGTGTGTGTGTGATCAGATGTGCGGGGAGATGTGCCAGCGGGGGGGGGGGGGAATGTGCCAGCTAGCGGGGGGAGATGTACCTATAAATGTGCCACCGGCGACGGGAGATGTACCAACGGGAGGGAAGATGTGCCAGCAGCGAGGGGACATGGCACAGCAGCGCAGGGAGATGTGCTGCCACCAGGGAGGGGGGGGGAGGGGACATATGTTCCGGCAGCGGGGGGAAACACACAGACAGACACACACACATACTCACACACACACACACAGACAGACACAGATAGAGACAAATCTCACCCTGCACTACATCAAGCAGCGGGGGGAAGGAGGGCCCGGGGAGATGTGCCGGCAGCGGGGGGCGGGGGGGGGGGGGGGGGGGGGGGGGGGGGAGGGTGGGGGCCGGGGACATGTATTCAATATTACATTCCCAGGGCGAAGCTGGGCACAAAAGCTAGTAAATAAATAAAGCGCATCAAATACGTGATATAAAAATTATTTCAAAATTCTGCCTAAACACCAGCGGTTTCCCAAACCGCAATCAACACCAATCGAAACCAACAGCTGTCCCTGGCGCAGATTGAAAGGCGCAATATAAAGTGCAGATTAACCCAGTGATTTACTCAACACTGATTCCACACAATACTGTTACTCCATAGACCGAAATCCTCAGGTGTAGGGACTCCTTGTCTCCTTGGCCAGGGGGGAGAGTGTGAGTTGTCCCTTTCCCCTCTGTGTTGTTTGTGATCTGAGTAAAGTGTGAATGCACTATACTCTATGCATTTGTGTCTTCTTCTCCATATGAGGTCTACAAGGAGTCCCTGCACCAGAGGATTTCGGTCTATGGAGTAACAGTATTGTGTGGTATCAGTGTTTAGTTAATCGCTGTGTTAATCTGCACTTTATATTGCACATTTCAATCTGTGCCAGGGACACCTGTTGGTTTAGATTGTTTGTATGACACCTGCACAGTGAGCTTTCTGTGCTTTGCTTACACATTGAAGAGCACTGCCAGTGTTATTAATGTGGAATTAAATGGTATGTGGGTATATCCCTCTCTCTTCCTCTCCTCCTTCTCTCCCCCCTTCTCTTCCCTCACCTCAAGAATAACTGCAGAGAATTTCAACTAAAGCTAAAAAAAAATCCTCAACTTGCATGGAGATACTTTAACAAATAAGTATGAAGAGTGTAGTTGAAAGCGCAGCACAAACTGGAGGAACCGCTAACAGAAAACAGGATAATAAAATATCTGATGAGGCAAAACCATTACGGAGGAGACAACAAGAAATAAAGCAGGACAAAGACACAAGAATTGAATATGCAGAGCTGTTCAAAATGATCCACAAATTTATATGTAAGAAAATGTAACTGCGATATGTGAGGAAGATTATCAAAGATAACACAGGCTTAAAGAAGACAAAGCAGCGTTTTATCATTGGAAAGAAGCAAATCCTTGTCCTCTAGCAAGACGATGGATCACCAATAAAAGGCCAAATAAATGCACTTATCATAAAGATTGAGGATTTATACATGAAATTGTACAAGAACATGGCTAACACCGGACATAATCCAGCAGAGGAAGAGAGAGAAGAAACTGATGTACCATGTGTCCATCCTGATGCAGTGTCAAAGACCATAAAATCCATGAAGAATGGTAAGGCTCCCAGAGAAGATGGAATTATAACTGACATCTTGAAAGAAGCTGGGGATGAAGTAGAGAAAGTCCTAGCAAAAATCTTTACATGCTACTTAAAGAACAGGAAAATTCCAGAGCAACGGAGTAATGCCAGAATTATCCTTATCCACAAGAAGCGAGACAAAGACCACCTCAAGAACTACAGACCAATCGGTCTACTTCCAATCACTATATACTCAGCTGTAACAGATCCTGGACTTTGCCCAGGCTAGCGAACAAGCAGGATTTCGCAGTGGGCATAATACAATGGATCACATCCAAGTCGTACTAGAACTGATTTTCCCTAAGTTTTCAATACCGTCTCCCACGCGTCTTAGAATTCATAGGTTATGGAAAAGCATTGGATTCTGTCGACATCTCAGCGGTTTTAAACGCATTATGAAAACAAAGTGTTGAAGCGTATATTGGTATTATAAAGAACATCTATGAGGGCCACATCAACCATTAGATTACATGAAGATTTGAGCAAGATAAGGATCAGCGAGGGAGTGCGTCAAGGAGACACCATGTCACCAGGATCAGCGAGGGAGTACATCAGGGAGACACCGTGTCACCAGGATCAGTGAGGAAGTGCGTCAAGGAGACACCGTGTCACCAGGATCAGCGAGGGAGTGCATCAGGGAGACACCGTGTCACCAGGATCAGCGAGGGAGTGCATCAGGGAGACACCGTGTCACCAGGATCAGCGAGGGAGTGCATCAGGGAGACACCGTGTCACAAGGATCAGCAAGGGAGTGCATCAGGGAGACACCGTGTCACCGGGATCAGCGAGGGAGTGCATCAGGGAGACACCGTGTCACCAGATTCAGCGAGGGAGTGCATCAGGGAGACACCGTGTCACCAGGATCGGCGAGGGAGTGCGTCAAGGAGACACCGTGTCACCAGGATCAGCGAGGGAGTGCATCAGTGAGACACCGTGTCACCAGGATCAGCGAGGGAGTGCATCAGGGAGACACCGTGTTACTAAAAGCTTTTCACTGCAACACTTGAAGAATTGTTCAAGACCTTGAATTGGGAGGGAAAAGGAATGAATCAACGGTGAATTTTTGAGTCGACTACAATATGCAGATGAAGCCAGTAAGAAAGTGGCCTCCATATGAATCCCAGCCAGACCAAAGTGATCAACAAATGTGTCGACTCTGCAAAGATCAAAACAAACGGTATAGAACTAGAAGTGGTGGAAGACTGTCTACTTTAACTGGCAAATAACAATGGGTGGAAGCCTTTGAATTAAATCAATAGGAGAATGAAGATGGAATGGAGCACATTGGAAAGAAATGACAATATTTCAAGGGAACCTTCCACTGGAAAGTTTTTGACCAGGCTATTCTGCCCATGCTAACGTATGAATGTGAAACTTGTCTCCTAAATGTGAATATAATTCAGAAGTTTGAGACAACTCAAAGTATTGTGGAAAGATGTATGCTGGGCATTACCCGAAGAGACAGGGGAAAAGAATGAATGTGTGTGAAACCAAACAAGACTGGGACATTACAAGGGTGAAGAAATTAAAATGGTGGTGGGCTGGACATATCGCAAGAAGAAATGACCATCATTGGACAAAGATTGCACTTGACCGAATTTCAAGGGAAATTTAAAGACCAAGACGGTGACCAAATGTAAGATGGGAGGATGAGATCAGAAAGTGTGTTGTAGGAACGTGGCGAAGAGAGGCTGTAACCGCAGGACCTGGGAGATCATTGGGGAGGCTTCATCGTGGAACGACGAGGACTGAATATGATATCTGTATATCTACACTACATACAAGCACCCAGGTGGCTTTGATAGCAAGAAACACACCAAGAAAATACTAAAAATAACAGTAGCAGACAAGGATTAAACTATCCAAAGAGAGTCTGCGCACTATTAGCAAGTTATATATTTGTATATATTTCTGTGCGTCATAATGGAGAGCGTGGAGGCAGGGCTGATGCAAGGGTATTTGGCACCCTAGGGGAACCTTCAGCGGTGCACTCTCTCACCCCCCTCCTCCCTCGCGCTCTATCCCCCCTCTTCCCTCGCGCTCTATCCCCCACCCAACCCTCACGGTCTCCCTCCCCCCCCCCACCCCCTCCGCCTCTCTCTTCACCCAACAACCCCCTTGTGCTCCCTCCCCCCTCAACCCCTTCTCTCCCACCCAACCCCCTCGCGCTCTCTCACCCACTCAACCCCCTCGCACTCTCTCGATCCCCCACCCCTCCTCGCCCCCCGCTTCAGCTAATGTGGTGCAGTCGTTCACTGAGCCATTGATTGAGCCACCTGTGCTGAAGCGGGGATATCCTGAAAACCTGACCTGTTGGTGGCCCTTGGGGACTGGAGTTGCCCACCCCTGATTTAAGCACAGACATACTGATATATACAAAAATACACACATGCTTATATACTGCCACAACTGCTGTGGTTGTATGTCTGTGCCTTTTTTTTAAATTTGAGTAATCTATACTAGATTTCAGGAACCTGTGCTATTTAATATCTTGGTGACATTACAGGGGTTAGAGGGGGAAGTATGCATTTTTGCAGATGACACCAAGACCACGTTTGGGAGGAGCCCGGCGTGACTGGGTGAGGATGAGCGTGTGATCACAAGGAGGAGCCGGTGTGACAGTGGGTGTGGGTCGCAGGAGGAAGGGTCATTGTGAAGAGGAAGGTGTGTGTGTTTTTACCAAGGCTGATCAAATATGATTTTGTTCTTCAGCTGAAATGACGAAGGCGAGAGCCATTACTAAATACTGTAGCCGTTTTTCAGTTCTTTATGGCCGTTTTAGTCCAACATTGGTATTCAGTAAAACTGCAGTACGGATGGATATCATTTCCTCATTGCGAATGAATCGATCTGTGTGTTAAATTTCTGCTGATGTAGGGAGATGGTTTTTCTGCAATACTCTCAACTTGGAATCCACTGCACAATGATTCTCCTACTTTGTGTCAGGGCTGCTAGATTTACATTATAGGGGGCTATTAATTAACCTGCGATGGTGACGGCCATGGCATTATTTCCCAGATCTGTTTATCACAGTTGATGGCTCCCACAGAGCACAAATCTGCATTTGGTTTAGTCCCAAAGTAATGGGACGTGCTCTGTGGAGATCTCTGCCCACTAGTGTCACAGCTGAGACATTGTGGTAAATCCCACAGTGTTTAAGTGAAATCCCTGGCTTTAGGCTCATGGTTTAGTATTTGTCACTTAACATGACAGTAACTGGACTGAGTGACATGATTAACACCTGGATGACGTCCCAGATTAGAAGGGTGCCATCACGGGAGACCAGCCCCTTTTAACAGCTGTTATACCTTTCTGGTATCATTCACTAGGCAAAACAAGATTGTGGAATAAAATGAGGTTTATTTGGGTAAACCCGTGTACAGACAATGAATATACAAAATACAGACAGAAGACACACTTACTGGGGGTCTGGGGGCAAAAACTAGACTCAAATAGGTGCAGGGTGCCTGCTTCGGAAGGCTTACCCTGACCGGGACCTCATCCCGAGCGTCCTGGGTCTCTTTCCGGGTAGAATACCCAACCGCGACCGCTACGTTTCAGAACTTGGCTGCAAAATGCAGGGCTTGGTCTCGGCTAGGCAGGCTTTCCCCGCTCCAAAAATGAAGCCGGTTACTCTGCTATTCGCAGCAGAGCAGCTTTGAAAAGCCGGCCCGCGGCTCACTGACTCAAGCCACAAGATGGTCTGGTTCTCTGCTTGGGCCATCTCCTTACATAGACTTCGCTGAGCTATCTCTAACATGGAAGTCGGAGCGGTGACCATTTAGAGCGTGGGAAATTTCCCTAACAGCCAATGAGAACGGGGGTTCGTCTGGCTGCTGATGTCAGAAGCAGGGGCGTGCCAAGCCGGCTCAAAAATTCGGGTGTGTGGGAAATATGAATCGGCCAATGGGAAACGTGCCTACCTGCTGCATCTTCCCCCAGCCAACCCATTGCCACCCACTGGGCAGGCTCCCCCAGGCCTGACAGTCCAAAAGATGCCCCAACGGGGTGCCATTTGTTCTCTGGACCTGATACTTCACCCTTTCTCGCTCACCAAGCGGTCTTCTCACCTCTGGACATCCTTTCTCTCCTTTGAACTCCGATGTTTATGCAGACACCCCGGCGCCTATGTAGATACCCCGGCGCCTATTTAGCTGCCAGGGCTGACTGTATAGACATTTAATACATACAGTATTAAACATTAAAACATTGTTTTCATAAACGTATACACTTTGGGGAACCTTTTATATGTGTGGGAAATGGTTCTGGGATACCTGGGCTCGAAAACCAGGATTCTGGGGGACACTGTGTAACCCCGGTGTTATTCACCTCGCGCACACGCAAATCACGCCTGCGCGTCGGGGAGAATTACGGGACTACCGATCACTTTGTTCCCCGAACTCCTGCAAACAAGATAAATATATTTTGACTCAAATACCCCACCTAAAACTCACGCTCCCAAAGTTTCATGTTTATTGGGGACAGGGAACATGTAAAACCCCAAACAGGTGAGGTTTATGCTATGCATTACATTGTCCAGGGGTAACCAGTCGGGCTCCTCCTTTTTAATATGAAGACTGGCTACCCCCTATTGTCACAGGTGCATTATTCCACTTTCCACTACCCATTTCAAGTTGAACTATCCAAAAACAAATATATATATATCCACCGATTCCTTTTCTCCCCTTGTTCTCATCCCTTTCATATATTTGTGAGTGTAACATTCTCCAGTGTGTTTTTATTATGAATATTGATGTGTCCAGAACTGCTTCATAGCTCAGCCAGTCTCTGCGGGTGTGGTATCCCCGGTCGGGTGTGGTATCCCCGGTCGGGTGTGGTATCCCCGGTCGGGTGTGGGATCCCCGGTCGGATGTGGGATCCCCGGTCGGATGTGGGATCCCCGGTCGGTTGTGGGGATCCCTGTGGGGATCCCCGGTCGGGTGTGGGGATCCCTGTGGGGATCCCCGGTTGGGTGTGGGATCCCCGGTTGGGTGTGGGATCCCCGGTCGGGTGTGGGATCCCCGGTCGGGTGTGGATCCCTCGGTCGTGGGTGTGGATCCCCCCCCGGTCGGGTGTGGGATCCCCGGTCGGGTGTGGGATCCCTGGTCGGGTGTGGGATCCCCGGTCGGTTGTGGGGATCCCTGTGGGGATCCCTGGTTGGGTGTGGGATCCCCGGTCGGGTGTGGGATCCCTGGTCGGGTGTGGGGATCCCTGTGGGGATCCCCGGTCGGGTGTGGGATCCCCGGTCGGGTGTGGGATCCCCGGTCGGGTGTGGAATCCAGGGTTCAGTCCAATGAAAGCTGTGTTTATTTTGTGATATTTGTTTGGAATGAAACCTTTTCCCTGAATATACAGTACAAGTTATACATGAGAAAGTGAATGAATGTTAGACATGTTACCTGGGATAGTTTTCTGTGCTTTGTGCAAGATTTATAACATGTATTACTTCTACAGAACGTAGAAGAATTAGAACTTTCTTTGCATTAATACCAGGCAGTCTGCTTTGCATTAATATACACGCATGCTGGCTCTCTCTGTTATGGGACTCTGCATATGAACTCACATTTCAGTAGAATTATAAATACTTCCAGGATAACCACATGTACAGTAAACGAGCAATATTTAATCTCCACATTAACCAGTTCTGTACTATACCGGTGTCCTGCGGCATCTTGTGCTACCTCCGTGTGCTGTAGCACAGGTGTATGCCGGGTCTTGTAATTGGTCCTTTACAAGAAACCGTGGAAATACCAGGCTAGTGACTTTTTCACTGTAATGAGCTGCAATACGAGGACAAGAAGGTCCCCGGTCACCATGCAACAGCTGCGTGTAGAGATGTGAAGGCTCTTTTGGATCACACATGATCTCCACGTGTCCTCTCTGGAGAGGTGGCTGTGAATAGTTTCTCTTGTGTGGTAGGTCAGCATGTGTGGGCCCGGTGCGGTAGGACAGCGCAGGTGGGCCCGGCAGGTCAGCATGTGTGGGCCCGGTGCGGTAGGTCAGCGCAGGTGGGCCCCGCAGGTCAGCGTGTGTGGGCCCGGTGCGGTAGGTCAGCATGCGTAGGCCCAGTGCGTGGAGTCTGGTGTGTCCATCCCCCACCCTTTCATTGATATATTTTGTCATGTATCCTCTGCGCCTCTGAGCACAGCTTGTTGTAGCATTCCTCCACCTGGCACCTTGCTGATATCCCACAGTACTTACCTGTGTACGTTTCATGTACCCCCCTTAGGTATGTGTTATGCTGTGTGAGGGGTTCACTTTGTGTCCTCTCAAACTTGTCCTATTTCCTTTCTTTCCTTGTTGGCGCCTTCATTTTTCCTATGATGATGGAAATGCCCATGGTCATCACCGTTACAGAAATACCCTCTGTGTCATGTTTCTGTCGGGTATTAAGATATATAATGGAATATCCAATTCCAACCTGTGTAAGGATTTCATTAAACTGCTGTTTTGTTCTAGTTGGGATTGTTACATGGGGACCACGTTACCTGCATCATTTCTAGGCATGCCATTGAGCCCTGCCTGTGTGCATCGCTAGCTGCTGCTGCTGCTGCTGCTGCTGCCTCTGTCCTTTGTCTGGATTCTGGGTGTGTCCCCTCTCTCTCCGGCACTGTTCCAGCTACAAGCTTTCTCCGAGAGGTACAGCCGGTCTGTCCCTGACACTGAGCAGCATCCGCGCGGCCTCGCAGGCCCTCACATTCTTGCATGAATACATTGTGTGAGAGCCTGTGTTTGGCTTTGGTGCACCCCGTAATCAGTGGGAACAATTGCACATTCATTGGGATCTGTTGACAGTGCACAGCGAGCCCGTGGCAGTGTGCTCTGTTTTGGGATGGAGGTGGTAGCGATGGATACATTTCTGTATCTTGTGCATAAACCTATATTTATACAGGCATGACTAATGAATGTGTTAGTCACAATAACCCTTGCACTATAGCAGGAGTTTGCATTGTACGGAGCTGCTCACAATGGCAGCAGTTGGTAAACATGTTTGCAGCCCTTTCAATATTGAGTAGAACGTGGCCTGGTTGTCATATTCATGAGATTAGTGGTTTGGTGGGAAGAATCCACGTAACTGTGTGCTGGGTAAGAAGTATCTATCTGTATCTGCCTGAAATGGTATGGTCTGTCAGGAGAATAAGCTCTGAGACCTGCTCAGGTACTCGGTGCTGATACACAGTGAGGCATCTTCATGTTCTGGGGTAAAGAAAGGGAAGGTATTTACCCCATAGATTTGAAAAGCTGAGACTGTGTATTCTGTTATTTGGCCCACACGGCCTTACCCACACGGCCTTACCCACACGGCCTTACCCAGCGGCCTTACCCACACGGCCTTACCCACACGGCCTTACCCACACGGCCTTACCCACACGGCCTTACCCAGCGGCCTTACCCACGCGGCCTTACAGTTACAGGCAGCCAGTCAGCTAGTGACAATCCCAGCCAGTTACAGGCAGCCAGTCAGCTAGTGACAATCCCAGCCAGTTACAGGCAGCCAGTCAGCTAGTGACAATCCCAGCCAGTTACAGGCAGCCAGTCAGCTAGTGACAATCCCAGCCAGTTACAGGCAGCCAGTCAGCTAGTGACAATCCCAGCCAGTTACAGGCAGCCAGTCAGCTAGTGACAATCCCAGCCAGTTACAGGCAGCCAGTCAGCTAGTGACAATCCCAGACAGTTACAAACAGTGAGTCAGTTAGTGGCAGTTGGAGGTCTCAGAATTCTGAGCACCTGTGTGTCAGTTGGTCTAGGGATGCTGAAGTGGTAACTGCTTCAGCACAGGGTGGGAGTAGAACAGGGGAACTTCCTAACGGGGGTCCCCGCACCAAGGTTATAGGGTACTCTCGATTACCCCCACGTAACCCCCCCTCTCCCCCCCGTTAAGTGTGTGTGTTGTCTGTTTATATGTACTGTTGTGGATATATTTTTCCAATAAATTAATTTTATAAACTCTTGTGTTTCTGTCTGGTGAAATTGATCCCTGGTATAAGTCCTGGTCATCCCGTGACAGGCTTATTTTCTTGGCGGCAGCGGTGGGATCGCCAGGCTCATCACCGATATTCTTCATGGAATATCCGTCCTGAGTGAGATCTCCATTTTGAAGACCACAGAACACAGAGTTACAACTGTACAGTAGTCAGACACAAACCCTTACCAGTCCCTGTAGCTTAGTCAACGTACAAGACTACAATGATGCCAGCCAAGTAGCGGTCTTGGACCAAGGACCGGATCGTACTCCGGTTTGAGGACTGCGGGATACTTACAGGGGAACCGCAACAGGACACAACTGATCGCCGACTTGCTAGTGTATGAGGTGCAATGCTCAATGGTTAGAGCTGAGGCATTGGTCAACCCTGAGACAGTTCCAGGCCCCTCCGGACTACAGGAATCACCCTCCAACTCTGGCGAGGAGGCAGGGAAGGATTCGACGGAGCCGCCTGCAGCTGAGGTGGGCATGCCAGCAATCATCCGGCGTGCGTTGGATGACCTGGGCAGCGAGGCCACCGCTGCTGAACGAGTCGCCCTGCATTCAGCCATACCTGCGATGCCTGCCAGTGAGTGGGGAGGCAAGGCAATCGATGATCTGGGAACCCTTTCAGCGGGTAGCGGTTAACATCGTTGTCCCCTGATGATTCCCAGCAGGTTAGGGAAAATATATATTTTAACGGTCGTGGACTTTGCGACCAGGTACCCAGAGGCGATGGCGCTTTCCTCCATTGACACCTGGAAGGTGGCCGAGGCGCTTATAAATATTTTTACTAGAGTAGGTTTTCCTAGTGAAATCCTGACTGACCAGGGAGCACATTTCATGAGTGAGCTGCTCCAAAGTCTCTGGGCTGCGTTCGGGGTGCCCTCTCTCCGCACGGCCCCCTATCACCCTCAAACCAACGAACTGTGTGAGCGGTTCAATGGCACACTGAAGCAGATGCTGCCGTCATTTTTGGAGGCCGAAGGAGGGGACTGGGAAGCACACCTGCAGCACCTACTGTTTGCATACAGTGAGGTGCCACAGGAGTCTACCGCATTCTCACCCTTCGAGCTTCTATATGGGCGCCGGGTCCGTGGATCGCTCGACCTGTTCTGGGAGGGGGAGACCCCCCAGAACGGATGTGACAGTGCTCCAGTATGTGGTGTAGCTCAGAGATCAGTTGGCAGATCTGATGGGATTAGCGCAGGCTAATCTCAAGGGAGTATATGAAAAAAAGCTACTCAAAGCTCTAAACAGAAAGTAAAGAGAAAAAATAATAATATTAATGTAGTGCAGGACAAAAGTGGCTCGATGTGAGGGCTATGTCAAGCGCTGGGTCCGTGCAGATAATGGAGGTAACCACAGGCAGGGTAAACAGTGACCGGATTCCAATGGATAAGAGCTGGTAGGGATATGAGCATAACAGAGGAAATATATAATAATACCTCTGCAGTCCCGTATTCAGCTCTCCGTCGACTGTATCCCTTTGCTGTGTGGGGCACTGTAAGAAGTGTGCCGTCCTCCTCTTCTAACGGTCCTGTGGAGCTCCCGAATGCCGGTGATGTGCGTCACAACCTCCGGTGTGTCCGGGAACACTCCGCCTTCAGGTTCCACGTGTCGGAATCAAATGTCCTCCATGGTTCAGGGACCCATCTAGTGCGCCCTCACCACAACTGTGCGGCCATCCAATCGTCAAGACAGCATAAACAGGAGAAGGATTGGTACGAGACAGCAAAGTCCAAAAAAGAAGCACCATCAGCTCACCAGGTAAGTAGAAAAGTTAAAATCGTTTATTAAACTACATAAAAAACAAAAAAACAAACATAACAGGACAGGAAAAACCTCCCACGCGTTTCGGGCTCTAAAAGTAGGTTAGGGCTGTGTAGTGAGCACTCTAAAATAGCCCCTCCTGTGTACTCGAATACAGCTGACGGTAGTTATAATTACTTGTAATTACACCTGCTGCATTAGCAATGCAAGTCAAAAGGGATCATATTAAACTTAATCTATTATGATGGAATATAATCAACTATAAGCACAATAAATGCTCTGCAAATATGATTCAACTAATCATGGTTTGTATTAAAAAATGCTATATATGCATTTCGTCTTCGTCTTGAAGCGCTGGTATGATAGAAATGCCCGTAGTAGAGAGTTCATCCCGGGACAGCAGGTGCTTGTCTGAAGCCGACTCGCCAGAACAAACTCGTAGCTGCCAGGTCCGGCCCGTATCCGGTAATCCGGCGGGTGAACGAGACAAATTATGTGGTAGATCTGGATCAGGAGTTAGGTAGACGTCAGAACTACCACATCAACATGTTAAAGGAATATCATGCAAGTGGGCCGGTGGTGATGGCGGTGTGCAGCCCACCATCGGGAAATGCGGCGAGCAGAGCTCTGCCTGATTTCCTAGGGGAGTCCAGACAGGGATGCTCAGTAGAGGACGTGGGGATAGGGTCCCAGCTCGCGGCTTCCCAACGAAAGCAGGCGCAAGAGTTGCTAGGAAGGTATGTGAGTCTGTTCACGGACAAGCCAGGACGGACTCACCTCACTGACCATCCACTGGTGATCAGAAGCCCCCATCATAAGTCGGCGTACCGAGTGTCTGGGGAGGTAAAGTGGAGAAGGAGATTGCAGACGTTATATACCTTGGGCACAGGGTCGGCAGGGGGCATCTCAAACCTGATCCTGCCAAGGTGGAAGCCATTGTGGGGTGGCTAGTTCCCAAGACCGCCAGCTATTACTGCAAATTCGTACCCAATTAGTGCCCTGGCCAAACCCTTGACCAACCTGACTAAAAAGAGGCTCCCTCGCATGGTAACCTGGACATCAGAGTTTGTGAGTGCCTGTGCAGGTCTCAAGGCTGCCCTGGCAATGCCAATGGACTTTCCTGGCAGGACGATGACCAGAGCCAGCCTAGCTCTGACCTTCAGGCGTCACGCTTGGGGATAAACCCGTTGGTGTCGCTACCCCAGAGCTCTCCATTTAAGGGGGGAGGTGTGGCAGTAGGGGTTAATAAGTTATGTCTGCCATTACCCCTACCTGTCAATAATACATTGGTATTGTATTATGTGTTATGTATATTTGTATGTATTTGACTTAGTTCCAGAACCTCAGGGACCAGGGGTTTCATCTGGAAAGTTTCAAAGATTGCCTGCGACCTTTCCCTGATCTCAGGTTATGTTGCATGAGGTAAAAAGGGGAGGAGTTAGGCCGTGAGGGTTCTATGACTGAGGGAATGTCAGCCAATCCCAGCCAGTTACAGGCAGCCAGTCAGCTAGTGACAATCCCAGCCAGTTACAGGCAGCCAGTCAGCTAGTGACAATCCCAGCCAGTTACATGCAGCCAGTCAGCTAGTGACAATCCCAGCCAGTTACAGGCAGCCAGTCAGCTAGTGACAATCCCAGCCAGTTACAGGCAGCCGCCAGTCAGCTATTGACATCCACCAGTTACCGGCATCCTGTCAGTTAGTGGCAGTTGGAGGTCTCAAAATTCTGAGCACCTGAGTGTCAGTTGGTCTGGGGCTGCTGAAGCGGTAACTGCTTCAGCACAGGGTGGGAGCAGAACGGGGAAAACTTCCTAACGGGGGTCCCCGCACCTAGGTTATAGGGTACTCCCAGTTAAGTGTGTGTTGTCTGTTTATATGTACTGTTGTGGTTATATTTTTCCAATAAATAAATTTGATAAACTCTTACGTTTCTGTCTGGCGATATTGATCCCCGGTATAAGTCCTGGTCATCACGTGACACTGGGGCCTTCCCTTCTGTCCTCTGTTGGTCAGCTCCTAGGTCCCTCGCACTACGCTACCTTCCACGCAGCGTCCTGCGGGTTCCGGAAGCTGGAAAGCCAGTGTGGTGACGTCACTGGGGCTGCTGTTACTACAGATGCTGGTAAGGTCCTTCCTGCCCGCTACGCGTTTCGCATGTCACACAGCACACTGTGTAATTGAGCACAGCTACTGTGTTTTAAATATTTATTCAATGTCCCTGCACACATTTGTGGTATCTGTGCAAACTAGCATCTATTTACTGCTCTCTCTCGAGTTAAGAATTGTATCTGGCCGCAGCAGAGAAGGTATTTATGTCTTCAAGCTTTCAGTCTCCGTGACTGTCCTGCTGTCTGAGGAAACCGCTGCCATGTGAAACGCGTAGGGGGAAGGAGCTTACCGGCATTTCTACTAAAGGATATAAAATGAGCACAGGACATTATACTCTTTCATAATATTATATTTTTATACCACACCATTTATACCGGTGCAGGGAACACCTCTCGTAAGTGACGAGAACTCTACACAGAGGACTAACCACTAGTACCAACAAGTACTAACGAATACCTCGACTGCTCGCCTAACAAGAGACTTTTCTATTTACTTGAAGTTTTATCTTTATTCTTATCTTGACTTTTTGTTTCTACTAATGCAATAAATCTTGTTACTTTGTGTGTTACTGTATATCTGCCTACGGCTGCGCTTATAGTGACGGCGACATCGCGTCAAAACAAACGCATTGCCGCCATCACGTGTGCTTATAGTAAGCGCGGAGCGACGGATTGCTCGCGATCGCTGGAAGTCATCTCTATTTGATTTTTCCAGCGTCCGCAGCCTGACGTCGCCGGCACTTTAAGTGTAGCCAAAGAATGACGTATCTGCTTTCTACGCCTTGGCACAGGGGTGGCCAACTCCAGTCCTGATGGGCCACCAACAGGGCTGGTTTTCAGGATATCCCTGCTTCAGCACAGCTGATACAGTCTTCGACTGAGCCACTGATTGAGCCACCTGTGCTGAAGCAGGGATATCCTTAAAACCGGACCTGTTGGTGGCCTTTGAGGACTGGAGTTGCCCTCCCCTGCACTCGCACTTGGGTAGCGAGATTTAGCTTTACCCTTTACTAACACCCTCGTAGTAATGTTGACATCATCTGATTACTGCCGTGTGTGCACAGGCAGTTCTTGCTTTCTTTGCGGGTATTTGGATGCCCGCAGCAGGCCGCGGTGCCTGGGTGGTGACACCCAGGCGTCCGGCATTGTCGGTGTCAGACAGACTCACTGCTAACCCAGAATCCTCTCTGATATCTGCAGGATATTCTCTTCGATGCAAATACGCACAAGGCCAAGAAGTTTGTCTTGCACACAAATTACCCCGGACATTACAACTTCAACATGTGAGTCGTTCTGAGGCATGCGGCGCGTGGGACACGCTATTCCGAACCCGCTTTTTTTCTGGGGGTTGTCTGTATATATCCCCTCTATGTAACCTGCAGGAGTCTCTGGGGTTAACCTATGTATTCATATGATGGACAAGGTTTTCAGTTAACCCCTCGATGTGCAGACCAATATCGTAGCTAGACATGGGCATTAATATTAATACTGACTGTAATTTATTTCTCTCTATCTCTCCCCCATTATACAGCTCCCCTCATAAGCCATCCCTCTCCCCCTCATAAGCTCCATCCCTCTCCCCCTCATAAGCTCCATCACCTCCCCTCTACTCCATCCCTCTCCCCCCCAGCATATCTCTCTCCCCCCCAGCATTCTATCCCATCTCTCTCCCCCCAGACTATCTCTACTCCCCCCCCAGCTACTCTCTCTCCCCCCCAGCACTCTCTCCCCCACCCTCTCACAACCACTCTCTCCCCCTCATAAGCTCCATCCCTCTCCCCCCTCGGCTATCTCTCTCCCCCTCGGCTATCTCTCTCTCTCCCCCTCGGCTATCTCTCTCTCTCCCACTCGGCTATCTCTCTCTCTCCCCCTCAGCTATCTCTCTCCTCCACCTTGGCTATCTCTCCCACACCTCGGCTATCTCTCCCCCACCTCGGCTATCTCTCCCCCACCTCGGCTATCTCTCCCCCACCTCGGCTATCTATCCCCCACCGCTGCTCACCCCTCGGCTATCTCTCTCCCCCCTCAGCTATCTCTTTCTCTCTCTACCCCCCTCAGCATCTCTCTCTCTCTCTCTACCCCCCTCAGCTATATCTCTCCTCTCTCTCTCTCTCTAACCCACCTCACTACTCCTCTACCCTCTACCCTTCATCTATACACCTCAGCATCCTCTCTCTACCCCCCTCAGCTATTCTCTCTCTCTCTACCCTCTCCGCTATCTCTTCTCTCTACCCCTCACATCTTCATCTCACCCCTCAGCTATCTCTCTCTCTACCCTCTCAGCTATCTCTCTACCCCCCTCAGCGCTCTCTCTCTTACCCCATCAGCTACTCTCCTACCCCCCTCAGTCAATACTCTCTACTCTACCACCACCACGCTCTAACCCCTCAGCATCTATCAGTACTCCACTCCGCTCTTCCCCCAATCCCCCCTCAGCTATTCTCTCTCTACCCCCCTCAGCTATCTCTCTACACCCCTCTCAGCTATCTCTATACCCCCCCCCTCAGCTATCTCTCTCTCTACCCCCCTCAGCTATCTCTCTCCCCCCCTCAGCTATCTCTCTCTACCCCCCTCAGCTATCTCTCTCTCTACCCCCCCAGCTGTATCTCTCTCTCTTACCCTCCTCAGCCTACTCTCTCTCTCTGTCTCTGTCTGTCTCTCTCGGCTGCTCTCTCTGTCCTCTCTCTGTCTCTCGTCTTCTCTGTCTCTCTCTGTCCTCTCTTTCTCTCCCTCTTGTCTCCTCTCGGTCTCCTCTCTGTCCTCTCTCTCTCCCTCTCTCCCTCTCTGTCTCTCTCCTCTCTGTCTCCTCTCGGACTCCCATGCCTACCTTTGGCGGGAGGAGATGTGATGAGAGAGCAGCCGGTAGAGGAGTTGCGCTGTGGCAGCAGACACCGAGTAATACTGCCAGGTCAGACTGCAATGCTGATTCCTCTACCAGCTAATTCTTTAACCCGGGGCGTTCTCTACATGGGGGGTGAGAGCGGGCCCCCCAAGAGCGCAGGCTTTGCCGGCCTATAGCTACGCCCCTGGTGCAGACATATTTAGTCCAGGAAATGATTTGAAATGAGAGTAGTGTAATAAAAGTGTGGCTGGGTGTGTTGTTTGCCCTGTGTGAACCCCGGAGCCTTCCCGGTAACCCGGGGCCTTCCCGGTAACCCCGGGCCTTCCCGGTAACATCTTCATCCTGTTTCCTTCGTTACCATCGCTGTGAATTCAGATTCCTATAATGGTTAATCGCGGTGAGTCCCGCAGAGCTTTCCACTGTCGAATCACAGTGACAATCAGGGGAATTCATACTCATAGCTTCAATTTGTGACACGTTTTAGTTTCGTAGCCCCGCACTAACCCCCCAACTCCTCGCCCCTCATTGCCCCCGCTGCCCCTAACTCCTCACTGCCCTGCTGCCACCTTGACTCCTCGCCCCTTATACTGCCCCCTAACCCCTCACGCCCCCTCACTGCCCCCCTACACTGCCCCCTCACTGCTTGGGCTTCCCCCCAAACTCCTCGCTCTCACTGCCCAGTGTTCCCCCAAACTCCTCGCATGTCTAGGCTCCTACCCTTGCAGCTTGATCCCTCCGGAGGTCACATGGTAGCGTGTTCTGTATACAAGTTCTAATAATCCTGTTCTTTGTTTCTCTCCGAACGACAGTGCTAGTCAAAACGGAGATCTGCACCACATAAAGCAAGGTGAGACTCTCACGTCATTAATGCGAGACTCTCCGTCATCTAATGCGAGAACTCTCCGTCCCCTAATGCAGATCTCCGTCATCTAATGCAGACTCTCCGTCATCTAATGCGAGACTCCGTCATCTAAATGCGAGACTCCTCCGTCATCTAAGCGCAGACCTCTCCGTCATCTAATGCGAGACTCTCCGTCATCTAATGCGAGACTCTCCGTCATCTAATGCGAGACTCTCCGTCATCTAATGCGAGACTCTCCGTCATCTAGTGCGAGACTCTCCGTCATCTAATGCGAGACTCTCCGTCATCTATGCGAGTCTCTTCTCGTAATCTAGGCGAGACTCTCCGTCATTAGTGCAATCTCCGTCTCTATGAGGAGACTCTCCGTCATTAAAGCGAGACTCTCCGTCATCTAATGCGAGACTCTCGTCATCTAATGTAGTCGAGACTCTCCGTCATTATGCATAGACTCTCCGTCATGTAGTACGAGACTCTCCGTCACTGTAATGCGGAGACTCCGTCTTAATGCGAGACTCTCCGTTCATGTAGTGCGAGACTTCCGCATCTATGCGAGACTCTCCGTCATGTAGTGCGAGACTCTCCGTCATGTAGTGCGAGACTCTCCGTCATGTAGTGCGAGACTCTCCGTCATGTAGTGCGAGACTCTCCGTCATGTAGTGCGCGAGCAACTCTCCAGTGCATGGTAGTGACGAGCACTCGTACCCGATCAG
>CM071580.1:8694369-8722158 GCA_036426205.1 Ascaphus truei | reverse complement strand
TGTGTGTGTGTGTGTGTGTGTGTGTGTGTGTGTGTGTGTACAAAAGGAAATATAAGATGAAAGTGGCGCTGTAGATTGTGCAGCGCTGGGATCTTCTCCCTGACCCAGTTCTGCTTCTGATGAAATGGCTGAAACGTGCCCTGTTCTCCCGTCATGGCTTACCGCGTAACACGGCAGTACAGGCTGAAACGTGCCCTGTTCTCCCGTCATGGCGTGCCGCGTAACACGGCAGTACAGGCTGAAACGTGCCCTGTTCTCCCGTCATGGCGTGCCGCGTAACACGGCAGTACAGGCTGAAACGTGCCCTGTTCTCCCCGTCGATTGCTTGCCGCGTAACACGGCAGTAAGGGCTGAAACGTGCCCTGTTCTCCCGTCATGGCTTATACCCCCGTAACAGCGCGCAAGTACGGCTTGAAATTTGCCCTGTTCCCTCAATGGCTTCACCGCGTAACACGGCAGTACATGGCTGAAACGTGCCCTGTTCTTCCCTCAGGCTTGCCTGTAACACCGGCAGTACATTGCTAAACTTGCCCTGTTCCGTCATGTGTGCCGGTACAACGGCAGTACAGGCTGAAACAACGTGCCCTGTTCTCTTCATGGCTGCCGCGTAACACGGGCTACAGGCTGAAACTTGCCCTGTTCTCCCTCATGGCGTGCCGCTAACACGGCAGTTACGGCTGAAACGTGCCCTGTCTCGCTTCAGGCGTCCGTGTAACACGGCAGTACAGCTGAAGTTGCCCTGTTTCCCGTCATGGCTTTGGCCAGCCCGTTACAGCACGGCTGTAACACGCCTGATGAAACGTGCCCCTGTTTCCCGTCATGGCGTGTCCACCGTACACACGCAGTACAGGCTGAAACTGCCCGTTCCCGCCCGTCATGGCTGCCCGTAACACGGCAGTACAGGCTGAACGTGCCCTCTGTCCCGTCAATGGCGGTGCCGCGGAACATCGGCAGTACAGGTGAAACTTGCCCTGTTTCCCGTCATGGCTTGCACGTAACACGGCAAGTACAGCTGAAACTGTGCCCTTTTGTCTCCTTCACTGGCTGCCGTTAACACGGCAGTTAACAGGCTGAAAACGTTGCCTGTTTCCTTCATTGTTTTGCCACGTAACACGGCAGTACAGGCTGAAACGTGCCCTGTTCCCGTCATGGCTTGCCACGTAACACGGCAGTACAGGCTGAAACGTGCCCTGTTCTCCCGTCATGGCGTGCCGCGTAACACGGCAATACAGGCTGAAACGTGCCCTCCCTTACTTTGCGACCTGGCGTGTAACCCGGAAGCACAGAGGAACAGGGGCAGGTTTGTGCTGTTGCAGCAGAAGCAGAACATGCACGTTTGAGGAATCCCCGCGCAGCAGTGTGTGCTGCAGCCTCCGGGATCCTCTTAGCTTCGGGCATGACGCCCCCAACCCGGCACTTAACCCCTTCCTTCCCAGTGGGGGGTGCATGCATTGCAGATCTCCATGGCAGTGAAGAGATGAATGAAAGGAAAGTAAAGACAGGCCGCTCACATTCGTGTACATACATGTTCAGCATTCTGAGACTGCAGATTAGGTGAGGGCGTAGCATGTGTTAGAACTCCTCACCGGTGCAGTATGCCGCAGCCTGTTTCTCGGCGCCTTGTGAACGGGCGACGGTCTGCAGGCCCTGCCCGGTGATGGGGGGCGATTGAGCCAGCGAGTAGCACGTGTGTTTTTCCTGGTTGCACCATTTGCACTACATACACTTTACTTGACCAGACATGGTGTTCATCCGGCAGCGTCCGCGTGATGACGTGGGATGCGGGCGCCGACGCTGCTCCGAACGCTTATTTATACAGCGGGGCAGAAACCCCCCTTTTCCTGCACTAATAATTACTTGACGTGCTGATTTTGTTTTGTATTTTTGCCAAACCCGGTTTTGTTCTCGCGTCCGACTTCCCCCCCACATAACCCTGTTTAATTTTTACTAAAAATGCATTTAGGATTTTATTTTAAATAATGGCTCCAGTGTTGATTCTTGTAATTGATTTGCTATAATTTTTCTGTACGGGAAATCTATTAACGCGTTTAGTTCGGCGGGTTACAGACCCCGTTTCTGTCTTTCTCCCGCCCCTGCAAAGATATGTAGATGTTTGCTGCACACCAAGACAACCGTTCAAAAGTAGTGATACTGATACCGGTGCACTTTAATCCCAGGGGAGACCTGTGTTGCATCTAATGAATTGCAAAGCTATGAATGGACAAGAGCACACGGATTTCTTAAGCAAAAAGCAGTTATTGTGCCATAGAAGACACTACGTTTCGGCCACTTCACTTGAGAAAGGGCAGCAGGCGAAACGTTGTGTATTCTATGGCACAATAAATGCTTTATGATTAAGGAATCCGTGTGTCCTTGTCCATTCAAAGTTTTTTGGTTTCTCTCCCCCCCCCCCACCCCTCACAGTCTCAATAAAAGTCATGTATGAAAAGTCTTATACTTCTCGGGACGGGGGGGGGGGGGGGTTGAGCTTAGGTCAAATTGCCCACACACGCACCCCGATATCAGGGTCATTTTACTTCCATTCCAGACAAGAACCAAAGACCTTGTCACTAGTCTCCGATTCCACCTGTGAATGTGTCGGGGGGGGGGGGGTCTCGGTGATACATGGCTGAGCGATGTTTATCTATTGGGATGGTCCCAGGGGTTTGATGGCAGAAGGTGAGCTGTGTGCTGGAGCTCATCGGGGATTCATTACACTACAATAGTACCAATCGGGGCATTATCGTCCATTGACTTTTAATGAGTTTCTGTTCTATAGAGCCCCGAATGGCACTATCGCAGTTTAAGGAATAGCCCCTATAGTTTATCTGTTACAAATGATTTTTGGTGAAGTATTATTTTGAAGGAGAGAAGATTCCTCTGCGCCTGGGATAGGGGATTATGAGAAGTGAACCCCTGCAAACCGCTTACTGTGTCCCACGCCCTTCCGGCCAAAGAAAGCCTATGGCCCTGTCCTCTGCCCGCGCTGGCCCCCTCCCCCGTGCTCTCTCTTCCCCCGCGCCTATTCTGTATCGCTAGCCATTACTGAGGCCTATGTCTTCTTTCAGTCTTGGGGCATGGAAGCCTAAATGCTGAAGCTCCCGTCCTCTTAATGGGGGGGGGGAAATAAAATGTAAAGAATTGATCCCATTTGTAATATTTCGCTGTAGCCCTTTGTGATACACGGACACATTTCTGTGCGTTTCCCAATAATGTGTACAGATTTTTGTAAATTTGAATTTTTTTTGTACGAGTAACTTTTGTGTAACGGATCATAAGATCCGTGTACCCACGGGACCGGCCGACAGGGCAAATCAACCAACCCTTTCCCTGCCAGGAGCCTTGTAATGTGTTTCTGTTCCCTCTGGCAGGAAAGGGGCTAAAGTTGTTATAGGTTCGAGACCCGGTCCCCTCTCTGTCCTGCATCTCTCGGGGGTCCCCTCTCTGTCCTGCATCTCTCGGGGGTCCCCTCTCTGTCCTTCATCTGTCTGGGGTCCCCTCTCTGACCTCCATCTCTCGGGGGTCCCCTCTCTGTCCTGCAGCTTTGGGGGTCCCCTCTGTCCTGCATCTCTCAGGGATCCACTCTGTCCTGCATCTCTCGGGGGTCCCCTCTATGTTTTGCATCTGTCGGGATTCCCCTCTCTGCCATGCACCTGTTGGGGGTCCCCTCTCTGTCCTGCACCTGTTGGGGGTCCCCTCTCTGCCCTGCATATGTTGGGGGTCCCCTCTCTGCCCTGCATCTGCTCAGCCCAGGGCTGCTTTCTCATTTATTTAGTGATTATGTTTTATGATAAAATTGCTGCTGTTTTATTTTTGTTTACATTTGTCCTGCTCTCCCCTTCCCGTATACTGTTACTTCCTGTATGTCACATGGACATCACCAGTACGCAGGAAGTAGGTGGGGGGAGCGCCATCAGCGGGGCATGGCTTGGATGCTGTTAGTGGGCCAAGAACAGAATAATTGCGGATTCTCATTCCGATTTGCGGGATATTGCTGGGGTTGTGAGTCTTGTGTACGGGGTCAGTTTATAAAATGTTGTTTGAATAAGAAATTCCTGATCACGCTTTTTCTTTTTGGTTCCTCTCCTTTTATTTTGCAAGAACTCTCCTTGAACCTGTAAACACAACGCATGTGTACCCCGAAGGCCAATAAAGGGAGACCCTTTGTCACAGCTCCTGTGTTACATATGATTTCTAGGTGTGTTTGTGGGGAGGATTTTGCGTGTCATACATGTGTCTGAAGCATTCACTTTAAACATACACAACCGCATTCTATCATGTTTTCCCACAGGGTAAATATTTAAGTCAGTGAGTGATGGGGGAGTGGATAAAAGGTGGAAGAGTTACACGACCGTGTGTGCCAGTGGTTTCTGCATTCTGCAATATTACTTCCCTGTTATCATTTAAACGGCCTGGTGTATCGTTGCATCAAATGTTTCTATGTTCGACTAGTGCATGCACTATTAAAATAGGAATTGGCCGTCACATCCATGGTACAATTTGGAAGTCGCTTAACTGGTTCCCAGACTCTACATCCTGCTTCTTAGCCCAGTTCTCAGATGGTGATGCCTTTTGTCGTCTGTTTGGCCTTTTTCCGCTTCCAGTGGAAAGGCTTCTTTATCCGCTGCCGTTGGGAGCAGGGCAGCTGTTGGCTGTGAAGGAGATTCCACATCAGCCAAATCTCCGCCGCCCTCAAGCTATGGACGACCATCAGGTCCCTGTAAAAGCAGGGATCAAAAGTCTGCAGGTGGGGAGCAGCGGAGGGCTTCGCGATTCCAAAAGTCTTGAACCCTTCGTGCAGAACCGGCTGGAGGTTGATCCTCTGCAAACACATGCCCAAAAACACATCGTCTATGGGAAAGAGTTCAACCTCTTCACAGGCGCGACAGAGCTTTTTCATGGTGACCGCAGACATCAGGAACCCTCCCCCTCCTGCGTAGGCTGGGTAGTTACCCAGCCCGTACATTGTCTCCGGGATGTAGTACTTGCTTTTCCGTGATCGGATCGGCTTTGCGTGATTTATAATGTCCCCGACAAACAAGTCTTCCAAGGGGCTCTGGGGCCGCAAGAAATTAACCAGGTTCTCCACGTTCACAAAAACGTCGGCGTCGCCCTTGAAAATGAATTTGACGTTTTCGCAAAACTTGTCCGCCCAGCTAAGGAAGTGGATCTCCTTCAGGGTGAGGTTGAAGAAGGTGTCAATGAAATCCCAGAGCAAGATGTCCTTGTAAAAGTGACTCTCCTGCTGCAAGAGGGACCCCCACATGGACACCGCTGTCTCATTCCTGGGAGTCCCCAGAAGGAACACCCTTTGCACCCGCACCCCGTTGATTACTCCTTCCCTCCCCCAGGTCTTGCGTACAATTTCACGCCGGTCAAAGTCTTCCACAATGGATTTCACAGCGATGAGCAGGAAGGGGCCTTCCAAGTTCTTTCTGCATTTGTTTGGCTGGTTAATCAGCAAGCTGAAGTTGCGGTGGTCTTTACTCCGGAGGTAAAGCTGGAAGTCAAAGGGGGACTGTGTCGGTGACACTGGGATGGTGAGTTTGGCCTCCTCACTGCCCACCTCTGCATTGTAAACCTCAGAAAGTAGCTTGGCTTTGCCTAACCTCACATCGGGTTCTAGGTGTTTCTTTGAGTTCACAGTTCCGGCTGGGATCTTTGATTCCTTTGCTGGCTTATTGGTAATATTGTCTTGGTTTTGGGGTTGTTTTCTCAGCTGTCTGTAGAATAAAGTGCAGAGAGCAATCACTAAGATGAGGGTGCACAAAGCATCCCCCTTTATTCGAACTCTCATGGTTTTCAGAAAATGTGCAAGGCTTTAAGTTCTCCTGTTATCAGCAAGAGACGAGTCTGAGCCCATCTGCAATCAAAGAGAGCACGTGTTAGAGTGAAATATTACAGTGCGTAATTAAGTTCAAACCAGCATTTCTTATTTTTGAATCTCCACCTGCCATCTCATATATAGGGGGTTATGCGCTAAGCAGTGATAAGTGCTTTTAAGTGAGATAAAAAGCCATTATAGCGCGATACTGCAGTGTTATCACTGCTTTGTGAATCTCACAGCAGGCAGTATCACGCTATAAAGGCAGTTATCTCACTTAAAAGCACTAATCACTGCTTTGTGCATAGCACCCAGAAAACCCACTTATCACTGCTTAGTGCATAACCCCCATAGTGTTTTTGTTTGTAAAATTTTTTTTTAAAAATACGTTGAAAAAACCCTAAAACCCAGCATTTCTGTTGAGACCGCCGTCCTCCAGAGTACGATCGCCCGATACTTCTGACGGCATCAGAAACCCATATAATGATTTCCATCTCATTCTAGGGTATCTTTGTGTGTTTGTGTAGATGAACTTGTATTGGGAGAGAGTGAATGGAAGAGGTAGAAGTGTATGGAAGGGTACATCACGGAGATGTCTCAATTAGGTCTTTGAGGGGCATTTCGGTGAAAATAAAGGTGATCAGTAGGTGGGGAGAATGAATGAAAGTTGTTTTGCATCTGGCGGCAGCTTTGAGAGCTGGACAGTCTCTCTGTATGTGTCACGCGTTGGAAAAACCTGGGTTTTTCCTAAATCTCTACATCACTTTGCCAACTGTGTTGAGTTTGGCATCGAGGAGCTGTTAGACCTGACGCTTTCCAACCTGTAATATTTCATTTTAATGCATGATCTCAGAATCCCAAGATGTTATTTTTTTTCCAATTGGTTTCCAAAAGGACAGAAAATCCTCCAGCAATAGACGTGATAATATGTGAAAGAAGCAAAAAGAACAGATTTTAGGAGTCCTTGGAATATTCATTTTCAGTGGCTGAACGAGCATTGATTTTCCAGGCCTGCTTTTGAGAGCCATGTGTGAACTTTACAAGCATCTTGTCGGTGATCATGCTCAGAGCTTGCCACATCCTGCTACCAAATCCAGGGTGGAAGGGATTCCTTCAATACATGCGTGTGTCTTGCTAATCATTTCAGACGCATGTTAAAACAATAGTTTGCCCAGCGGACAACAGCAGATGTGGACACAGTGACTGGGAAGTGAGTCCCTTTACTGAAATGAATCCTGGTGTAATTTATTACATGCATGTGTATGCACGTGTACATGTGTTTGTATGGGAAGGCTGAGTAAGGACACGGACTGAGAACAATGACACTGAGTTTGAATCAGGGGAACCTGGTTCTATTCCCGGTGTCGGCTCTTTCTGACTTTGGGAAAATCAACTATTCTCCCTGTCCCTCAGGCACCAAAAATATTGGATTAAGCTCTACGGGGCAGCGACTGTGCATGTAATATCCTATATACAGCGCTGTGCACCGCACACTGTATTGTAATTGTGAAGCGCTTTCTCGTTTGGGAGAAAGATGCTATATGTGTATCTAAAAGGTAACATATAAGTCTCTCACATCTGACACCGTAAAGAAAAGGTTAGTGTTCCAATGACCATTTACATGTTATTAGTATGTTCCACTCTTTACAGACAGATTCCTCCCTCTGACACAGAGCTGATGAATGATCTGGGACTTACCTGCCTAACACAGGATTACTCCTACAGCAGTACAGGTGAGGCTCTCCTGTGCTTACAGCATGGGCAATTATAACAGCAATATCATGCAATAAAACGTCCAGCTAGGCAAATAGAAGAAATGTGTCTGTGCCTCCGGAAGAGCAGGCTTCTCGCTGGATCTGGTATTTCCTGTGTATTTTTTTTTATTTCTCAACATATTTAACTAATAAAAGT
This sequence comes from Ascaphus truei, assembly GCA_036426205.1. Lineage (NCBI taxonomy): Eukaryota > Metazoa > Chordata > Amphibia > Anura > Ascaphidae > Ascaphus > Ascaphus truei. The sequence continues at coordinate 8,714,423 of CM071580.1, read as the reverse complement.
AGCATCTGGTTGAGCCGCGTGTCCTAGGCAGCAGGTCATCCTCACGGAGATTGTGAAGGAACGTGCTCACGGCTATACCAATCTATCAGCTATTGCCACCACTTTCCCATGGTTATAATAGAGTTAATTAAGCACTGAAATTGCTGCAGATCAGGCAGCGGGCAGCTGAGATACTTCCCTGTAGTGGAATTGTTCCCACTTTTTTTGTGCTCAGGAGCCCTGGTGCGATGCTTCTCCCACAGGTAATTCCTAATCTCTGAGCCAATCTTTTTGGGATCTAGGAAACAGAACAGTGCAGCAGCCATGTAGGTGTGCCACTAAGGCACTAAGAACTGACCAGTCCCTGCGTCCACTCAAACACCCCCCTCCTCGTGCAGATATGGTTGGTCAACCCATTGGTGCGAGTGTCCTCAGCGCGAGAGGAGGAGCTGAGCACTTCTTAGGCGGGGTCCATGGTGACCGCGCGCACGCGTCCATGACATCACCCGCATTTTGTGGCCAGGCTAGATGCGAAGGGGAGGCGTGTCATTGGGCGAACCGCTCACGTGACCCGGCCGTCATGCCGTGGAATCTGATTCCTCGCGCTGTCGCACGCGCGGTTTATGGGTGTGATCATAGACTTGAAGCCCTGTGATCACGCCGCGCGTGCACGCCACGCGGTGTCGTCGACCACGGACGCGGCCCTCGGAATTATCCCACGCCGTTATCAGGACATCTCTTACAGTCGCAAAGAATAAGCACATTCCATCTCTGGCAGAACAATCACAAGACACAAAGAAGATAAACTGATGGCAGCCACATGTGACGGGGCGTGGCGCCTGCTGACGCTTGCATGGGCTTGTGATTGGTTGAAGGGTTTTGGGACTGAGATGTGGGGTTACATTTCCAGGGTCGGATTATCCCAGGGGTGTGGGTGAGGCTCAGTGATGCTCTGCTGCCTTCTTCAGCATTAACAGGGAATCTAATCGGTTAAATGCAATGACGCTGTTAGTGCGGCGATTACTTGGGCAAACCCGGACTGGTCATTGCTGTCCCACACTTTTTAGATTGTAAGCTCTTCAGGGTGGAGACCCCCCCCCCCCCCCCCCATATTATACTGTTTGTTATTCCAAAGCAGGGGTAGCCAACTCCAGTCCTCAATGGTTACCAACAGGTCAGTTTTTCAGGATATCCCTGCTTCAGCACAGGTTGCTCAATCTGTGCTGAAGCAGGGAAATCCTGAAAAACTGACCTGTTGGTGGCCCTTTTTAGGACTGGAGTTGGCCACCCATGATCTACAGCTCCTACAGATATGAGGATATGTGTGTTTATTTACATGGGAAAGCACAGAGTATACAGACGGCAGTATACATTTGACGTGCGTGTTTAACATTCTCTCTCTCCATCATAAAGCCGGAGATTGAGCAATGTTTCTATTTACTGTATGTGGCCTTCGGCTACTTGGGGTGTGACATCTCCCCCTGCCCCCAAAATTAAGACTACTTTGTTTTCATTGAAAAGTGCCAATCAGGACATATGTCCGCCCCACCTGGCCACAAAGTGTTAACTTGTTTTTGGGGGGTGGGTTTGGATCTGCCGGTTCCTTGTTCCACGGATTTCAGCGGATCAATCTCAAAAAGGGAGAGCCGTGTTTTGCCATTTTACACCGCAAAACTGATTTTTTTGGGGGGGGGGGAAATGCGAGAAAATCCAGGATTTTAGTGGATTCGTCCATCTCTGGTGTTAACCCTTCCGCCGCCGGACACATGGATTATAAATAAAAGCGTGTGCGCGTATAAAGATTACATTCCTGATTTAAATTACCTTCACATAGTCTGCCCTTGTTTTTCTGTTCCCCTCAAGCACAGCTGTACTGCAAGATATTGTAACAGCAGGAGTGGGTGTGGGTGAAAAAACTGCCTTGTTACCCTACAGATGTTACTTCCTATAATATATTGTAAATGATCAATATTTCATATACTTTCAGGCGCAAACTCTTCCCATAGCAATGTGATAAGGGGTCAAAAGAATTAAGCATCATGAATGGGACAAGTGAAATAACTGAAATACATAAGAAGCATTATAAGAAGAAATGCCTCAATAAGTGAAATACATTTAATAAGAAGAATTATAAGAAGAAATGCCTCAATAAGTGAAATACATTTAATAAGAAGCGTTATAAGAAGAAGAAATGCATCAATAAGTGAAATACATTTAATAAGAAGAATTATAAGAAGAAGAAATGCATCAATAAGTGAAATACATTTAATAAGAATAAATTCCTTAACCAGCAGGCGATAATTATCAGTGTTTCGGGCCTGAGTGAAAGGGAGAAACTGCTACTTTGTAGCATGCACTGAGTGGGGTTTAATACATACATCATGGATTGTGAGCTCTTCTGGTTCCTTAGAGACGACCAATCATATGAATCACCTTTATGGCTTCAACCTTGACACCTCGGTTTCCCCGTTCCCACATCTCTCACTTACCCCCATTGCTTGCGCAGGTCCCCCTCTTCAGCAACTCATGGGATCCCCCTCCCCAATATCCAGCCCGGGAACAGGAGGTGGGGGGGGCGTCTCCTCTCCCGGATCTTTGTTAAACACGTCCCCGTCCTGCCCGAGAGGTGGCCCCCCAATAACATCAAAACGTTGCACTCCCTGAAAACCCGACCCAGCTGTGGCGCAAGCGCTCCCCCAGGCGCAAAGGCTGAACCAAACTGCGTCAGCAGGGGAATGCGCTCTGGTGAAGAACAAAGACCGGTGCAGCCAGGGGGCATCTCCGTGTACTGGGGAGCAGAGACACTTTATAGGTTGTGTGTCCTGTATTCCATGTGTCATCTTATTTTCTGAGTCAGGACTGCCAAATCCCCACATCTGGATCCACTTTAGTTGGTGCACTCCTCTCGCTCGGAGGAGGGACCGCAGCCAGACTGGGCAGGACAGGACATGCAGCCCTGAGCCTGGGGAGGGTTTAATACCTACACACATTACTTAGTATACAGTATATATGCACACATGGGATGGTGTGCTCCCCCTCTCTCCCCCCCCCCCCCGGGTTAATACTTTTGTTACATTATGGTCCTGCATCTCACTTATTTTGTTTTGTACAGTACAGTTTTGTACCCAAATACTCTGCACCTCCAGATCACCATTCCTCGGTGCAATCACCATATAGAGCCCCCCCCCCCCAATCTCTCATATCCCCCCAACCCCAAAGCAGTCAGTGGAAGTGTTACACATCTGCTGTACCCCAAGTCCCCCCAGTAAGGAGTGTTCCCATGTTGGACAGCGTGCTATACCCCCAGGCTCCCCAAAACCCACAACTAGAGGGTGTCTCCTATTTGCATGAAGTGTTTGAAATTATTTTTGTGACACAGACATAGTATCTAGGGTTAGAAATGAATAATAATACTCAGCTGGGACTTCAGCCTTTGTACAGTGAATGTCAGGTCAGCCCCTATACACTAGTTGGCAGTTTTAATGAGTTTAAATATCTGAGATTTATTTTTTAAAATCCTGTAGGACAGAGGTTTAAAAAAAAAAAAAAAAAGTAGATTGTGCCTTTTTTTTTAATATATACCATAGCTCAATCATTTTCACTGAAATAATATTGGAGGGGATTATAAAATGAATTGCTGACAGATTACTCACCAGCAGTCAAATAATAACCTTTTATGTAACATTTCGCAACTAACGCACCAACACACTCAGATTAAAAAAACATTTCTAATAGACATTTTACACTAAAAATATCTTCGTGGCGAACACTAAATAAAACACGAGAACGTTAGGAGCGAGAAGGTCCTGAGAACAATATCCTTTATATTCAAGGTATGGAGTACAAAACCCCCATAAAAAGAAATGGGGGTTCCCCTTAACGTTCCTGAATTTCCTGATGTTAAATCACTTTGAATAAACAAACATTTAATTTGTAGAAGTAAAAGATACACCATGAGAGCAGCTCTGTGCCCGGGGACACCCCACTTATTCCTTTATTATTGGGGTTTGGGTGGGAGGTGGAAGCAGCACCGGGGGTTGTGTTATTTGGGGTGATTTTTTTTGTTGACTGTTTTCCGCAAGTTTCTGATCAATTTGCAGACAGAAGCGGAGCAGAAAACAGCATCAGATTTACTAAAGCAAAAGGGGTTTAACGGAGGCAGCAACAGGGTCACTTACTTTTACCTATATGTGTGACATGAATCATCATGATACAGCATATATGTGAAATGATAAAATGCATGTGACATGATGCAGTATACTGTATATGTGACATGATAAAATACATACTGTATGTGACATGATAATACATATGTGGCATGATGCAGTGTACTGTATAGATGACATGATAAAATACATACAGTATGTGGCATGATGCAGCATATATGTGACATGATGCAGTATCCTGTAAATGTGACATGATAAAATACATGTGACATGGTGCAGTACATATGGGACATGACATAAGCACTCTAGTTTTCTGGCAACTGTTGACATTTTCCCTGAAATCCCGAGTTTATACAGTAGAAACATGTGAGTAACATGATATAGTGCCGTGCTCACACGGCACATGTCATCTCAATCTATTCCTTTCACATCCGTCCTCTGCAATGGAAAGTGAATGTATCTATCCTCATGTTTCAGGGGATTCTGTTCTGCGCTTTCTGCGGCATGTAGAGAACGTGTTCGGAAGGTTCACCTGCTCCGGGGTCAGATTTGGGCTGCTCAGATCTGGTGCAATAGACCAGAAACTGACATTATGCCAGCGGGATATACACCACACATGTGCCGGTGAAGCGTCCATTGTTTTGAACCAGTTGCGAGGGAGAAGGAGTGCGCTCCAGCAGGTACATTACCAGTATCGGGTAAGCCATCGGGGCTAACCCCTGCTGCATAAATTATCGAGCACAGACTGGAATTAGATCAGATGAGACGCCTTTGTACAGGGGGTTGATTGGGAGATTGGTTGGTGGTTGATTGGGAGATTGGGAGATGTTGGTGGTTGATTGGGAGATTGGTTGGTGGTTGATATTGGGAGATTGGTTGGTGGTTGATTGGGAGATGTTGGTGGTTAATTGGGAGATGTTGGTGGTTAATTGGGAGATGTTGGTGGTTGATTGGGAGATTGGTCGGTGGTTGATTGGTTGATGGTTGATTGGGAGATGTTGGTGGTTGATTGGGAGATTGGTTGGTGGTTGATTGGGAGATTGGCACCCACCCACCGACCCAACTCACCCACCCAACCACCGACCCAAAGTCACCCACCGACCCAAAGTCACCCACCCACCGACCCAAAGTCAAACTGACCCAAAGTCACCCACCCACCGACCCAAAGTCATACACCCACCCACCGACCCAAAGTCACCCACCCACCGACCCAAAGTCACCCACCCACCGACCCAAAGTCACACACCCACCGACCCAAAGTCAAACCGACCCAATGTCACCCACCCACCGACCCAAAGTCACCCACCCACCGACCCAAAGTCAAACCGACCCAAAGTCACCCACCCAGTCACCCACCCACCGACCCAAAGTCAAACCGACCCAAAGTCACCCACCCAGTCACCGACCCACTCAGTCACCAACCCACCCACCCACTCAGTCAAGTGTCACCCACCCACACACTCAGTCAACTCACTCACCCACCTAGCTGTCATGGGGGGGGGGGGGAAGCCCAACCCTGTCGTACGCCCCCCCAAAATTACATCCCGGGCAACGCCGGGTCTCTCAGCTAGTATTCTATATTATACTGTGTACTGAATTATACTGTATTCTACTATGTACTGAATAATACTGTATTATACTATATTCTGTATTATACTATATTCTGTATTATACTGTGTACTGTATTATACTGTGTACTGAATTATATTATACTGTTTTATAATATATTCTATGTTATACTGTCACATATAAAATGTTTTCCTAAAAGATAGTTCAGTAACCACATCACTGTCACCCTGCAACCCGCTGTCACCCGCACACCTGTCACCCACACATTACTGTCACCCTGCAACCCGCTGTCACCCGCACACCGCCCTCTCACTGCGATCACCCTGCACACTGTTCTCTCTGCCCCTCACTGCCCCCAACCTGCCACGATGAGTTCCTCTCCCCCCTCAGCCCGCGGGTTCCTCGGCAGCTCTGTTCTTCCCCCTCCCCAGTACTCGGTGTCTGGGCTCAGGAGCTTGCAGTTGATCTGTGAATCGCAACACTTCTGTATAATGGATGAGTACGGCAGCGTAGGGTTCATGCTTTTGCTCAGCAGTATGTAGGGCAGCAGCCTCAGGGGTTCCGCTTTTGGGAAAATGGGTACCAGATCCTGGAGTCGGATAGGGGAGTGCGGTGTGCTACAGGGCACGGCAGGACCATCTACAGGGGACATGCTGGTGCGGACTCTTGTCCCTCCCCTGGGACCAGCCTGCCCCCTCTTGTAAGCAGCACAACATATTGCACAGACAGGCTTGGGCACAAAGTGACACTCAGGGGGGCTTCCTGTGTCTACATCCCAGTAGTTGTCCCTCACGATGGCTCTCAGGGTGTGGAAGAGCTGCCTCTGAGCCCTCCTCAGCCACTGCTGGTGCTTCTCTCTGCTTCTCTCCCTCTGCCGTCCCTGTGAGACCCGCTCCAAACCCAGCAGCAGCTCTGACACCTGCCGAGTCCAAATATTAGAATGTCAGCTCCCCGGGGCAGAAGAGCTGCTTATGTGTATAGCGTGGGCTCTGCAATATAGCCTGGCTTCCTATATCGGGAGGCACTAAACAGGGGTACTTAAAGCCATTGTACAATGCAGCACGGACATTTCAAGGGTGAGAGAGGGATTTCCAGTTCTGCCCTAAACTGATACCCAGCCAACTATGTCACATTTACCCATAATCCCCACAGGGACGTCACCCAATAATTCCATATGTGTATATATATATAGACCGTGCGGGATGCATGTTTCACTTATACAGGTTGTCCTCGCTATCCAACGCTTTACAACGCAACCCTGAGGGCCGTTTTTTGACGTTATCCAACGCTCACCGCCACTGATTAACTTTACAGCGGTGTCACTATCCAACGCTCCTTCCAGAACGGATTCCGTTGGATAACCGAGGACTGCCTGTATCTCTGTATTTGTAACCCTGCCCGTTATCCATGCAACGTGTGCGTGTCGCCCGGAGGTCTCACCCTGCAGCTCGGACCCGCAGGCGATGGCGTCGGTGCCTGCTCCCAGGTGGACTCTGCATCCTCCAACATGGTGCTGAAGTCACAGGGTTAAAGGCCTTTACTAGGGCTGAGAGCCGGACCCCTTCCCAGAACACCCGCCTCCTCTCAGTCCCCCCCCCAGATGTGGCCACGCCTGGCACGGGGAATAAATGGTTTCATATACCACACGGGTCACATATTGCAGGATTATTACATCAGCGTGACTGTATGTGTATGTATGTACGGGGTTATACTGTATGTATTGTTTTTTCTATATGTATTGGGTAGGTGGGTTTTTGGTATGTATTTGGGGGGGTGGGGGAGGTTGTATATATTGGGGGGGTTTGTATGTATTTGGGGGTGGGAAGTTTTTTGGTATATATGTTGTGGGGGGGTAATGTGTGAGGGGGGAAGGAATGAGTGAGCGTGGGGTAATTGACTTGAGCGACAGGAGAGGGGGTGAGTGAGGAAAAAAGGGAGTAAGAGTGAGACGCAGGGGAAATACATGCGAGGCGGGAGAGTGAGACGGAAGGGAGAGAAATACATGAGAAGAGGGGGGAAAGAGGGGGCTCGTGAGGTGTGAAATGGGGGGAGGGTGGGGCGGCTCGTAATACTGCCGGCACAGGGGACACTGCTTAAAATGTTTGTCCTGGGCCCCACGACTTCTGTTGGCAGCCCTGACTATTGTGAGTTATATGTACAAGGAGTGTACACAATATCTCCGTTACACACGCGAAGAGACCACGCGTGGAAAAGCGCTCGTGCTTCTCTCGTGACATTACGGAGAAGTCGTATCGTGTCCGGGATTATCGTGTCACCAGTAGGCAGTTACTGCACGAGTCGCTCTCTCATAGCTCAGCGTCCTCCACTTGCTTTCCCTTGCATCTATTGCATGGAAAATACACCTTGTATTGGACATAAACATGACACAAAAGATGCAGAGTGTGACTGGTCACCGCTACCATACAGGAATGCCCAATAAAAGCCCCCGCTACCGGCAGAGACGTCCCTACGTCACAATATATTGCTGACTGAGGCGAGAGAACTTTCCTTAAGTCTTTATCGTCATTCCTCGCACCCTTTGTGCAGACGCGTTAATCTGGGAGCACAATTTTCCCCTGGTCCATTTTCAAAATATTAAAAATAAGAAGTAATATATTATTTAACTTGTCTCTTTCCTCCGTGTAACCGCCCTCTTTTTTTTATTTAGCCCGCAATGACTTTCTCTCAGATTATCCAGACTCAGCGAGGGTTAAGGTACGGGATGGGGCGTTAGGGTTGGGCTGGAATATATAGGTTCGAACAAGCAAGTCCCGACAGGAAATCTCCCTTTTCCCCTCTCTTTGCCATGTAGAGAAGAATTAACGCTCTTCCCTTTGTTTAAGGAGTAATCCACCATAAAGCCGGGGGTCCCCAGAACTGAACCCCACTATGTTCAGCTCCAGGGACCTCCGGTCCCTAAGATACTAACTGGTGGAGTTATCAGTATTACTTCCTGGTATTTAAAGGGGATTTAAATGGCCGTCCAATAGGATGCCACCACAGATGATGCTGCAGTTTCCTATTGGCCCAAGATTTGTCAGTCATTTTGTTTCCCCTGAGAGATTTAAACCCAGTATCTTGGTAACACAAGGGATGAAAATTGTGGCATTTGGTTTAAGGGGACCTCCCGTTCCCACCCTGTAAAACATTGGGGCTACAAAAAAACAAAAAAAAACAAGGAGGCACTGCTCCTTTAAGGACAAATGATTTTAATTTATAAAATATTTTCACACGTCCTGTGCACATTGTTACAGTTTTGGCTGTTTAGCAAATAGCACTTGTGAGCATATTCACATCTCGGACGGGTCTGTAACCCTGCTTTTCACCGTTATCTCCCAGCATACCGTGCTCCCACTGCAGCCAGGGATTCTGGGAAATGACATGCAAATGAGCACAGTGTCACTTTTTGCTTCAAATCTATTTTGACGTGTACCCCAGCGTGTAAAGAGTTTGTTTTGGGAAATTCAGTGTTCCAAGTCTTGAAAAATCAGATAGAAGTACATGACCAAGGTCGAAGAGGTTAGGTCTGTGTGCATATAACGGTGTCATTCACATACATGTGCATTGACGCTCCCTTACAAGCTGTGGGAAGATCATTCATGAAGACTGAAAGAGTAGGGGCCCCAGAACAGAGCCTTGCGGGACACTGCAGGTGACTTCCCCAAGGGGTTGGAGTTAGAGCTCGAGATCAAGACACATTGGGATCTATGCGATAGGTAGGAGTGAAACCAGTTTAAAGTATGTTCCCCTATTCCAGAGCTTGTTTAACAAGATAACATGATCAACAGTATCAAAATCTAGGTATGCAAAAATCTAGGAATAGTGCACCAGTGAGTTGTCCCCGTTTCATTCCACACGGGGTCTCATTGCAAACTTTTAAGAGGGTGGTTACCGTGAAATGTTTGGGGCGAAAGCCAGGATTGGCGTTAGCCAAGGAAATTTGTCCTGTTATAGTAAATCGCTTAATTGGGAGTGGACAAATGTTCCCATGACTTTGGGTAGTATTGGGAGAAGAGAGATTGGCCTGTAGTCGGAGACAAATATTCCGGTGTCCCCTCCACCCCAGAGGTGGCTGTACTGCGGCAGCATGTGCATGTGGCAACTCTATGGGTTAAAGGATTAGAGGAACAGACATTAGGAGACCGAAGGTCGAATATCAGGAGTTTATTAAAATGTCCGGGTCACAGTATTCCCCGTCACAATGCACAACAATGCACTTAACCGTTAGAGTGCTGAAGTGACCCGGCAGTTTTTGCCACATTAACCCATGTAGCGCCAGAGGGGTCGCAGCCCATTGGAAAGCAATAGGCTTCACTCTTCACCAGCACAGAAGAGGTTAACACGTGTATATCTCATGCTGGATTTGAGCAGCTCCGTGTGTAACATTAACCCCTTCTGCAGAAGCACAACTTCCTCCTGGAATGGTAGCCCAACTCCTGCAGTGAATCTATAAGTGACCTGACACCAATACTGGGGCTTCTAGCAGGTACCAGATTTCCAAACTTACAGCAATTAAAAGCAGGACGGGACGTGCAAAATAAAAAGCGGTAACTAAAAACAAATACAATATATATATATATTTTTTTTAAGAATTTGACCTATTTTATGTAAAAACAAATAATCCTAAAACCTAAATAACCGTAAATAAAAAAATCGGAAATAACCGTAAATAAAAAATAAAAAATCGGAAATAACCGTAAATAAAAAATAAAAAATTGGAAATAACCGTACTGCCCACAGCGAACAAAACCGTTCTTCTCAAACACAGAACGCTGCCTGGAAGCAGTTTGCATAGATAGGACCAATAAGAACCGTTTGTACGGGGGAGGGGGACACGGGGCGTCTCGGGCGGGGGGACACGGGGCGTCTCGGGCCTTTCACACTCCGATCTCCGGGTTAGCGCAGCTTCATCTCGTCTCCGCTGCCCAGCCCGGCACCGGAGCCTGGATCCTGCCGCCGTCCCTGCACCAAAGAGAAATACTGTTTAGGGTTAAAACAGAGAGCAGGGTGCGGGGTAAGGGTTAAAGGAATAGTCCCCTCCCACGTCTCTGTGTGTCCACCAAAACATGCTCCCAAAAAAGCACCGTCACCATGGTGAGGGTTACATACATGTGAATGATCACACGGAACAGGTCTTGTGATCTGTCTCCTAACATGTTTCACCAGACAGCGCGCGTACACACAGCGATGACACACACACCTTGACGCACACAGAGTGCATGCACACAGTGATGGCACACGTGGAGCACACAAAGCGCGTGCCCACACGGCAATGGTGCGCACGCACGGCAATGGCGCATTCACGGCAATCGCACGCACACAGCGGTGTGCGGAATGTCACTGAGTGCTAGCTCTGCGGGCAGCCCTCTCACCACCCCTGTTATTCTGTGTAACAGAATAACGGGTGTCAGAGGGCGGGATAATACGCATGCGCACCAGTTGTAAGTATTGTCAGGAGGGTACGGGCAGCGTGGCTGTAAGACTCACCTCCATTTCCTCCCGATGAGATCGATCTCTGTCGTCAAAATCACGGGTTCGTCTCCGGACGTCCTCAAACGCCTGCTGCGCCAGCGTGTCCTCCTGCTGCGAGGGGAACCACGTGTTACATGCCACCCAGGGGTAGAAACACGCAAGGGAAACAGCGTTACACGCCAGGCCTGGAGATATAAACATGCTGCGAGGCGGTTCCCTGCGCCGGGTATGACAGGGGGACGCGGAGGTTCACTGCGCCAGGTATGACAGGGCGACGCGCGGTTCCCTGCGCCGGGTATGACAGGGCGACGCGGAGGTTCCCTGCGCCGGGTATGACAGGGCGACGCGGAGGTTCCCGGCGCCGGGTATGACAGGGCGACGCGGCGGTTCCCTGCGCTGGGTATTACTCGTGATGCCACGGTTCCCTGCGCTGGCTATTACTCGTGACGCCGCGGTTCCCTGCGCTGGGTATTACACGTGACGCCGCGGTTCCCTGCGCTGGGTATTACACGTGACGCCGCGGTTCCCTGCGCTGGGTATTACTCGTGACGCGGCGGTTCCCTGCGCTGGGTATTACTCGTGATGCCGTAGTTCCCTGCGCTGGCTATTACTCGTGACGCCGCGGTTCCCTGCGCTGGCTATTACTCGTGGACGTCCGCGGGTCTCCTCTGCGTTGTCTATTACACGGACGCCGCGGTTCCCCTGCGCTGGGTATTACACGTGACGCCCTTCGGTTCCCGAGCTGGGTATTACACGTGTGCCCACGGTTCCCTGCGCTGGCTATTACTCGTGACGGCCCGCGGTTCCCTGCGCTGGGTTTACTCGTACGCCGTCGCGGTTCCCTGCGCTGGTTATTACCGTGATGCCGGCGGTTCCCTCGCGCTGGGTATTACTCGTGACGCCGCGGTTCCCTGCCTGGGTATTACAAACGTGACGCCCACGGTTCCCTGCTCTGGGTATTACACGTGACTGCCGGTTCCTGCGCTGGTATTACTCGTGAACCGCCGCGGTTCCCCTGCGCTGGTATTATCATTATCACGTGAGCCGCGGTTTCCCCCCTGCGGGTATTTTTATCTCGTGACGCGCGGTTCCCTGCGCTGGGGATTACCGTGACGCCACGGTTCCCTGCGCTGGTATGGGACGGAGAGCGGGGAGCCTCGGCGGTCCCTGCGCTGGCCTATTATCGAACGGTCCGCGTCGACCGCGCGTTTACTCGACCGCGTTCCCCCTGCGCTGTCCTATTACTCGTGACGCCGCGGTTCCCTGCGCTGGCTATTACTCGTGACGCTGCGGTTCCCTGCGCCGGGTATGACAGGGCGACACGGAGGTTCCCTGCGCCGGGTATGACAGGGCGACACGGAGGTTCCCTGCGCCGGGTATTACTCGTGACGCCGCGATTCCCTGCGCTGGGTATTACACGTGGCGCCGCGGTTCCCTGCGCTGGGTATTACACGTGACGCCACGGTTCCCTGCGCTGGCTATTACTCGTGACGCCGCGGTTCCCTGCGCTGGGTATTACACGTGACGCCACGGTTACCTGCGCTCTCTCTTCATCGAATTCCAGGCAGCCCATCCCATCCAGTCTCTGCAGGTCGATCCAACCTTTCCAGGTAACGCACACTCCGTTCAGGATCATCGGAGCCTTCAGGTAAACCTGCAACAGAGGGATGCACCTATATAAACACACACACACACACACACACCTTTACAAATCTGCCTACACACAAAAAGAGGTCGGCGCTTAACCCAATAATAAGTGATGTAAAGAAATATGTGGAGATGTAATACGTATAATAAATGTGTTAAAACAAAATAGTCAAAAATACAATACTGTAAATATGTTGAGTGAAAAGTGACCATGAGCAATATAAGAAATACAAATAAAGTGAGCCCATACAGTGTCACTGGAGTTACATAGTTACATAGTAGATGAGGTTGAAAAAAGACATACGTCCATCAAGTTCAACCTATGCTAAATTTAGACAACAGATGCTCTCTCCTATATCCGTACTTACAGTATATTGTTATAGTTATCTGTTGGTTATAAACTGTGTATTCCGGAGTCGAGGAACCTAGTTGAATGGTGATCGTACTAAAGAATAGCAAAGCACATTTAATCTCTTTTTAAGGGAGGCCAACAGGAGAGGTATTATTACTGAGGTGGAACATGGATTTCTCTATATAGTGCATTCTAGAGTACCTATATTTTGCCATTTACCCAAGGTACATAAAGGTTTGGTAGACCCCATGTTTCTGGGGTTGATGGTGTCCAACCTGTCCCAGTATGTGGACTTCTATTTACAGTTGGATGTTGTCACCTTGAGGTCCCATATGAGGGACACCTCTCATATCATCTCGGCAATTAAATAGCAGGATTCATATCAGTGGGCTACAAGCGATATTCAATCATTGTACACGCATAGAACATTGAACGGATTGTCTGCCACTAAACATTATGTGGATGCTGATATGCATAAGTCTGTGGCACACGAGGAATTTCTGTTACAGTATTGTTTATTTGAACAATTTTACAGCAGATCTGTGAAACGGCCATGAGAACCAGGTACGCCCCAAGTTATTTATGGTTTGTTGGGAGGACATATGGACCATCCCCCCTTGGGGCGGGCCTGGTTTACTATGGCCGTTTCATAGATGATATTTTTATTATTTGGTGACATTACAGATGTGTTTTTACATTTCAATTCCAAATCAGGCTGGTTTGATTTTTAAATGAAGGAAGGCAGAAGCAAGGCACTACGGAATTTCCTCCTGCCAATAAATCAGACGTGACGTTTCGGCCTCACATGGCCTCTCTCAAGAGTATGTGCAGTATAAAATTCCGTAGTGCCTTGCTTCCTTTAGTTACTATTGGATTACCATACAGAGAATCCTGAACCAGGAGCACTGGTATTTGTATTTATATTTCATTATTATTGGTGTACAGCGGTATCTTTTTGAGTACTTTTGATATGAACCAAATTGTGATTTTGAGGATTTAACTTCATCAGTTAATAGTGATTTGACCATTAACACTAACATTTATGTAAAACCAGTTATCTGAATGTTACTAGCAACCACCAAAAAGAATGGCTGAACAATATTCCATTTAGCCAATTTAATTGACTGGGGTGCAGTTGCTGTACCAATGTGGATTATCTTGCACCATCTATAAAAAGGAGAATTTTCCTGCAAAGGGTTATGATCCAGCTAATATTGAAGAAGTCTTTCTTTGAATAGAGAGGCCCTGTTAGCGAAATCAAGAACTAAAAGATATGATCAAGCGAGGAAGCAGAAACCCAACGGTAATGATCGCACTTTTACACCGAGATACGATCAATCCATCGGCTCCCAAGATCGGGCGGATTTCGGCCAAACATTGGAAAGCCTTTACCAGTGATCCCGTATTGAAGGAACACCTGAATACTAAACCATCTTTGGTGGATAGAAGAACCCTTAGTTGTAAACATATCCTGGCCTCTAATAAACTGAGATTGTTACATGCAACCGATTAATGTTCGAATACAGGAGGGCCCCAGTCATGCGGCGGGTTCCGTTCTAAGGACCCGCCGCAAAGCGAAAATCGGCGGAATGCGGAACTGGCGATTTTTGTTATGTGCGCATGCGCAGACCGGCAACGCGCCGCTCTACGCATGCGCATCATCGGCAAAACACCTCATTTACGTTCTGCGCATGCACGACATCATCCCGGCCCGTTCTGCGCATGCAGCCGGTTCTGCAGACATGGCGGCCCCATTCTCGGTACCGCCGTATCGCCGAAAAGCGGGGCGCCGCTGTACTACTAAACCCTCTGGTAATAGGTTTATGCCAGAGAGCGGCAAACAAATTTGCTTGCCTCTACAAGCAGCTGAGCGCCGTGCACTCACGAGCATACGCAGGTGCTTGCTCACGCTGGCCACATACATTGCAGCAATGTTTCATCGCGGCGCGCGCCCGCTCAGCATCACCCTGGCCGCAGCCTTAAATAGACCTAGTTACACAATGCTTCGGCAGCTCAGAGCACACAGGGCCTGTAAGAGGGAAATCGTGCGGAGGGCTGGACAGGGCAGGGCGGCTGGACAGGGCAGGGCAGGAGGGCTGGACAGGGAAGAGGAGGAGGGCTGGACAGGGAAGAGCAGGAGGGCTGGACAGGGAAGAGCAGGAGGGCTGGACAGGGAAGAGCAGGAGGGCTGGACAGGGAAGCACAGGAGGGCTGGATAGGGAAGAGCAGGAAGGCTGTGGGGCTGAGCAGGACAGGAGTGCTGGACAGGGCAGAACAGGAGTGCTGGACAGGGCAGATGGGCACGACAGGGCCGAGCGGTTGGGCAGGAGAGCTGGGCAGGGGGGTGGGAGGGCCCCGGAAAACGTAAAGACCAATAACTTCAACTCAACTGTGTTGATCCAAGTCATTTTCCCCGGCCCCCGATTCTCAGAACCCCCCCTGGTCAGACCACGTCCTTTGATTCTCAGAACCCACGGCCAGAATCCTAGGCTGGAGACCGTGTCACATGGCAGCGACCCCCTGTAAGTGGGGGGCAGCCAGTCACATTTAAGATTTTCACAAACAGTAGGGGAGCCAGACAGGTGCCATGAAATAAAGAAAAATAACATTTTGACACTAAAGGTGATAAAATTAAGTGATCTGTAAGTAATCTACTCACAAGTGGAGCAGAATAATAGGCGAGATCCCACACATCTTGGGATGGGATCACCATGCAAATAAGTGAGAACAAATAAAATAAAATGGTGTAAACATGCGCACACAGACGCGCGCCCCGCACAGACGCGCGCCCCCCGCACACAGACGCGCGCCCCCCGCACACAGACGCGCGCCCCCCCGCACACAGACGCGCGCCCCCCCGCACACAGACGCGCGCCCCGCTCTGCCATGCCGTTTAGTCAACAAATAATAAAATGTCCATTTTGTGCCAGAAGGAAAAACGTGGCGAGATTAGGAGAATTATTGGGAGTGACCGGGCGCGTGCAGGGAAACGGGGCGACACCCGCGGCCCCATACGTGCGTCTGGAAACGGGGTGACACCCGCAGCCCCGCACGCGCCTGGGAATATCATTTGTGACATATCACTTCCCACCCAAAAAAGAAGCAGCGACAGAGCAGTATGTAAGAACCAGAACTCCCCGTATAGCAACACCGGTTCCCTCCGCATTGGTTTACAGCCACAATGTTGTATCTACCACTTCCTCTGCAGGGACACAGATCGACATCCACCCCCGGGGTGTCACATGTCAGTAAGTCACGGGACGGCCCAGGACATGAGTCACAAAGTAACGGCAGCAAGAACCAGAGCGCCCCCCCCCTAAATACCTAATCCCACAGTGAATGCTCCCCATGTACTCAGCACTTTACTACAGAACACATGGGGAGATTACAGACACCACGCAGAAGGAAAACGTTGTCCCAAAGAGCTGACATTCCAAGGACCACTTTATGCTGAGGCTTTAATCCCCGAGCCTTAGTAATACACCAACATATACTCGCCCACACACGGAGTGAAGATTTAGGGATCAGTGCGGGGGGTCTAATGGGTTAAACCATTCACCATGACCAGCGCGGACTAATCCCATGTCAGAGACCAGCGCTGACACAAAGGGGAAGCACAACCCACATACATTCAAGGCATGAGGAGGCCCTCGACCCTGAATAAACGTAGCTGTGTCATCTCTATATCAATATTAAACACACAATCCTGACACACACACACACACCTTCCGCTCAGACAAGGGACCTGGGAAAAAACACACAAATCCAAACTTCCCAAAACACAACGTGACTCCTTCCATCCAACAAGGAACCAGCACAGACACCGGAGAGGCAGGAACGGGAGCGGAAATCCTACACTCGCCGTGGAGGAGGGTCAGTCCCAGGACGCCCCCGAGATCTGCCCAGAAGTACGTCTGGATGTCCTGCCTGTGTTAATCTCAGGAGTCAGGAAGTGTGGAGGAAGCAGAGGGGTGTGGGGGGGGAGAGGGTGCTTTGCAGAGTCACCCCCATGTTCTGTGCCGAACATCCAGCCCTGCGGGGTGTGTATACATGGTACAATCTTCCACTTCATTGTCTGTGTGACTTGACGTTGGCGCATACATTTGGCTTATTTGAAACCTGTACCTTTGTCAACTGAATGACCATTCTAGCTGTTCTTTTCCATGAGCTTTCATACTCCACTATGTTGTTCATCCCTAATGAAGCCGACTCCATTGGTTCTTCCATTATCTCTCTCTCTAATAGAATAGGTGTCTACTTTTGAGGAAATCATCTTTTCTTCCTTCATTAAGGGACTATAACAGAGAGAAAGTACGGAGCCTGAGGAAGCCCAAAAGAGGGCGAAACGCGTAGCTCAAGACCCTAAAGCTTTTTGGACGTTTGCGGCTACTGCCGGCTAGCTGAGTGCCCGACTACCTGCGAAAGTTCCCTTAGGACTGGCCTTTTCTTTTATTTCTTGGCACGCATGTCGTGTTAGACTGAGTGCTTTTTAGACTGTGTTTTGTATGTTTTATTTTTCATTAAAGTTTACGTTGGTACACGCCATTTTCAGAGTCATTTTTGGCTATTTTAGCACAAAGAACATTTTTCACTTGGCAGCAGTGTTGGTCTTTAAAGAAGGAGTTTTAAAGATACCTAACCACAGTGTGAGCTCACACGTGGTCGTGTGAGTATCTTTATTTTAACTTTGATATATCCCCTTCCCCCCACTAATGGTTTATTATCTGGAGGATTAGAGCTCTGTATATGAACTCTCACACGTGAGGAGTTTAAAGATACCCCCCCCCCAGGATTGCACTCACACTTGCCCGTGTGAGTGTTTTGCAGTATTTTCTGCTTCTATTGTTCACCCATCATCTGAATTGGATTTGTTTTATTTGAACCTATATCTGTCCCTTAATCTGTGTCTATTTCTTGCTCCGAGGGTGACACCATAATTGAACCTTGTCGAGAGCCCGAAGAGACGTCTATTCGGACGAAATCAGAAAAACCACTACAGAAAGAAGAAGAAAAAAGAAGAAAGAAAAAGAAGAAAGGAGGAGGAGAGGAAAAAGACTCTTACGTGACAGCATTTACACAAGGCCGTGTAATTGTTTATAATATTTTACACATCACTACCCCTGCTCCTACCAATTCAAGAATATTTGTTTTATTCACATTGAATGTACATTTTTCTATCACCTCTCAAACCTGTGCTCCCCCTTTTTCTCTTTGCCTTCCTTCATTAAGGCCATTAATAGCCCATTTAATATGTTCACATTCGTCTCCCAGTTCTTGCAGTGCTGCTTCACTGGAGCGAGTCCGGCAGGTGTTGAGCGCCAGCTGTAGGTTTGAATGACAAGTTCTGTTTAACCTCTGGGGATTCTTACCCTCTGCCTTCTTCCTGAGTGCTGTCACGCCCGGGGACATTAATAATAATGGTTTGTTCTTGTATAGCGCTGCTAGTTTTACGTAGCGCTTTACAGAGACATTTTGCAGGCACAGGTCCCTGCCCCGTGGAGCTTACAATCTATGTTTTTGGTGCCTGAGGCACAGGGAGATAAAGTGACTTGCCCAAGGTCACAAGGAGCCGACACCGGGAATTGAACCAGGTTCCCCTGCAAGTCAGTGTCTTGACTCACTGAGCGCTTCTGTAGGATATTGCTTGAACTGCAGCTTTAAAGTGGGCTATATCCTAGCTAACAAGAAACACGTGATTGTAGACTGCAAAGTCCTTAACTGTTGACACAATAAGTGATCACTGGTTGGATCTCTGCAAATTACATCTGAAGATGGAAAGAAGAAAACGGATTAAAAAGATCAAAACTATTAACATCAATAACCTCAAGAAGAACTGCAGAGAATTTAAACTAGAACTGAAAGATTGCTACAGCTCACTGTGCATGGGGAGACTTCAACAAACAATGAAGAACTTCTGAAGATTGTGGTTGAAAGCGCAGGAGAACTGGAGGAATCGCTAACAAAAAACAGGATAAGAAAATCAGATGAGACAAAGCAAATAACGAGGAGACAAGAAATGGAAAACTCCCAAGACGCAAGAAGAAGAACTAAATATACCAGGCAATCCGAAAAGGTATAAGTGAAGATGTAAAGAAATGTAACGATGAAATATAACTGTGATATGGTGAAGACCGCCAGCGAAGATAACAAGCTTATCGAAGACGAAGCAGCGACTTAAACAAGAAGGTGGATCTACAATAAAAACACTGTGTCCTTATCAGAGAGCCGAGGACTTCTGCATGAAATTGTACAAGAACCCACACAACGCCAGGCGTAATCCGGCGGAGGAAGAGCGAGAAGGAACCACCACACCAATGTGGTACGTTGGGTCCTTCCAGGCGGAGTGGCAAAGGCAATAAAAGAAAGAATCCTTGCAAAACGCTTCACATGCTGCCAGGAGAACAGGAAAGTTCCATAGCACAATTAAGCAATGCGATTATTATCCTCGTCCACAAGGAAGAACTACAGACCCGTCTACTTCCCATCACATTACAAAGATACACGCCCCCAGCCTACAGAACAGGCGGGATCTCGCAGTGGATACAACACAAATGAACCACATCCAAGACGTACAAGTGATTTCTCCAAGTAATGAATACGATCTAACACTCGGCAAAGGACAGATGTTATAAGGGACATTTCTGAAAATGCCACATCAACCATTAGATAGCATGAAGTAACCAGCAACATAAGGATCAGTAAGGGAGTGCGGCAGGGAGGCACCGTGTCACCAGGATCAGTGAGGGAGTGCGGCAGGGAGACACCGTCACCAGGATCAGTAAGGGAGTGCGGCAGGGAGGCACCGTGTCACCAGGATCAGTGAGGGAGTGCGGCAGGGAGGCACCGTGTCACCAGGATCAGTGAGGGAG
>CM071580.1:8670641-8684002 GCA_036426205.1 Ascaphus truei | reverse complement strand
GTCACGCCCCCACAGCCGGGGCTGCGTGTCCATGTATATGTTGGATTTTGTCCCCGCGTGTTCCCTTGATTTGTACGGACAATGAATTTCCCTCGCGTGTCCCGGATAGTAGGATTAATCACCTGTCAGCAGACAAGTCCACCGTCGATACATCCCTGATATGTCGGAGCGCACCCTTGTCACCGGCGCCCATTGTCGCACTTGATCGTTAGGTGACATATAGTCAAACCACATAAGCATTTCCTGATTATGTAGGCACAGATAGTCACCTGCGTGTCCCTGGATTACTGTAATGAGTGAACTAGATACACCCGCAATTGTCCCTGATATTATGATGATAGTCTCCGCGGTGTCCACTCGATGTCTGTACATGGATACTGCGTCCCCACCGCGTGTCACTGATATGTAGGATATATCACCGCGTGTCACTGATATGTAGGATGATTGTCAACCGCACCAACCGCGATGTCCTGATATGCAGGATGATAGTCCCCCCTCTTGTGTCCCTGATATGTCGGATGAATTAAACATCCACCCCCCCTCGTGTCACTGATATGTAAGGATGACAGTCACCGCGGTTCACTCTGATATGTAGGGATGAGTCTCCCGCCGTGTCACTGATAATAGGTATGCTATTCACAGGCGTGTCACTGATTGTAGGATTACAGTTTCCTTGTGTCACTGATATATAGTATGCTAATCACCGCTGTGTCACTGATATTTAGGCATGATAGTCACCGCGTGTCCCTTATATGTAGGATTATAGTCACGCTGTCCCTGATTGTAGGATGAGAGTCACAACCGCGTGTCCCTGATATGTAGGATGCTAGTCACCACGTGTCACTGATATGTCAAGGATACAGTCACTGCGTGTCCCTGATATGTAGGCTGATAGTCTCCGCGTGTCCTGATATGCTAGGATACAGTCACCGCGTGTCCCTGATATGTAGGGCTGATAGTCCCCGCGTGTCCTGATATGTAGGATGATAGTCTCGGTGTCACTGATATGTAGGCGATAGCTCCGCGTGTCACTGATATGTGCGGATGATATCCTCCGTGTGTCCTGATATTAGGATGATAGTCACCGGGTGTCCCTGATATGTCGGATGATATCTCCGTGTGTACTGATATGTAGGATGACAGTAACCGCGTGTCTGATATGTAGGGATGATAGTCACCGCGTGTCCACTGATATGTAGGATGATAGTCTCCGCGTGTCACTGATATGTAGGATGATAGTCACCGTCGATGTCACGTATGTTGTAGGCATGATAGCTACCGGTGTCACTAGGTAGTTTGTGAAAAATAGTCCCGGTTGGTCACTGGATATGTGGATGATAGTCACCAACCGGCCTGTTAGTAGAATTTCGGTAGAAGAGGTGATGAGCAGACCGCGTGTCACTGTGTATGTAGGATGAAGTCTTCGCGTGCATGATATGTAGGATGATAGTCACCCCCAAGCGTTCCTGATCTGTTAGGGAGATAGTCACCGCCGGATGTCACTGATATGTAGGATGATAGTCTCCGGGTTCACTAATTGTAGGAGAATCGTCACCGCGTGTCCTGATTTTAGGATGATAGTCACCGCATGTGTCACTGATATAGTGGATGATAGTCCCGCGGAATGATGAAGTCCGCGTGTCACTGATTGAGGATGATGTCTACGCGAGTCTGATATGCAATGATATTCCACGCGAGTGTCCGTAGATCGTCCACCGCGTTGTCCTGTAATGTAGGATGGAAGTCCGCTTCCCTGATATGTCGGATGATAGTCCAGCCCCGCGTGTCACTAATATTAGGATGATAGTCACCATCGCGTTCCTGATATGTATGATGATAGTCACCACGTTGCGTGTGTCCTGAAGTGTAGGATAGTCACCCTTCCGATGTGCTGGATGTATTCTCGCGTTGTCCTGATATGTAGGAGGTTGCCAAGAGTGCCAATAGGGCTGATGAGATCACGTGTCACTGATGTTAGGATGATAGTACCCGTTTACGTCTTGTCCCTGATATGTAGTGATGATAGTCCCGCGTGTCACTGATATGTAGGATGATAGTCACCGCGTGTCCAAGACTTAGGATTCAAGCTGTCAGATTAGGTGATAGTCAGCCTATAGGATGCAGGCGGTGTCACTGATTTAGGATGATAAGTCACCAGGTGTCACTGATATGTAGGATATATTACCCGTTACCGCGTGTCCCTGATATTTTGGATGATAGTCACAGCGGTACCTGATATGAGGATGATATCACCGCGTTGTCACTGATATGTAGGAATGATATTCACCGGTGTCATTGTAATTGATATACCGTGTATGATGGATGAGTTCACCACGCGTGTCCCTGTATGTAGATGATATGGCACGGTCCAATAACTCAACCGCGTGTAAACTTGGATATTGTAGGTATGATGTCAACCGGTGTCATGGAATAGTAGGAATGATAGGTCACGCTTAGCCCTGATATAGTAGGATATAGTCGACACGCGGTAACCCTGATATGTAGTAGTGATTGCACGCGTTCACTGTATGATAGGAGTGAACAGTAACCGCGTGATCCTGAATAGTAGATGACTAGTCACCGCGTGTCCACTGAGTATGTGGATGGATGTCCGAGTGTCACCTGATATGTAGGATGACTAAGTCACGCGGTTCGCCTGATATGTAGGTATGAAGTCACCGCAGTGGTCCCTGCATATGTGCGAGACAGTCATCTCAGGTTCACTGATATGTAGGATCTGACCGTACACCCCCACCCGGAGCGTGTCACCCTGAGTATGTGGACGAAGTCATGCGCGTTTGTCCCTGATATGTCGATATTGAGCGTCTCAACTGTTGTAGTACGAACAGTGTCCCTGTGGAGGGGTGTTCGCGTTGTACGTACATGAGACGTGTATCTCGTGTGTCACTGTATGTAGGTCCTTGGGCAATGAGTGTTCTCCGCGTGTCATGATATGTGTTATGATAGTCTCCGTGTGTCATGATTTAAAGTCTCCGCATCACTGATAGGATGATAGTCACGAGGCGTCTCTGATATGGTGCATAGTCACCGCGTGTCCACTGATATGTAGATGTATCGCCGCCGCGCGTGACTGATATGTAGGATGATAGTCACCGCGTTTTTGTGCCACGAATAGGCAGGCACGTGCACTGAGTGGTTAGGATGATAGTCTCCGGTGGCCAGACATAGTAGGGATGACGCACCGCGTGTCCACTGATTGTAGAATGGAGGTTACCGTGTGCCCCTGATATGTAGGTAATGACCAGTCCACGGTCATGATATGTAGGGATGATATTCTCTGTGTGTCACATTTGTAGGAGACAGTTACACGGTGTCCACTGATTGTCGGATGACAGTCCTGCGCTGGTAACGATATGTGAGGCGTTTATGCGGTCGCTTGTTAGGGGTAGGTTATCAAGGTCAGGGTTACCCGGTATCTGCCTCGTCTTCCCTGAATGATGAGGTTGTGGTTGGTTATTTGTAAGGAGATTGGTTGATGTGAAGAAGGGGGTTGGATTTTGAGGAAGGTGATCACGGGATGGTATAGATATGTGTATGTTTAATGTATATAGATATATACATGAGAATATAATATGTTTCGCAGGACGCTGGATGTAACGGTTCCATTTCCTTGTGGCGGGATGGTGTGTGACCGTGCCGGTGTGGCACTATTGGTGCAGGTGGGTGGACCCTGGTAGTGTAGTTGTGGGGGACACATGGTGTCATGTTATGTTCATGCGGCCGGTATAGGAGGGACCTCCCAGGAATGTCATGTTATAATGTCATTAGACTTATGGGCGTAGTGATTTGGGGTTCGAGCGCAGGTATCTCATGGGGTTTATATTACAGTGTTGCGAGCAGAGAGGCGGGTCCCCGGGGAGGTGCTGTCACTTACCTACCTGTTACAGCTCACAGGTAGGTGTCACTGTTACAGTTACCTTGCTCACAGGTAGGTTACTGTTACCTTGCTCACATGTAGGTGTTACTGTTACCTTCTTACAGGTAGCTGTCACTGTTACGGTTACCTTGCTCACAGGTAGGTGTCACTGTTAGTTACCATTGCTTCACAGTAGGTGTTGTTAGGTTACCTTGCTCACGGTAGTTGTCACGTACAGTACCTTGCTCACAGGTAGGTGTTACTGTTACTTTGCTCACAGGTGTTGTCACTGTACTTTACAGGTAGGTGTCACTTTACATTATTGTCACCTGGTAGTGTCCTGTACAGTTACCCTCACCTTCAGTCTACTCACAGGATAAGGTGCCACTGTTTACAGTTACATTGCTCTCAGGTAGGTGTCACTGTTACAGGTTACCTTCGCGCAGGTCGGTGCCACTGTTACAGTACATGGCTACCGAGGTGCCCTGTTACAGGTTACCTGCTCACAGGTAGCGGTTAAAGACTGTCATACGTAGTTACATACCTTGCTCACAGGTAGTGTCACTTTTACAGTTACCTGCTCACCATATGGTGTCTATATTACAGTTACCTTGCTCACATGATGTGTTACTGTTACCCCCCCAGAGGCACCCCCCAGGGAATTCCGGCGCCGACAAGGGGGTCCGCTGGCATGAAATTTAAAAAAATAAGAAAAAAAATATTTTTTACCAATAAAAATTGGTATATCATAAAAAAATAAACATAAAAAAAATAGCCTTGCTCCACAGGTAGGTGCACTGTTACGTTACCCGGTTGCTCACGTAGGTGTCACTGTTTAGCAGTTACCCACCTTGCTCACCGGTAGGTGTCACTGTTTACTGTCACCTTTGCCTCAACAGGTAGTGTCCGCTGTTACAGTTACCATGCTCACAGCGGTAGTATCATGTGACAGTTAACCTGCTCCCGGTAGGTATCACTAAGTTCCGTTACCCCTTGCTCACAGGTAGTTACAACTGTTAGCAGTTACCAAATGCTCACAGGTAGGTGTACGTTAACAGTACCGATTGCTCACAGGTTAAGGTGTCACTGTTACTGTTACCATTTCATCACGGTAGGTGTTAGCGGTTACAGTTACATTGCTCACAGGTCAGGTTATCCAACTGTTACATTTACCTTCCTCACGGTGGTGTCACTTTTCTGTTTACCACATTGGCTCACAGGTAGAGTGTCCATCATGTTACTGTTACCTTGCTCAACCGTATGTGTCACGAGTTAAGCGGTACCCAGATTGGGGCCCCCCCCTCACAGTAGTGTCAACTGTTTCCACAGTTACCATTGCTCACGAATGTAGGTGTCACTGTTAACGTACCATTGCTCACGAGGTGACTGGTGTCTATATTAGCAGTTACCTTGCTCACAGTTATCTTAGTCACTGATTACAGTTTACCACCTTGCTCACAGGTAGGTGTCACTGTTACAGTTACCTTGCTCACAGGTAGGTGTCACTGTTACAGTTACCTTGCTCTCAGGTAGGTGCCACTGTTACAGTTACATTGCTCACAGGTAGGTGTCACTGTTACAGTTACTTTGCTCACAGGTAGGTTTTCCTGCAGCTTCCCTGTAATTACTTTACGAAAAATGACAAAAGACACATTTCACGTCACGTAAACTCGCCGTGTTAACCCCTCGGCTGCCAGCGCTGCCCACGATGCATGGCAAAGCAATATTCAGGCCGCTCTGACAGCCAAGGGGTTAAGGGTGGTGATTCGGAAATCTTTCGTGTGTCACAGAGAACACATCTCATCATACAATGATACCTAGTATTAGACCGCCCTCTAGTGGCTGAGTGTGAGAACTGTGAAAGTAACACGCTGTCATACTATGTACAATAAGGAAGAGTACCCCCCACTAAGGCCTCGGGCATGGTCATGCCCGTGCTGAGGCGCGCTTACGCGTACCAGTGAGCCCCTGCAGCCGCAATGAGAGCAGCTTTAGCAGGGGCTTGCGCACGCTTCCACAAGCGTGCGGAAGCGTAGGTCTTAAGAAATATTTAGTTTGAGCGCTCACGGGAGCGCAGGGCCGGTCACGTGAGGGGTTCGCCGACGTCACTAGACCGCCCCCCGGATGGCGCGCTAACCAAGGCCAGGGAGAGCACTCGCTTTCCCTCAGCCTCAGCGCGCCTCCGCACGGGCTGAGTCACCATGGACTCAGCCTAACAGAGAGAGAGAGGAGACAGAATATTTACAGAGGGGGGGTAATCCTATTACCCCATCTAACCTCCCCCTATAACTGCTCCTATTACCCCATATAACCTCCCCCTATAACTGCTCCTATTACCCCATATAACCTCCCCCTATAACTGCTCCTATTACCCCATATAACTGCTCCCTATAACTCCTACTATTACCCCATATAACCTCTCCCTATAACTGCCTATAATTGATACGTCACACAGGAGCAGGGTGACCCCAGGTACGTATACCTGTGCCTGACTCACACGTACACAGCAGCGACCTGCACATCAGACCATGTTACACAGCCATGCACTGTCCTGTAGCACTGCAGCATTAATGCTCTTTGTTACCCTAGTACAGGGGTGGCCAACTCAGTTCCTCAAGGGCCACCAACAGCCCAGGTATTAGGGATATCCCTGCTTCAGCACAGATGGCTCAGTCAGAATTAAGCAGGGATATCCTTAAAACCTGCCCTGTTGATGGCCCTTGAGGACTGGAGTTGGTCACCCCTGTACTAGCATCTCCCTCTAATACAGGGGAGCGCAACCTTTGTTCCCTGCCCCCCCCCCCCCTGCCGGCTGCCCCCCTCTCGTCGTGCCCCCATTTTGCGCACCCCTGCTCTAATACCCTGTGTTACTACAGAGTCGGTTAGTATTGCAATAGCACGTGTGATTTGATGTACAGGTGACCAGGAGCCCGGAGGTGGGACGCCTAATGACAAACACGAAGGCCGGATTAACAAGAGGAGCGGCCATATTGTCCTAAGTCCTGGGAGCGCATCTTCTCCTGTCCGGCGCCCCGCCTCTGGGTCTAATTAGGGGGAACTCGTCTCTTCTTAAATGTCAAGAGCTGCAGGTTGTGGGGAAGTGGTCCCGTCACGTGGCCTGGTATAAGAATGGTCATTAACCATTGATGCCTCCGTGCATCACAAAACATTATTTATGAGTTGAAAATGTTCTCTTATCATTAGACTCACTGATATGAAATATTAATACCCAGCCAAGCAAGACGGTAACTGCCAGCTGCAGAGAACCCAGGGGACTTATCAGCCTAGAAATACTGTATACATCCCCTGTATATAGCTGCCCGTCTCACACGCACACTTGTGACACGCGTGTGATGGAACATGCTGTAGGTCGATCCTGTTACTGGCACAGCACGAGCTATTTAACACGCCTATTAACGTGAATAGGCCGTACGGTGCACTGTGACTTACCAAACATAGCCCTACACCGCCCTCTATCAGACAGACTCATTTCATGAGATAGTAACACATAGGGAAGGAGTGACCTGCACTGGGCCATGTTTACTAAGCAGCTTCAATAGTGAGGCGTCGTCTAGCATCGGGAGGTCTTATTGCAGAAGTCCCCAAAGTACCAAACCTGGACTGCACCTTTGTACTGCAGGATCACTGCTGTCTGACCCCCGAAACCCCACCTTGCAGCTGAGAGCTCCTTCATCCGGCTACAGCGTAACCCTAATGTGACCACCAAAGACAACAGAACCCCCCTTATACTCCCCTGCCCCCCTCACTTCTAATATTGTGCTATAACCAAAATGTATTATGTTTAGAGACTGAGGCAGTGAGGGGGGGGAGATAGAGACTGAGGCAGTGAGGGGGGGGGGGCGCCGCGCTTCCCCTCCGTCCGGGAGCCGGTGCACGTGAGGAGGAGTGCAGGAGGCCCGCGCCGCGCTTCCCCTCCGTCCGGGAGCCGGTGCACGTGAGGAGGAGGCCCGCGCCGCGCTTCCCCTCCGTCCGGGAGCCGGCGCACGTGAGGGGGAGTGCAGGAGGCCCGCGCCACGCTTCCCCTCTGTCCGGGAGCCGGCGCACGTGAGGGGGAGTGCAGGAGGCCCGGGCCGCGCTTCCCCACTCCGTCCGGGAGCGGTGCACGTGAGGGTGAGTGCAGGAGGCCCGGGCCGCGCTGGGGAGGAGCCTGGAGTTTGCTGCTGAGCAGGAGGGCCGCGCTTCCTCCGGGAGCGGCGCACGGTGAGGGTGGTGAGAGGGAGGCGAGGGAGGGGGAGGAAGGGAGAGTGGGGATGGGGGGGAAGTTGGGGGGGAGGGGGGGAGGTGAGGACGTGAGAGGGAGTGGGAAAAGGACGAGCGAGGACGGCGGGGAAAAGGGACAGAGGAGGGGGGGGGGGGGGGTGGAATGGTTGAGCTGCGGTTCCAGCCAAAGGACGGGGCGAGGGGAGTGAGGGGGGGGGGGGGCGGGGGGGGGGGTGTGTGTGTGTGTGTGTGTGTGTGTGTTTTGGCCCGTCACTCCACCTCAGGCCAATGAGAGGTGTGCAGGGGCGGGCGGCCCAAGGGACCAATGAGATTGCCACTAGGGACACAGGCCATGCAGACAAACATACAGTCCTTTCAGAAATATATAGTAGACACAACAACAATTTCTTGTAAAACAAAAAATTATTGGATATTGTCAACCAGTTTATAACACACACTTAAATACTTTGCTCCTGTTAAGTAACCCAAGTTTACACAACGTCTGCTCTCAAAATACTGTCATCTTGTGCTGTGGTGGCTGTCAATGGTCTTGTGTGATCTCCTCGTCTCATAGATCCGTGTTTAGGCTGCGTCCATAGAAGGACAAGCAGCGCAGAGCCGTGCGGATGCTCCGCGCTGAGCCCCTGCATCCTCAATAGGATGCCTTGAGAAGGGGCTCACGCGAGCGTCCGCAGGCGTGCTGAGGCTTTGGAATTTTCAGCCGACAGCCAAGCTGTTTTTCAGCGCGCTGTCGACTGAAAACATCCAATCAGCCTGAAGCAGCGTCAACGTCACGGCGCCGTGACATCGGCACCGTGACATCGGCACCGTGACGTTGACGTCAGTGCGTCGCGGGCGATTGGCCCAGCGACGTCACTGCCCCGCCTCCAACCACCTCCCCCCGGCTCCCTTCTCGCATGCTGGCTCGCCTGCTGAACCCTCTATGGCCCGGGCCTTAGACTGCATAATGTTTACATTGTAATGACACCTCCCTTTTTTTGTGTTGTTGTAGTTTTGCCATAAAAGAAAGAAAAAAAACCTGGCGCCAAATAGTCAATGGAAAGTCCTGTACTCCTCATGGGATCCGCACACTTGCTTGACAGGCCATGTAATGAAAAAAACACAAGCAAACAAAGATCATAGTGCAACACCGTAGGGTAAACAGTTCTAACACCCGCTAAGGCAGTAAAGGGGTTAACCACCAGTGCCATGTTTATTGTGTTTAGCGGGGGTGGGTGAAAGTGGTATTTGGCCCAAGGTTGATGTTTAGGCCTTGCGGGGGGGGGGGGGTTGCGGGAGGAGTTAACTCCTTCATTACCTTAGCGGTTAATACCACTAAGGTAATGAAGGGGTTAACCTCTCCCGCTACCCACCTGGTAGGTATAAACACCCACCAAGGGCCAAATGCCACCTTCACCCATCCTCGCTCCCTACAATAAACATGCAAAAACACAACAACCCTAATACCCACCTCTACCCCCCCCCCCCCCTCCCCACCCAACACACACAGTACATTAATTGGCAAACATAATATTATCCAGATATGAATAATAGCTAATTTACCCATTCTAAATAAAACATTATTAGCAAGCATAAATAAAGTAAATAAAACTTGCACTTACCCCTGCCAGGATGAAGGGTGTCCTCATCATCATACTCCGGGTCCATGTCCTCCATTGGCAGGAACAGAACAATAAAAAATACAATCTAATGGCCCCTAACCCCTTAATCACCTTAGCGGTTAATAACCGCTATTGTAATTTAGGTGTTTCCCTCCCTCCCCCGCTACCCACCCGGGATGCCTAACCACCCACCCCAGGGCCACTACCCTCACCCTCTACCCATTGATTGGCACAGTGGTACATCATACCTATATACTATGGACATGATAAGTCACTATAGCAGTCAATGGGCAATTTAAAAAAAATCAACAAGCCCAAAAATACACAGCAATAAAAGAAATACACAAGCACCTAAACACCACAAGAATAAAAGAACTATAAAGCCTAAACTACACATCAATAAAATTAATCTAACACCAAAACAGCAAAAGAATACAAATTATGTTATCCCAAAACAAAGAATACAATTAAATAAACACCCAACTAACAGAACAATAAAAAAAATTCAATCGCTAAACAACAAAACAATTAAATAAATGAAACCCCTAACCAATCCTAAAATGTAATAAAAACAAGCCCTACAAATACATAACAATTTAGTCAAAACAATAAATATACTGTAAATAGAAAAAAGAACAATCAATTCAAAACAAGCTTTTGCAAAAAAAAAATCAGTCTGTCACTGTATTTACCTGTACCCTAAAGGGGCACAGATAAATATATTGGCAGTCAATGGGCAAGCAAAAACATAAAAAGAAAAAAAATACAATAAAAGAACCTGAAAAAACACAATTACATACATTCAATATTTGCCTTACCTTTAGAAGTCTTCACCCTCTGAATCCCGGCGTATCAGGAAGCTCCCGAAACCTAGAGTAAGCATGGCAAAACTACAAAATGTGAAAGAAAAAATGTGAACAAGCGCTAAAGTCTAAAAACATAGTGTGAAATAATAAATAATAACTTATATTAAAGGTAGGCTGCCTGGTAATACTGCCAGTACTAACAGAAAAACACAAAAGAAAGAAAAAAACCTGGCGCCAAATAGTCAATGGAAAGTCCTGTACTCCTCATGGGATCCGCACACTTGCTTGACAGGCCATGTAATGAAAAAAACACAAACAAACAAAGATCATAGTGCAACACCGTAGGGTAAACAGTTCTAACACTATAAATCACACAAAACAATGAGAATCCTAGCGACAGTTCAAATACTATTTAATATAAGGAACTATGCCATAAAATGGCATTGACAAATACAAAGAACCGCAGGTCATCCGGGATGGAAAAATTGGAGCCCTACTTACAATCAGCAAGGCATAAAACCGCTTTGTTAGGAACGAGTCCTTGGCACAGATGGTCTCCTTGCAGAGTGGTGTCTCTGCTCCGTCGCGACTGCAGTTCAAAACCGCCCTTCTGATGTTCACCGGAGCAGTGCCGGTGACGGAGGCTGGTATGCGGGGTCCACAGCTCTGCACCGCGTGTGGCTGCTCACCTCACTTCCTCCTCCGGCTCAACAGGATATCTCCGCGCGCCCGCGCGCGGTAGTACCCCGTGGCCTTAAAGGGACAGCTGATGCGTTCTAACTGCCAAAGCTACCGGTTGTAGCGAAGGCTCCAAATGTCAAATGTCCATAAACGTCCAATGCTAAACATACAGTGACTATGTCACCTGCCCTACGCGTTTCGTAGACGTTACTCTACTTCCTCAGGGGCTGAAAACAATGATACTAGGTGACATACTAATATACCCTAACCAATTAAAAATTAATTGACCGTTTAAAGCTATACAGCATACATGCCAATAATATCAGATCGCTATGTCTCACACTTAAAAACAAACATACAGTACATAAAAATAGCAGTACCAACACATGCCTATATGTCAAAATACTGTCCTAACCTCATATATATATATAGGACAAACCAAACAATGGTCAAAGGATATTGAAACAGACTCCAAAACATTAATTGGAGACTGCACAGATTCCTATTCCCTATAATTGGATGAAACCTGACAGGTGTTGCAGTACCCTATTGCCTCTGGTAACTCCTATTGCACATCACTGAATATATCACACCATACATTTCTTAACCACTTCACTTGCTCAGAAAAGAACCCAGCTCAAAATCAATATTAAGCCCATTTGGGGAAAGGGTCTTGAGCTCATAAATCCAAAAGGCCTCCCGTCTATTAATGTGTTGGATATTATCACCACCTCTCCAGTTTGGTGTACACAATTCAATAGGTTGACAAACCAGGCCTTTTGGATTTCTGTCATGATGTAACAAAAAATGGTGGGACACACTATGTGTTGTTAAACCTTTCTTTATGTTGTAGACGTGTTCATATATACGTCTTTGAAAGGTTCGACCTGTGCGTCCCACATATTGCAGGCCACATGGGCACTGCAACATATAAATTACAAACTCGGATTTACATGAAATGTGTGTCAAAACTTTTTATGTTTTAGCAGTGACATTAGATTTAAATTCTGTGCTGCATCTGCTGTATTTACAGGCTATGCATTTCTTATATGGTCTAAACCCATTAATGCCCTGGGTGTTTGTCACCTTATCTTTCCATTGATGCAAAGGGCAACTGGGTGCCAATTTGTTCTTAAAATTACTCGCTTTTTTAAAAATAATGGAGGGTTTCGGTGTTAATATCTGTGATAAAGTTGCATCCTGCAGCAATATGGGCCAATGTTTGGAAAAGATGTTCCTTATTTTAGGGGCCATGGCATTATATTGTGTGATAAAGGAGATATTATTTTTTCCTTGGCCGTCCCCCTTGTCCTTATATTGAAGGAGCTTGCTCCTGTCCATACTATGAACAAGAGATATAGTGCTCTCAAGTTCATCTATGGGATAATTCCTTTCCAGAAACTTTTTCTTAAGTTCATCTGCCTGTTCTGCAAAAGACTCCAAACTGGAACTATTGCGCCTAAGGCGGATGAACTGTCCTTTCGGGATGTTCCTAATCCATTGTGGATTATGATGACTATTGGCCATAACGTAATTGTTGGCCTGTATAGGTTTAAAATATGTTTGAGTGTGTATATGGTCATCAACAATATTAATACTCAGATCCAAAAAGTTGATAGCAATTTTATCGTATTGGCATATAAATCTCAAATTTCGTTGATTATCATTAAGGTACAGAATAAATTTATCTAATAAATCCAGTTCCCCATCCCAAATAAAAATAACGTCATCAATGTAGCGCCGCCAGAGCACGAGGTTTGCACCAAATGAGCAATTATTCCAAATAACCTCCTTCTCCCATTGCCCCATAAAGATGTTCGCATAACTTGGTGCAAACCTCGTGCCCATAGCGGTACCACATATCTGCAAAAAATACTGTAAATTAAAACAAAAATAATTGTGGGTTAATATAAATCTAATCTAATCCTAATCGCTACATTGATGACGTTATTTTTATTTGGGACTAGCTGGTATACCCGGCGTTGCCCGGGCGTAGAAGGGCAGGGGGTGGGGAGTGGAAGGCGGGGGGGGGGGGTGGTGGGCGAGGCCGGGCGAGGGTAGTGGATAGGGTGGTTGAGAGCGTGGGGAGGAGGAGAGTCTCCCAAGTGTCCCGGGCGCTCGATCCGCTCCCCGATGACAGTGTAGCGGCGGCCG
>CM071580.1:8574925-8670580 GCA_036426205.1 Ascaphus truei | reverse complement strand
AAGGGGAGTTGGAGGGAGGGGTTGTTTTTGGGGGGAGGGGCGTGGAAGGGCGGGGATGGCAAAGGGCAGGGGGCAAAGGGCAGGGAGGGCGGGGGCAAAGGCAGGGAGAGGCCGGGGCAAAGGGGAGGGGCAGGGCAGAAGGAGGGTCAGTGGACAAGGGCAGGGAGGGCAGGGGCAAGGGCAGGGAGGGGCGGTGGGGGCGAAGGGCAGGGAGGGGCGGGGGGGTCAAAGGTGCATGGATGATGGGGGGGGTTGTGGGCATAGAGTTGTGCAGGGAGGCGCGGGGGCTGTGGCAAAGGGGGGGGCAAAGGGCAAGGCAGGCGAGGCAAAGGGCAGAGGGGTGGGGGGCCGGGGGGTCAAAGGCAGGGAGGGGTGGGGGGGGGGCCCAAGGGCAAGGAGGGGCGGGGGGCAAAGTGGCAGGAGATGTGCAGGAGGTGGGCAAAAGGCAGAGGGGCGGGGGGGGGCAAAGGGGCGTGGGGGGCAAAGGCAGGGAGGGCAAAAAGGGCAGGAGGGACACAAGGGGGAGATGGGTGGGGGCCAGGGTAAAGGGCAGGAGGGCGGGGTGGGGCAATAGGGCAGTGGAGGGGCGGGGGGGCAAAGGGCAGGGATGAGGCAGGGGGCAAAGGGCAGGGAGGTGGCAAGGGGGGCAAAGGGCCAAGGGAGGGGCGGGGGGCAACGGGCGGGAGGGGCGCTGAGGGCGCAAAGGGCGCGGAGGTTGTGGGGTGGCAAAGGGCAGGGAGGGGGCTTGGGGGGCAAAGGCGCAGGAGGGACAGAGGGGGCAAAGGCAGGGCGGGCGGGGCATGGGGCAGGGAGGGCGGGGGGCAGGAGGGGCGGAGGGGTGGTGGGCAAATGGCATGGAGGGGAGCAGGGGGCAAACGGGCAGGGAGGGGCGGGGGGCCAAGGCGCGAAGGGGGCGGTGGGACAAGGGCAGGGGAGGGGCGGGGGGGCAAAACGGGCAGGGAGGGGTGGGGGGGCAAGGGCAGGGTAGGGGCGGGGGGGCGTAGTGACAGGGAGGAGGGCAAGAGGGCAGGGTAAGGGGCAGGGATGGAGGGGGCCAAGAAGAGGCCAGGGAGGGGGGCAAGGTGCCGGGAGGGCAGGGAGGAGGGGGGTCAAGTAGGGCAGGGAGGGAGGGGGGTCAAGAGGGCAGGAGCGGAGGGGGGCCAAGAGGGCAGGGAGGGAGGGGCAATAGGGCAAAAGGCAGGGGGTCAAAAGGCAGGGGGAGGGAGGGCAGGGTGGGAAATAAAAAATAAAGGGGCATTGGGAGGGAGGGGGCAGGGCAAAAGGGCATGGCGAGGGAGGGCGGGGCAAAGGTCATTGGGAGGAGGGCAGGGACAAGGGCATTGGGAGGGAGGAGAGGGGCAAAGGGCAGGCAGGGAGGGCACAGGGAGAGGCAGGGGGAGGACGGAGGGGGGGGCAAGGGGGGGGCGGAGGGCAATGTGGGGGGGCAAAGGGCAGGGGAGGGAGGGCAGGGGGGCAAAGGGAAGGGGGAGGAGGAGGGCAGGGGGGGCTAGGTGGGCAAAGGGCGGGGGGGGCAAAGGGCCGGGGGAGGGAGGCGGAGGGCAGGGGGGCAAAGGCAGGGGGAGGAGGGCAGGGGGGGGGGCCAAGGTTAGGGGGAGGGAGGGCCAGGGGGGGCAAGGGCTTTTGGGGGAGGGTGGGGAGGGGAGGGCAGGGGGGGCAAAGGCAGGGGGAGGGAGGGCCTAGGGGGGCAAGGGCCGGGGGCCAAAGGGCAGGGGGAGGGAGGGCAGGGGGGGCAAAGGGCAGGGGGGGCAAGGGCAGGGGGAGGGAGGGCAGGGGGGGCAAAGGGCAGGGGGGGCAAAGGGCAGGGGGAGGAGGGCAGGGGGGGGAGGGAGGGCAGGGGGGGGCAAAGGGCAGGGGGGGAGGGGAGGGCAGGGGGGGCAAAGGCAGGGGGGGAGGGAGGGCAGGGGGGCAAAGGGCAGGGGTAGTAAGGGAAGCGTACTCACCTGCAAACAGCGCCGCTCCTCTTCTCTGGGTCCCGGCCGACCCTCCTCTCCACTCGGGCTCCTCAGCGGCGACGGCTGAGACGCTCGTTGAGGATGGTGCTGGGCCTCTCGCGGGGAGAGGCGGAGACAGCCAGAGGAGAGGCGGAGACGGATGGAGAGACGGCGAGAGAGGAGACAGCCGGAAGGAAGCGGCCGCGGGAGGGGTAGCGGCCTGCGGCATGTGAGGGCGAGAGAGCCACGTGCTCGTTGAGTGTGGGGGGGGGGTGAGGTGAGGAAGCGGCGGTCGTGAGCGGAGAGACGCATGATCTGTGTGGGGGGTGGGAGGGGGTGAGGGAGAGCGGGGGTGAGGGGAGAGACCGAGTGCTTGTGCGGAGGGTGGGGGGGGGGGGGGTGAGGGAGAGCGGTTTGGGTGAGGGGGAGAAGCGCGTGAATCTGGTTGTGGGGGGTGGGGGGGGGTGAGGAGAGAGGCGGCGGGTGAGGGAGAGCCGCTTCGCTATGTTGTGGGGGGGGGGGGGGAGGGGGTGAGGGAGAGCGACGGTGTGAGGGGGTGTGAGGAGAGAGGCGGGTGAGGGGGGAGGGATTGGCGCCGGGTTGAGGGGTGAGGGACGAGCGCCGGGTGAGGATGGCTATGGGTGGTTGAGAGACAGTGGGGAGGAGGAGGAGTCTCCAGTGTCCCGGCGCTCGTCCGCTCCCCCGATGGAAGTTTGTAGCGGCGGCCGGGGGGGAGGAGGGGAGGAGAGAAGCGAGCGCGGGGAAACAGGAGAAGGAGGGGAGAGGTGGACGGTGCGGGTGTGTTGTGTTGTGGGCCGCGTCACCAGCTCAAAGGCCAATGAGGAGGTGTATGCGGGGGAAGGGGCCCAAGGGACCCAAGTGAGATTGCCGCTAGGGACCACAGGGCCTGCAGGAAACCAACACATACAGTCCTTCAGAATATATAGTAGATGGGGAACTGGATTTATTAGTAAATTATTACTGTACCTTAAGTATCCGAAACGAAATTTGAGATTATATGCAACTACGATAGAAATTGCTATCAACTTTTTGGGATCTGAGTAATGCAAAATGGAAGAGGGTGGTGATAATATACAACACATTAATAGACGGAGGCTTTTGGATTTATGAGCTCAAGACCCTTTCCCAAATGGGCTTAATATTGATTTTGAGCTGGGGTTCTTTTCTGAGCAAGTGAAGTGGGTTAGAAATGTATGTGTGATTGATATATTCAGTGATGTGCAATAGGAGTTACCAGAGGACAATAGGTATGCAACACCTGTACGGTTTCATCCAATTATAGGGAATAGGAATCTGTGTAGTCTCCAATTAATGTTTTGGAGTCTGGTTTCAATATCCTTTGACCATTGTTTGGTTTGTCCTATATAATATGAGGTTAGGACAGTATTTGACATAGGCATTGTGTTGGTACTGCTATTTTTATATGTACTGTATGTTTGTTTTTAAGTGTGAGGACATGCATCTGATCTTATGGCATGTAGTGCTATAGCTTAAACGGTACATAATTTTTAATTGGTAGGGTATATTAGTATGTCACCTGTATCATTGTTTCAGCCCTGAGGAAGTAGAGTAGTCTACGGAAAAGAGAGCATCAAGTCACCAGGTGACATAGGCACTGTAGTTTAGCATTGGACGTATATGGAAGTTGACATTTTGGACCTTCCGCTACAACCCGGTAGCTTTGGCAGTTAGAACGCATCAGCGGTCCTTTAAGGCCTCCGGGTACACCGCGCGCGGGGCGCAGGAGAACTATCCTGTTGAGCCGGAGGAGGAAGTGAGGTGAAGCAGCCACACGCGGTGGCAGAGGTGTGGACCCCGACATACCAGGCCTCCGTCACCGGCACTGCCCGGTGAACATCAGAAAGCGGTTTTGAAATGCAAAGTCGCGACGGAGCAGAGACACACTCTGCAAGAGACCATCTGTGCCAAGGACTCGTTCCTAACAAAGCGGTTTTAGCCTTGCTGATGTGTAAGTAGGTCCAATTTTTCCATCCCGGATGACCTGCGGGTTCTTTGTATTGTCAATGCATTTTATGGCATAGTTCCTTATATTAAATAGTATTTGAACTGTCGCAGGATTCTCATGGTTTGTGTGTGTTTATAGTGTTAGGACTGTTACCCTACGGTGGTTGCACTATGATCTTTTGTTTGTTGTGTTTTTTTCATAAATGGCTGTCAAGCAAGTGTGCGGATCCCATGGGAGTACAGGACTTTCCCATTGACTATTTGGCGCCAGGTTTTTTTTCTTTCTTTCTTTGTGTTGTTCGTTAGTACATGGCCGTATTACAGGCAGCCTACTTAATTATAAGCTATATACTTTATTATTTCAACCCTTATGGGATTTTAGACTTTAGAGCTGGTTCACATTTTTCTTTCACATTTGTAGTTTTGCTGCTTACTCTAGGTTTCGGGAGATTACATGATACGCCGGGATGCAGAGGGTGAAGACTTCTAAAGGTAAGGCAAATAGGTTGAAGTGATGTAATTGTGTTTTTTCAGGTTCTCTTTATTGTATTTTTTTCTTTTTTGTTTTTGCTTGCCCAATGACTGCCAATATATATCTGTTGCCCATTTAGGGTACAGGAAATACTAGTGACAGACTGATTGTTGTTTGCAAAAGCTGTTTTGAATGATGTTATTTTTTTCTATTTACAGTATATTTATGGTTATAAATGCTAAAATTTGTTGTATTTTTGTAGGGCTCTGTGTTTTTATACATTTTAGGATTGGTTAGGGCGTTTATTTATTAATTGTTTGTTGTGTGTGCGATTAATTTTTTCAGTTGTTTCTGTTAGTGGTGTGTTTAGTAATTGTATTCTTTGTTGTTGGTCTCAAGATATCCCATAAAATTTGGTATTCTTTGCTGTTTTGGTGTAGGATTAATTTAGTGATGTGTCGTTTGGCTTTATCAGTTCTTTTATTTTGTGGTGTTTAGGTGCTTGGTATCTTTTTTATGCTGTGTATTTTGGAGCTTGTTGATTTTTTTAAATGCCCTTGACTGCATATAGTGACTTATCATGTCCTCTTGTATATAGGTATGATGTACCAACTGTGCCCAATCAATGGGTAAAGGGTGTGAGGGTAGTCGGCCCTGGGTGGGTGTAGGCATCCCGGGTGGGAGCGGGGGAGGGAGGGAAACACATAAATTACATACGCGGTTATTAACCGCTAAGGTGATTTAACGGGGTTAGGGCCATTACATAGATTGTATTTTTTATTGTTTTGTTCTGCCAATGGCGGACATGGTACCCGGAGTATGATAGAGGGGACACACCCATACTGGCAGGGGTAGGAAAGGGGGAGGGAAGGGACGGGAGAGGAGAGACAGGGGGGAGGGAGAAATGGGGGATTAGGAGGAGGAGGAAGATGCGGGAGAAGAGAGGGGGGGGAAAGTGAAGGGGAAGGGGGGGGGATGGGGGTATGGGGGGGGGGAGGGGGGAGAGGGGGGGGGAGGAGGGGGGGGGGGGGGGGGACAGTGGGGGGAGGGGAGGGGGGAGCAAGAGGAGGGGGGGGGGAATGTGAGAGATGGGGGGGGATAGGCGGGCAGGGTACGAGTTCTCGTATTTGCTCATGGGCCGAATGCCACTCTCTAAACTGGGTGGGTCCCGCGAGGGATTGGTGACGAGCTTAGGACCGCGTAGTGCGTGTTGCTATACGATTGCGAGTGGATATGTTCCTGGCGCGGGGCTCATGTAGTTGGGGGTGGTTTTATTGGGGTTTGGGTATAGTGTGGAATGTGTGTGGAGGAGAATAGCAAATAGTTCGCGTTTAGCTGAGACTTTCCATTCCCTTTTCTAATTCTCTGGGTGTGCGGCCATTGGCCGTGGTGGGTGTTATACCCTACAGGTGGGGGGTGCGGGAGAGGTAACCCCTTCGTACCTTAGTGGTATTAACCGCTAAGGGTAATGAAGGGAGTTAACTCCTCCCGCAAAACCCCCCCACCCGCCGGCCTAAACATCAAACTTGGGCAAATACACGTTCACCCACCCCCGCCTAAACCACAATAAAAATGGCACTGGTGGTTTAAACCCTTTACTGCCTAGAGGTTAGCTGATAAAGGTAATGAAGTTGCCGTACATGCACTTTTTATTGATCAGATTGATGCCGGGTATCCCAGCAAGTTGCTGGTTATTAATGAGCTATTCAGCTCCGGAGACTTACGGCTTCAATCCGATGTAAAAAAAAAATTTAAGTCTCTATCTCACAGCCCCTTCACGCCAACTTTTTTCGGGCGAGACGAAGAATATTGGCTAAAAATCACAGTTCTAAAGCTACCGATGAGATTATCGATACTACTAAAATTGCACGATTTTCTAAAAAAATGCGATTTTGAGGATCATCGCTGCACACTGCACGGCGTGGTTTGGTCGGGGGGTCTCAGAAATGGCGAAAAAAAATGCTTTCGCTGTGACAATGTAAACCAGTTTATCTTGGCTTTTCGCATACTGTCGCTACGAAAAAAAAAATTTGGCGATAGTTGTGTCGCGGTGGCCGGGAGCCGGCCTTACTTAATAAAGGTTGCTAGCCGGCTGGCTGCCCAGGAACCAATATGGGTATGGGCGGAGAGTGTCAGCTCTTGGGTATAATTATTGTCATTACTGTGTGCCTGTAATTTTGTTATCCTTTTATACGGTCCCCCCATAGGTTATAAACTAGGAACTGTGGATGTGGGGTTAACTGTTTTTGTAAGCCCAAGTGGGATATGTTAATGCCATTCTTGTGTATTCCCTTAGCCTCATGGGCCTGCAACTGCCTGTTTTCATCTTGAAGTGGGGTGGCCTTGTATGGGTGGCCTTATGAGGAAATAGCTGCAGGGCAGTAGGGACGCTGGAAAATGAGGAGAAAGGGGGGGATTATTTTTAACCTGTTTGCCCTGCCAGCAAAGTTATTCTTAGCTGGGTGTTAGAGAAAGAGAATGTTTTAGAACCACACATGATAGTGATAGGTTGCAGATGGGGGAATGCAAAGCTTGTGTCTAAAATAATTGGTTTGCGGTGTTTAAAACGCAATGCATTTGGGTTGTCCTGTGATTTAAACCCAGGTTTTCCTGGTGACAAAAGCAGTCTGAATTAGCATGTGAATTACTGTGGATAGCATTACAATGCCCCAGCTCAGATAGGGATCCAAGCCCAAAATTCCCCCAAATTTATGTCCCTTTAAGTATAAGGTTCCCCAAAGTATATTCTGTAAGGCGGGTACTTATATTGGTTATAATGTTTACTAATGTATAGGTTCTTATACAGAAGCACAGGCATAGGAAGAAGAGGCTAGCTAGTGTTGCATAGATTCCATTAGTTCAGGAGGAAGGGGGGAAACCATTTGGTGAGCAGGATGTTAGATTTGGGATGTCCTTTGTTTTAATAAGACACCGCGGAAGCCAGGGAAAAAAAAAACGGCCCTGGAGTCAGAAATGATAAGCAAGGTTTCTATTTGGAAGTTGGAATTAGCCTCGATCAGGGGAATGCTAATTTCAATCCCTCTTTTAATGCGCTATTACACCCTCAATGATGTAGATAGGAATCCAGCCTAATATAAGAGCATGCAGTAAAAAGTAAAAGCCAGCTCGCTCTCTCTTTTTCTGTTGGAGACTCTGAAGACAAGCAGCTGCTGGCAGGCCTCTCTCCATTTGCTTCTGTGAAAGAGCTATTCACACTGGAAGCATGGGGAGGCCTAGCCAGCAGGCTGGACTTTGCAAGGAGCCCCAGAACCAACGGTCCTATCAAGTAAGCTTTGCTGAACCAGGGGCTTGCAACTAGGGAAAGGGTTAGATCTCTTCCCGACCCCAGAAATATGTTATTCTCTATTCTTCGTATTTCTGTGTGCTTTCCGAGGCTTATCCGAAATAAACACGCAATTATTTATACTGCGGTTTTTGCCTTGTCGCTCCCCCGCTGACTGTAGCGGCGCCGGGGGGGAGGAGGGGGAGGAAAACGCGCGGGAAACCGGGAGACCCGGGGAGAGGTGGAGGTGCGGTGTGTGTGTGTGTTGGCCCGTCACTCCGCCTCAGGCCAATGAGAGGTGTGCGGGGGCAGGCGGCCCAAGGGACCAATGAGATTGCCGCTAGGGACACAGGCCATGCAGACAAACATACAGTCCTTTCAGAAATATATAGTAGATGGGGAACTGGATTTATTAGATAAATTTATTCTGTACCTTAATGATAATCAACGAAATTTGAGATTTATATGCCAATACGATAAAATTGCTATCAACTTTTTGGATCTGAGTAATCCAAACTGGAGAGGTGGTGATAATATCCAACACATTAATAGTAAGGGAGGCATTTGGATTCATGAGATCAAGAAAACCCTCTCCCAAATGGGCTTACTTAAATATTGATTTTGAGCGGGTTCTTTTATGACGCAAGTTGAAGAGTGGTTAGAAATGTATGTGGGATTTGTATATTCAGTGATGTGCAATAGGAAGTTCCAGAGGCAAAGTCGGTACTGCAAACACTGTCAGGTTTCATCCAATTATTAGGGAATAGGAATTGTTAGTTCCAATTAATGTTTTGGAGTTGTTTTAATATCCTTTGACCATGTTTGGTTGTCCTAATATATATGAGGTAGGCAGTATTTTGACATTATAGGCAGGTGTTGGTTAGCTGATTATTTTAGTACTGTATGTGTTGTTAGTGTGAGAATAGCGAATCGATATTATTGGCATTGTCAGATGCTGCTATCAGCTTAAAACGGTAATTAATTTTTAATTGGTAGGTATATTAGTATGTCACCTGTATCAATTGTTTCAGCCCCTGAGAAGTTAGAGTACGTCTACGAAAGCGTTAGGGCAGGTGTGACTATGTAACTGGTATGTTACAAGCATTGGAGTTTATGGACATTGACATTTGAGGCCTCGCTACAAACCGTGGTAGCTTTGGAAGTTAGAACGCATCAGCTGTCCCTTTAAGGCACGGCGCGGGTACTACCGCGCGCGGGCGCGCGGAGATATCCTGTTGAGCCGGAGGAGGAGGAAGTGAGGTGAGCAGCCCACACGCGGTGCAGAGATTGTGGGACCCCGCATACCAGCTCCGTCACCGGCACTGCCGGTGAACATCGAAAGCCGGTTTTGAACTGACAGTCGCGACGGAGCAGGAACACACACTCTGACAGGGAGCCACACGGTGGCAAGGACTCGTTCCTAACAAGACGGTTTTATGCCTTGCTGATTGTAGAAGTAGGGCTCCCATTTTTCCATCCGGATTGAACTGCGGGTATCTTTGATTTGTCAATGCCATTTTATGGCATAAGTTCTTTCTATTTAAATAGTATTTGAACTGTCGCTAGGCATCTCAGTGTTGTTGTGATATAGTGTTAGAACTGTACCTACGGTACTTGGGTGTTGCACTATAGATCTTTGTTTGTTGTGTTTTTCATTACACATGGACCTGTTAAGCAAGTGTGCGGATTCCATGAGGAGTACAGGATTTCCATTGACTATTTGGCGCGCCAGGGTTTTTTCTTCTTTTGTGTTTTTCTGTTAGTACTGGCAGTATTACCAGGCACAGACCTACCTTTTAAATAGTTATTTATTATTTCACAATATGTTTTAGACTTTAGCGCTGTTCACATTTTTCTTTCACATTTGTAGTTGTGCCTGCTTACTCTAGGTTTCGGGAGGAGCTTCCTGATAGCCGGGATTACAGAGGGTGAAACTTCTAAAGGTAAGGCAAATATTGATTGAGTATGTAATTGTGTTTTTTCAGGTTCTTTATTGATTTTTTTTTTTTTTATGTTTTTGCTTGCCCATGGACTGCCAAGTATTATCTGTGCCCGTTAGGGTAAAGGTAAAACAGTTGACAGACTGATTTTTTTGTTTGCAAAAGCTGTTTGAAATTGATGTGTTCTTTTTTCTATTTATCAGTATATTATTTGTTGTGAAAATGTTATGTTGTATTTGTAGGGTCTTGTTTTATTACATTTTAGGATTGGTTAGGGGTTTATTTATTAATTGTTTTGTGTTTTAGCGATTGAATTTTTTTTTGTTTGGTAGGTGGGTATTATTTAATGTTATTCTCTTGTTTTGGGATAACACTATTTGTATTCTTTTGTGTTTGGGTGGTAGATTAATTTGTATTTATGTGTATGTGTAGGCTTTATAGTCTTTTTTTTATTAGAATGGTGTATTGGCTGCTGGTATTTATTTTTATGACTGTGTATTTTGGGGGCTTGTTATTTTTTTAATATTGCCAATTGACTGCTCTATGAGGACTTGATCCATGTCCTCGCTTATATAGGTATGAATTGTCCACTGTGCCCAACTAGATGGTTGAGAGGACTACAGAGGGGTCTGAGTGGTCGTTGGTAGTCGCGCCTGGGGGAGAGGTGGTTTGGTCATCACCGGGTGTGTGTACTGCGACGGGGGAGAGGGAGGGAAACACCTAAATACCAATAGCGGGTTTATTATCTCGTAATGGTGATTAGTTAAGGGGGCCGGCGGGATGGCCATTAGATTGGTATTTTTTATTGTGTCTGTCATTGCACAATGCGAGAGACATGGCCATAGTAGTATGATTTGATGAGGACCCCATTTCATCCTGGCAGGCGGTAAGTGCAACGTTTTATTTAATTTAATGTATGCTTGCTAATAAAGGTTTTATTTTTAGAATGCTTGGGTAAAGTACCTATTATTCATATACTGGTATAATATTTATGTCGTGCACGTAATGTACTGTGTGTGTAGGGTGGGGAGGGGGGTGCGGGAGGTAGAACCATGGAGAGCGTGTGGGTACTTAGGCTGATTGTTTTGTTTTTGCTTTGTTTATGTAGGGAGCGAGGATGGGGTGTGATTGGAAGGTGGCATTTGGCCCTGGTGGGTGTTTATGACATACCGAGGTGCGGTAGACAAAACGGGAGAGGTTAACCCTTACATTACTAGCTGGGTATTAATCGCTTATTAAGGTAAGAAAGGAGTTAAGCCCTCCCGCAAAACCCCCCCCCCCCGCGCAATGGTCTCTAAACATCCAGTCTGGGCCCAAACACTTCACCACTCCCCGGGATCGCTCTAATACACAATAAACATGGCACTGGTGGTTAACCCCTTTACTGCCTTAGCGGTTAGCTGCTAAGGTAATGAAGTTGCCTGTAAATGCATTTTTATTGCATCAGATTGATGCCGGGGGTCTCCGGTGCTGGTAT
This sequence comes from Ascaphus truei, assembly GCA_036426205.1. Taxonomy (NCBI): domain Eukaryota; kingdom Metazoa; phylum Chordata; class Amphibia; order Anura; family Ascaphidae; genus Ascaphus; species Ascaphus truei. The sequence continues at coordinate 8,659,470 of CM071580.1, read as the reverse complement.
TAATGAGTATCAGCTCCGGAGACTTACGGCTTCAATCCGATGTAAAAAAAAAATTCTAAGTCTCTCTCTCACAGCCCTTCACGCCAACTTTTTCTGGCGAGAAGAATCTTGGCTAAAATCACAGTTCTAAAGCCCGATGAGATTATCGATACTACTAAAATTGCACGATTTTCTAAAAATTGCGATTTTGGGATCATCGCTGCACACTGCACGGCGTGTTTGGTCGGGGTCTCAGAAATGGCGAAAAAATGCTTTCGCTGTGCAATTTAACCCAGTTATCTTGGCTTTCTGAATACTGTCGCTACGAAAAAAAATTTGTGCGATAGTTGTGTCGCGGTCGGCGGAGCCGGCCTTCCTTAATAAAGGTGTAGCCCGGCTGGCTGCCCCTGAAACCATATGGTATGGGCTGAGAGTGTCAGCTCTTGGGTCTAATATTGTACCTTACTGTGTTGCCTGTAATTTTTGTTCTCCTTTTATACTGTCCCCCCATAGGGTTATAAACTAGGAACTGTGTATGTGGGGTTAACTGTGTAAGCCCAGTGGGCTAGTTAATGCATTCTCTGTGTATTCCCTTTGCCTCATGGGCCTGCAACTGCCTGTTTCATCTTGTAAGTGGGTTGCCTTGTATGGGTGGCCTCTTATGAGAAATAGCTGCAGGGCAGGGACGTCTGGAACATGAGGAGAAAGGGGGGGATTATTTTAACCTGTCTTGCCTGCCAGCAAGTTATTCTTAGCTGGTGTGTTAGAGAAGAGAATGTTTTAGAACCACACATGATAGTGATAGGTGCAGATGGGGGAATGCAAGCTTGTGTCTAAATATTGGTTCTCTGTGTTTTAAAACTGCAATGCATTTGGTTTGTCCTGTGATTTAAACCCAGGTTGGTGACAAAAGGCAGTCTGAATTAGCATGTGAATTACATGTGGATTAGCATTTCCATGCCCCAGCTCAGATAGGGATTCCAAGCCCAAATCTCCCCAATTTATGTCCCTTATAAGTATAAGGTTCCCCAAAGTATATTCTGTAAGGAAGTGTACTTTATATTGTGTTCTAATGTTTACTACTGTATAAGGTTCTATACAGAAAGCACAGGCATATGGAAGATGCTAGCTAGTTTGCATAGATTCCATAGTTCAGAGAGGGGGGGAAACCATTTGGTGAGCAGGATGTTCAGATTGGGATGTCTTTGTTTTACTAGACACCGCGGAGCCAGGGAAAAAACGGCCCTGGATGTCAGAACTGATAAGCAAGGTTTCTATTGGCAAGTTTTGAATTTATCCCTCCTATCAGGGAATGCATAATTTCAATCCCTGCTTTAATTGGCTATTACACTCCTCAATGATGTAGATAGGAATCCAGCCTATATAAGAGCATGCAGTAAAAGCAGCTCGCTCTCTCTTTTTCCTGTTGGAGATCTGAAGACAAGCAGCTGCTGGCAGGCCTCTCTCCATTTGCTTCTGTGAAAGAGCTATTCACACCTGGAAGCATGGGGAGGCCTAGCCAGCAGGCTGGATTTCGGTCCAGGAGCCCAGAACCAAGGTCCTATCAAGGTAAGCCTTTGCTGAACAGGCGCCTTGCAACTAGGAAAGGGTAGATCTCTTCCCCAGACCCCCGAAAGTATGTATATTCTCTATTTCTTGTATTTCTGTGTGCTTCCGAGGTCTTATCCAAATAAACCGCAATTTATTTTACTGCCTGTTTTGCCTTGTGACTGATCCCTTAAATATAAATGTGTATTTGGCCTGCCCTCCCGTGACAAGTTGCTTAAAATCCTCGATAAGTCGGTTATCGAGGCTACTAGAATAGGCCACTATGACTCTGTCACATACCCTTCCCCCAGCGTAATATTACCGCGTGGAGCGGCCCGCGCGCCGAGACTATGCACCCTTTAAAGTGCATCCGCATTACCGTGCAGTGTGCCTGGCCAATGCTGAACTGTAAAATGAAAGGGTTGTAATGACCGAAACCAGTGGGTGACCCTAGAGTTCTTTTCTTTGTTCCTACGCATCCACTCTAAGAGAGCATGGTCTGTGATGAAGCTGAAAGACCTGCCAAAGAGGTAATACTTTAAAGTGTCTGTTGCCCACTTTAATGCCAAGCATTCTTTCTCTACAGTGGCGTATATTCCATCGCGGGGACACAACTTGCAACTTAAGTACAAGACCGGGTGTTCCTCATCTCCTATAAACTGGGACAGGACAGCTCCGAGACTTACTTCAGAGGCATAAGTTTTCAAAAAAAAATCCTTTGTAAAATTCGGGGCTATCAATGTCTAAATACACAGTCTCCGCTCTACTGCTCCATTTTACCACATCGGGTGCCATTGCTTTTATTAGGTCCGAAAGCGGTGCAGACCTGGTTGCAAAATGGGGTATAAAATCTCCTGTAGTAACCCACAATACCTAGAAATGTCCTAATCTGTTTCTTTCTAAGGCGACTGGGCCAGTTCTCAATGGCTTCTACTTTATTGAGCTTGGGTTTTACAGTCCCCCTACCCACCAGATAGCCAAGATATTTTGCTTCCACCAACCCGACTAAACATTTAGTGTGGATGGCTGTAAGATCTGCCTCCTTCCTAGCAAACACTGGTAGTTGTAATGGAGTTCCGGCTCCACCACTGCCCTCTGCTCCCGCCGACATGGTCCTCCTTGGCCGTCACCCCCCTCCGCAGAGCTGTCATCCTTCTCCTGCTGACCTTCATCCCTAAATTGTCCCATTGCCCCTGAAATATGGGACAATTATGCGTCACAACAGACCTTCCAGGGACAGTAGGACAATTCATTGAAATATGGGTCAATCCCATATATACGGGATGTCTGGCAACCCTAAACTGGTATGATCCTTTTCCCTCTCCCTGTGGTGCCCACAGTCGGGGCATTGGATATGTAGTAAAATAGAGCTGGCATGATCCTGTGCCGTCTCCTTGTGGCTGTAAGGAATCCGCTCCTGGGTTTTGCTGAAACCTTTTCCTTGCAACTTCTAGACTACTCCCCCTTGTTTCTGCAATCAGCATCACCTGCTTCTGCAATTAGACTGCAGCCTGCTTCATGCTGCCTCCTATGTAGCTCTGCCTCATTGGCTGCCTGTTCTATTTAACTCCTGCCCCGCCCGACCGGGAAGTTGCTGAACATAGACTTTCTAGTAACTGTGCTTGCCACAGCACCTCTGTTTGGCCTGCCTTGGCCTTCTTGCCATTGCTCCTAGTAACTGGCAGACTCTGCCGCACTGCTGCGGTTACTCCTCATATCCCTCCTGCAGAGGCCTGCATCGGTGTTCCTGTTACCTGCTGCATATTCTCCTTGCAGAGGCCTGCATCGTTGTTCCGGTTAGCTGCTGCAATCTCCTGCTTCCAGTTGCCTCCACTACTCACAGCTGTACCCGGCTAGGGAGTGCTGTTTTGTGCTGAAGCACTGGATCCCCTGTTCCTGTTCCTTTCTACGTTGAAGCACCTTCGCTCAAGAGTCCTGTTGCCGAACCCCAGCATGGATATCGTTTACCCAGCCTTCTCTGATCCTGACCCCGGCTTGTCCACGGATTATCCTGCCTTCTCCAGTCCTGACCCGGCTATGTTTGACCACGGAATTCGCAACCCGGATCCGGCTTCGTGGTCTAAGGTCGGTGTATATCTATCCCCGCCTCAGCCCCGTGGTCCGGTCCAGGTTTGTGGTGAGCATAGGCACAACTACACCAGGGAGCCGAGAAATAAATAATATCCAAGAGAGTGGTTACCCATAAAAATAACAACATTTAATGGATCGTCCAAAAACAGCTACATCACGGGGTATAAGAACCCCCACCAACGCGTTTCGAGCGCAAGCTCTTTTTCAAGGTGACTTATATCACATAATATATTATGATATTACCTTCATTGATTTCACTGTTCCAGTTTCCAGCACAGTTTATATGCATATTTTTTGTTTATCAAATAGATGTTGACAGCTTAGATATATGCACATATTCATATCTTGTATTATCATAGGCTTAACATGTGTTTACACATGAAACATTCTGTCCCTCTTATTGATAGGTGCGATCTTTTTCTTTCATGTATTATTTTTTTTCTTTTATTAGAGACATATATTTTATCTTAAAATTTTTCTTTTTATATTATTCATCATTTTTTTAATTGTTTGGTATATATTTTTTAGGTTTTGTCCTGGTTTAAGATGCACCGAGTATTCCCAGGTTTTTGTTTACTTTTGAAATTGTTCGCTTGTTTTGTGTTGAATAAAGTTGTAATATTTTGTATGTCCCCCCCCCCGGCACACGCCTACGTCATCACGCCTGCGTCACTCCCAGGAGTTTCAGGAAGTGAACGAGGAGTGGGCGACGGCGAGGTGCAGTGGTATTTAAACTAAGCGGTGAGTACTCACATTAGTCACCTTGAAAAAGAGCTTGCGCTCGAAACGCGTCGGTGGGTGTTCTTATACCCCGTGATGTAGCTGTTTTTGGATGATCCATTATATTGTGTTATTTTTATGGGTAACCACTCTCTTGGATATCATTTATTTCTCGGCTCCCTGGTGTAGTTGTGCCTATTTTTTCCTACCACATCGAATTCCTTTTATCCAGAAAAAACGGAAGGCCCCCCCCCCCCCCCCTACCTACAAGAAAGACTGAAGACCCAGGAGGATATTACCTACCCTAACGTGAGTTTATTATTTTCTCACTGCTAATCTTCCCTTCCGACATCATATGTTTGGACACTGAATTGTTAGGTCTTTTACTACAGTGGTTGTAGAGACCATAGCAAACTAGTCGGATCATAGTGGAGGAGTGATTTATACCACGTTTTTATGGGTTGGTATACCAGTAATATACTATTTTAGAGGGGTCACACCCAAGGAACTTTCAACCAATTATTTTTATGCTTATGCTGAAATTTGGCTTGTATTTTGGAGCATCGCACATTTTTTCTACTTGTGGTGAGCGTAACCGTTACAGTGACACGCGTGTGCCGTGATAGAATGTCCATGCTATCCCTGAGGTAGGAGGGTAAAGTTTCAACAGATAAATGAAGAAAATGAAGACCTGTCTGAGACGTGAATGTGCTCACACGTTGTGACGATAGAGAGGATTTGACCTGGGATTAAAGGGGTTACACCCCATTTGGCCACCCTCTACTCTCACCTGGGAAGCAAGGGGTTAACTGGACTGGGGTCCAGTAATGTGGTTTATCCTTGCTTCAGCCACCCAACTGTTTATTCCCCTGTAAAAATGTATTGTTTCTGGGCCAGTGTTTGCACCACACACACACTGGGGCTGAAAGGGTTAATAGTTCAACAGTGATTCTAGCCCTTTGTTTAAGTTACCCTCAAAGATGCCTGCCTACTAAATGCAAATGGTCAGGAGAGCAACCAAATGTTTAGGAAGCAGCCCCCTGATCAAAGGCTCAGCCACTCTACCTGTTTGCAGGAAGCTGGAGTGGGTTGTGAGCGTTATAACTCATACTTACAAAGCATAGTATCCTGCCACTCCCCCCATGTGGTAGACTGGCCAAACGCCTCTGATTTAGGAGTGGGGCTACAGAATGAGTGACCAGGGAGAGCATCCTGCAAGAATTAAGATAGCCCGTGATCAAAAATTTAACTGCCCTATTGTTTATACTGGGGGCAAGAACAAAGGGGCTGAGTGTTTTTAAGTGTGATACTTCACACTTACAAGGGAGGCCAAAATCTGCTTCAAAGAGATTTTTTCTAGCCAACTCAGCATCTATGGTTAAGAGATGAGTTTGACATGGTATTTAAGTCAGAGTCCCCCCTTACTCAAATGTCTTCATGTCTTCATGTGTGCTTCATGTGTCTTCATGATCTGCATGTATTGCTGTGATGTCACCTGAATTATGGAAGAAATGGCCCATCCTGTATCCTGATGGCTTTCTTGTCCTAACCTTTAAGTAAGTGTCCATATTTTGTCTGTTATTTGTATATCTCGTGTGTTCACCTTTATCAAGGAATAAATTATATTTTATCATATCTAAGTCTCGTCCGGTTCAACCCAGTTATATATTTTGATGTGTATTATTAATAGCCTGTCACAAAGCTCCCGTCACACACGTGTTTATTGTAATTCCCGTGGATTTCCTGTTGTGGCGTCTGGGTTTTTGCGCCTGGATGTAAGGGTGAAAACCTGTTAAAGCTTACACTGAATTGTGACCAAAATAAACTAAGGCGCTCTCTCTTAATAAGAATAAGTGGAGTAGATAAAAGAACGGTGACAATACTACCGTAAACCAACGGAATCCTACAGGCACTTAATTAAACAGCGCACTACGGCGGTGTCTGATGTCTGCTGCTAGAACCACAAGGAATCTTTCCAGGATCCCCAAGACAAGGAGAAACTAAAATACAAGGTGAGCGCAGGATGAACACACTGGAAACTACTCAGACAAATGCTGAGCCAATTACTGAATACGTGATACACACGCTGTACACTGGTAGGTGCACAGGCTGTTAATCAGCCAGGTGGTGGAGTGAAATACAATATGATATAATGTAATCACTACTCACACGGCCTCGTGTGAGTAAAAGATCTTCCACTGGTATCTTTACACTCTCTGATGGGTTACACACATGCTGATTCTTCATACTGGGTTGCAGCACCCAGCCTGGATTCGCCAGCCCATCTCGTCATCGGTGGGGGGTCCCAGTCCAAAAAATGGATATGAGAAGTGTGTATTAAAAGAATAACATATTTATTATAGCAACACGTACGCACTTACATCTAAGTAAGCCCCAGCGGTCACAGCAGAGCCAGCTCTCCCCGCAAAACGAAGCTCCTTCCCGCCACCGCGTCCGGTGTTTTGTTGAAGCGCCTCGTCAGCGCGCAGACAGAAGCAGACCTCTACGGTGGCCGCTCAGGTTCAAAATGGTTCCGTCAATTAGAGCAACGCGTTTCGCTAAACTTGGCTTCCTCAGGCTCATTCATCTGAATTGTGCAACAACTGTTAAACAGGGCCATATTTACTAAACAGTGCTAAGGCATGGCAAATCAAAGCCCATTTCAATTAGCAGGGCTTAGTAAATATGGTCCATAATGCGTTGTACAGCTGAGTGCTTTCTCACCACGTATTGGTAAGTGGGACTGCAGCCGTAAACACATTCTGAACACGGAACAAAGAAGCCGTTATGTGAAAGTAAGCTCTCAGGAATGGCTGTACTTCCTGTCGCTGCGCGTTTTGGGAGAAGTGATCCACTCCACGCGCTTGGAAATAAAATACTGAAGAAGGAGACAGGCGCACAGAGGTAAGTGTGATATAACATTTATACAAGTAAAAAGAGAATATCCAAAGTTACAGCTTAGGAAACATCGGCGCATTCATGTCGGCAAAACCAGGCGTTGGTGTCGGATAACAAGCTGAGCAGTGTCCGGCGTGCGAGGACCCGTCCACAGCTGTACTCCGACCACGAGGTTTGCCCAAAAGCGAGGAAATTACATCACGAACGGCTTGACCAATCCCTACGCGTTTCACACAGTGATTGTTCGGCAGAGGATGTGCAAAGAGGGGGCGCCTCTCAGAAAATATATAGCCCGCCTATCGTATTCATTGGCTGGTAGGTCAATTAATCAATAACACTCAAAAAGTGTTTATCATTTTTTTTTTGTGTCACTGATTGATTGGCCAGCAGGGGCCTAGGTCAGTTAGTTGCAGCTGTTTGGACACAAGGACAGTTTGCCACTGCAGATGACCCAGGGAATCTGGGGGATTTCAGGCCATTTTGGGTTATGCCGATAACTGCAACCTGTGACCTTAACCCCTAATCATAAAAACCTGAATCTCTAACCCTACTATTCCTAACCTTAACCCCTAACCCTACTATTCCTAACCTTAACCCCTAACCCTACTATTCCTAACCATAACCCCTAATCCTGCTATTCCTAACCTTAGCCCCTAACCCTACTATTCCTAACCATAACCACTAACTCTACTATTCCTAACCTTAACCCCTAACCCTACTATTCCTAACCTTACCCCTAACCCTAAGCTAAATTCCTCCTAACCCGCTACATTCCTCCTAACCCTACTATGCCTACCCTAACCCCTAACTCTCACTATTCCTAAACCTTACCAAACGCCCAACCCTACTTTCCTACCTTAACCCCCTAACCTAACTATTCCTAACCTAACACCCCTAACCCTACTATTCCTAACCATAACCCCTAACTCTACACTATTCCTACACCTTAACCCCTAACCCTACTATTCCTACCTAACCCCTAAGCCTACTATCCTAACCATAACCCCTAATCCTCTACATACTCATCCTGCTATCCTAACCTTAACCCCTAACCCTCATTCCTAACCATAAACCCCCTAAACCCTACTAGTCTACCTTACCTAACCCATTAACCCCTCTACCCTACTATTCCTGAACCTTTAATAAAAAACCACCCTACCCTATATTGCCTAAACCATGCCTTCATCACCCCTAACCCTACCTATTGCCTTACCCCTTCCCTCGCCCCCTACTATTCCTAACCTTAAACCTCTACCCTACTATTCCCTCACCTTTTCCCCCATAACCCTACTAGTCCTAACCATAACCCCTAACCCCTACTTTCCTAACCTTAACCGCATAACCCTACTATTCCTAACCTTAACCCCTAAAACCCTACTAATCTAACCTTAAACCCTTAGGCTGCGTCCCCTCTGCCGCGGACCCAGCGCGACTCAATCCTCTATAGTGGTCTGTCGCCATTTTCTCCAACATGAGCGGCTGGTGTCCGGTAATAATTTTTCAAGATCGATCAGGGTAGCGGGGATCGGGGGCTATTTCTGTGCGTACGTGGTTGTGGTGTGTGTTTGGTTGCTGCGTTTGTGTGTGTTGACATGTGTGTCGTGTGGTGGCTGTGGTGTGATGTGTGGCTGTGTTTTGTGTGTGCACTTTGTTATGTGTGGGCTGTGTGTGTGTGTGTAGTCCTGCGTGTTTGTGATTGTTTGTGTTATGTGGCTGTTGTTTGTGTGTACGGTGACTGTTCTGTAATGTGTTGCTGTGTGTTTTTGTGGCGTGTTGTGTGTGTGTGTGTGTGTGTGTGTGTGGCTGTGTGTGTGTGTGTTTGTGGCTGTGTGTGTGTGTGTGTGTGTGTGGCTGTGTGTGTGTGCATTTACTGCTGCTGAGTGCGTTTCAAACTCAATTTTCTTTGTCTCCCCACACGCCGAGCTTTGGAGAGCGCACGTGCGCGCACCGCGTGAGCATGAACGGGCTGATTCACATTTACTGAAGAAAACACATCAAGTGCGCTCAGCGCAGCGTGAACGCAGCGTTAACCCCTAACCCCAGAAATCTTATAGTCTGCAGCGAAGTGTCCCATTCCTAGGCACTAGAGGGCGCTGTCTCCCAAAATAGGATGGAAGTTGAACGCAGGAAATTAGCGCTGAGAAATATTCCACACCTGACGTTATTCTGTATATTTCTCCTTGTAAATCATATAATCTGCCGGACCGCAAATCAATTCATTCCAGTGACGGAAAACAGCAACCATTGTATACAAATTCCCCCTGTAGAAAGCATCATGTGACATGTTAACCCATTCAGTGCCAGGGGGGCAGTCAGATCTGTTGATGGCCTCTGGGACAGTGAATAACATGAGCACTCCCCCAGATTTCCTAACCTCCCATACAGGTTATCGCCCCTCGATGGCTAACGCAGGATCACGCAGCGATATCCCGTATCGGAGATTAGTGAATCCGGTCACAAGAATTTATCAGTGAAAACGACGGGTCTCCCCCTGGGGTTTGTCCTAATCTGCTCCTGAAGCCTCCGGCTCTTGAAGGCGAAATATTCCCGACGTAGAAATTTAGCCATAAAGTTGACCAATGGAATCCAGAAGCACAAGGGAAGCGACTCACACACAGACAGCTGAAACGCACAAAGGAATTAATGAGACAGTTATCAGTTAATGAGAGACAGTTATCAGTTAGTGAGAGACAGTTATCAGTTAATGAGAGACAGTTATCAGTTAGTGAGAGACAGTTATCAGTTAATGAGAGAGACAGTTATCAGTTAATGAGAGACAGTTATCAGTTAGTGAGAGACAGTTATCAGTTAATGAGAGACAGTTATCAGTGTTCCCGTTGTGAGCTACAGGGCGAGAGCTCTCCCAGTGTGATAGCTGCTCCCTGGGGAGCACAGATGGCTCTTTGGGTGATGTGGCAGCCACCAGCAGTAATGCTAATGGGTATCATGACAACACGTTCTCTCTCTTCATCTCCTGGGGATGGAGGAATGTCTGAGTTTCCCGTGATGGGAATTGAACCTGCAGTCGCTATGAACAGATATGGCAGTGGGAGGCTAAACCTTCTCTTGGTGGGTGAATAGTGAAAGACAGTGCGCTCTCTAAACTATTAGTGATAGAAGAAAGTGTTAGAAGGCGATGAGACCTAGAAGGTGAGAGGTGCAATTAGTCAAAAAGATGGCTCACACATCAGGGCTTGGAAATAGTGAAAAAAGACAAGCGCAAACTCCCATATGCAATTGACAATACAGTATGTGAAGGTAAAAACCCTTTTTAGTCACCAAACAATTCTTGTTTGTCAATTGGATATGGGAGTTTGCGCTTGTCTTTTTTCACTCTTGGTGGGTAAACCCTTAGACTGAGCTATCGCACATTGGGTGGGGTCTTGGACTGAGCTATTGCACGTTGGGTGGGGTCTAGGACTGAGCTATATCACATTGGTTGGGGTCTAGGACTGAGCTATCTCACATTGGGTGGGGTCTAGGACTGAGCTATCTCACATTGGGTGGGGTCTTGGACTGAGCTATCTCACATTGGGTGGGGTCTTGGACTGAGCCATCTTACATTGGGTGGGGTCTTGGACTGAGCCATCTCATGTTGGGTGGGGTCTTGGACTTAGCTTTCTACATTTATCACTGTAGGTTACAGATAGCAGGTAAATACACTTAATAGGGCACCCCTAACACATAGCACCATTTACATATGCCCCCCATTATACACTCCACCCCGTTTCCACTTCCCGTTACCTGGATATAATGGAACCAGTACCCTGCTGTTCGGTGGGAATTTCCAATCGTACACACAGCCTCTCGGGCGTACACTTTAGGAGAGGGGACGAGCCAGGGCCATCTGAGCAGATATCCAAGGACTTGGGACGTCATGTTCGTGTTGACAAAATAGGGCAGCAAACTCTGGACAAAGATCCCCTGGGACTCGCACTCATAACGCAGAGTTTGCGTAAAGTAATCCAGAAAGGCCTTTAAACCCCTATCTGCAGGGTGGGGCGTGAGAGTTAAGTTATGTTACCTCCTTTGTAGGCAGCGTAGACTGTATTTGTGGTGCTTGACGTGGGCATTTTGGTGAACAACGACTGGAGTAATGTACTATAGTCCCCCAGTGTGTTCACATGAGCCCGGAGGAGAATAGCATTTGGGGAATATAATCAATCAACATGGCCTGCGTCCACAATGATGGTGCTTATAAGTACTGCCGGGTATGTTAAACAGAAGAAGGAGCATTAATGTGTCCTCAGAAAGCTGCGTGCCACCTCCCACCCTCAAATGAGTCTGACATCTGCTCATCAAAGGTGATTAGCTTGTTGTACAGACGAGGTGGGAACGTGGACTCTGCGGATGTGTGAACGTTGGGAACCTCTGGGAGCGTGTGGGAACTCTGAAGTTGGTATTGTGGGAATGCAGGTAGGTGGGAGCGTGGGAACTACTGGGAGGTGTGAATCGTTCTAGGACTCTGCAGGTGTGAAACGGGGACTCCTGGCAGGGTAAGGGTCTGCAGTGGACTCTGGGAGGTGGGAACATGGGACTCTGGGAGGTGGGAACGTGGGACTCTGGGAGGTGGGAACGTGGGACTCAGGGAGGTGGGAACGTGGGACTCTGGGACTCGGGAAGGTGGGAGTGTGGGACATGCAAGGGGAGGTGGAAGCGTGGGACACACGGGGAGGTGGGAGTGTGAGACACGGGGAGGTGGGAGTGGTTGGGTACATGCAACTGGAGGTGGAAGCGTGGGACCACGGGGAGGTGTGAGTGTGAGACACGGTGAGGTGCGGGAGTGTGAGACCACGTGAGGTGTAATTGTGGGACTATCTGGAGGGTGGGCTGGTGGGACACGCAATAGGAGAGGTGGGATCATGGGACAACTGCCCCGTGGTAGGTGTAGACCCACTTCTTTTGGGGAGCACATGTGGTATTTTTATATCGTTTTTAGCCCCGCACTGTGGCCTTGGGAGACACGGGAGGTGGTAGACACGGGGAGGTTGGAGCGTGTGTGAAGCAACCTATAAATAAATAACATATAATCTATCATTTGCACTCTTCCTACCGTCGTGGTGGTCCTTCCTGTACTAGTGTTCCGCACTCCTCATCCAGCTCGCACTGCCTCTCAACTCTGTGGGGAATTAAACTCCCACTTTCTGCACATTTTCTCTGCATTCCTTCTACATTACGCTGGCGATGTTCCTCTTGGGTCCTCTTTGGTTGGAAAATTGTAAGCGGCGGTGAATAAATTCCCTGGGGAACTACTCCGCTATCCTCCTCCACGTCTTGCTGGATGGCTTCATCCGTGAGCTGGAGATGGAATTGTCTCCAGGAAGAATTTGTCTCCCAAAGTGACCTCCATTCGTGCAGATCCTTTAATCCCGGGTGCGTGGGGCACGACCACGCCCAATGGGTTTTCCACCCATTCTCAGCTCGCTGGTGGCCATCGATGGGGCCCTGATGGTATTAGCTCATACTCCGTGTTTCTCATAGCCCTGGGGTTTCCACGCGGACTACAGGATCTGTGCTCACTCCAATGCCGGTAACCTTCGGACAAAGAGCTCAGTGTTGGGGGTCAGTAAGCTAGCTGATACCCCTTTTCTTTACGCGTGGTAGTCAGAGAGGCTGCGGCATCATTTTCTGTCAATTACTCCTGTTCCCCTTTGTGCTCTCCTCCTCCCCGTCCTCATATCCTGCTCCCCCTCCTTCGCCCCCCAGTCTCAATCTCGCTTCCTGTCTCCCCCTCCTCACCCCGTCTCATACTGCTCCCCGCTCCCCCCTTTCCCCCCCCCCGTCACCCCGTCCTCATATCTGAACTTCCCCCCGGGTCCTCCCCGTCTCATATCTTCTCCCCCTCCTCCCCCCCTCATAATCTGCCCTCCCCGCCTCCTTCTCCTCCTCCGTCTCATATCTCCTGCCCCGCCTCCCCTTCTCCTCCAACTCTTCTATCTGCTATCTGCCCCACATCTCCTCCCGACCATCTGCCCCCGTCATCCTCACTGGCCCAAACGTGCTCCATCTCTCCTCCTCCTGCCCAAATCTGCCCCACCCTCTCCTTGCCTCCCTCCTTCTCCTGCCGCAAATTTGCCCAACTCTCCTCCTGGCCCAAATCTGCCCCACCCTCTCCTCCTCCTACCCACATCTAATCTCCCCCCCCCCCCCCTCTTCCCCGCTTCTCCTCCTACGTTTTTAACAGCAGAGGGGATATGCTTGTGCTGCCCCAGATGCAGAATCCCGGGAGATCTCTGTATCCTGGCAAACCTCTCCGAACACTTAACGACAATCACAATCGCAAGATCACCTGCCGAGGGTCATACGAATAGATTCTGGCATTTCAAGATTCATCTTTTTGGTTCCTTTAAGAACATAATTCTACACGAGTCTTTCAGCAAGAATATTGGAGCATTGATTTAGTTAATTTATACAATGTTTTAGCAGGAAGTAATAATTGAGAGTTCCTCTCGTTTTCAAGTATGTCCTGGCCTAGGTTAAGTTTCTGTCCTTTAAACCCTTCAGTGCAGAGTGGCGAAAGCGCATTGGTTTGCATGTTATTATATTCCTGTATATCTTCTCACACACGCAGCTGCTCCCGTGTGACTCAGTGCGTCCGGTCTGCATCCGCCGCAGGGGTCGTGGGAGAATTATATTTCCCAGGGGCCCCCCTGACCCACCCCGCGCAAATCCGTGAGTAAGTGTCACCGATACCTCTGTGTTCTCTCTTCGGTCTCCGATTTATCCAACCCCGCTTATTAACCAACATTCCTCTGACCCTTCTTCTTCGTCACAAGAGAATGGTCCAACCCTCCTAGTCCCTCAAGCGGCCCACCAATATGGCCCTCGTCTTCATTCCAGGGTTTTCAGTCATTCCTTCAGCGCCCTTGCTCTGCCAGCCCAGGGACCTCAGTCAACGACTGCATCGACTGTGCTGTAGGTTCAATTGATGCGGACCCATGTGTTATTAGAGATACCGCTTCCTCTTGTCGGAATATACTACCCAGACCTGGCAGTTGCGACATCCAGATAGATTCCAGTCATACATTCTGCACATGCACTGGTCACTCAATGATTTACATTATATAATAACAACAACAGCTTTAGTTATTTTTCCTATTGTTTGTCCAATAAATATTTTATGAATAAAGAAATAAGGGTGTCTTAGGGCCTCCTTAATGGGGGGGTACACCTCGCGGCCACGGCTGAAATCCGCCTCTATAAAGCTGGTCCTCACCCCGTAGGTGCCAGCGATGGCGTCAGACACTCTCTGCAGCTTCTCTCTGTTTCGGCTTATCAGGATAATGTTCACACCGCGGCTCGCCAGCTCCTCCGCGTACGCTTTACCAATGCCGTCTGTGGCACCTGAAGAACAGAGTCAGACGGGGAAAACAAGAGACTCGTTACCCATTTCAGGAGCCGGACCCTCTATTTCTAGGAGGCTGAACTTGTTTGAACAGCGACAGATTTATGGGTTCAAGTTATTCTTACAGAATACGATGTCTCATATCCCATCCCTCCCCTCAGTCCCACTCACCGGTCACTACGGCCCACTCCCCATACTGCCTGACCAGGTCGGTCCTGCTGAGCAGACGTGGGGTGACATGCAGCCGGATCACACTGTAGCACTCACACAGGAGGCTGAGGCCTTTCCGAGCTGTGTACCACGCTCCCACCACAGCAAGAAACTCCACGTGGCCGTGGCAGGACCTGGCCACCTGCTGGTATAGCAACTGGAAGCTGTCCACTGCCGCCATGCTGCCCCCACACCTGCCACGAAAAGTGAACAAGGGGTTAACGGCTGCACATCACAACCCTCACCTGCCGGAGGGAGTTAAAGGGGGACCCCTGCCAGGGTGCCCCCCCCCCCCCCCCCCCCCCCCCGTGTGGTGTGTGGGGGGGGTCGTGTGTAGCGTGGTGTATATGAGAATAGAATAATGCAGCCGTGGTTATTCACGTAGAAGCCGCTCTCCGTGACAGGCTCGTCGCTATCTTTGAAGTGGGCTGTGGCTGTATTCAGTGCCCCGTGTCAGCTTCTTGCGATCTTTGTCTCCCTGTGCCTCATTAGAGTGTGAGCTCTGCAGCTCAGGGATCTTCCATGTGATAAGGTTGCCAGGCGGCTTCTCCAAAAATACTGGACACAATGGTGAAAGGAGCGACGTGCTCGAGACGCGCACACACCTCACTCGCCGCTCCACGCTGTTTCCTCCTCTCTGGCCTCACCCCCAGGTTTGTGACACCTCCGCCTGATTGGCGGCTGCTGCTGGGTTATGCACCCAATCAGGATGGAGGAAGCTGCCCAGCCCCCTAGCAACATCCCTACTCGGGGGAAATCCTGCGGCCCCCCCAAGCCGGTCAGGTCACTATGTCCAGAGAGGTAATACCAGTATACACATACATGTCCAGAGAAGTAATACCGATATACACATACACGCCCAGAGAGGTAATACCGGTATACACATACACGGCTGAGGCCTTTCCGAGCTGTGTACCACGCTCCCACCACAGCAAGAAGCTTCACGTGGCCGCTATAGGAGCGGAAAACATCCTCGTACAGTAACACGGAGAATCTCTGCAGGGCAGACACGGCCTCCATTGCTCTGCGGGAGATGTAACATACAATGATAACATCTCTCCCTTCATTTACATTTATTTCATCACAGCGTCACATGGATATGACACACCTACACTAATTATTCCAAATGCATCGCCCAGGGGGGTAGGAAATGTTATAAAATCTTATAAATCCACAACCTTTTCCACAGACTTTTATTTCCCATTATCTCCACTGAAATAACAAGGCCAAAGAGTCCTAAAAATTACCGAACACAGATCAGAACTTCCTTTTTTTTATTTTTTATCTTTTTATTAGAGAACTTACAGCTTGTACTGCTGTATACATGCTATACATTTCCATTTTACATGGCGAGGCGTGCTTGTTAACAATACATTTTATTTTGCGTCTGTATTTTCACATTTTGTAAATTTCGCTTTTGTGTTTTATTATTAACACAACAATTTCTAGTGAAACAAAAATGTATTGGATATTGTCAACCAGTTTATAACACACACTTAAATACTTTGCTCCTGTTAAGTAACCCAAGTTTACACAACGTCTGCTCTCAAAATACTGTCATCTTGTGCTGTGGTGGCTGTCAATGGTCTTGTGTGGTCTCCTCGTCTCATAGATCCGTGTTTAGGCTGCGTCCATAGAAGGACAAGCAGCGCAGAGCCGTGCGGACGCTCCGCGCTGAGCCCCTGCATCCTCAATGAGGATGCCTTGAGAGGGGGCTCACGCGAGCGTGCGCAGGCGTGCTGAGGCTTTGGAATTTTCAGCCGACAGCCAAGCTGTTTTTCAGCGCGCTGCCGGCTGAAAACATCCAATCAGCCTGAAGCAGCGTCAACGTCACGGCGCCGTGACGTCGGCGCCGTGACGTTGACGTCAGTGCGTCGCGGGCGATTGGCCCAGCGACGTCACTGCCCCACCTCCAACCGGCTCCCTTCGCGCATGCTGGCTCGCCTGCAAGTCCATGGAATCGCGCTGACTTCAGCAGGCGAGCCTCAGCGTCAGCGCGCCTCCGCTCTGCTGATCCCTTTATGGCCCCGGCCTTAGACTGCATAATGTTTAAATTGTAATGACACCTCCCTTTCTTTTGTGATGTTGTAGTTTTGCCATGCATTACATTTTAGGATTGGTTAGGGGTTTCATTTTGTTTAATTGTTTTGTTGTTTAGCGATTTAATTTTTTTTATTGTTCTGTTAGTTGGGTGTTTATTTAATTGTATTCTTTGTTTTGGGATAACATAATTTGTATTCTTTTGCTGTTTTGGTGTTAGATTAATTTTATTGATGTGTAGTTTAGGCTTTTTAGTTCTTTTATACTTGTGGTGTTTAGGTGCTTGTGTATTTCTTTTATTGCTGTGTATTTTTGGCCTTGTTGATTTTTTTTAGGTTGCCCATCGACTGCTATAGTGGCTTATCATGTCCATAGTATATGGGTATGATGTACCACTGTGCCAATCAATGGGTAGAGGGTGAGGGTAGTGGCCCTGGGGTGGGTGGTTAGGCATCCCGGGTGGGTAGCGGGGGAGGGAGGTAAACACCTAAATTACAATAGCGGTTATTAACCGCTAAGGTGATTAAGGGGTTAGGGGCCATTAGATTGTATTTTTTATTGTTCTGTTCCTGCCAATGGGGGACATGGACCTGGAGTATGATGACGAGGACACCCTTCATCCTGGCAGGGGTAAGTGCAAGTTTTATTTACTTTATTTATACTTGCTAATAATGTTTTATTTAGAATGGGTAAATTAGCTATTATCCATATCTGGATAATATTAAGTTTGCCAATTACTGTACTGTATGTGTTGGGTGGGGAGGGGGGGTGAGGGTAGAGGAGGTGGGTATTAGGGTTGTTGTGCTTTCAAAGTTTATTGTAGGGAGCGAGGATGTGTGAAGGTGGCATTTGGCCCATGGTTGGTGTTTATACCTACCAGGTGGGTAGCGGGAGAGGTTAACCCCTTCATTACCTTAGTGGTATTAACTGCTAAGGTAATGAAGGAGTTAACTCCTCCCGCAACCCCCCACAAGGCCTAAACACCCACCTTGGGCCAAATATCGCTTTCACCCACTCCCGCTACTCACAATAAACATGGCACTGGTGGTTAACCCCTTTACTGCCTTGCGGTTACGCTGCAAAGTAATGAAGTGCCTGTAAATGCATTCTTAATTGCAATCCGATTGATTGACCGGGGGGTAGCTCGGTAGTGGTTTGTGAGGGTCTCCGCTCCGGAGATTAGCGTCACTTTTTCCGCTGTAGAATTCTTTGTTCTACGTACTTCTCTCTACAGCCCTTCAGCCAAGTTTTCTGGACGGAGAGAATCTGCCGCATAAAATCGCGTTCTAACAGCCCAATGAGATTATCGAGGCTACAAGAATTGCACGATTTTCTAAAAATTGCTATTTTGGGCTCATGGCGAAAAAATGCTTTCGCTGTGCGACTTAACCCAGTTATCGAGGCTTTCTGAATACTGTAGCTACGATAATTTTTTGTGCGCTAGTGTTCTTAAAAAATCCTCGATGAGATCGGTTATCGGGGTACCTAGAATAAGGCCACTATTGACTCTGTCACCATTACCCTTCCCCCAGCGTAACATTACCGCGTGGAGCGCCACGCGCGCCAGGAATATGCACCCTTAAAGTGATATCCGCATTGCCGTGCCGGGTGCCCTGGCCGCTGCTATAACTGAAAATGCAAGGGTTTTGTTAATGACCAAAACGTGAGGTGACCCTAGAGTTCTTTTCTTTGTCTCCTATAGCATCCACTTCAAGAGAGCATGGTCGTTGATGAAGCTGAAAGGACCTGCCAAAGAGGTCTACTTTAAAGTATCGTTGCCCACTTAATTGCCAAGCCTTTTCTCTCTACAGTGGCGTGCTATTCCATCGCTCGGGGACACAAATTGCAAACTTAAATACAAGACCGGGGTTGTCCTCATCTCCTTATAAACTGGGACAGGACAGCTCTCGAGACTAACTTCAGAGGCATCAGTTTTTCAGAAAAATTCCTTTGTAAAATTGGGGCTATCAATGTCTAAAAAACAACAGTCTGTCCGTGCTACAGCCCCATTTTACCACACGCAGGTGCATTGCTTTTATTAGGTCGAAAGCGGTGCAGACCTGGTTGCAAAATGGGGTATAAAATCTCCTGTAGTAAACCACAATACCTACAAATGTCCTAATCGTTTCTTCTAGGCGATGGGGCCAGTTTCTACAATAGCTTCTACTTATTGAGCTTGGGTTTTACAGTCCCCCTACCACCAGTACGCAGATATTTTGCTTCCACCAACCCGACTAAACATTAGTGTGGATGGCTGAAGATTTCCTCCTTCCTAGCAAACACTGGAAGTTGTAATGAAGTTCCGGGTCATACCACTGGGGCGGGCTCCAACACTGCCCTCTGCTCCCGCCGACATGGTCCTCCGCAGCCGCCCATCCCCCTCCGCAGAGCTGTCATCCTTCTGCTGACCTCTCATCCTAAAATTGTCCCATGCCCCTGAAATACGGGACCATTATGCGTCCAACAGACCCTTCAAGGGACAGTGGACAATTCTGTGAAATAGGGTCAATCCCTATAACGGGATGTCTGGCAACCCTAAACTGGTATGATCCTTTGTCTTCCCTGGTCCCTGTAGACAGTCGGGGCATTGGATATGTAGTAAATAGAGCTGGCCATGATCCTGTGCTCGTCTCCTTGTGGCTTGTAAGGAATCCGCTCCTGGGTTTGCTGAACCTTTTCTTTGCAACTTGAGACTACCCCCCCTTGTTTCTGCAATCAGGCATCACCTGCTTGCAATAGACGGCAGCCTGCTTCATGCTGCCTCTATGCGCATCTGCCTCATTGGCTGCCTGTCATTTAACTCCTGCCACCGCCCACCGGGAAGTTGCTGCATGACTTTCTAGTAACTGTGCTTCCACAGCAACTCTGTTTGCCCTGCCTTGGCATTCGCCATTGCTCCTAGTAACTGGCATATTCCGCGCTGCTCGCCGCGGTACTCCTGCATCCCTCCCAGAGTGCTTGGGGTTCTGTACCTGCTCATACCCTCTGCAGAGGCTGCATCGGTGTTCCGTTACACTGCTGAGCCCTCTGCAGAGGCCTGCATCATTGTTCCTGTTACCTTCTGAGATCCCTCGTGCAGGGCCTGCATCAGTTCCTGTTACCTATCTGATATACCCTCCGCAGGGCCTGCAGGGAGTATCCTGTGTACCTGCTGCATATTCTCCTTGCAGAGGCCTGAGGGGCTCGGTGTTCCTTTTACCTATGCATAGGTCCCTCCATGCAGAGTCCTGCATAAGTGTTCCTATTACCTTATCTGCATACCTCGTGCAGAACCTGCATCAGTATTCCTGTTACCTATCTGGCATATCCTCTGGCAGAGGACCTGCATGGGTTCTGTTACGGCTGCATATGTCTCCTTGCAGAGGCCTCACAGTGTTCCTTTTACCTATTTATATCCCTCTGCAGAGGCCTGCATTCGGTTGTGTTCCTAGTTCCTGCTGCATATTTCTCCTTGCAGAGGCCGCATCAGTGTTCCTGTTTACGTCCAATCGCATATCCCTCACTGACAGAGGCCTGCACAGGTTCGTGTACCTATCTGCAAATCTCGGTTGCAGCGGGCTCAGCATCAGTATTCCTGTACCTATCTGCATATCCTCGTGCAGGAACCTGCATCAGTATTCCTGTTACCTTATCTGCATATCCCTCCTGCAGAGGCTGCCACGGTGTTCCTGTTACCTGCTGCATATAGCCTCCTGCAGGGCTGCATCGGTGTTCCTGTTACCATCTGCATATCCCCCTGCAGAGGCTGCATCGGTGTCTGTTACCTATCTGCATATCCCTGCCTGCAGAGGCCTGCATCAGTATTCCTGTTACCTATCTGCATATCCCTCCCACACGCGAGGCCTGCATCCGGTGTTTCCTGTTAAGACCTATCTGCAATATCCCTCTGCAGAGGCCTGCACGGTGTTCCGTTACCTATCTGCATACTCCTCCTGCAGAGGCCTGCATCGGGTGTTACCTGGTTACTATCTGCATATCCCTCCGTGCAGAGGCCTGCATCGGTCGTTCCTGTTACCATATGCATATACCCTCTGCAGAGGCCTGACCCTCGTGTTCCTGTTACCTATCTGCATAGCTCCTCCTGCAGAGGCCTGCATCGGTTTGTTCCTGTTTACGTCATCATATCCCTCTGCAGAGGCCTGCATCGGTGTGCCTGTATCCTATCTGAGATCCCTCCTTGCAGGGGCCTGCATCGGTGTTTCCTGTTATACCTATCGTGCATATCCTCGTGCAGAGGCCTGCCATCAGTATTTCCTGTTAATATCTGCATATCCCTCGTGCAGAGGCGCATCGGTTGTTCCTGTGTTCCTATTGCATATTCTCTTGCAGAGGCGGCGCTCAGTATTCCTGTTACCTATCTGCATATCCCTCGGGCAGAGGCCTGCATCAGTATTGCTCTGTTACCTATCTGCATATCCTCGTGCAGAGGCCCTGCATCAGTATTCCTGTTACCTATCTGCAATATACCCTCGTGCAGAGGCCTGCATCAGTTATTCCGTGTTACTATCACTGCATATCCCTCGTGCAGAGGCCTGCATCGGTGTTCCTGTTACCTGCTGCATATTCTCCTTGCAGAGGCCTGCATGGGTGTTCCGGTTACCTGCTGCAATCTCCTGCTTCCAGTGGCCTCCACTACTCACAGCTGTACCCGGCTAGGGAGTGGTATTGTGGATCCCGGAATTCGCAACCCGGATCCGGCTTCGTGGTCTAAGGTCAGTGTATATCTATCCCCGCCTCAGCCCCGCGGTCCGGTCCAGGTTTGTGGTGAGCATAGGCAGAACTAAACCAGGGAGCCGAGAAATAAATGATATCCAAGAGAGTGGTTACCCATGAAAATAACAACATTTAATGGATCGTCCAAAAACAGCTACATCACGGGGTATAAGAACCCCCACCAACGCGTTTCGAGCGCAAGCTCTTTTTCGAGGTGACTTATATCACATAATATATTACGATATCACCTTCATTGATTTCACTGTTCCAGTTTCCAGCACAGTTTATATGCATAGCATATTTTTTGTTTATCAAATAGATGTTGACAGCTTAGTTATATGCACATACTAGCTGAGAGACCCGGCGTTGCCCGTGATGTGAACCGTGAATAATTATGTGTTAATGTCCGGTGTTTTGTTGAAGCGCCTCGTCAGCGCGCAGACAGAAGCAGATCTCTACGGTGGCCGCTCGGGCTCAAAATGGTTCCGTCAATTAGAGCAACGCGTTTCGCCAAACTTGGCTTCCTCAGGCTCATTCATCTGAATCGTGCAACAACTGTTAAACAGGGCCATATTTACTAAACAGTGCTAAGGCACAGGGCAAATCAAAGCCCATTTCAATTAGCAGGGCTTAGTAAATATGGTCCATAATGCGTTGTACAGCTGAGTGCTTTCTCACTACGTATTGGTAAGTGGGACTGCAGCCGTAAACACATTCTGAACACCGAATAAAGAAGCCGTTATGTGAAAGTAAGCTCTCAGGAATGGTTGTACTTCCTGTCGCTGTGCGTCTCGGGAGAAGTGATCCACTCCACGCGCTTGGAAACAAAATACTGAAGAAGGAGACAGGCGCACAGAGGTAAGTGTGATATAACATTTATACAACTAAAAAGAGAATATCCAAAGTTACAGCTTAGGAAACATCGGCGCATTCGTGGCGGCAAAATCAGGCGTTGGTGTCGGATAACAAGCTGAGCAGTGTCCGTCGTGCGAGGACCCGTCCACAGCTGTACTCAGGCCACGAGGTTTGCCCAAAAGCGAGGAAATGACATCACGAACGGCTTGACCAATCCCTACGCATTTTGCACAGTGGTTGTTCAGCAGAGGATGTGCAAAGAGGGGGCGCCTCACAGAAAATATATAGCCCGCCTATCGTATTTATTGACTGGTGGGTCAATCAATCAATCAATAACACTCAAGAAGTGTTTATCATTTTTTTTTGTGTTACTGATTGATTGGCTGGCCAGCAGGGGCCTAGGTCAGTTAGTGCAGCTGTTTGGCCACCAGGACAGTTTGCCACTGCAGATGACCCAGGGAGTCTGGGGGATTCCAGGCCATTTTAGGTAATGCCGATAACTGCAACCTGTGACCTAATCATGAAAACCTGAATCTCTAACCCTATTATTGCTAAACTTAACCCCTAACCCTAATCCTACTATTCCACCGGAACCCCGAGACCCGACGAGGCGAACCAGAAACCCCGAAACCCGAACGAGGCCGAACCAGAACCCGAACCGACGAGCCGTAACCGGGAACCCGAACGCGACGAGGCCGAGGCGGAACCCAGCCGCACGACGAGGCCTAACCAGAACCGCGAACCCGACGAGGCCGAACCGGAACACCAGAACGCGACGAGGCAGGAACCACAACCCGAACGCGACGAGGCATGAACCACAACCCCGAACGGACGAGGGACGAACAGGAAACCCGAAGAGTCGACGAGGCCGAACCAGAACCTCGAACCCACGGGGCCCGAACCAGAACCCCCGAACCCGACGAGGCCGAACCGGAAGCCCGAACCCGACGAGGCCGGAACCAGAACACGAAACGCAGTACGAGGCAGAAGCAGAAACCCCGAAACGACAGGCCTGAACGCGGAAGCCCGAACGAGACGGGCCGCAACGAGAAACACCGCGAAACCGACGAGGCGAACCCAGTAACCCGAACCTTACGAGGCCGAACCAGAAGCCGAGTAACCCGACGGAGGCCGAAACCGGAAGGCCCGAACCCGACGCAGCCGACAGAAAGCCGAACGGCGACGAGGCCGAACCAGAACCCCGCGAAAGCGCGAGGCCGAACCAGAAAACACAGTAACCAGCACTAGGCGAAGCGCAGAACCCGAACCGACGAAGGGCCCGAAACCGGGGCCCAGGAACATACTATTCTAACCATAAACCCCTAACCTACTAAATTCCTAACCTAAACCCCTAACTCTAATATCGTAACCTTAACCCATAACTAACTAATCCTAACTTAAACCATTGGTGCGGTCCCCGCTGCCGCTGACCGCGCTCATTGCGAGATTAGTGGTATTGTCGCCCAGACATCCAAGAATGAGCGCTGGGCTGTCCTGTATAATTGCATCAATGAGCGGAGAGAAGGAGTGGCGAGGAGTGGAGAAGGCAGGCACGAGTTATCCGATGTGGAATGGGTAGTGTGGAAGGGGGCGCGTCGGTGGTGCTAGGGGATGCCCTGTGATGTGTAGGGGGGGATGTAGTAGTGGAGTTGTGGATGTACCTGGTGGAGGTGTGTGGGTTGATGCGAAGTGTGTGGTGGATGTGTGTTTGTGTGTTGTGAATGTGTGTATGTGGACATGTTTGAGTGTTTTTGGGGTGTTGTGAGATGCTGTGTGTGTGTGTGTGTGTGTGGTGAGGTTGGTGTGATGTGTGTTTGTGGAGTGTGTGTGTGTGTGATGTGTGTGTGTGTGTGTGTGTGTTGGTGTGGTGTGTGCGTGTGTGTGTGTGTGTGTGTGGTGTGTGTGTGTGTGTGTGTGGTGTGTGTGTGTGTGGCTGTGTGTGTGGTTGTGTGTGGTGTGTGTGTGTTTGTTGTTGTGGGCTGATGTTGTGTTTGTGTGTGTGCTGTGTGTGGTGTTGTGGCTGTGTGGTGTTGTGGAGTTGTGTGTGTGTGTGGATGCTGTGTGTGTCGTGTGGTTGTGGCTGTGTGTGCATTTACTGCTGCTGAGTGCGTTTCAAACTCAATTTTCGTTTGTCTCCCCACACGCCGAGCTTTTGGGAGAGTGCACAATGGCGCGACACGCGTGAGAGCAATGAAGGGGCGATTCCATTCACTGAAGAAAGAAAAACCACATCAGTCGCGCCTCAGCGCATGCGTGAATGCAGCGTTAACCCCCTAACCCAACGCCTGTTCAGGTGTGCTGGCCTTCGGAGGGAGGCGTGCTGACGTGCGAGCGGGCCGTGGGACACAATTATTCAAAATTGAATACTGGTTGTCCAGGGTAGCAGCTGCCCTGTCTCCGAAGTACGGAGTTGACGCTGGCTACAGTTTCACTAAACAAACCAAGTCGTTTTGAAGCGCAAGCAGCGTCACTGGGACCTCGGCAGCCAATCAAATCATTCTTGAGGATGATTTCATGACTGCAAACTCGGATCCCTAACCTCACGTCTGTTAGTGACCCGCCCCCTCCCCCTCCCCCTCCCCGCCTCCCTCAACTCCGGAAAAAAGTCTGCTGGGGAGGATGAACACACATCGCCCAAGCAGACTGCCGTCCGCCCTCGCAAACACACCCCGCCCTCCAACTCCTGCCTCTGGCACCTGAACGAGGCCTAAAAACTTCTTATAGTCTGCTGCGAAGTGTCCCATTCCTAGGCACTAGAGGGCGCTGTCTCCCAAAATAGGATGGAAGTTGAACGCAGGAAATTAGCGCTGAGAAATATTCCACACCTGACGTTATTCTGTATATTTCTCCTTGTAAATCATATAATCTGCCGGACCGCAAATCAATTCATTCCAGTGACGGAAAACAGCAACCGTTGTATACAAATTCCCCATTCAAATTCCCCCTGTAGAAAGCATCATGTGACATGTTAACCCATTCAGTGCCAGGGGGGCTGTCAGATCTGTTGATGGCCTCTGGGACAGTGAATAACATGAGCACTCCCCTGGATTTGCTAACCTCCCATACGGGTTATCGCCCCTCAATTGCTAATGCAGGATCACGCGGGTTATAACCCGTATCAGAGATTAGTGAATCCGGTCACAAGGATTTATCAGTGAAAACGACGGGTCTCCCCCTGGGGTTTGTCCTAATTTGCTCCTGAAGCCTCCGGCTCTTGAAGTCGAAATATTCCCGACGTAGGGTCTTAGTCAGAAAGTTGGCCATTGGAATCCAGAAGTACAAGGGAAGTGATTCACACACAGACAGCTGAAACGCACAAAGGAATTAATGAGAGACAGTTATCAGTTAATGAGAGACAGTTATCAGTTAATGAGAGAGACAGTTATCAGTGTTCCCTTTGTGAGCTATGGGGCGAGGGCTCTCCCAGTGTGATAGCTGCTCCCTGGGGAGCACAGATGGCTCTTTGGGTGATGTGGCAGCCACCAGCAGTAATGCTAATGGGTATCATGACAACACGTTCTCTCTTCATCTCCTGGGGATGGAGGAATGTCTGAGTTTCCCGTGATGGGAATTGAACCTGCAGTCGCTATGAACAGATATGGCAGTGGGAGACTAAACCTTCTCTTGGTGGGTGAATAGTGAAAGACAGTGCGCTCTCTAAACTATTAGTGATAGAAGAAAGTGTTAGAAGGCGATGAGATCTAGAAGGTGAGAGATGTAATTAGTCAAAAAGATGGCTCATACATCAGGGCTTGGAAATAGTGAAAAAAGACAAGCGCAAACTCCCATATGCAATTGACAATACAATATGTGAAGGTAAAACCCCTTTTCATTCACCAAACAATTCTTGTTTGTCAATTGGATATGGGAGTTTGCGCTTGTCTTTTTTCACTCTTGGTGGGTAAACCCTTAGACTGATCTATCGCACGTTGGGTGGGGTCTAGAACTGAGCTATTGCACGGTGGATTGGGTCTTGGACTGAGCTATCTCACATTGGGTGGGGTCTAGGACTGAGCTATCTCACGTTGGGTGGGGTCTAGGACTGAGCTATCTCACGTTGAGAAGGGTCTTGGACGGAGCTATCTCACGTTGGTTGGGGTCTTGGACTGAGCTATCTCACGTTGGTTTGGGTCTTGGACTGAGCTATCTCACATTGGGTGGGGTCTTGGACTGAGCTATCTCACGTTGGGTGGGGTCTTGGACTGAGCTATCTCCCATTGGGTGGGGTCTTGGACTTAGCTTTCTACATTTATTACTGCAGGTTAGAGATAGCAGGTAAATACACTTAATAGGGCACCCCTAACACATAGCACCAGTTACATATGTCCACCCTTATACACTCCACCCCGTTTCCACTCCCCGTTACCTGGATATAATGGGACCAGTACCCCGCTGTTCGGTGGGAATTTCCGATCGTACACACAGCCTCCCGGGCGTACACTTTAGGAGAGGGGACGAGCAAGGGCCACCTGAGCAGATATCCAAGGACTTGGGACGTCATGTTCGTGTTGACAAAATAGGGCAGCAAACTCTGGACAAAGATCCCCTGGGACTCGTACTCATAACGCAGAGTTTGCGTAAAGTAATCCAGAAAAGCCTTTAAAGGATAAAGCAATGTGTATAATAACCCATTCACTGCCACGCTGGCCTGTAACGCATAGCACAGGTTAACAGTTTGTATCTTGGAACAATGAGTAGGCTGCCACATATACATTCTGTCATTGAGACCAATCAGCTAAGTGATTTCCTATACATTAAAACTAGGAGGTTGTGGTATAAATATAATACTGAAACAAGACCTCTGTGATATTGTATACAGTATGGTAAAGTTAAATGCTAAAAAGAGGAGGGCAGGAAGATGCATGTTGTAATTAGAAATGATCCTAAGAGCCGTTCACATTTTTCACAATTACATCATTTTTTTCTTTCCCAATTTTTTCTCCTGAAAATATATATCACAGAAAATGAGAAACTCCCAGTTTCCCCCCAATCCTGCAGCCTACAGTGCAAAAGGAATCCCAGGAACCACCATTACCGCCCCCCTATCTGCAGGCGCTGAGGAGTTATGTTACCTTTGTAGCAGTGTAGACTGTCATTTGTGGTGTAGGTTGCACGCAGCTTGCTGAGGACACATTAATGATGGCTCCTTTCCTCCTCTGTACCATACCCGGCACCCACCCAGTCACCCAGTCAGTAATCCCACCCAGTCACCAGTCAGTAATCCCACCCAGTCACCCAGTCAGTAATCCCACCCAGTCACCCAGTCAGTAATCCCACCCCCCACACAGTCACCCAGTCAGTAATCCCACCCCCACCCAGTCAGTAATCCCACCCCCACCCAGTAATCCCACCCACCCAGTCACCCAGTCACCCAGTCAGTAATCCCACCCAGTCAGTAATCCCCACCAAGTCAGATAACACCCCCCCACCCAATCCCCCAGACAGTCATCCCCGCGTCAGTCGGTCATTGAGGGACTGCGGATCAGGTAAGATCCCAGTCGGGATTGCTGCTTTAGATATTGTGAAGAGGGGGCGTCCAGACACTGGTTAATGGGTGCAGGAAAATAGTCACACACACACGTAACAAGGACTAATTGTAGTAAAGTATAAATGTAATACAATAAATAAACTTATGTCAAAAAAGAATGTGTTTTACTAGGAATTTACTTTAAAAAAATTTAAGCGGGGCTGGGGGCGGAGCTAGGGGAGGGGCTGGGGGCGGGGCCTGAGAGGGGCTGGGGGCGGGGCTAGGTGGCGAGTAGATTTTTGGGTGATTTGTCAAGCACTGTATATATATATATATACACACACACACACACATGCATATGCACACATAAACACACATACATATGTGTACACACATACATATAAAGTAACATAATAATAAAAATAAAAAATTATATTAAACAATAATCCACGAGTAAAAATAAATTCATAATTAAGACTCAGCTGTGTTGAAGAGTTGCCAGTAAAACAATTTTGTGTTTAGCCTATCACAGGATAGTTGGTAGTATATAGGGGAGTATACAGACATTTACCATCCACTCTTTGACAAAGTCCCTTGCGGGATGAAACGCGTCAGAGGTTACCTAGTTGCATGATGTTTGTCCATCTATTTCAATAAATAGCCGTTTTTCGTTAGAGCTGCGTGTTGGTTTTACCTGGTTACCTCAGCGCACCGCTTTTCTTGTTGCTGTTCCGGATACCTCAGCTGGTTGCACGTGGATTTCACACACAGTCGCAGACACCTATTCCGGTGCATCATCTCCTCTGCAGTGGGACACACCAGACACAGCGTGACAGCAGTTACTTCATTGGCAGAGTGGGTTGATGGTGCCATAGCATCAGCCAGGCTGTTTCCATTCAGGATGGTCGGCGATTCTTAAGGGCACCCGTTATTACCCCTCCCCCCAACCTGCTTCATTTGTCCACTGGATTTTCTATCATGTCAGTTCATTAAGTGCCTTACCAGTGTGTCTCTGATTATTTATGGACTTATTATCCACGCTCTAGCTCTTGAGCACTGGCGGCAGCTTACCCCTGCATTGTTTTCTCTCATGCAGTATGTAGGATACGTTGTGACAGAGAAATTACAACATGTGGTGATTCTTCGTAAAAGTGCGGTACTTGTGCAGAGAAACGCCCAGATCCTTCCAGTTCGGCACTATTACACCCTGTGAATCACCCCCCCACCCCTTGAGACCCGGGATGACAGGGGGTCAGCACTGGAAATTACCAAGGTCATTGGAGTGGGGGTTAATCATACACAGGGTCAGCACTGAACACTCAAATAATTATACTAAATACTCCCCTCCATGCTTCTTGTTGCCAGTCCTCTACTCTTGCCATGAGAAATCTCTCAGATTTGAGTATTTGCCCCTGCCCTCACCAGCCCAGACATTCCATCTCTGTGTTCGCTTGTGATACCTCGGCTGGGGGTATACCATTCCTTTTGAGGGGTCTTCCCATAGGATGGATAGATCAGTATATTTTATGTTACCTTGGAGGCAGAATACAGGGTCATCTGAGGAGTGGGTTTGCAACTGGAACCTGAGGATACATTGACGATTGCTCCTCTCTTCCTTTTCACCATACCCGGAAGTACTATATACACCATCATTGTGGCTGCAGCAATGTTGACGTTGATGATATCCCATTGTTTATCTTCGGGGACCGTGGTGAAACACTGGAGGTCCTCATAGAAGACCCCAGCATTGTTCACCAAAATGCCCACGTCCACGTGTCTTAGGGCCTCCTTAATGGGGGGGTACACCTCGCGGCCACGGCTGAAATCCGCCTCTATAAAGCTGGTCCTCACCCCGTAGGTGCCAGCGATGGCGTCAGACACTCTCTGCAGCTTCTCTCTGCTGCGGCTTATCAGGATAATGTTCACACCGCGGCTCGCCAGCTCCTCCGCGTACGCTTTACCAATGCCGTCTGTGGCACCTGAAGAACAGAATTTTGGTAGTGTTGTGTTTCACGGAGTGCAGAATCATACGCAGAAAATAGAAAAAAGACACATAGGGGCCTATTCACAAAGCAGTGACAAGTGGTTTAATGGGCAATAAATGCTCTTATAGCGCGATACTACCTGATCTGCTATTCACAAAGCAGTGATAACAGTACAGTATCACACTAAATTGGCTTTTTAATGCCCATTAACAGCCAGAGACAAAAAAAAGTCGTCCGATAGGCCACAAAATGGCAAAAGAGCCCTTTTTTTGCCAGTAACAGCTATTCACAAAGCTGTGATAAGTTTATCGGTGTATAAAATCTCTCAATATTTTAGCAAAGGCTGGTGCTAAAAAGATTGAGAGATGCATAAGAGCATGTTTGTGCATCCTGCACAGGATTGATACCATAGGCCAGCGGGGGTCTCCGGGTGATCCCCGCGGGTCTCAGGTGGTCCCCAGGTGGTCCCCATGGTTGTGTGGGGTCCCATGGGTGTCCGGGGGTTCCTCGGATGGTCCCCGTGGGTGTCTGGGGGCCTCGGGGCGGTCCCTGCGGGTGTCCGGGTGGTCCCCGCAGGTGAGCGGGGGTCCTCTGTTGGACCCCGTGGGTGTGCCGCTTTGTGAATAGGGCCCATATAGTGCAAGACTGTATGTAAATACATTTTGATACATTTATAGTGTCTAAATGCCACAACTCACATGGTCCAGTGAGGACAACTGGCACTGAAAGGTTTCTCTTGTGGATATGAATCAGTCTGCCTCAGTAACCCTTGGATCTCACTGAGAAAATCAGTGGAAATGTGGCCCTCTTGTGTGACGATAGAGGGACAAGCCTCTCCGGACGTGGTGTAGTGTGATATCTCTCTGTGCAAATTACCTACCGGGGAGAATATGTGTAAAAAGTATGTTTATATATAAGAAAATAAAAGCAAATCTGCACTTGCATATTAGTTTGTGCACTAAAACAGAGTCAGACAGGGAAAACAATAGACTCGTTATTCATTGCAGATGCCTCTATTTCTACGAGGCTGAACTTGTTTGAACAGCGACAGATTTATGGGTTCATTATTCTTATATTTACTAGCCGTGTCAGGCTCTGATGTAGTATAATATGGCACCGATGGCATACAGCCAAGAGTTCTCAAGGGGTTCAGTAATAGCCAAAGCATTAAATGTAATATTCAGGGACTCTATTTCCACAGGCTCATTACCACAAGATTGGAGTAAAGCAGACGGGGTGCCTATAACTAAAAAGGGAGCTAGATCACAACCAGGGAATTACAGACCTGTAAGCCTGACGTCAATAGTGGGGAAACTACTTGAAGGTTTAATAAAGGATAAAATTCAGGAATATACACAAAATGATGTTCACCGCTCAACCAAAGTATCTAAAATTGATGTATGATCATTGAGGTGGTGCATAGGGGAACAAACAACATATCCACAGAGTCTGATCAAAGGAGATCAGGAAAAAGGTCCCCAAATGCTGCACTCAACCTATTGATACATCTTAACAAACATAATGTTTGTATATGATTGAAAAGGTAAATAAATACCAGGGCTATATCAGGATCAATTAAAGGAGACTGGTCATAACTACCTCTTAGGGGAATAACAAAAAATAAATATTTAAAAAAATAAAAGAATACAACTTTATTAACATATATACTAAACTCGCATTGTGTACTTTATTTACATTGTGTGAATAATAAAACCCCGGTGGTGAGGACTGTACAAGCTACTGTGGAAGGAGGATACATAAGCTATAGTAAGCTGTATTGCCACGTAAGTGGTATGTATTTATTAACTTCTATCTCAAAAGGCTGGTTCAGTATAATCCTTAGAGAAGTGTATGTATACTCCTACTTAGCAGCGGTTTACATTCAATTGTAAATTCAACATTAATTGAATGCCTATCTGTCACGAAAGGAGCCTTAGTAATGAGGCAATTCAAACGGGTATCACAAGTTCAAATTCATTTTAGGAGGATTGTTCCCTATAGTAGCGACAATATTAATTGCCACAGAATAAACAACAAACGTGTATCTCAGCTGTACGTCACCCAATAGGTGCACACATCAATGTGATCAAATCACTGAGCAAAGATGTAACTATATAGTGTGATGCCCACACCACGCTGCAGTCTCTTTAGTCCCAATTTAAGGCAGGAAACGCAGCATTTCTCTCTTTGGGGTTTATTTACAGGGATTAATGCATACATCAACAGGCCCACCATCCCTTTAAGGCAAATCAAAACATAAAAAGAACACCTATTCCCTTTAGGGAAAACTAACTACAGGGTATCTTTAACCCATACTAACTGGATGGACAGCTAAACTGGTTCCCAACCCAAAAACATGTCCTGGCATATGCAACAATCTACACAGTCTCTGCACACGGCAATAAAGGGTTTTTCTTATCTGATAGTCCAGTGTTTGGAGCGGATGTCCCCGCTTCAGCACGGCCTCGCGTCCTTCCTTCCTAGGAGACCTCAGCCCCACGTGAGCTCAGAGAAACTCTCCCCTGGAAGTCCAATGCCAAGAACAGGACATCCCCGCTTCAGCACGGTCTCTCACCCTTTCTTCTCCTACCTGGGATTAATCACCCAGGCAGTCCCTGTAGGCTCCGCGACCACCATCCAGCGGGCCTAGGGTCTGTGCCAGTTTCCACAGCTGGGGAGGACACTTCTCTGTCCCCTTCTCTGGGACAGCAATCTCTCACTGTCTGGCAGCTTCCTGTGTCTTTTAAAGTAATTCCTCCTTCAAAACTCCATGAGTAATCAGGAGTTCAGCCTTCTCAATTAGGCAGCAGCTGCTACTGTCTACTCCAGGGGATTAACTTTCTGAGAGCTAGAAAGGTCCCTACTGCACTGTTCCAGGACCTAGAGGACAGTGATGGTATCATAATAGTTATCAGTACTGCATAAATGATGTGCCTGTATGTCACATAAAAGAGCCTTAATGCTTAGGCAGTTCCTAAAAATAACACCACTTCATGTTCATTGGAGAGAGTATCCCCCATGATACCAGTGGTGTTTTGTGCGACACATTGATTGTACATATGTTACACAGATGTTTGCTATCCAATAAGTGCATATACCAGTGTAATCAATGCATAGCGTTAGTGACTCTTTTGACTGAAGTCATATTACCCCTGCCCTAACTTGTAGCAGAATTATAAGGCTTTAGTCAGCAGCCAAATATTTGAAATAAATCATCGCTATACAACCAGTTTAGGGTATGCCAGCGTGTAGTCCGTCTGCCTCCTTATCACGCCTCACCACCAGACGCCACCATCGTGACGTCAGTAAAACCCGACGCCATTTTGCGTAGCTAGGTACGCTTCTTCAGGGGAAGAGCAATGACCGTCAGTGAGATCTCCTCCTAAATAGCCTTTTTTTTTTGGCGTGTTTGAGCTAAATTATCGTCTCATACTCATTATGTGTTGTTAACCCGAACAGTGCGAGGTTCACGTTCTTAAACTGAACCGATTAATGGTGAGATGATAGGTTTCATCTCACTTCAATTCTAGTTAAAATTACTAAACAAATATGCCTTGTATATAGAAAATAAACGCCATGTACAGACTGTTCATAATGCACAAACATTGCCAGAGGATTGCATTCACATCACATCATATTTACTGAATGATTCACGTCTGTATATTTGTTTTATACCATGGCGTGCTTTAAAATCATCATTCAGATATATACCAGAATATGCTGATAGTTTGTAACGCTTGCGCGAGCCCACAAACAAGACCTGACCCCGGCACTGAGGTGGGAAGGACTATGCCACACAACCACAGCAGCGGGGGCGAGCCCAGAAGGTGGTTTGCAGCGTTGCTGGGTCTGGGTATGTAGAAAGGGTTAATCCAATACTTGCCGGGGTCCGTGGGTTGGAGAGGTGCACGTAGTTGGAGTCCATAAGCCTGTGGTCTGGGGTTGGAGAGGTACTCGTAGTCGTTATCCGTAAGCCAGGGGTCAAGAGCCAGAGAGAATCCAAATGCAAAGCCAGGTCGGTACACGAGAGTTTAACTGCAGAGAACAAGACAAGACTGGGCTGGACAAGACAGGCACACGCAAAGGCTACACAAGGTTATGTTCAGCAAGGTATGACAGGGAGAGGAAGTCCTTTATAGCAGACAGGAACCAGTAGGAGAGGGGGCGGAGTGGAGGCGGAGTGGAGGCGGAGCCTCTGCAGATGCAAAGGATAGGCTGCAAGAGACAAGGGCTTACAACAATCTTGACTCGCAGCTGGGGCTCGTTGCGCGACGTCACGCGTGCACGCCGCGCGCAGCGGAGGCGCGGTGTGACCGAGGGGGCGGAGCTAAGGTCTGTGACCTGGTAGAAGAGGATCGGGTGCGCACGCGCTCTGTAAACAGAGCGGGGGTGCGCGCACCAGCGGGGGGCAGATCGGAGGCAGCAGCCGCTGCAGTACTGTTATGTAAAGAGGAGGAACCGCACCGCAAGGGACGCAATCCCCGAATCCTCACAGTACCCCCCCCCCCTTGAGGATTGAACTCCGGACGATCCATAAATGGCTTGTCTGGGTATCTGGCGTGAAAGCGTCTAAGAAAGCCGGGAGCGTGAATCTGGTCACAAGAGACCCAAGAACGTTCTTCAGGACCGAAATCCTTCCAGTGTACAAGGAACTGCACCTTTCCTCTGGAGATTCTTGAGTCAATGACAGAGCGGATTTCGAATTCCTCTTGACCATGCACCAACACAGGAGGAGGAGGGGAAACAACATCAGGATACTTGGAACTCTGTTTGACAGGTTTCAGAAGAGAGACATGGAATACCGATGGTATCTTCATAGAGGGAGGTAAGTCCAGGCGGTACGCCACAGGATTAACCTGTTCCGGGATCTTGAATGGTCCCAAGAATCTGGGAGCCAATTTTAAGGTAGGTGTCTTTAATCTGATGTTCTTTGATGAGAGCCATACCTTGTCTCCTGTCTTAAACATGGGCGCCTCTAGACGATATCGATCCGCCTTGGTCTTTTGTCTCCGAACGGATTCCTGGAGAGTTCTCCGAATCTTATCCCATGACTCTTGAAGAGCATTGATTCTGGCATCAGCAGCAGGGACTCCAGAGATATTAGAAAAAATAGGAAGAGAGTTAGGGTGGTAGCCATAATTGACGAAGAAGGGCGACTCTTGGGTGGATTCGTTTCTAAGAGAGTTATGTGCAAACTCAGCCCATGGTAAGAGATCAGCCCAATTATCTTGTGTATCAGAAACAAAACATCTTAGATATTGTTCTAAAGATTGATTTACCCTTTCAGTCTGTCCATTGGTTTGCGGGTGATACCCGGAAGAAAAAAGAAGCGAGATATTGAGTCTTTGAGAAAAAGCTCGCCAAAACTTGGATACAAATTGGGATCCACGGTCGGATACAATTGAAACAGGAACCCCATGTATACGAAAGACTTCTTTGACGTAGATATCAGCTAGAGTTGCAGAGTTAGGGAGGCCCTTGAGGGGTATGAAATGGGCCTGCTTGGAGAACCTATCCACAATGACCAAGATGGTATTCATGCCATTGGAAATGGGCAGCTCCACAATAAAATCCATTGATAAATGGGACCAGGGATGTTCAGGAATGGGGTGCGGACGTAGCCGACCAGAAGGCTTTTTTCGAACACAGTTATTACGAGCACAGATGGAACAAGATGAAACAAATTCCTTAATGTCGTTCAACATCTCTGGCCACCAGAAAGTACGTCTGATTAAATCGGTGGTTCTTCTGATCCCAAGGTGACCGGCCGACCTGGAAGCATGACCCCACTCAATAATTTTTTGACGGAATTTGGTTGCCGCATATAGGCAGCCCTCAGGTACCTCAAGGCCCTCTGGAATCCGGGTTTGAGAGTCCAGAATTTTGTCCAAAATATCGAAGGAATTTGCTGCAATGATCAATCTTGAAGGAAGAATAGTCTCTGGAAGGTCCTCGGATCGGTCTTCGGAAAGGAATTGACGGGACAAAGCATCGGCCTTCAAATTATTTGTTACAGGAATGTAAGAGATTACATAGTTGAATCTTGAGAAAAAAAAGCCCAGCGGAGCTTGACGGGAACCAAGGCGTCGAGCACCTCCAAATATACAATAAATTCTGTGGTTCAGTAAGAATAAGGATCGGTTTCTCGGTACCTTCAAGAAGGTGTCTCCACTCTTGGAGTGCAAGTTTGATAGCCAAAAGTTCTCTATTACCTACATCATAGTTGATCTCCGCAGGGGAGAATTTCTTGGAAAAGTAGCCGCACGGATGCAGGTGATCTTGAGGAGAACGTCTTTGGGGGAGCACTGCCCCGGCTCCAATATCCGAAGCATCGACCTCCAACGTGAAGGGAAGGGAGGGGTCGGGGTGATGCAAAATGGGAGCGGTGGTGAAGGCCTTCTTTAAAGACTCAAAAGCAAGACCAGCCTCCGGAGGCCAGGAGGAAGGATCAACATCTTTCTTGGTCAAAGCGGTAATAGGAGCAACCAGTGTGGAGAATTTATGAATGCACCTACGATAATAATTGGCAAATCCAAGGAATCGCTGGATGGCTTTAAGCGACGTGGGCTGGGGCCAATCTAATACCGTCTTTAGTTTCTCAGGATCCATGGAAAATCCCTTCTCGGAGATTATATAACCCAGGAAGGAAGTAGAATTTTGATGAAACATACACTTCTCCATCTTGGCATACAGACGATTCTGACGAAGCCGAGAGAGTACTAGCTTGGTATGCTGGATATGTTCAGGCAAGGATTTGGAAAAAATTAGTATATCATCAAGGTATACAATGACGAATAAATTGAGAACATCACGGAAAACCTCGTTAACAAACTCCTGA
The DNA here is from genome assembly GCA_036426205.1 of Ascaphus truei. Classification (NCBI taxonomy): domain Eukaryota; kingdom Metazoa; phylum Chordata; class Amphibia; order Anura; family Ascaphidae; genus Ascaphus; species Ascaphus truei. Next base: position 8,622,781 of record CM071580.1, on the reverse strand, counting down.
AAGATCGCAGGGGCGTTACAGAGTCCAAACGGCATTACTAGGTACTCATAATGGCCGTCGCGGGGTTAAAGGTTGTTTTCCATTCGTCTCCTTCCCTTATGCGTATCAGGTTGTAGGCACCCCGGAGATCGAGTTTGGAGAAAATGGAGGCACCTTGTAGACGGTCAAACAATTCAGATGAGTGGTAAAGGGTAACGGTTCTTCTGTGTTATCTTATTCAAGCCTCTATAATCTATGCAGGGGCGACGAGATCCGTCCTTTTTCTTTGCAAAGAAGAACCCTGCCCCAGCAGGAGAGGTGGAGTTCTTAATAAAGCCTTTTTTTAAGTTCTCCTGGATATACTCGGATATTGCTCGGGACTCAGGAAGGGACAGGGGGTAAGACTTGCCTTTAGGCAGAACGGCACCAGGAATCAGATCAATGGGACAATCGAAGGGACGATGTGGAGGAAGAATCTCTGAACGGACTTTGTCGAAAACATCAATAAACTCATGGTAGACTTCTGGAAGGAACCCCTTGGAAGGATCCGCAGTCTCTAAACCGGCAAGAGAGAGTGAAGTGAGAGCACAAGGAATGGCACATGGGGTAGACCAACGTATGGGTTGTTTATCAGTCCAGTCAATCACAGGATTGTGCAGTTGTAACCAGGGAGACCCAAGATTATCTGTACAGATGGTGAATGAATGACCTCCAACGAGATTTGTTCCTTGTGTCCATCCTTGGTGGAAAGGATGAAGATCACGTCTCCAGGGTGATAAAGGCAGGCTGGAGTGGACAACCGTCTATCGCTTCGAGTCCTATGGGAGTGGACTTCCCAAGCAGTGGGATCCGGTGTTTTATTGCAAAATTCTGATCCACGAAATTTCCTCCAGACCCAGAGTCGATGAAGGCAAGTGCAGAAATATGAAAGTCCGTACCCTCCATTATGATAGGTAGAAGGATCCTTTTTGGCATATTTTCCTTGGAAGAGGAACAAGAAGATATGGTATCCAAAGAAACTCCATCATACCTTATAGGCCGCTGGCGTTCTCCCGGACGCGTAGGACAGCGGTACGCCAAATGACCAGCTAGGCCACAATAAAGACATAGCCCCTCGCTTCTCCAGCGCTGCTTTTCTGTAAAGGACAAATGGTGAGTTCCCAGCGGCATGGGGTCTGGTGCTTCCGGAACTGGAACAAAAGAAGGAGAGGGAGTAGGAGAGATAGGGATAGGTACCGGCGTACGTGTAATCCGGCGTTCACTTCGTCTCTCTTGGAGGCGTTGATCCACCTGTATACATGTAGAGATCAGATCCTCCAGGGCAGTGGGTCTTTCACGTGCAGCCAATTGATCTTTCATGGAGTCAGAGAGGCCATGCCAGAAGGCTGCAGTTAAAGCCTCGTTGTTCCAACCGGTTTCCACGGCAATAATCCGAAATTCAAGAGCGTACTTCGCGACGGTCCAGTGGCCCTGGGTGATATGGAAAAGAGAAGAGGCCGCAGTAGCCTCACGGCCAGGAGTGTAAAAAACCTGCTGAAACCTTTTTTTTAAAGAAATAAAGTTCTGCGTGAGTTCAGGCATTAACTCCCAGATAGGAGATGCCCAGGCCAGTGCATCTCCGGTTAACAATGAAATGATATAAGCCACTTTAGACCTATCAGTAGAGAAGCGAGAAGGGGTTAATTCAAAGTGGATGTCACATTGGATTAGAAAGCCTCGGCATCCTAGGGGTTCACCCGCATACTGATTGGATGTCAGAAGACGTGGTTCCTGGGGTATGATTCCCACTAGAGTAGCAGCAGTTGTGGTTTGGCCCACCTCAGGGGGGGGTCAATGTTTGTTGGGCTGAACATACTGTAACGCTTGCGCGAGCCCACAAACAAGACCTGACCCCGGCACTGAGGTGGGAAGGACTGTGCCACACATCCACAGTAGCGGGGGCGAGCCCAGAAGGTGGTTTGTAGCGTTGCTGGGTCTGGGTATGTAGAAAGGGTCAATCCAATACTTGCCGCGGTCCGTGGGTTGGAGAGGTGCACGTAGTTGGAGTCCGTAAGCCTGTGGTCTGGGGTTGGAGAGGTACTCGTAGTCGTTATCCGTAAGCCAGGGGTCAAGAGCCAGAGAGAATCCAAATGCAAAGCCAGGTCGGTACACGAGAGGTTAAGTGCAGAGAACAAGACAAGACTGGGCTGGACAAGACAGGCACAGGCAAAGGCTACACAAGGTTATGTTCAGCAAGGTATGTGTCAGGTTCGCCTAGACCTCCTGCCTAGCCATAGCTTCTTTGTCCACTGGGTTTGCTGCTGCCTTCTGTTGGCTCTGGGTTCCTCTGTCTGTCTGTCTTCTTGTTGCTCCTGTCTCTGTCCTTTATAGCTTGCTTCCTGCCTGTTGGTTTTGCCTTTGCTTGGAAGTCAGACTCCTAATGCACATGCTTCTGATTCCTGATCTGTTCCTGTACCTGTATTTGAGTCTGTTTACAGTAAAAGCCCTTGCTAGTAATCTGGCTTGTCCCTGTTTGTTCCTGCTTCCCGGTCTCAGTCCCTGCTCCTTGTTCTCAGTCCCTGTCCTGCCCCGCCTGTCCCGTTCCAGTCTCCTCGTTGCCCCGACATCTGCTTGTTACCTACTTCGCTACCTGCCGCCTGCCTCGGACCCCTGCTTGTTACCCGACTTCGCTACCTGCCGCCTGCCTCGACCCCTGCTTGTTCCTGACTTTGCTACCTGCCACCTGCCTCGGACCCCTACTTGTGACCCCTACTACGCTCGTGCTGTTCCGGCCACCGAGATCCTACCCGCCACAGGAGTCTCTCGTGACAGAAAGCAAAGGCCACTTCTGGATCTCGCTGGAACAGATTTCTTCTGTCGCCTGCACCCTTTCCTGCTGCTGCAGCAGACCACATCCGCAAGGTTGAAGATAAGTACTTATGTTTCTTTTTAAATCCCAGTTGGGACCCTGAAGGTTTTCTTGCTGCAAAGGTTTCTGCAGGGTTTTTTGTGCCACTTTCTCCCTGAGAATTCCCTATACAAAAAAAGACCCTTCCCTGCAGTACCTGTTTTTGCCATTTTGAGACATTCATTACCGGGACAGGGGTTTGTCTCTGCATTGTGGTGGGCCACTGCAAGATTTCAGACTCTACATTTCTATTTGGGACGGTTGCCTTGGCTTGCTGCTTCCCGGTTGGACCACTGCTGTTCACAGGGTCCCCATTTCAAAAGACAAGAGTCTTCCATTATTTTGTTACTGCATACTGTGATTTTTCCTGCAATCTGTAGTTTTTCATATGATTGGTTCTAAGTTTTTAGGTTTACCTGCAAGTTCCCCTAAAGTTTCAGATTTGACTGCAGGGTTCTCTGCCTGATATTCCTATGTCCGATGTCAAAAGTTTCAGATCTAACTACAGGTTTTCTCTGTATTAGTTTCCTGCAGTCTATGATATCCCTACGCCTGATATCTAAAGTTTCAGATTCAACTGCAGGTTTTCTCTGTCTGTATGATATCCCTACGCCTGATGCCTAAAGATTCAGATGTAACTGCAGGTTTTCTCTGTCTGTATGATATCCCTACGCCTGACGCCTAAAGATTCAGATATAACTACAGGTTTCTCTGTCTGTTTTTTCCTTGCATTTATAAATCTCTGTGACTGATGCTAAAGTCTCAAAAGGTCAGCTCTCCTATCTTGTGTCTCTGTGTCTAATATTCCTATTGTTCATTCTAATGCTTCTGTTTTAAAAACACATTTCCCTTTACTGGTTTCTTGGGAAGTGTGGTTTCCCCATGTCTGAAATTATGGCTCCCATTCAAACAGTCTTGAGCAGTAAATGTGAAACACAGTACCACTGATTCTTCAGAACTTCTCAAAGCGCGAAGAAGAAAAAAGAAGGGAGCATTACTGTGGAGTTGCAGAAGGAATTAAGAATGAAAATTTAACCTCAGAGTCTGCATTTGATGAAAGAGATATCTGCAGCTTAAGGCAACTCACAGACGTATCCAAGAATAGTGGAAGAGAAAAGATGCCCTACTCAGACTCTTCAAGCTGCACAGAAAGCGATTGATTGTCTTTAGGAGTTTAGATAAGGAGCAAGAAACTAATTCTGCACTACAGAGCTGTCTATCCTCAGCAATTGCTAAGTGGTGTTCTCCAGGAAAAAGAAAAGCACCAGTTGGAGAGTGACTTGGATGTCATGTCAGGTGAGCTGGAGAGGGCATATACTGATGCTGCTGAGAATCGGCGCCTCGCTTCTAAGAGTAACGAATTCCTGGAAATCTCTATGGAGGAAATTGACAGGCTAAATACAGAGCTTAAAGTCTCCCAGGAGGAGATTTGTTACTTCAAAAAAGAGATGGAAGTCGTTCAGGAGGAGAGATGCTACTTCAAAACAGAGATACGTTTCTATAGAAACGCCTCCGAAGAGTTAAATAGTAGGTTCGAAACTGTAACCCCAAGAGTACAAGAACTCTCTGTGTCCGGTCAGTGAAGGAGATAAGAAACTCCATGAATTAGGAGAGGAAAGAAGCAGTTGGCCCAGGAAAAGTTGGATGGCAGACAGCACTGCAGAATGCAGAGAGAGAAGCTGCAAGAGGAACGTGTTCTCCCTGGAGCGGCGCACACAGGCAGAGAAGATGCTGCAGAGTCAGCTGCGGAACTGCGTGCACATCAGCAGGACACCAAGGAGAGATGGGGTGATGCTGAAGAGAGACAGCGAGTATTGCAAGGGGAAAGTTTCCAGACTGCCTACAAAATAAGATGCTGCAAGATTTTTTTGAGTACCCAGTGTGTCCCCAAAAACAGCATGAGGAGCTGAAGGCCAACCTGAGCATGACCAGAGCCTCGCTGGAGAAGAGCTAAAGCAGCACTGAACTCATCTCAGGCTCAGCAAGCGCTGCAGGCAACGATCGCTGAGCTCAAGACACAGCTTTGCCAAAAAGAGTAAAGAGAGATCGGTATCAGATCAGAGGCGCTACTCCTAATAGACCCTTCCACTGCGTCAGAAGTTCTATGGTTACAGCCTCGCTTGGTTAGCACTGAAGACGCCCTCTGAATTGCTTTGGATCAGGGTCACCAAGTGGAGAAACTAATGGAAGCCATGAGAACAGCTCGGAGAAGTCTCAGATCACTGGAAACCAGGCTCAGCCAATGGATCCACCAGCAGGACAAGTCCATAAACAAGAGATGGGAAACAAATGATATTTTGGAGAAAGGATAAAAGTGAAACAGACAATGGAGAGCTACAACTCAAAACCAGCAAGCGAGACAAAAAAGCATTGTCCATTCTTCCATGTCGAAACACTATGGGCCCAAGTAAATGCGCTAGAAAACAAATGCAAGTCAGGAGACAAGAAGGTAGATTCACTAGCGAAGGACAATAAGAAGCTGTTATTAACATTTGAATGATCACATGATAAAGTCACACGAACATTCACAGAAGTACATTTGGGGTGCACATCACAATAAACATTTTTAAATTTTCTAACATTGCTATGTGAAAAACCAAGGTGAAAAGTGATAATAAAAAGTGAATAAATATTAAAACACGTTGTGCAGATGGTTTGACCCAAACAGAGTAATCCTTATTGCACAAGATCACTAACTCGCCTGAACTGTAAGCGTTAATCGCTGGATGTACCTTCCTGCCTGATTATAATAATGACAGGTTCAAACAGTTAGCAAATTGTTCTCATGTATATGGACAGCAAGAGGAATATCAACAACACACAAAATGGTGTTGACACTGATATTGTTGTCACCACAGACCATGAAAGCAGGAAAAAGCGTTCACATAGAATGGCCACTTCTTAATGGGATTCCCTTATACTAGGCTATCATGAACGCTACTTTGCTTGCAAGTAGCAGAGCTCCAACATCGCTCTCAACAAGTACTGGGAGTCCCTGTAACTAGTGACAGTAGTAATGTGATAACAGTGGAACAGAGAATCAATACCATAGTGATCTGTGATATAGGCTGATTTGCCGAGTAGATGGGGGATTGACACAGTGACCTCTCCCAGTATGATGCAGCCGCCTCCAGTCTGATGTGACCTCCCCCAGTCTGATGTGACCTCTCCCAGTCTGATGTGACCTCTCCCAGTCTGATGTGACCTCTCCCAGTCTGATGTGACCTCTCCCAGTCTGACCTCCTGAGCCCTCACACCAAACCAAATGTCTCTTTTTTGGCAGAGGATAAGAGTCATCTAGCTAAGTATCATGCACTGATGTTAATTTAGTATTGCTAATAAATGTCTGACACTAGCCTCAGGGACTCCCAGTAAATATTGACAGCGATGTTGGAGCTGTGTTGTTTGGAAGCAAGCAACGTTCATATGACAGTTTTAGAAACAGGGAAATCAATCCTCCCCCTATCTATCGCAATCAGCCTATATCACAGATCACTATGGTATTGATTCTCTGTTCCACTGTTATCACATTACTACTGTCACTAGTTACAGGGACTCCCAGTACTTGTTGAGAGCGATGTTGGAGCTCTGCTACTTGCAAGCAAGTAGCGTTCATATGATAGCCTTAGTATAAGGGAATCCCATTAAGAAGTGGCCATTCTATGTGAACGCTTTTTCCTGCTTTCATGGTCTGTGGATGCAACAATATACAGTGTCTAACACATTTTGTGTTTGTTGATATTCCTCTTGCTGTCCATATACATGAGAACAATTTGCTAACTGTTCTGAACCTGTCATTATTATAATCAGGCAGGAGGTACATCCAGCGATTAACGCTTACAGTTCAGGCAGTTAGTGATCTTGTGCAATATAGGATTACTCTTGTTTGGGTCAAAACCATCTGCTCAACGTGTTTTAATATTTTATTCACTTTTTATTTATCACTTTTCACCTTGGTTTTTCACTATAGCAATGTTAGAAAATTTAAAAATGTTTATTGTGATGTGCACCCCAAATGTACTTCTGTGAATGTTCGTGTGACTTTATCATGTGATCATTCAAATGTTAATAATATTGACTTCAGTACATAGGTAGCACTCACTTAGTGTTATTTAACACTTGTCATTTGTACTAATTTGTGGATTTGATAGTGAGCAGTGTGCAATACCTTGTGTTGTGGACAATAAGAAGCTGGAAGTGGAAATAGAAGCTCTTTCTAGGAAATCCCACGATTCCTCTGGACAGTTTGTCATGATCAGCCAAGATGTGCTCAAGAAAGAGAGAAATTTAAATGACCTGCGAGTTTTGCTCTTGGAGTCCAATCGTCACTCGCCGGGGCCTGAGAAAGACTTGAGCCGAGAGGTGCATAGAGCTGACTGGAGATTGAAGGAGCAGAAACTCAAAGACGAAATCAGAGTATTAAGAGAAACACTAATGATTATGGATAAAGAGATATATTGGTCACAAAAAGAGACCACGAAGAGTGAACTCTGTGTCCCCACTGACTCACGTAGAAAGGCTGCACCCGTCTTTGCCCACGTTCCTGATGTCTCTACCCCTGCTTTTGGGTTGAACGCACCCATTCGGAGGTTCCTTGCAGCACCCAATGTACCTGTGGAGTACCCTCTGCCCACTGACAAACCACCAGAGGTGGGTCACCTTGAGTCATCTTTCCATCAAGGCCTCCGGGAAGAGCCTGGAGGATCGTCCGGAGAACGCTCTCGAGAGGGGGGAGTAATGTCAGGTTCGCCTAGACCTCCTGCCTAGCCATAGTTTCTTTGTCCACTGGGTGTGCTGCTGCCTTCTGTTGGCTCTGGGTTCCTCTGTCTGTCTGTCTTCTTGTTGCTCCTGTCTCTGTCCTTTATAGCTTGCTTCCTGTCTGTTGGTTTTGCCTTTGCTTGGAAGTCAGACTCCTAATGCACATGCTTCTGATTCCTGATCTGTTCCTGTACCTGTATTTGAGTCTGTTCACAGTAAAAGCCCTTGCTAGTAATCTGGCTTGTCCCTGTTTGTTCCTGCTTCCCGGTCTCAGTCCCTGCTCCCTGTTCTCAGTCCCTGTCCTGCCCCGCCTGTCCCGTTCCAGTCTCCTCGTTGCCGACCTCTGCTTGTTACCTGACTTCGCTACCTGCCGCCTGCCTCGGACCCCTGCTTGTTACCCGACTTCGCTACCTGCCGCCTGCCTCGGACCCCTGCTTGTTACCTGACTTCGCTACCTGCCGCCTGCCTCGGACCCCTGCTTGTGACCCCTACTACGCTCGTGCTGTTCCGGCCACCGAGATCCTACCCGCCACAGGAGTCTCTCGTGACAGTATGACAGGGAGAGGAAGTCCTTTATAGCAGACAGGAACCAGTAGGAGAGGGGGCGGAGTGGAGGCGGAGCCTCTGCAGATGCAAAGGATAGGCTGCAGGAGACAAGGGCTTACAACAATCTTGACTCGCAGCTGGGGCTCGTTGCGCGATGTCACGCGTGCACGCCGCGCGCAGCGGAGGCGCGGCGTGACCGAGGGGGCGGAGCTAAGGTCTGTGACCTGGTAGAAGAGGAGCGGGTGCGCACGCGCTCTGTAAATAGAGCGGGGGTGCGCGCACCAGCGGGGGGGGCGCGAATCGGAGGCAGCAGCCGCTGCAGTACTGTTATGTAAAGAGGAGGAACCGCGCCGCAAGGGACGCAATCCCCGAATCCTCACATAGTTAACCCGTTGGTTTGTCTAGTGGATAATCGTCTTCTACATGTATGTTCATCGTCACTCTGGTTAAATAGAAGTGGTGTAGGAGTGAATTAACTCTTAGTGGGCCGCCTCTAGAGTCAATACGGTCCATAGTGGTAATTAGTCTTATATACCTGGATCCTACAAAAGCCCCTTTCAAAATATTGTTATTAACCAATGGTAAGTATCCATCACAGAGTGTCAGAGACATACAGTATGAGAATGAATTATCTAAATGATGCTACGGTCATAGTGGATATTCCTCAATACTAATCATATTAGCTTAGTGTGGGTATGCACATACAGCTTGTTGATGAAATACACACATTGCTAATGATCTCATTCTTAGAGATATGATGAATAGATAAACCCCTCATTTAGACCTAAGGGGTTCGGGGTTTGTAAGTTGAAAATCCACCTACATTCACGCTGTAAAAGATGTTTGTCCCAATCCCCCTTGCGGGGTCCAAAACGTACATGCTCAATGCCTGTAAAATGCAGTAATAAAGTTTTATTATTTTTTGTTATTCCCCTAAGAGGTAGTTATTATGACCAGTCTCCTTTAATTAATCCTAATATTCAGGAATACCTAATGGGAAACCAAATTATTAGTAATAGTCAGCATGGATTTATGAAGGATAGATCATGCCAAACTAACCTTAGGAATTTAGACTATGGTAATGCAGTTGATGTGGTCTACTTAGATTTTGCAAAGGCTTTTGATATGGTTCCACAAAAGAGGTTAGCGTACAAAATAAAGCAAATTGGACTCAGCAAAAATATATGTACCTGGATTGAAAACAGGTTGAAGGATAGACAACAGAGGGTTGTCATAAATGTAACTTTTTCAGGTTGGGCTAAGGTCGTGACTGGAGTACCTCAAGGATCGGTACTGGGACCATTGCTTTTTAACTTGTTTATTAATGACCTTGAGGTTGGCTTCGAGAGCAAAGTCTCCATCTTTGCTGATGATACTAAATTGTGTAAGGTAGTAGAATCAGAGCAGGATGTATTTTCTCTCCAGAAGGACTTGGAGAGACTGGAAACTTGGGCAGGTAAATGGCAGATGAGGTTTAATACAGATAAATGTAAGTTTATGTAAGGTTATGCATTTGGGAAGCAAGAATAAACAGACAACTTACAAATTAAATGGGGATAAATTGGGGGAATCCTTGAAAGAGAAGGATTAAGGAGTGCTTGTAGACAGCAGGCTTAGCAATAGTGCCCAATGTCATTATTAACTGCAAAGGCAAACAAGATCTTACCTTGCATTAAACAGGCAATGGATGGAAGGGAAGTAAACATAATTATGCCCCTTTACAAAGCATTAGTAAGACCACACCTTGAATATGGAGTACAATTGTGTGCACCAATCCTAAGAAAAGACATTATGGAACTAGAGAGAGTGCAGAGAAGAGCCACCAAATTAATAAAGGGGATGGACAATCTAAATTATGAGGAGAGGCTAGCTAAATTAGATTTACATTAGAAAAGAGGCGTCTAAGAGGGGATATGATAACTATATACAAATATATTCGTGGACAGTACAAGGATCTTTCATAAGAACTATTCATCCCAAGGGCAGTACAAAGGACTCAGGGCCATCCCTTTAGGTTGGAGGAAAGGAGATTGCACCAGCAACAAAGGAAAGGGTTCTTTACAGTAAGGGCAGTTAAAATGTGGAATTCATTACCCATGGAGACTGTGATGGCAGATACAACAGATTTGTTCAAAAAAAGGTTGGACATCTTTTTAGATGGGAAAGGTATACAGGGATATACCAAATAAGTAAACATGGGAAGGATGTTGATCCAGGGAGTAATCTGATTGCCAATTCTTGGAGTCAGGAAGGAATTTATGTTTCCCCTTATGAGATATCATTGGATGATATGATACTGGGGGTTTTTATTTGCCTTCCTCTGGATCAAGAAGTAAGTATAGATATAGGATAAGTATCTGTTGTCTAAATTTAGCACAGGTTGAACTTGATGGACATATGTCTTTTTTCAACCTCATCTACTATGTAACTAATGTCTCATATCCCATCCCTCCCCTCAGTCCCACTCACCGGTCACTACGGCCCACTCCCCATACTGCCTGACCAGGTCGGTCCTGCTGAGCAGACGTGGGGTGACATGCAGCCGGATCACACTGTAGCACTCACACAGGAGGCTGAGGCCTTTCCGAGCTGTGTACCACGCTCCCACCACAGCAAGAAGCTTCACGTGGCTGCTATAGGAGCGGAAAACATCCTCGTACAGTGACACGGAGAATCTCTGCAGGGCAGACACGGTCTTCATTACTCTGCAGGAGATGGGCTCTAATTACTGCGGAAGATACAATAAAAAGATCAGGACTGAAATGACAAAATCAGACTTTAATCAGAAAGATGCTGTTATTTGTGTTTTCCCCCATTTGAGATGTCCAAAGTAAAAAAGCTTGTCTGTAATTCCCTGAGGGCGATGAAAATACTTTACAAGGTTTAAAATGAGTCCGACATATAATTTACTTTAGATAATGACATGGCTACTTGCAGGGGAACTCAGTTCTGGCACAACAAAGAACTCCATATAGTGATTATAACATTAACAGGGACATAACAATATGCATTCTCTGTGGATCATCATAAAAATGGCTACTACCTTCATGATGCCTTCTTCCTTCCTTCCAGAAATCCCATATTTATATGTGAATAAACAAGGCAAGAGGTTCGCACGGCAGATGCTGGAGAAGGATTTACTCCAGGGGCGGCCAACTCCATTCCTCAAGCGCCACCAACAGGTCAGGTTTTCAGGATATCCCTGCTTCAGCACGGGTGGCTCAATCAGTCATAATGATTGAGCCACCTGTGCTGAAGCAGAGATATCCTGAAAACCTGACTTGTTGGTGGCCCTTGAGGACTGGCGTTGGCCACTCCTGATTTACTCGCTCCGATTATATCTCATCCGGGCTGATTGTATTTTTTACAATGTAACATTGTTGACATTTTATCTCAAAAGTATTGGATTTGAAAATATAGTATTGTGATCCCCCAACGCAACAAAATTAAGTGCAACCTACAGTAGATACAGTATGGGGCAGGTTTAGTTGTTTGTTGAGATGTGAGTTTGGATGCTTTTCAACGCTACGTATGGGCTGGATTACAAAGTAGCACAAAATTCTCAAGGTGCCTGATTCACAATCAGAAGGGAAATCAAGTCTTCCTAAAACCAAGGAGGCATTAGAAAAAACAATAAGCAAGAAACAAATGGGTAGGCTTCTTCACCTATCGCAATAGTAAACGCTGACCCCCACTGTATCTTCCCATATTAAAGCTTGAAGGCGCTGGAGGAAATTGTGCAATCTTAACTTGAAGATGGCGTCTGAGATAGAAGCCGTGGAAGATCGCGATGCACTGTTACTGGGACCCCTGCTATTTAACTTGTTTATTAATGACCATGAGGTTGGCTTAGAGAGCAGAGTCTCCATCTTTGCTGATGACACTAAATTGTGTAAGGTAGTAGAATCAGAGCAGGATGTAATTTCTCTCCAGAAGGACTTGGAGAGACTGGAAACGTGGGCAGGTAAATGGCAGATTTATTCAGATATTTCCGGACACACATTTGAATGTACAACAATAATACAGAAAGAAAAGAAAAATATACATATACAACTTTCATTTGTTGTACAGACAAACTTATACAAAATACTGTTATTACTCATGTCCTATTCATAGCATTCCTAAGGCTGCTCTTATAGTGCCTGACAACGGCGAAGCGACGTCGCTCCAAAACAAATCCATTGAATCCGCAAACGCTTATAGTAAGCGCGCCGTCGACGGAGCACCCAAACATTTTGAAGCCAGTTACATGAGATTAGAGACATTCGCCACATTTGACAACCAATCAGAGAGCGCTGCCTGCGCCCTTCGTGACGTCACTGGCCTTGTCGCCAGCGACGTCGCTTAAAACTAAAGTTTAACTTTCGCCAGTGGCGACGGGTGACGTCATCGGTCGCGTCGCCGGCACTATAAACGCGGTCTAACATTACAACACATAAGCAAGACTCACTTCTACTACAAATAATATAAAAAAGATTATTAAACAAATGAATCCACAACATTCAACTGTACTTTTCATTTTATTTTTTCCTACTCCCCTTTGAGTCATTATTTACTCTTACTTCTGAAGGACCCAATTTGTGCCTTCAAAAATTATCATTTTTTTTATTTTTGGCATGTGAGGCCAGAAAGTCTAAAGTTTCCATTTCTTGAAACATTCCTTCAGCCTCTCTCCAAATCTGAGTGTGTACTTTTTTTGTCACATTGTATTAACATTAGCAATTCTCTTTGCATATCTGAAATCTTGGGTGTTGCTGATTTTATCCAACCCTCAATATGCATTTTTTTTGGCGATCGTTATTATAACAATTGCCAATTGTGGAATTTTTATATTTTGGCTATTTTTTTCATTTTACAATACCCTAATAAAATAATAACAATAATTTTACTGATTTCGTAAGTTCTATTTTAAAAATATTGCGTCTCTTTAATGCAGAATTTTGATATTTTCTACATGACCATGCGCAGTGCTTTAAATCAGCTTTTTCTTCATCACATTTAGGACATCTTCCTGACTCACTTTTGCAAGCACATTTCCTTTACTGAGGTGCTACCGTTATATACGCTCTATTTAGTATCTTGGTGTGTTTCTTGCATTACTGTACTAATTAAGGGCCTTCAAATTGGCATCCTAGTGCCTGATTAACTTGATTAAAATTATACTATTTCCGGGATATATCTTTTCCATGCTCTGTATGTATTTTCCCAGGCTCTCTCTGTGTTAATTGACAAAATCGGATTGTCTAATATATGTTGTCTGAACATCAAATGCAGAGCTAGGATAATTATATTTTTTCCACGTAATTTTTTTTTTTTTTTCAACTGTACTTTTATTGGGTTTTTCATGCATACAATGTATCACAAACAATTGTCTCAGAAATCAACTTTAACCCGTATCTTTTAACAACACCAAACATGTATAGGACACCAACTGAGGGTAACATACAATCCACAAACATGACTTACCAGACGGACGAGACAATATACAGACAGGGAGGAAGGGGTAGGTGGTGGTGGGGCGGGGGGGGAATATGTGGCCGCCGCCTTTGTGTCCACAATCTCGAACTCCTGGCTTCTTCCCTATTCACCGGGCTCCTGTCTAACTTCTACTCTAATCGTCCGTCTCTATGTGGTCGCGGACCCTGCACTGTTAAAGGAGAACGCACCTGTATCTATCATTGTAGGATTGCGGGATGCTTACCCCGGGATGTCTGTCTGGGTCGGCCAAGGCATCCAGACTTTTAGGAAATTTGAGCCGGTGTCATTGATCAAACTCGTCAACTGTTCCATCCGGCAGACGTTCCAAATTCTGTTTCTAATTTTGGGGATTACTGGTAAATCCGATTGTTTCCACAGTGCTGCGATCTCGCACCTGGTGGCTGTTGCAAAATGCACGATTAATTTGTGCGACGCATTTGACAGACCCTGGATCCGTCTGCCCAATAGGAACAGCCACGGGTCCAGGGGGATCTCCAAACCTAGTATCCTTTGTATCCAATCTCTAATTTGTTCCCAAATCGGGACCAGCTTCGCGCAAGACCACAGCATGTGTTGTAAATCCGCGATCTCCCCACACTGCTTTGGGCAGAGCGGGGAGTATCCTTTGACAAATTTAGATAATTTTACTGGGGTGTAGTACCAACGCATTAGGACTTTTTGTAGCACCACGTTTATATAACGTTGTAGGGAGACGGGAGTTTGCCTTGTTTCTGATGGCCTAGGCATGTAAGGGGTTAACTATAGGCGTGTAATGGGTTACATTTAAAGGATTACTGTTGCTGTAATAGCTTGACTGTGAGTTTACAGCTTAGTTCCTCTTAGTAAATACTTACTGGTACTCAAATAGTTAAAGTTCCAGTGAAAACGTAGTTAGTTTCAGTAGGGGAAGTTGAACCTCATCCTGGGATAAAGCCAATGGTGAAGCCGTTTGTGTCGGGGAGGTAAGTGATCGCAAACAAGCAACTCTACTTACCAGGCATCTGAGGAGAGATGTGGGAGTTCCCCTGGTAAACGTGCGTGCAATCCTGAACGCTGTAAACTGCATATGAAATCCGAAGCCAAGTATTTCCATAAACAATATTTGACTAACAATCGGTGTGGGTGTGTCGATGTTGTGACAGAAACCAGGGGATGGTAATAAATTCCGTATATAGGGCTCCCAGGATACTAAACAGTTTCTATCCTGTTTGGCCTGGGAGTGCAGCCTTATAATACATACACTCCATCCCACAGTTTGGCAAGCGCTGGAACTGAGGGATGAGAGATCCAGACCAGAGTTTGTCTGCTGCCTGATTTCTGTCACCTGTCATGCTAATTAGGAATCAGGTATGTAAGACTGTTTTCCTGTTTGCTCTGGTCTCTCCACAAGAGCCAGGAGGCTGGAAGGCTGCTGAACTACAGAGGGGAGAAGCCTCTTCCCCAAACAGGTTCAATCTTTCTGTTCATTTGTATAAGTCTGCAAAAGTACCTTGTTTTGTTGTTGGGAGTGGAAAAGCCACTTCCAAACCTGAGTCAGGGATATCTAAGTTAAGTTATCGCTCAGATGAGCAGCTTTTGTTTTGATCTGTTTTCTGTTGTATGCACTGTGGCAGTCTCAGTGCCTGGGACTGAATAAACCAGGCATAGCCTGTTTAAAGGAACAGTACGTGACGCCTCATCATTTAACCTACCCTAAAAGACCGTGTTCTAAACAGTCCCGGACAAACGACGGAGCCCCGGAGTAAGCCGTTTGTCACAATGTGTAATCGTTAATATTGCCAATGCAAACAAGCATTTCTACGAGTATATTTTGAGCAAGCATTTCCTGTCAATACTAATGTCTAGGGTGACCAGATGTCCCGGTTTAGCCGGGACAGTCCGTTTTTGTTGTTGTTTGTCCCAGTGGCCCGAAATTGTAGTAAATGTCCCGATTTTTTTAAATCGCCGGCTCCCCTTGCGCGAGCAGCCCTCGTCGATTGCGCATGCGCGAGCGGCCCACGTTGACTGTGCATGTCCCGGTAAAAATATGGTCACCCTAAAATGTGTTGCCTGAATATAAGAATATAGGTGACAATTTGGAATATCAAATTCTTGTTTTAGTTGATCAAATGATTTTACAACCTGCAATTGGTCATCTAAAAGATCTTTGATTTAGATTATCCCTTTTTCCCTACATCCTAAAATTAAGATTCGTGCTACCTGGCTCAAACTGCGGGTTTTCGCAGAGAGGTAAATGTATTGTACTGTATAGCTTGGATCTCTATTTACCTTTTTTTCCAAATAAAACTCCAGGCCATCGCTGTGTCACAAAACATTATATTTTCTTTCACCTCCTTCGGAAAAGCACTTTGTCTAGCATGCAAAAAATATGCTGAGTTATTGGGATAACACAATTCCCTTTCCTGAGTTTTATTTGTAACACTGTCTTTTTGTAGTATCCATTCCCCTGCATAACGGAATAAGGCGATTTTGTTAAACGTTATAGGGGTAGGTTTATTGGCTCATCTGCTTTACATAGCAGTTACTGAGCCCCTACCAATTTTCCAATTGGTGCAGGTATATTACACCCCAGTGTCTGTCTGGACATCACCCTCCATTGAATGGCGGGTGAATGTGTAAGGCTGACAGAGAGATGTATATGTGTAAGTTGTATTATATTCACACCAGGGAATTTGTGCACCCTGTTTACCTTTTATAGCAAAGGTAGGTATGATCCTGGCTTCAGCCAGATTTTAATTGCACTACTCACTTAAGCTTATGCTTTATTTAACCCCTTCAAGGCTTTAACACTTTTTTCACCAGTCCATGGGACAATTATTACATGTATATACAGTATAGTGTAGGTACCTGCATTAAACGGGTTGCCTTGACGTGGCATGCAGGCTTACAAATGCTTTGGCCAAAGGGTTTAACCAAATAATCTTTTTCATGAGAATATTATTTTATCTTAGCCTAATTTGTAGGAGCGCAAGAATCGTTCTTTTTGATTTTGTTAAATAACTTAATATTTGGCTGTGATATTCCCCCATATTGTTTAGACAGATAATGTTTTTCTAAGTGAATACGATGTTTTTTTTTTATTATTCCATATTAATTTTGTGAAATATTTGTTCAGTGACTTAAAGCTGCAGACCAAGCAATATCCTACATGTGTTTTTTTTTAAATAAATCAGTTCTGTACCATGAGAAAATACGTGTAGCATTTTTTTAAAACAACTCAATTACATATTTAATGTATTATAATGTAACAAGCATTTTTTGTTTCTATAGCCACCATTTACAAAGTCACATCCACTTCCACTTCTGAAACAGGCTCTGGCACATCCCTTTTTGAGCCCTGCCCTCTCTGTATCAGTGCACCAATTGTATCTAGTGACTGCCTGGTCACATGATCTTCCCCACAGAACTTTGCATCTTTGGTCCTCTTCTGTTGCACTGACAGCGATTTAGTGAACCCCCAGGCTGAATCTTTGCCGATCGATCACAGGAGAACGGATCGATCAGCAACTTTGCTAATTACATATCATTGTGTGGATTGTATTGGGGCACATATTAAAAGGGGAAAAATATACTTTTAAAAAATGGCAGTTTGGACTGCTGCATTAATGTCCTTGTTAGCAATCATTAGAGGGAGCATTTGCATGGCATAAATTAGTTTGGGGGAAATGATTGACTTGGTCAATGCACAGTTTCCTAACAAAACAATCCCCGCCATAAATCCATTTTTTTGTGGGGGATTTTTGCTATTATAGGGGGATAATTTAATTTGCAAATCTCTTCCGTTAATGATGAGAAATGTAAACTAAATACGTTACACTCTTTTTTTTTTATGGTGTCCTAAATGAATATGAAGGTAGCTCTGGTGATAATTGCCTTTGAAAATTATTTAGCTGCATAATTTCAGATTTATTCAAATTTACTTTATACCCTGAGAAAGTACTGTATTCTTTTATAATCTTACACATTTCTAATAAACTTTCCTGTGGATTTGTCACAAATAATAACATGTTATCTGCAAAGAGCGCAACCTTAATCTCTGAATTCCCTACTTTAATTCCTTAGAATCTTTCTGATAATCTCAAATTTATTGTTAATGGTTCCACAGCCATCGCAAAAACTAACGGTGATAATGGGCAACCCTGTCTCGTCCCCTTGGCTATGTCAAACTCCTCTGACACAAAACCTTGAGAAATAATCCTTGTTTTAAGGGTTGTATAGGGAATTTATTCATCTTTTGAAATTTCCTTTCCTTGAAACCGAGAGAGAACCTCAAATAAATGCTCCCTTTTTTGCATCTAAATTTAACATTATTGCTGGTGGGGAGGGGGATCTTTTTATTGTTCTTCAGACTCTGCAATACTGTTATAAGTTTTCCTATATTTGTTACCAGGTTACTCCCAAAATGCACCCCGTCTGGTCTAAATGTATTAAGTTTGGAAGGATTACCTTCAATCTCAATGTTCTTTCTTTATACTAGCAGTTTTGACTTTCTTAAAAAAGTTACTTTTAAACCCTTTGTTTTATATAGACGACAATAAAAAATTTCAAATATTTCTAATATACTGTAGCATTCCCCTTGTTGCAGATATTTCCTGCTGCGTCTCTCAATGCCCTATTTTTCTGTCTATCTCCTTTAACCATTGCGACATAGTCCCAGAATATTAGGCAGCTGTCTGTCCGATTTAAGGCAGAAAGTGGAAAAAAGGGAAAAAATGATCCATTCCACAGTTTCACATTTGCTGAGAAAGTGGAATAGAAACTCCAGGACAGAGTTTACAGTGGTTCTGGTTTTCACTCACCTGCTCTCCTAATTGAGGAAGAGGAATATATTGCAGTTAGGTTGGCTGCTTCACTCTCTCTTAGAGCCTGGAGGCTGGGAGGACGCTGCTCCCCAGGATCCAGTTCAGGGTAGACGCCCCCCCCCCCCCCCCCACCTGTTGCAGCATCTGAGAATCTATTGGGACACTGTCCACATTTGACAGTTAAGGACTCAAAGTTATATCCGTGTGTTATTTAAAGTTGGTAACTGGCTTACCCAGCCAACATTGCATAAATGGATATGCATGTGAGTTAGACTCCTGACAGGAGTGTTTGTTTTTATGTTGTTTGTTCTTAAAGTGACAGTGTTTAAAATGTTTAGTGTCACTAATGGAAAAACAAACCGTTGAAGGTTGAGGGCTGAGTGCCCCTTGTGTGTATACATTTGTTTGTTCCCCTTTTCTACAAATTAAACACTGTGTCACGAAGGGCCTGGGCAAACGGCAGCGCTACACAAAGGGAGCCGTTTGCCACACCATGTTGGATAATAATTTGCCTGTTTTATTTCCACAACTTTAGAATTTGTAATTTGGATAGGATCCAAATTCCTCTTCCTTTTTCTGAAGGTTTAATTTAAATTCCTTCTTTATATTAAAATATAATTATTTCTTTTTCTGTGAAGAGTTGTTTCATTCTTTGGCACGTCCCTATTTTATATGTTTACATTTGTTCTTTATTGAACTCTCTATTTCTCTTCGCTTGATAGGATATCAGTGAGCCCCTTAACTCTGCCTTTGCAGCTTCCCAGAACAATACTGGGTCTTCCTTATTTAGCTCATAATTCTCCCATATTTTGTTTAAAAAAAACTTCCATTTTTCTGAGGCTGCCAGAGTTTCTGGGAATCACCAGGTGATAAAATCTCCCATTTCTCTTCGTAAATTCAACACTATCCAAATAGGGGCATGATCAGACAGTACTATATTTTTGCTTCAGTAGATGAGGTTTAATACAGATAAATGTAAGATTGTGCATTTGGAAAACAAGAATAAACAGGCAACTTACTTGTTAGTGCTTGTAGACAGCAGGCTTAGCAATAGTGCCCAATGTCAGGCAGTAGCTGCAAAGGCAAACAAGATCTCATCTTGCATGAAACAAGGTGTGGATGAAAGGGAATTAAGCATAATTATGCTAATGTGTACAGCATTATATATAACACCACACCTTGACAGTTTTGGGAATCACCATAGAAAAGACATTATGGAACGAGAGAGAGAGTGCAGAGAAGAGCCACCAAATTAATAAAGGAGATGGGAAACGATTTATGAGAAGAGACTAGCTAATTTAGATGTGTTTACATTAGAAAAGAGGCGTCTAAGAAGGCATATGATAACTATATACAAATACTGTATATTCGGGGTCAATACAAGGAGCTTTCAAAAGAACTGTTCATCCCAAGGGCAGTACAAACGACACAGGTCATCCCTTATGGATGGAGGAAAGGAGATTTCACCAGCAACAAAGAAAAGGGATCTTTACAGTAAGGGCAGTTACAATGAGGGTTTCATTACCCATGGAGACTATGATGGCAGATACAATAGATATGTTAAAAAAAAAAAGGTTGGACATCTTTTTAGAAAGGAGAGGTATACAGGATATACCAAATAAGTAAACATGGGAAGAATGTTGATCCAGGGAATAATCCGATTGTCATTATTTGGAGTCAGGAAGGAATTTATGATTTCCCTTTATGAGACATCATTTGATGATGTGTCACTGGGGTTTTTTATTTGCCTTCCTCTGGATCAATATATTGCAAATAAAAAAAGAGGATAAAGTATGTGTCATCTATATTTAGCATAGGTTGAACTTGATCGACATTTGTATTGTTTCAACCTCATCTACTATGTAACTATATGGAACGACAATGATGATTATGGACCTAGTAGAACTATATCTCTCGTTTATTGTTAAAATCCTATACATTAATCACATACAAATTATTACTTTTATTACCTCACAAAATCCTGCAGTTTGTGTATGGATCCAAGATCCGTAATATTCTTATTTCTTCAGAAGGTACCTGCATAAAGCTGGCATCTGTGCCCAGCAATATAGAAAGTGACACTGCTTTCCTATTTCCCATCTACTAGGCGTGGTACAGTAGGCATGTCCTGAGAAAAGGTGTTTATTGGTTTGATTCATAACTCTATGTAACTCTACTTATGTAACCCTCCCTGTCTGGTTTCTTGGGAGATTGTATTGATGTATTATTATATGGTTACTCTGCATGGGTTACCTTGACTCAGGGGCTTGATTCAGGCAGCTGGGCGATGAGGTAGCAAGGTTGTAGAATAATGGGCACCAGGAAATTTTTGTCATACAAGAGTCTTTTATTTAGGTCCCCAGGCATGGGGACCACACACAATACCATACACAACGTTGTAATGTCTCTTTATTTCTTGTTATCGATACTTTATGCACTTCCATGAATGCCCACTCTTAACACTCAGAGGGAGGCATATCCCTTAGACTTTGGTCCCGCTGCGTCCGGCGGCGCGCGAGGCCGCGTGCGTGTTACCACCATCACCTGGTATCCTCCCGAGCCCGTCCCAGTACCCCCTAACTGCACGGTTCACTACGCGCTGTGACGTGTCAGCCGCCAGGGGAAGCAAGAGATTTGAGATCCCTAGCGTTGACGCGTCACGTGGTGCACTGGTGAGCCTATCAGCGGCGGGGGTGGGGGCTGGAGCTGTCAGAGCTTCCCCCACCTCCAAAAGGTAGGGGGGAAAGTGTGTGTGTGTATATAAGTGTGTGTGTGTGTGTGTATGTAAGTGTATATATATGTGTGTGTGTGTGTGCGTGTGTAAGTGTATATGTATCTATATGTGTGTGTGTTGGTGGAGAGACGGAAGGACGGACGGAGGGACGGACGGACGGAGGGACGGGCGGACAGACGGGGGGACCGACTTGGGGGAGGGAGCAGCACGGAGAGGAGGGCATGTGTGGGGGGGGGGAGCTGCTTACCTTCCAGCATACAGCCGGCAGCAGCACCCTCCTGCAGCCCGGGAGACCCCCGCTGCAGCCATCCGCGCAACCCCCCCCCCCCCGCTCCAACCATGCCGCTCCCTGCAGATCGCGGTCAAGTGCCTCTCCACGCGCCGCCTGTCTGCAGTGCGGGCGCGCGGTCTGAGGCAGCGGGGCCTTAGCCTTAGTTGCTTAACTGTTGCTTACCTATGACATATGGTAACGTAATATATAGGCATTTCTGTTTTAAATTTTATCCTGTTATTTTAAGAAACTGTTCTGCATTTATTGTAACTGTATGTTCTTGTAATAATAGTTTTCTGCAATCTAAGCACTATATATATTATGCTTTGGGGCCCTGAATTAATTGTTGCATGCTCTATAGAGAGTAATTTACATTTTCGGACACATATTGCTATGAAATATTTTTTTTTGTTATGTGCATAGTTTTTTTCTATAATAAACAGGGACCTGAGACCCTGGTAGATATATATTAATTACATATTTTGTATACTTCTTGGGTGGTGGCAACAGATAGATATGATAGCAATTGAGTAAGGGGTTCATATTAATAATTGAAAGTACCTTGCCGAGGAGAAAGGTAAGTTGGCTAGAGCAGCCGTGTGTATGAACCCTGGTTGCATGTCTAAGTCACGTGCTCACAGGTATGTCGTATGTGACAACATGAATTTAAAATAGCTGGGTTATCTTTCAGGGAAATTGCAGGTAGACTACAAAATGTTGGACAGTACATGAAATTTAGGGTGAATGTGAAACAATATAACATGCTCATACAAAGTAAAAATAAAGAAAATATCCTGATATTCTACACGTCCAGATTTTTGTCTTTAGATGTTGAAATGCATGCATTAATTAACATGCAAGTATATACTTGCTTCATTTGTAGGCAGCCAAAGTAATTAGTGAATTTCCACTCTGTGCCAAATTTGATATGATACGGTATGTTTATTTTTGTAATAATGCCACGGTGAACAGAATTTAATTTTGTTCTGTATGAAACATGTGCAAGTTATCTTACAATTATTTAGCACATTAACTCCTTGCTAACTTCTCTGCCATCAATGGGGATAACGCAGACTTTCACAATCTCTCAGCTACAAACCACTGGGAATAAACAATTAATTCAATCGGAGACATCACTTACTTTAGATACAGAGTATGGCTTGGAAATCCCCAAAACATGGTCTGACTGGATCAGGACAAGGCTGAAACGCTCAAGGTATAAATATATATATATAATCTCAGACAATGAAACACACATATACATAGATATATAATTTCAGAGAATAAAACACATATATACATATATATAGTGTAATGTATATATGTGTTTTATTCTCTGAGATTATTATCTAGTATATGTATGTTTCATTGTCTGAGATTAGATATATATATTTATACCTTGTGTATATATATATATACACACACACACCACACACACACACCACACACACCACACACACACACACACACACCACACACACACACCACACCCACCACACACCACCCACACCCCCACCCCACCGCTTATGTTAATTCCCCTCACCATTTTGCAGTCTCTTTTAGTCCCAGATTAAGACAGGAAACATAGTATTTCTCTATACAGGGTTTATGTACAAGGATAAATTATACACTAACAAGTCCACCGTCCCTTTAAGTCAAAACAAATTATAAACGCCTACTCCTCTTTAGGAGACTAACTATAAGTGCAGCTTCAGCCTTTACTAACTGGATGGACAGCTAAACTGGTTACCACCCCAAGACATGCCCTGGCATACGCAACAACATACACAGTCTCTGCACACAGCAATATAGTGTTCAGTACTTTAATATGTTACTTAGCTCTTCTCTTTCTGTTGGGGCTCCAGGTAGTTCCCTCTGGACTCTGAGAGAGTTCAGAGAATCCCTCCTCTGTAATTCCAAGGTTATGGACCGGATGTCCCTGCTTCCGCGCGGTCTAGCATCCTTCATTCCTCTTCCTGGGATTAAGACCCAGGCAGTCCCAGCAGACCCCGCGACCACTGTCCAGCGGGTCTAGGGGACTGTGCCAGCTTCCCCAGCTGGGGTGAACTCTTCTCTTTCCCACTTCTCTGGGAACAGCAGTCTCTCTCATTTTGCAACTTTCTGTGTCTGCCTTAAAATACTTCCTTGTTTAATCATCAGTTCATTGTCTGCAGTTGAACTAGCTACTCCAGGGGACATTAACTCTCTGTTCGCTGGAATGTCCCATAGCTACCCTATTCCAGCACCTAGAGACAGTGACACTGCATCACAATATATATATACACAAAAATAATGCTGGGTGCACACAAATAAATAATATATACGTAGCAGAAATCCAAGTGCTTGCAGACAGACGGGGAACACCAACCAGTCTAATAGATACACAAAAACAAGTCCGCAGCACACTCAATAGAAAAATGATTATTTAATCTCAATAAATCATCAGGCAATCACCAAAACTCCAGAGCAACGCACGTTTCAGGCCACAAGGACTTTTCTAAAGCTCTGAGCTTGTGGTCTGAAACGTACGTAAACGTAAGATTGCTGGTAAAGTTTTTTGTGTTTCAATTTTTTTTATTAGGCACTAGCTGAGAGACCCGGCGTTGCCCGGGATGTAATGTTCCCGCTCCTCTCTCTCTCCTCTCTCCTCCCCCCTCTCTCTGTTTGTCCCCCATTCACATCAATCCAGTCCCCCCCCCTCCCTCCTTTACAGCTCTGTTTGTCCCCCTTTACAGCTTCATGCAGTGTGTGTGCGTCAGTCATTGTGTGTGCGTCAGTCAGTCACTGTGTGTGTGCGCGCGCGCGGCAGTGAGTCTGACGCAGAAACACAAACACACACACACAGACTGACTGACGCACACACACACAGTCAGTTTGTGCGTGTGTGTGTGCCTCAGTCAGTGTGTGCGTGCGTGTGCGCCTCAGTCAGTGTGTGTGTGCGGCAGTCAGTGTTTGTGTGCGCGTCAGTCAGTGTGTGCGTGCGTGCGGCAGTCAGTCAGTGTGTGTGTGCGTGCGTGTGTCAGTCACTGTGTGTGTGTGTGTGTGTGTGTGTGAGTGTGTGTGCGCAGGGCAGGCGGGGGGTGAAGGGCAGGGGTAGGGGGGGTGAAGGGCAGGGGTAGCGTTGGATAGTGAAACCATTGTAAAGTGAGTCCCATGTTAATCAGTGGCGGTGAACGTTGGATAACGCGTTCAGGCATCGAAAAGCTTTGGATATGCCATTCATTGTAAAGTGAAACATTGGATAACGAGGACTACCTGTGTTGGAGAAAGCTAATGGAACTTGCGCCCACCCAGACCTCAGTAATGTTATACTGTGTCCCGCAGGCAAGGGGCGCCACACCACCGGGCACACACAATATATTGCAAAAATCCCTCTCCTGGCTTCCGATCAAATCCCGCATCTCACACTCCATTCTTCTCCTCACTTTTAAAGCTTTACACTCTTCTGCCCCTCCCTACATCTCAGCCCTAATTTCTCGCTATACACCATCCCGACTCTTGCGTTCTGCTCAAGGATGTCTTCTCTCTACCCCCTTTGTATCTAAAGCCCTCTCCCGCCTTAAACCTTTCTGATTGACTGCCCCACACCTCTGGAATGCCCTTCCCCTCAATACCCGACTAGCACCCTCTCTATCCACCTTTAAGACCCACCTTAAGACACACTTGCTTAAAGAAGCATATGAATAGCACTGTGGATAATCCTGGACACACGATACATAATGCTTGGCCCCCTGCAGACGCACTTACTAGAATTCCCTCCTGTTGTCTCTGTATGTTCTCCTACCTACCAATTAGATTGTAAGCTCCTTGGAGCAGGGACTCCTCTTCCTTAATGTTACTTTTATGTCTGAAGCACTTATTCCCATGACCTGTTATTTATATTATTTGTTATTTATATGATTACAACATGTATCACTACTGTGAATGGCGCTATATAAATAAGAACATACAATACAATACAAAATAGGATCACATTCCAGGAAAAAGAAATATTGAAGAAGAGTCGCATGCTCCCAGAATTTCAGCAAAAAAATCAAGGTCAAAACATGTCTGTGAGTGGTTTCTCTGGCTTTGCATCTGATTCCCATGCTGTACTTAAAAGCTGTGTTAACAGAGAGCATTAGCTTATAAGGGTTCCATGTAAAAATTGATTTCAGGCAAAAGATTACATGGTGCGCTCATTTGCATGTAATTTCCCAGAATCCCTTGCTGCAGTGGAAGCACTGTATGCTAGGTGATAATGGTGAAAGTCAGGGTTGCAGACCTGTCTAAGACATGTGAATGTGCTCACAAGTGATCTTTTTATTTGCTATATGCAATACAGTGGAGGTTTCTTCTTGCCTTTTTCACCCACCATAGCGTAAAATGTGATGATATATATATATATTTTTTTTAATGCAGCCCCCCCCCAAAAAACACATTCCATAAATACATATACCCCCCACCTCCAAATACATATAAAAAAAAACACCTCCCAAATACATATTTAAAAAAACCACCACCCCCCAAATACATATAAAATACAGACTTCCTGGGGATGGTCTCAGGCATCTGGCTGGGCCTAGTGGCTGCGGGTGACCCGGCTGCCGGTCCTCTTTGTGCCGCCGGGCCCGGGCTCTGTCCCAGCTGCAGACGTCCCTCACTGACTGTCCCAAGCCGAGCTTCTGATGTCAGCGTGCGTCGGGCCTCTCTCTCATGCCCGGAAACTGAGCCCAGCTTGCTTCCGGCGTGTGCTGATGTCGGAGAGGTCCGGCGCGCGCTGACATTAGAAGTTCGATGAGTGACAGTCAATGAGGGAGGCCCGCAGCTGGGAGAGAGCCGGAGCCCGGCGGCAACAAGAGGGCCGGCAGCTGAGCCCCGTGCAGTCACCGGGCCCGGGACAGCTGTCCCAGCTCTCCCACCCTGTTGGCGGCCCTGGAGCGCAGGTTCTGAAGCAGGGATATCCCTAAAACCTTGACCTATTGGTGGCCCTTGAGGACTGGAGTTGCCCAGCACTGCACTACACTATGTAGCACTGCTTTGGAGCCGGGTAAGATGGGGTTACACAAAGTTTGTCCAAAGTCCTTATAAAGGACTTATAGGCTCATGTTTATGCATTATTATAAATCAATAAAAAGAAGCTTTATTTAGGGGTCAGTGACAGAGGAAATCCTGCACCATTACACAGATATGGACCTTTGTGAAGTACATTTATGGGCTATTCTTTAAACGCCAAAGCGTCCGTTTGTGCCATTTTCGGCCGAAAATCCACATTGACACCGAATAAGGCGCCTGCTTCCAACTCTCTCTCTGTCATCGCTCACCGATTTTCCAACTGTGCATTTTATTCCTACTAAATGTGCCCAATACTGAAAGTAACATGGACTTCAAAGAATCCTATGTAAGAGGCTCCAGATAAGACCGATTCTCTCAGATTCTGCATGGTGGGACGGAGCGAGTGAGAAGAAGCAGTAGAGGTTTCCATGTGGACTTTCTACTCTACTTTAAATACAAATCTAAATGAGTATAAAAAAAAGGTGGAGAAAAAAAACTGCAAATAAGGTTGGGTAATCTGTTAAATGGGGTATCATACTTTTTGGGGTGAGCTGTCCACCACAAAGACCTGCGTGTTGGCGCTGTGGTTCTCGGTTGACACGTTTTGCGGTGTCCCCTTCAAGTTCTGCTCTGATACCACGTGCCCCACGGTCTCAAACAGCTTGACCAGTTTGGTGAGCCTGATGTGGCTACGGAACTTGCGCGCGGCAAAGGTGTACAATATGGGGTTGACGCAGCTGCTGAGGAACACCAAGGCCCCCGTGATGTTTTTCACAACCTCCGTGACCTTGTCCAGAGTATCAGAGAGATCCGGGTGCGAAAGCTTCAGCAGAACCGAAGAGATTTGCAGGAGGTTTAAAACATGATGGGGGATCCAGCAGAGGATGAAAGCTACGACCACGCTGGTGATTAGCGTTTCCGACTTGCGCTTGGATACGTAACTCAGGTCTCGGAGCTTCATTCTTAGGTAAATGTAGCAGGTGATGATGATGCTGAATGGGATGATAAATCCGAGCAGCGTCTCCAGCACAAGGCAGGCTAACTTCTGACCGTCAGTGGCGTAGATACGGGACATGCACTGAGTACGTCCTTCCACCTCCTCTGTGTTCTGAAAGGGGAGGACCTGGATGCCCAGCAGCATGGCCAGTGCCCAGATGATTAAGATGACCCTCAGGAAGATCTGCTGTCGGCTCCACCTCTGCAGGGCGAAAGGGCGAAAGACAGCCAGGAAGCGCTCTACGCTCAGCGCAGTGATGAGGAAGATACTGGCGTATATGCTAGAGTAGATTATGTACACCAATACCTTGCAGAATGGCACCCCAAACACCCAGCGGTCAGCGAAGGAATAAATCCAGACAGGAAGAGTCATCAGGACCAGGAGGTCAGCCACAGCCAGGTTGAGGATCAGAGTGGCTGTTGAAGAGCGGCTCTTCAGCTGACTGCCGATGCTCCAAATTACCACCAGGTTACCCGGCATGCCGATAATGAAGGCCAGCGCCAGCACCACACTCACGGCCACGTTCTCTGCCTGCAGCGGTGGAGAATCGTGACCTCCAACCTCTGAGGTCTGGTTCCCGGGTCTCATTCTGGTCAAACGACTGATCCTTTTTCAGATGCTGCTGAGCCTGTCCTGTTTTGATGAAAGTCAGATTAAAGTCAAACAGCGTTGAGATACTACATGTTGACATTCGGTGTGTATATGGCAGGATATATCCCATTGTAACACCGAGGTGGTCAGTGCCCCTCTGGGGTTTCAAGAAGTTTATAGGTTTCCCATTAAAGTAAAATCTTTTGCAGTCTGATTCCCAAGTAAATGATCTTATACAGAACTAGGAACAGAGAAACCTTTCTGTAGAAAGAACACAATACAGAGGTAGAGGCGGCAGGAAGTACTGCTAAATATTTCTCATAACATTCAGAATTGCTAAACTTCCTGAGAATCTTCCAGCTCTTAACAAGAAGAAGAACCCATCCCGAAGAACATGGTGACACTGAATGTAATTGCTCTAATGTTTACTTCGGAAGTCTGAGACAGGGGCACCGGGCGCGGGTACAAGAGGGCGCTGGGTGCAGGTACAAAAGGGCGCTGGGTGCGGGTACAAAAGGGGTGCTGGGCGCAGGTACAAATGGCGCCAGGCATGGGTACAAAGGAGCACGGGGCATGGGTACAAAGGAGCACGGGGCATGGTTACAAAGGAGCACCGGGCATGCGTACAAAGGGGCACCGGGCATGCGTACAAAGGGGCACCGGGCATGGTTACAAAGGAGCACCGGGCATGCGTACAAAGGAGCACCGGGCATGGTTACAAAGGAGCACCGGGCATGCGTACAAAGGAGCACCGGGCATGCGTACAAAGGAGCACCGGGCATGCGTACAAAGGAGCACCGGGCATGGTTACAAAGGAGCACCGGGCATGCGTACAAAGGGGCACCGGGCATGGGTACAAAGGGGCACCGGGCATGGTTACAAAGGAGCACCGGGCATGCGTACAAAGGGGCACCGGGCATGGGGGGGGGGAGCGGCCACCCTGCTCCTTTCATTTGTCCTGGGCCCCATGCTTTCTGTTCACGACCCTTCTCCCGCCCGCCACTGCAGCGAAAACCCTTCCCCACAGTAAGTCAGCTGCCTCCACCCCCCCTGTCACACACCGCACCCAAAGTCAGCCGCCGCAGAGATACCCGCAGTGGGCCGCCGCCACACAACCCTCCCGCCTGCCCTGACAGCTCTGAAGGGGGGGAGGAAATCACAACCCTCCCGCCCACCTCCCAGTGAGCTGCTGCTGCCGAGCTCTGAAGGGGGGGGGGAGGAAATTCCTAACCAAAGGGGAGCCCCCCCCCCCCTCCTGCCTTTCAGCTCATACTCATTCGTCACCCACCCACTCACTCGTCACCCACCCACTCAGTCACTGTCACTCACCCACTCAGTCACCTGTCTTTTGTGGTAAATATAAAAAAAAACATGTTGCATTGTAATCTTTTTTTCTGTATGACAATAAGAAAACAGTTAAGTTAAAGTTGTGCGCTAAAAAATATTTTACCCTGGTGGGTGCGCTATGGGTTGGGGGAGGGGGGGCGGCCGCCCTGCTCCTTTCATTTGTCCTGGGCCCCATGCTTTCTGTTGATGACCTTGGTCCCGCCCGCCACCGCAGCGAGAACCCCGCCCCACAGTAAGTCAGCTGCCTCCACCACCCCTGTCACACACCGCACCCAGTCAGCCGCAGAGATACCCGCAGTGGGCCGCCGCCACACAACCCTCCCGCCTGCCCCCCCAGTGATTCGCCACTGTACAGCTCTGAAGGGGGGGGGGGGAAATCACAACCCTCCCGCCCACCCCCCAGTGAGCTGCTGCTGCCGAGCTCTGAAGTGGAGGGGGGGAGGAAATTCCTAACCAAAGGTGAGCCACCGCCGCTAAGCTCGGAATGGGGGGGGAAAGAATTACAACCCTCCTGCCCACCCAGGGAGCCGCCGGCTAGCTGTGAGAGAGATGTACTGGATTTATGCCCTTGGGACATTAGCACCCAGGGACATGAATCTAGAATGGGAGTTAAAACATTTTCTTTAATTATGTTTCTCCCCATCTATGATTACATTTGATATCTTATGCTTTATATACTAATTGATTTTTTTGTGTAGTCCACATGAGATTATCCATTAGAATTGAAGATAATCTATTAGATTTGTCATTCTTGTACATGGGTAAAAAATTGAATCCTCTATTGATTGAATTCCACAGTTATCTCTTGTTCAAATGACATTGCTCTATTGCTGAATCAAATTGAATGATTTGTTTTATACGTTCCATTATATCTTTTAAAAAAACATGCATGATTTGTTTCATCAAAGAAAAATTTTATTTCTAGATTTAATATATATATACTCCTTGATCTGTGTCATATTGCCCTGTCTGCTTGTCTGTTTGATAGATCTAAACATATCTAAAGAATTAAGCTCTTAGATATACATTATATAATTCATCATTCATCAATGGTTTCTCCATTACATCAAAATGGTTTAATATTCGTGTTTTTAATACCATTAGTATTTTGCTATGTTTGTAATTGTTTCACGTTGTGTTTTGTATTCTTCTGTATCCCCGACATGAATTGCCCCGCAGCCGAAACCCACAGGGGAGGCGAGTCCTCAGCTAGGCACTCCATTGGTGATCTTCTTCCACCAATGGGTTCTGCCGTCTGAGATACTCGCGCGAGATTTGATTTCCCTGATGTCATCGTTGGGGGCAGGGGCTTGTGTATGTAAAGGGGAGGCTATACAGAAGCAAATTTACTCTTTGACAAAGGGACTTGTTCCCGAAACGCGTCAGAGTAACCCTGTACTCCTCATGGACCACTCAATAAAGTTTTTTAAATAGTTTTTACTGGTTTGTAGCCCCCATTCTTCCATAGCTGTGCTCCGCCATCGGACCCCACGGGACTACCTTATCTTCATACACCTCGGCGTGATGCACGCAGCAGGCATGGATTGAGCTGCTACACAAGTGAGTTCTCACCTGTTTACTTCAAGACTTATTATGGTATGTACATTTTGTTTTACTGGGAGTTTTAGCATGACCTTTATGGTATATATTTAGATCTGCTATCACCTCTATAGTATTAACTTTTATACCACATCTATACAGGTTTATTGAGTCTCACGTAGCGCTTATTATTACAGCTCTGTCATCTTTGCCTAATTTTATTGCTTCATGGACTATACACATGTTCCATTTTGCGGCTGAGCCCTGATTACTAGGATCATATCCTTAAAACATTGTAACTTGAATGTATTTTGGTACACAGCCGATATAACAAAACTTGTATCAGTGTCCAATTATTTCCGGACCTAACTGTACATACATGAAACATTTAACCCCAATGTAAGAGACGTGTTCAGAGGTACGCAATGGAGACCGTTTAAAGTAAAACTAAAATTAGGCTTTATTGCGCCTGTCCCGTTAACACAGCAAAAGAAAACCTACTCCACTTTAGAGAATAGCTACACATGTAGTCCAGCTCTCGCTAACTGGGTGGTTAGCTAAACTAATTACCAGCCCACAATATATACTGTATACATTTATACAGATATACAATAGTCCCATAAGAAAGTCTTATCTGTTTCTTGTAGCTGTAGGGGATGCCTCTCTGCCCTCCTGGGTCAGCACCCTTGTGTGCTACGGCAATGTCTGTCCAGGTATACAGGTCTGGTCCCCTTGTCTTGCTATCAGCATACAGTCCAGTTCTTCTGCAGCTCAAGACATCTGTTCCTCTGGTCAGTCCAGTGTGGACTAAGGAAAAATCTGTCTGTCCTTCCTTGTTTCAGCCCCCAATTGTGAGACTAAGGAATCCTACTTTCCTGTCTCAGAATAGGCTATTTCTGAGAGAGCTCTAATCAGCCAGGTGGAGTTGGTTAATTGCTGGTATGCAATTAACCAGCACACTGCTGGATTAGAGGAAAGTTTGTTAACAGGGATAAGTCCCTGTTACATACCTCCCCTGTTTGTGGGAAGCTTGGGCTTACCATGGCCGAAGCCCATCCTTCCAGTCTTATTCGAGATATCTCTGTGACTCGAATGAGAGTGGATGGAGGAAGAGAACCCGCAGTCACGCTGGGATTGGAGCCCTTTCTCCAGTTTATTCGTGTCTCCTCCCGAATGTGCTTGAGATCAGCACTCCTCAGTCGCTCAAGGAGGACTTTTTCCAAGAATAGTCTTTTTACTGAGTGCGTGGTCATGAGATTTCCCTTGCGTCGGGCGCTCCTCTTTTTGTAGGCAGACTGTATAGCGACAGTTGCAGAGCGTTTAAGAATAGCCCTTTGAGTTTTCCGCTCTTGAAGCTGTCTTTCTGCACTTTTTCCACTCAATGGAGTTGCCAGTTCAGCTTCTTTGGGATTGAGTTGCAATTCCACATCCACTTCCAGAGAATGTCCTATCTTTTCAGCTTCATCAGTTAAGGATTCTTCTGGTTTTGATTCTGCACGTATACCTTTTTTTGTTGCCTGTTGGGTGGCTGAAGGTTTAGCTAGTGCTTGTTTAGGTGGTTCAAACTTTGAAACCTTGTTTTTCAGATGAGCGGTGTTCCCAGCTCTCACTGTACCCTTGTCTTCATGGGTTTTAGTTGCTGTGGGATACTGACGCTTGGGATGGGTCAATACCTTTTCTTGTAGTACTGTAATGTCATCCGCGAGAGATCCCTGTTTCTTGAGTGCATCCTGCAATTCTCCTCTCAGGGTATTTATCTCCACATTGTGCTTTCTCTGAGCTTGCTTCCACGTCTCCTTCATTATATTGTGAAGCACTGTGAATTTCTTTTCATTGACGAGGTCTGCCAAATCAGAATTTTCTTCTTTCAGTCTTAAATTTTCTTTCTTTAATTTTACAGTCTCTCTAATATTGAGGGCCTCCTTGTAGTCCTCCTTCCATTTACGCACTTCTGCTTTGAGACTCCGTATCTCCTGGCGTGAGACTTCCATCTCTAGGTTGAGGTTCTGAAGCTCCTTCTGAGAGACTCTGAGATCCATATTAAGACTGAGGATAGTTTTTTGAGAGATGTCCAGCTCCTCAGCGAGACTGTGAAGTTCATTTTTAGAGACTTCTAGTTCTGTGCGACAACTGCTAATCACTTGGTGTGAGGCATCCAGTGCTATGCGGAGAGTATGAACCTCCTTCTGGGATATGTCCACCTCTGTCTGGACACTGTTGACCTCCTGGTGTGAGGCATTCAGTTCTATGCGGGGAGTGTGAACCTCATTCTGAGAGACTTCCACCTCTCTTTGGCACTTGCGAACCTCTTGCTGGAAGACTGTAATCACCTTCAGTGCCTCTTCATACTTCTGCTTCAGAATAGCAATCATTCTATCAGATTGACTCTGCTTTCCATCCATGGCGGTAATAGTAGCATTTGCTGTATCTAGATCTGTCCTTAGATCCTCCAATTCGGTTCCGGATTCACAGTACATTGCGAGAACAGTTTTCTGTAGCTCAGCATTATCTTCCCTCTCCAGTTTCAATTGTTCCCGGAGCAGATCACAGTCACGCCTGGCAATTTTCAAGGCATCTTCAGGGCTGGTCAAGGGATTGTCACTCATTGGTTCCGGCTCCGCTTCCCTGGGTTGGTCAGGGTTTCTCACTAATATCACCAGACAGACACTTCTTTGGGGTACATGACTTCTGCCTTGGGCCCTCTGGATATTCGGTCATCCGCAGGACGAATTCTCCATTTTCTCTAGGCTGCAGGGCATGTTGGACTCCCTTTTTCTCTGCGGGATCTGCAGACATGTCTGTTCCTTCCACAGTAAGTGAAGCCCCTTTTTTCTTTTTCTGCCTTTTTGTTTTGGACGACTCCGTCCCATCAGGGATACTGGGGTCTCCGTCTTCATTTGAAACTTCAACAGCTTCACTGTATCCGCCATGTTTTCCTTGCAGTTGCGTTAGGTGGCGTAAATATTCAGTGATTTGCTGCTCCCGCTGTTGCTCCTGCTGATCACATTCGTCATCATAGACTGCTGCTGTGAAGCGCTATGTACATTAATGGCGCTATATAAATAAAGACATTCATTCATTCATAGAGAGCGGTCTTTTCGGTTCGTACCGAGTTCAGGCACCCCCACCATTCTTGGGGTGTTTTGTGGGTGTGACTCAGTTCGGGTTCCCCATAAGAGATGTCTTCCTCCTTATCGGACCGGAAGGGCCACTCTTCCATGGGGTAGGGTTCATTACAGGAACGCCACATCTTGTCCTCCATTTTGGCGGTATCAGGTGTATTTTCCTTCCTGACCTTGGGCGGCGCAATTGCAGCTGTTTTCTCTGTATTTGCTAGAGACCCAAATTGTGGTAGGGCTACAGGTGGGCAGACTTTGCTTGTAGAGTTCGTAGCTCTCACAGGCGTCTCTGTAGACTTTTTCTTCTACTTTACTTTGGTATGTTTTACAACATCAGCAATACTGTGCACGCATTCTTTCTCATCAGTGATACTGGATGTGCACTTGCTAAGTAAAACTTCTGTACCTTCCTTGTGACCCCAGCGCACTGCTTGCTGCTGCAGTTCCTTGGCTCGTTGAAAAAAATAGTCCTCTGGCTGCTGCCCTTTTTCTGCGGCCACGTAGGGTCCATCCTCACCGTCTGAATAAGGCCTGAAGGGACACTGCTCCGTGTGGCCAGGCTCTTTACTCCAGGAACACATTGTCTTCCCCATTCTTGCAGAGTCTGTATTTGACTTCAGCTGGGCGGCCATTTTAAATTCCCAGTTTTTTTTTTTCCACCAGTGGTGGGGTAGAATCTGGTCACAGCATCAGTCCCTTTTGTGAGTCACCGTCTGTCGCAGTCCCCCCAGTCCAACTGTGGCATTGTGGCTTTCTTCAGTGCAGTGTAGTTTTCCTTCTTTCCTGTCTCAGAACAGGCTATTTCTGAGAGAGCTCTAATCAGCCAGGTGGAGTTGGTGATTTGCTGGTATGCAATTAACCAGCACACTGCTGGATTAGAGGGAAGTTTGTTAACAGTGATAAATCCTTGTTACGCCCAAATATCATTAAAAATGGAGATTAATGAGAATAAGTAAATACACATGGTGGTTTACAAAAGGTGTCATAAATTGAGCAAGGTAAAGACCTTGCATGTCACATTATACTAAAGTGATAATGATGGGCTTAAGTGGAGTACAGTTTTGGGCGACTGTTCAATTAAGCTATATAATCGAACTGATTATACAATATAAGATTAAAAAGAAACTACTTTTGGAAAAATAGATTATACAATATAAGATTAAAAAGAAACTACTTTTGGAAAAATAGATTAAGACCTTACAAATTAAATTTAAGGCATTTGACAAAATTGAACATTTTGCTGACTGACCGTACACTACTTAAAAATATTGATATTATGGAGAAAACGATTATGACAAAAAAACAACAGAAGTTTGAACGGGATCGTTTAAATTATGACTCTTCTCCTTCACATTCTCCATACTCTTGGCATTCGTAACAAAGCTCTATCCTGGATCTCCTCTTACCTCTCCCATCATACTTTCAGTGTCTCTTCTGCTAACACCTCCTTCTCCTCTATCGATCTCTCTCTATGGGGGTACCCCAGGGCCCTGTCCTGGGACCTCTCCTCTTTTCTCTGTACACACTCTCTAGGTGACCTAATCACAGCTTTTGGGTTCAAATATCACCTCTATGCTGACGACACACAAATTAACTTTTCTACCCGACCTTACACCTGCTGTACAGACCAATGTTTCTGAATGTCTCTCTGCGATATCATCCTGGATGCCCCTCCGCCAACTTAAACTCAACATGGTAAAAACAGAGCTTATTAGCATATTTCATCCCAAACCGGGACCCACTTCCTCCTTCTACATTACTGTTGGAAGTTCTGTCATACACCCAGTAGCGCAAGCATGCTGCCTAGGGGTCACACTCGACTCCTCACATTAAAAACGTATGTAAAACCTGTCGCTTTTTCCTCCGCAATATTACAAAGATACGCCCTTTCCTCTGTTGCTCAACTGCTAAAACTCCGACACAGGCCCTCATTCTCTCCCACAAAGATCAGTGAAAAAAACAAATGGGGTGGGCGCCCGAAATATAAGGTGCACTAATTAGTGCTAACCAGTGTCATTGAATATGTGACCATAAAATAATAGTGACAATCCAAAACACACGTGCAATTAAATGATATAGTACTATAAAATATGCTATATCTTGTGAATTATACGATGTGCAGAAAGAAATATATAGAAAAATGCAGCTCAAACAACCCTTTGATGGATGGTCCACTCAGCAGAATTCGTTAACGGAAGTACGGGAGCACAGATCTCAGAATAATATATGTGAAAAAAAATAAAACATAATATAGTGCAAATAAAGTCTTTAAACCAATTGTTCAACAATAAATGCAGAGGTTTCTCGCGAATGGAGACTCACGGGGTTCAAGTAATAAAGATGCATTTCAAAAACTGCTTTGGGTGCAGTCACTTCACTCAGATGGTGTCATTCGTGGCAAGATGTAAGCAGAGAAAGCCAACAATATTGTAATATTGTAATGATATAACAATCTTTATAGACATTAAAAATGAACACTTACATTGTGTCCTAAAAATTCAGGCACATAAAATGGTTTGGTGTGCGCTCCACTCTGTACGCTGCTGCCTCCTTTTCCTCAGTGTCAGACCTCTCAGACCCGATACGTCACTTCCGGTTGGTGACGAACCTTGGATCGCGGGGAATCCCGATTGAAGGAGGATCACAGCGGTAGGCTTCCTTCACTGGGGGCTGAATTGGAGTCCTCTAATGCGCCTCAGCAAACCATAGACTCTACGCGTTTCGCTGGTAAAGCTTCGTCAGGAGCTCATTCTCTCCCGTGTCGATTACTGTAACCTCCTGCTGTCCAGCCTTCCTGCCTCTCATCTGTCTCCCCTACAATCTATCCTAAATGCTGCTGCCAGAATCACTCTACTCTTTCCTAGATCTGTCTCAGCGTCTCCCCTGCTGAAATCACTCTCCTGGCTTCCGATCAAATAACGCATCTCACGCTCATTCCTCCTCCTCACTTTTAAAGCTTTACACTCTTCTGCCCCTCCTTACATCTCATCCCTAATTTCTCGCTATGCACCATCCCGACTCTTGTGTTCTGCTCAAGAATGTCTTCTCTCTACCCCCTTTGTATCTAAAGCCCTCACCCGCCTTAAACCCACACCTCTGGAATGCCCTTCCCCTCAATACCCAACTAGCACCCTCTATCCACCTTTTAGGCCCACCTTAAAACACACTTGCTTAAAGAAGCATATGAGTAGCACCGTGGCTAATACTATACACATGATACATAAAGCTTGGCCCCCTGCAGACGCACTTACCAGAATGCCCTCCTACTGTCTCTGGACGTCCTTCCTACCAATTAGATTGGTAGAATATTACATTCTTAATTTCCCTATATTCATAGAGTGCTTTATTACTACACTTGACATAGGTTCCTCTGTGCGTCTTATATGTCAATTTAATACCCTATATTTTAGTTTATTGTGATCTATTAAAATACATTTTAACTTCCACATAAATCATTCAGACTAGGGGCTTGAGTGCTCCTCATTGGGTTTCTTTTCTCTACCTCGTCTCATGATCCACTACCTATCCAAGAGCACCGCCGCAACCTACATTAAGCTGAAGCGGGGGCACCCTATCTGACTCTACCAATTCGATTGTAAGCTCTTCGGAGCAGGGACTTCTCTTCCTAAATGTAAATTTTTACGTCTGAAGCACTTAATCCCACGATCTGTTATTTGTAATGTATTCAGCGGTGCGCAAAGTGGGGGATTTTTTTGGGGGGGGTACAGGTGGTTGAAGAGGCCCGGCACTCTTCCCCGAGGGTCGCGCGATGCCATGCGGAGTGACGTCACCCGGCGGTCTCCATTGTAACAGGGTCACGTAAAGTCACGTGACCCCCTGACATCATTTGTCGCCGCCGAGCGCGGTTTAGGGAGGCGCAAGGGCGAGGAGGAGCAGGCAGGGGAGCGCAGCTCCAAAAGTTTGCGCTCCCCTGATGCATATGATTGTTGTGTATTACTACTGTGAAGCGTTATGTATAAAAATCGCACTATATAAAGACATACATAAAATATAGAGGTGATCACATGACACACATGATCACGTGACCACTCTCCCATCTCCCTCTAGTCTCTGCACTTGGGTGGCAGCAGAGCTATCTCAGCAGCCCTACCACAGCGGGCGTGGCTACAGCAGATTTGGGCGGGGACTTTCTATCCTTTGGCTTCGCCCTATTTCCAACGCCCAGGCATTACTAGTCGCACGCCCACCGCGGGACAGTAGGCAGTTAGCGGCTGGATGCGCTCGGCGCTCGGCTGCCGGGATCTGGAATTTCCTCTGTGGCCGTTGATTGGTCGGGCGGTTAAATGTCAGCAGCGGCTACGGGGCGAAGCGAAGGACAGAAGAGTGAGAAGAGCGCGCGGGAAGACGGTTCCAGGGAGAGGCAGCAAGGAAAGCGGATACCGTTCAACCTAGTACCCCGTCAAATCGCCCAATACCCACTGTCTGCCCCCTAATACCCCGTCACATTGCCCAATACCCTGTGTCTGCCCCCCAATACCCTGTCACATTGCCTAATACTTCCTGACCCCCTCACTATTACCCCCTGTATTTATCTGCTTAATGCCTCTTTGCTTACTCCCCACTTACCTCTCTAGTTCACCCTCACAAGTCA
Organism: Ascaphus truei; assembly: GCA_036426205.1. Classification (NCBI taxonomy): domain Eukaryota; kingdom Metazoa; phylum Chordata; class Amphibia; order Anura; family Ascaphidae; genus Ascaphus; species Ascaphus truei. The sequence continues at coordinate 8,584,087 of CM071580.1, read as the reverse complement.
TTTGCCACTCCCTCTAACTTTTGGGGAACTTCTTACAATCCTTGCTGCCACCCGTCCGCGAACCCCCCCCCTTACTGCTGCTCCTTCTTGCCCCTGCCCCCTCTCTGGAGTTATGCTTGCGCAAACATGTCCCCTGGAGTCAGGTCCCTGAGTTGCCCCCAGCTCCTCTCCCTCCTCCTCCTCTTGCTCTGCCCAAGCGGTTGCTCCCTGCTCCCCTCCAGAGGCCCCACATGTGGGGTGCGAGGATGCTCCCCTGGTCCCCCTGTGGTGCTAGGTGAGTCCTCTGTGTGTGTGTGTGTCTGCAGGACTAGCGGGGAGGGAATACAGAGGTATCCACTCTACAAATGGGAGAGCAGCTCTGGTCCACGTAGCTTGCAATCTATGCATGTGGGATGTATTCCTGGTCTAAAGAGCTTACACTCTAAATATTGTTTCCAGGGTGGCAACAGATTCTGTAGCTCTGTAGGTTATGAGTGATATATAGTATTACATGGTCCCTGTGCAGTCTAATCTGCAGGTACAGTGGATTACTGGGGTGAAGAGCTTGCAATCCATAGCTTCTGGCAGCGAACCGGTTACTCTCCTGACTGATAAGAAATCTGTCGGGATGAGTCTGTTCTGTTGAGATAACAGATGGATTAACCCCTTCCCTGCTGCCAGAGAGGCCAGCAACACACTGTCATACGGCCACATCGCCTTCCTCTATAATTTGATTTATTTGTGTTATATATTTATATATCTATCACACGCACACACTTGCACGGACCCTTTGAGGTGACCATTACAGGGAGATTAAGGGACTTTGTTGTGAGCTGCTGATAAATTCCCCTGCAGTTGGGGGTCTGTGTTAAGATTTGTTTGTGATATATATATATATTTTTTTTTTTTCTTGTATGGACAAGGGATGGAGAGTTCAAGGCTCGTGGGGAATCATTAACTTTGCAGTCTTGTGACCTGTTGCGAAATAAAGTGTCCTTGTTAATCTTCTCTACAGGACACTTCATTCTGTAACAACATGTTATACCCATTCAGATACACAACACCACACAGCCAGGATATGATTAGACACGGAGCAACCTTCACAAAGTGCTGGGTTTAAATGTAATGCAGGGTGACCTCCTGATTGCAGAGTATTAAGGACACATCCCTGTGGCTTTCTATGAATGAAATGTGATCATATCATGTGACTTGCTGAGTCACGAGACAGATTCGGGGACCGGTCACAGCGTGATCACTGTATGGTTTGGTTTCCATGGTGCATAATCCTTTTATCTGAGCTACAGTCTAAACCACGTATCCACCCACTGTGCACTTCCTCACACCTTACAGGTTTAGTCATGGGCAGCAATGCAGGGGTTAAAGGTCCACCCTGTTTTCTGTGAATTTGGAAAGACTGGGTCATGTGACGTGACCGGGAAATTGCTGCCATGTAATTAAAGCCCCTGCAATGTGATTGGCCTGTTTCTACCTGCGCCCTTTATCATGTAGGAAAAAACAGCTGCTGCTCCCGTAACCTTTTTGCTGCCAGATAATCTAACCTGTTAAACGTACAGTCCCTCCCTGGGACTGAAATGCGCCTGCGTTAATATACATCTCACAGGAGTTGGTAATTTGCGATTTGTGCCTGTTTTTCTGTGGGATGGTTTGAGCAGTGTCTGCAGTTTATGTTCTGCTCCAGTCCGTGGTGGTGGTGGTGGTGGTGGGGGGGGGGGAGGGGAAGGGGGGGGGGGGGGAAGGGGGGGGGGGTGGCGTCAAGGTTTTGGGTTCAGGTCTCAAAAGCAGGAATGGTTAAATACGGAGAAAATCTGGGGGCCCGCACCATTCAAAGATCACATTTCCACCCAAGATGTTTGACTTTTATTCATGAAATCAATAGGATTTTCTTTTATTAAACGGCGATAGTGCCGATCAGGGCACACACTAACCATCCGTTTATTCACTAACCCCCCTTCTGTATGTATATTTTTTTTGTATGGTGCCAACATATTCGTGTGTGTGTGTGTGTCTTTGTCTTAGAGACCGCGGTTTCCTGCCCCGAGGGTCCAAGTCTAGAAGATATACTGTGGAATACACATTTCCAACCTAAAATGTTGTTCGATCTTAATCTAAATTAATAAAGGGGTGGATAATCTGATTTATGTGAGGCCAGCTAAATTAGATTCTTGTATATTACAAAAAAGGAGTATTAGAGTGGATATGACAACGATATACAAATATATTGTGGGATCGTACAAGGAGCTTTCAAAAGAACTATTCTTCCCAAGGGCTGTACAAATGACTTGGGGCATCCCTTAAGGTTGTCGGAAAGGAGATTTCACCAGTAACAATAGGAAAGGGTTCTTTATAGTAAGGGCAGTTACAGTGTGGAATTCATTACCCATGGAGACTGTGATGGCAGATACAATAAATTTGTTCAAAAAAAAGTTGGACATCTTCTTTTTTAGAAACGTATATCCCTGTATACCTAATAAGTAAACATTGGAAGGATGTTGATCCAGGGAGTCGCCTGATTGCCAACATTTGGAATCGGAAATAATATTTATTTTTCCCCATGTGAGATCATTTTATTTATTTATAAAATGTTTTACCAGGAAGTAATACATTGCGTTAGCTCTCGTTTTAAAGTGTCGTGTGAGTATAGCTGTTATTATACTTACCTGTTTATCATCATCTCTATTAGAATTTAATTTCACTGACGTACTGTTTTTTTTTTTTTTTTTTTTTTTTTCTTTTATTGCATTTTGAATACCATCACTAATCAAGTGTTTTTGTTTTATATAAACTTTGAGCTCACCACATCTTCACTGCTACTGTCTTACGAGGATCCTCTGCAGGTGGAGCAGCAGTTCACACAAGGGGCCGGTATATTACTGTTATCTGGTATTCTCTATATCATTTTTGGTTATAACAATTTCAACCAATTGTTATTATAATAATTTGACCGATATCTCTACAGGGAGCGCCGCAGTCACACCCCACACTCATAGAGAGACCGGTATTTCTCATTGATGCGAGCGCGCATACGCTTATTATCAGTGTTCGACAAACCTATACATTTGCTCGCCCCGGGCGAGTGGATTTAACCCCCGGGCGAGTAAATATTGGCCCAAGCAGCACACGTTTGGTACTAGGTGGCGAGTAGATTTTTTTGTGTGGCGAGTAGATTTTTTTGGTGATTTGTCAACCACTGCTTATTATAATACAGACCTAACTCCCTCTTTTCCTCACTCCCTCCCCCAGCTCTCCTCACTCGCCCCCACCTTCCGTCAATTACCCTACTCTTGCTCAATCTCTCCCCCTCCACAAAATACATACCAGAAAACCCCACCCCCTAAATACATATAACCCCATCTCCAATACATACTGTATTAAAGAGACTCCCCCACTACATATTAAAAAGACCTCCATCCCCCAATACGTTTTGCACGGACCCCCACTCCCAATACGTTTTGCACAGACCCCCACTCCCAATACGTTTTGCACAACGCTGAGCCCTTCTGTGTGATAGCAGTAACGCTGAGCCCTTCTGTGTGATAGCAGTAACGCTGAGCCCTTCTGTGTGATAGCAGTAACGCTGAGCCCTTCTGTGTGACAGCAGTAACGCTGAGCCCTTCTGTGTGATAGCAGTAAGGCTGGGGGGGAGTGGAAGGACTGAGTGAGAGTGGGGTTATTGGAGGGGGTGAGAGGGGTGAATGAGCAAGAGAGGTAGTGAGACGGAGGGGAGAGAAATACATGGGATGAGGGGTGGAAATAGAGGGGATTCAGGAGGTGTGAAATGGGGGGACTCGCAAAACCGCCAATACAGGGGGGGAGGGACACAATGGGGGGCCCTAGTCATAACTCTAGTCCTGGGCCCCGGGAAATCTGTCTGCAGCCCTGCTAGGGGATAATGGTGAAAGGCGGGGTTGCAGGCCTGTCTGAGACATGTGAATGTGCTCACAAGTGATCTTTTTATTGGCTATATGCTATACGGTGGAGGTTTCTTGTTGCCTTTTCACCCACCATAGCGTAAAATGTGATGGTTAATCCTACAGCCTGGAACATTGCAAAGCCAGCAGTACAACCAGCCTCACACTGATGAGACCCATTAAGGGTGAAACATGTCTGCGAGTGGTTTCTCTGGCTTTGCATCGGATTCCCATGCTGTGCTTATAAGCTGTGTAACGCTAGGTCCCCCGGTGCCTGCAGCAGCGCGCGCTATGGTGTACGCTGCAGGGACAACAACTGCCCCTCGATGGGGCCGGGTGCGCTATGGCGTACGCTGCAGGGACAAAAACTGCCTCTCGGTGGGGCCGGGCGCACTCGCTCCCTTGGCCGCCGCGTTGCACGACCAGTGTTTCCTGAATTGTCTTCAGTACTGGCGCCGAGCGCGGTGGCCACGCCCCCCCGACGGGTTCAGCCAATGAGGGCGAACCTGCCGGGTGACGTCACTCCTGCAGTGTTACATGTCTGTTCGCTGCGAGCCGTGATGCCTTGTAGCGGACCAGGTCATAGATTTCCAGGCCTCGCAAGTCTCTCTCTCAAATGAGCAGTCAGCTGGTAACATTATCTATGAAGAAGGGACCTGTGAGATTTTGAGATGTTGCGTACGAGCTGCTTCAGCGTAGGGTGGATTCATGGGGGAAAAAATCCTGTATTTTCCGCCTTAACCCCCCCCCCTGCTGCTCTAACTGGTAACATGTGATTAAGGGTATTTAATACCCAGACATATTTTTTCAGTGCGTGGTGTGAAAGCGTAGAAATAATAACAATAAAATATTAGGGTTCAGCAGAAGAAGGCTACGTCCTTAGAGGGGGGAGCCGCGCTGAGCCGTGTGGACGCTGAGGCTCGTCTGCGCAATTAGGAGCGATTGCATGAACTAGCAGACGAGCCAGCGTGCGCGATCGGGAGGCGGGGGGAGGCGGGGCACTGACATCACTGGGCCAATAGCCCGCAAAGCGCCGACGTTAACGTCACGGCGCCGTGACGTTGACGCTGCTTCGCTCTGATTGGAGGTTTTCAGCCGACAGCGCGCTCAGAGACAGGTTCTGCTGTCGGCTGAAAATCCCTGCGCCTCAGCACGCCTCAGCACGCCTCAGCACGCCTGCGGACGCCCCCTCTCAAGACATCGTCATTAGGATGACGGGGCTCATTGCGGAGCGTCCGCACGGCTCAGCGCTGCCTGTCCTTCTATGGACTCAGCCTAACACGTGAGCTTTATTGTATTCAGGTGTACACACACGGAGACTGCTACAGGTGGCAGATCCGACTCCTAGTCACAAAGTATGCGTTCTTATACCATATAAAGCTGCAGTTCAGGCAATATCCTGCATGTGTGTTTTTTTTTAATAAATCAGTTCTGTAGTAAGAAAAAATACTTTTAGCATTTTCTGTTTTAAAAAAAACAACTTTGAAAGACCAATTTTCTGGTATTCTATTTTAACAGCCATTTGCTAAGGCACTGCCCCGTCATGTCCTGTCACAAGCCCTGGCACACCCCTTTGTCAGCCCTGCCCTCCCTCTAGCACATGTCAGTGCAGGAGTGCTCATGAATATTCATGAGCTTCCACTGAGTGACAGAAGCAAATAAAAACATATGCCAGCTCTAATTATGTCACCAAATTTCGCCTATCAATACATGGAGAACGAATTGACCTGCAGCTATACAGTTCTTTAGGTAATTAGAGATTGCCCACATGAAACTATTGAAGTAAAAAAATTAATTAAAAAAAAAAAAAAGACTGAACTGCAGCTTTAATAATCATATGGTTCCTCCCATAAGGGGTTGGGTTACTAATAAAGAAACAATATATCTTCTTATGTTATTGCCTAAAATTACTTACACAAGCTAAAATATATCTCTATGACCTATCATTTTAAAGGTCACTAAACATTAATTAGAACTGCTTAAAAACAACTTGGTACAACAACAAAGTACATGAGGGTACATCTTATCGCTATACTTTTGTGCAACAATAGAAGACGTCTTATTCTTATTTGTATCAGTTTAGTTCTGAAACAGCATTTCAGCGTATCTTGCAAAAGCTTGTTTCTCTAAGTGAAGCAAGAGAGGGGGTCTAGTACAAAGGTGGGGGCTGTTCTGCATATTCATTCATTCTTCTGGCACACAAACATGGAGACAGCAGTAAAATGGAGTGTCACCCTGCCAGGGTAACCCTTCTCCACAGGTGCCTCAAATCCATTCTTCACAGTGGTTTGCAAAATCTTCATAACCAGAACCTTCAACATTGGGCTCATTAAAATAGCCTCTTAGTTCCCCTGTCAGTGTGAGATACAGGAGCTGACTAGCCCGTAATCATTTCCTATAAAGACTCCGTAACACACGCAATGTATTTATATAGCAGTTTACCAATAAAGCGCACGTATTTGGGGACTTATTGGTATATAGTAATAATTGACATAAAAGTAGTGAGAATGTCCCCTATAACATGCTGATCCCTTAGAAAATCAGTCGCTGGATTTTAATCCGCTGCATGTTCCGAGCATGAGCCAGTGAGAGGCAGCGCTCCGCAGAATTAAGGCAGGGATAGGTACAGCTGGGGGGTGTATGGGACATGAGATGCCGGTTACCTGCTAGAAAGGGGCAGGCGGAGGGTATGGACTTCCATGCACTTTCATAGACTGTAAGCTCTTCTGCGGAAGGGATGTTAATATTAATATTCTATCCCACGTACATCGCTGTAAATAAAGACGTTATTTTACTTTTATCAAGTAGAACCTGTCGACAGTTTGTCCTAAAATATAAATTGTTAGTCTGAATAAAAAAAGGTACCACCTAATACTGAAGTACTCAATTATTCTGCACCATCGCAGCTGCACTAACGCGGCTATTTCTATTTCAAGCGGCACTTAACACATTTTTTTTTTAAACATTGTTTTTTGTTGTGTTAATATACGCCGCCTTTGATTACCCTTATTAAAAACTTATTAGCTAAGCTGCCGATCGATTGGTTCTCCCGTGATCCATCAGCAAATATCCTGCTTCCCGGGGTTCAATCTATCCTTCAGTCAGTGTAACTCAGCAGCTACAATGTATTACTGAGGTAACATTATCTACTGTTACAGTTTGCAGCGCAAACCGCTGGGAACATTGGCAACAAATGCTCACCAACAAGAAAGGGTTGCAAAGCTCTTGCACTGCTGAGGATCTGTGCTAAAACCAGCTATAGAAATATATTACAACTCATTAAAAAAATGACATTAAGAGTTGAATTAAAAATACAAATGCAGTATTATCTAATACTACACAACTGATTTATTTAAAATAAACACGTGGGATATTGCTGGGCTTGCACCATTAATTCATTGGGTGTAGTTCCCACATACAGCCACTAGAGGGCCTCGCATATCTTTTATAATGAGCGCTGTGACGATTAACCCCTTGCTGTCTGCTTCCCAGTACAAGACAGTCACAGGCAGCTCATTCGGTCACTAAATCCCATTATAACCTGTCATTATTTCAAGGGGTCCCTGAACCATTTCATCACTCAAGGGGTGTACAGCACATTGTAAGTGTCATGGGGAGGGGCTTCCCAGAGAAGTGTGCAGGGCAGCCATCATTAAAGTGTCCCATCCTAAACAGGCTTCAATTAGCCCGTGCCTGCGAAGGGTTACATTATAACTCATTTGTCATATATCCTACTTCAGGTCATTTCGGTATATATTTTTTTTCCCCTCTGAAATCCAAATATGTTTCCCTGTTTGGGAAAATGCCCGGTTTGAGCTGGCTGGGTGTTTTAAAGATGGCTGCCTCCGCAAGCATCACGGTTTTACTACTAGTGGTTTGGAGCATTTGGATGTAGACGAACAAATATGAGATCAGAACTTTAGTAAAACCCCACCGAGCCCATAACACGGTAACAAGGAGTCCTTGCGTTGCATGCATCTGGTTACAAAGTGTTTCTCTTATTTATTGTATTAACTTATTTAACTTTTACTTAAAAAAATAAAAAAACAAACCCGACCCAGGTGGGACTTGAACCCACAATCCCCAGCTCCGGAGGCTGATGCCTTATCCATTAGGCCACTGGGCCAATTGGCAAGAAGCATGTAGGGGAAGCAGACAAAGGTAGTGACGCACGTGACACGCTGTGACACAGAAGTGAAGCCGGGGGGGCGGATCCGCCTCACACTGACACCCTCACCAGCAGGAGCACACGCTGAGGAGGCGGCAGCAGCACCGGGCTTATTACCTGCCTGCGGGTGCGTGATGTCACAACGAGGTCATCGAAATATTGGTTCGAGTCCCGGTGGCAGCTTTTTGTGTTCATGGGCAAATCCCTACAGAATATATACATATAATAAGTGTGATATGTGATATCTATAATATATATGTGTTATTTTATATATATATATATATATAATTATAATAAGTGTAATATATATGTGTTATATATATATATATATATATATATATATATATATATATATATATAAAAATATAAATGTAATATAATATATAAGTAATATATAAGTGATATATATATAGTGTAATATAATATATAAGTGTGATATAAGATATGTGTTTATATATATATATTATAGATATAAGTAATATATTTTTAATATTATAGATAGATAGCTAAGTTTAATATAATAAGTGTAATAATGAGGGAGAGATACAAACACCAGATTAATAATAATAATAATAATAAACAATTTGCCCTTTTATCTCCGTGTGTCTCCGGATAATATCGTACAAATTCCACGGTGAGACGACATGCCCCAGCCTGACACAGAGGTGTGTATATATATATATATATATATATATATATATATATATCTATCTCTATCTCTATCTCTATCTCTATCTCTCTATCTCTCTATCTCTCTATCTCTCTATCTCTCTATCTATCTATATATCATAATACTGAGTTAAGTTATGGTGAGTAAAAAAATGACAAAAACCCTCCACAGGAAAGCAAATATGCAAATACAACTGTGTGCTCATTTGCATGTCATTTCCCAGAATCCCTTGCTGCAGTGGAAGTGCTGTATGCTGGGTGATAATGGGGAAAGGCGGGGTTGCAGACCTGCCTAAGACATGCAGATGAGCATACAGTTGTATTTGCATATATATATATATATATAGCAACTGTAAATATTACTGTATGATCGTTTGCATGTCTTAGACAGGTCTGCAACCCTGTCTCTCCCCATTA
>CM071580.1:8463550-8574896 GCA_036426205.1 Ascaphus truei | reverse complement strand
ATCTGCAAAACCTGTCTCTCCCCATTACCCACCATAACCTTAATAATTGTGTATATTATATAATATATATATATATATATATTAGATAATTATATATATATATAATAATCAAAAAATAAATAGATGATACGTTCTGTGGCTAACGAAATGCTTTTATTTGTGCGAGCTTTCGAGATACATGATCTCCTCTTCCGGCGAGTTAAAAGAAGAGATCAGTGTACTCTAGAAAGCTCACACAAATTAAAGCATTTGTTAGCCACAGAACGGATATCATCTATTATTTTTTGATTATTGAAGCTCGGCTAACACGGTACTGATACCTCTACATGATATATATAATATATAATAGATATATATGTATCTATATATAATATATTATATATATTACATCATACATACATACACACACGTACAGTATATATATAACTGAACAGTGATACACACAGCCCACCCCTGTATTATACTGTTCTATAGAACACCAGACCCACAACCGTGATATACTGTTATATAGAACACACAGACCACACCTGTGTATATAATGTTATATAGATACACACAGGCCCCACACCTGTATATATACTGTATATAGATACACACAGACCCACACCTGTGTATATAACTGTTATATCGAACACACAGCCCCACACACCTGTGTATATATACTGTGTATATAGATACACACAGACCACACCGTGTATATACTGTTATATAGATACACACAGCCCCACCCACCTGATATATACTGTTATATAGATCACACGACCCCACACCTGTTATTACTGTATATAGATACACACAGCCCCACACCTGTACAGGCATACCCCCCGCATAACGTAAGCAACTGGGACCGGAGCATGTATGTTAAAGCGAAAATGTACTTAAGTGAAAGCAAATCCCTTTTCCACTTATTGATAACATGTACTGTACTGCAATCGTCAATACGTGCATAACTGATGTTAAATAACGCATGTGTAACAGGCTCTATAGTCCCGCATGCGCACAGCTTCGGTACAGGTAGGGAGCCGGTATTGCTGTTTCAGGACGTGCTGACAGGCGCATGCGTGAGCTGCTGTTTGCCTATTGGGCGACATACTTACTACGCGAGTGTACTAAAGTGAGTGTCCTTAAAGCGGGGTATGCTGTATATATACGTTATACACAATTCTTCCTTATTTTCTTCCTTCTTCCTTTCACGTATATGATGGGGATATTTAGGTGCAGAGCGGAAGCTTTCCAAGATAAAAATAAATGCTACAAGGTTGCAGCTGAAGGGCTGGGGAGGGAGGAGGACTGACGGAGAGGTCCTTTTCTTGTTAAAAGAGTAGTGGGACATGTACAGCGTCCCAGCAGAGACTGCATGAGAGAACTGTGCAGTGTTTGGATCGACCAAAGATATAAGCAGAGATCATGTATATAGGTCACGTAACTGGACTGGGGGTGCAGCAGTTATAACCCACGCTTATTAAATCTGTGCCGCTTTATTTAGGAGTTAACCTTTCTCTCCAGGAGCACGTTGCAATGGGCTGCAGACGCCTCCGGGAGCGGAGGGGGTTAACGCGCCGGGGCTTTGTGTTTTGCTGACACGATGTTCTATGCCTCGGCTGACATTCTAGAGAAAAAACCAGCAACCCCGGTCAGCAAGTGAAGTGGGGCCAATCCACAGGACAGAGGGCCCCAAGAAAGGGGCGCAGGGGAGAAGGGAAGAAAAGGAAGAAGCGGGGAAAAGAAATACAGGCTAGCCCCAGACCAAATGAAAAGAGAAAAAACCACAACAAAAAAAATAGGAAGAAACAAAAGAACAAAGACGTACAAAACAAAAAAAACAAGGCAAGACCTAACAACCGAAAAAAAAAAATACGTGTACCCCCAACACACACCCACCCCCCCCCAGATCCATTTCTTTCATTTCCCTCTCTATTATCTATTTCCTCCAAACGCTACTGCCCCCCAGACGCTCTCTTCCGGGGTCCGCAATAGAGGACCAGGCGCGAGGGTAGGCAACGATCTCTTTCTATCTTCTCCCCCCACGACGCGAGCCGCACACCAACACCACGAGCGCGCGGCGAGCGCGACCCCCACGCTAGACACACGCCAGCGAGCGCGAGCGACCACCTAGGCGCGCAGAGCGCCTCCCCCACAAGAGCAGAGGACGAGAGAGACAAAAAAAGCGAGTGCGAGAGACCACCAAAACCCAAGCGCGGGCGAGAGCCCCAAACCAAAAGAGAGGAGAGAGAAACGAAAACGCGACGAGAGAGAAAAACACGAGAGAGAGAGAACAAAAACAGAGAGAGCAGATGAATAATAAGGAGCGGGCGGAGTCGAGAAAAACCCAGCACTCCGCCAAAAAAAAAGGCAAGGAACAGCGAGAACCCAAGAACGAGCGGAGGGAGAGGAGCAACCGCAAACACGCGAGGGGCGAGCAGTCAAAGAAAAAAAGCGAGGGGGCGTAGAGCGAAGAAAGCGAGAGAGGAGCGCAAACCAAAGCGCGCAGACACGAGGACAAAAAAAGAGAGAAGAGAGAAAAAAAAGACATAGTAGGAGACGCAAACGAAAACACAAAGAGAGAGGGAGAGAGAAATCTAAAGAAACGAAAAAGAGGAGCAAAGCGCAGAGGAAAAAAAGAACGAGGCGGAGATGAAAAAAAAAGAGGAGGGAGAGAGAAAAGATAAAGGTACCACTCGCTCCCAAACTCCCCCCCATTCACATCCCCCCACCCCCTTAGTGCTCCGTTCTTCGTGCCATACTTTCCACCCAAAACATGCCCCTCCTGTTCCCCCACCAGTCCAATTCTTACTTTCCTACAGCATCCTCCCCACACTCCATCCTACCTCTGACTGTTGAGCCACCTCTACAAACCCACTTCTCCCCTACGCTCCTAGTGCATAAATCCTCCGCACCGCGCCGCCCGCGCTCCTACTGCTGCCCCTTTCTTCTACATCTTACCGTTCCTGACACTCTCGCGTATCGCCCTTCCAACACCCATCCTTTTCCCATTTCACGTTCTGCACCTCCGTCCTTTTCTCATGTCTAGCACCTCAAAATGTGGTGGTTGTCCAACCCATCCGTGTTCGCCCACCTGTCCTGTTCTTTTGTAACGAGCCTCACGCCCCCACCATCGATTTGTTCTCCTTTCGTTAGTCACAGTCAAAAGTATTTAACTTACGGTGTTCATGACTCTACCTCAGTCTTGCCTACCCGCTTTTGGCTCAATTTTCTGCGGCTGCTTTATAGCCTCCCCAACTACGCGTGATATGACTGCCTCCACCACCCATTACTTTTTCGTACCCTCGTCTTACTCGTAAACGTTCTTCTCTGCCCGCCAGCTCTCCCCTTTCTACCTGATCCCTGCCCAGTGACTTGACCCCCTATGCCTAGCATCTCCGTAATCATTTCCCCCGGCTTTATTATGTGGCCCCAGAGTCAAACCTGATTGCACGCGCCGGCGAGCGCGCCCCCACGCGCGAGGCGAGAGCGCCCACCACGCGCGCGGCGAGCGGCCCTCGCCACACGCGCGCGGCGAGCGCGCGCACCCCACGCGCGCGCGGCGAGCGGCCCCCCCACAACGCGCGCGGCCCGCTGGGACACGCGCGGCGTCGAGCGCGCCCCGACCCCACGCGCGCGGCGGGGGCCGAGAGAGCGCGGTGCGGGGGCGTAGGGACCCAAACGCGGGCGGGCGCGCCGAGCGCCCCCCACTGCGGCAGCGGCAGAGGCGCGCCGGCCGGACGGCGCAGGCGGGAGCGCAACACGCGAGCCGCACTTGGGCCGGCGCGGGGGCGGCGCCCCCATCCAAAGCGCGCGCTGCCCGACACGCGCGGGGCGAGGCGCGCCGCCGAGCGCCACCCACTCGCAGGGCGAGCGCGCCGCCCGAAGCGCGGCGGGAGCGCCAGGAACGAGACCGAAGCGCGGGAGACAAAACCGCAGAGGAGAGGAAATAATAGACCTGAGCGGGGAGAGGGAGCACCGACAAGGCAGGGAGAGCAGGCACAGCGCAAAATAACGCGCGTCGGCGAGCGCAGACCGAATACAAGAGGGCGCGGCGAGCGAACCCCATGCCACGGGAAGCCGCTGCGGCGAGCGAGAAGCACCCGGAGCGAGGGAGAGCGAACGACCCGACGATGCAGCGAGGCCACCCCACGCAGCGGCGAGCGCGCCCCCACGGGAGCGCCGAGCGCGCACAACGGCGCGCGGCGAGCACCCCCCCAAGCGCGCGGGGCGGGCGAGAGCGGCCCCCCCACGACAGCGAGCGCGCCGCCCGCGCGAGGCGAGCGCGCTCCCCGCGCGGCGAGCGCGCCCCCCCAACGCGCGGCAGAGCCCCACGCGCGCGGCGAGCGTGCCCCAGCACTGGCGACGGGGCGCCGCCCACGCGCGGCGGGCACGCCCCCCAGGGCGCGCTCGCGCCCCGCGCGGCGGTGAGCGTAAAAAAAGAGAGAGCCTCAGCAGCGCGGGCGGCAACCCACGCGCGCGGACCCCGCACGACGAGGGCGAGGCCCCACACGAGGGCGAGCGCCAACCGCCCCCAGCGGAGGGCGAGCCGCACCCCCCACGCTATTCATCTCTCCCCATATAGCTTCTATATCCCCACCACCTCCTCGGTCTATCCCCCCACCTCCTTCTATCCCCCCACTTCTCGTCTATCTCCCTCCCCCCACTCTATCTATATCACTTCTAGATTCCAAACCACTATTCTTCTTACCCCACCCCGGCCCCTATCTCTTTCTGTGAGTTCCCCCCCCACTCTGTCTGTTTCAGCTGCTACCTGGACTTCCCCCCACTCTCTCTTCTTTCTTGAAACACCTCCATCATCATCCCTCCGTAGCACACCTTTGTGTGTTCAGTATTCTCTCACCCTAGCTCTTGCTCTTGCCCCAGATGTGCGCCCCGCCCCCCCCGCCAACGACGTCGTATGGCGATCTGCGCCCACTCCAACTGGCTATCTCTCCCCCAGCTCGCGGCGAGCACCGGGCCCCCCCCACGCACGCGGCAGGAGCGCGTGCCCCACCGCGCGGCGAGCCCCCCCCGCGCGCGGAGAGGCACATCCCCCCCCACGCACGCGGCGAGCGCGACCCCCACGCGCGCGGCGAGCAGGCACCACGCGCGAGGCAGCGCGCACCCCACGCGGCGGCGGCGAGCGCCCCCCCACGCGGCGGCGAGCGCGCCCCCCACTGACGGCGCGGCGAGCGCCAGCCGCGACCGCCCACGCGTCGGGCGAGGCGCCCCCCGAGCGACGCGGCGGGCGAGCGCGCCCCCCAACGAGCCGAGCGACGCGCCCACCCACGCGCGTCGAGCGCGCCCCCCACGCTCCGCACGGCTGGATTCGACCGCGCCCCACGCGCGCGGCGAGCCGCGCCTCCCCAGACGCGGCGAGCGCCCACACCCACGGCGGAGCGCCCACCAGCCCGCACGCTCGCGCCCGACGACTGCGCGGTCGCCAGCACGCGCGGGGGAGGCGGCATCAGGCGGCGAGAGCCAGCGCACCCCAACTCGGTCGTGGCGGGCCATGCGTCCCCACTCAGCGGCATTGCGATCCCCGGCTCGCGGGCCCCCACTCTCGCGCGGGAATCACCTCCCACCCCGCCCCCACCTTCGTATCTCAGCCCCCACCGCGCTGGCAGTCCCACCGACGTGCCCGAGCACCCTGTCTCAACCATCCACGCGGCCCCCAGCTCGGCTGCCCCCCCACGCGGCGGCGAGGCAACCGCCCCCACCGACGCGCGCGGCGCGCGCCCCCCACGCGCGCGGCAGCGCCGTCGCCCCCCAGCGCGCGCGGCAGCGGCTCGAGCCCCCCCCACGAGCGTAGACTCACCACGGAGACCGTCTCTCCCCAGGGCGCGCCCTCCTCCGGCTGCGTTCTCGCACTCTCCACCCTCTCTAGCCTTCGTTACCCCCCACTATCTCTTCATCTCCCCCCCACCTCGTCTATCGACTCGCCCCCCACTCGCTCTGCTATCTCGCCCCCCCACTCTCCTCCGTCAGTCTCCCCCCCACTACGTCTCGCTAGCCCCCCACCATCTACCTTCTACTCGGCCCCCATACTCTCTCTTATTCTTCCCCCCACTATCTCTTCTATCTTACCACCCACGCTTTCTACTCCTCCCCCACACTCTCTATTCGCCTCACTCTCTTTGTCTATTCCCCCACTCTTTCTCTCTCCCATCTCCCCACTCTCTACATCTCTTACCCCCCCCCCCACGCACTGTCGATCTACCCCCCCCCCCCACTAAATTGTGGGTAACTCGTATAAGGCCAATTGCTTGTTAGGCTCCCGCAGAGTAGTCAGGAAATGTAACCCACGGGCCTCATTCAATCTGATCTCTGTCTGTGCTGATGTGTGAATCTTTGTAACACCCTCCGGCAGTGAAGGGGTTAATGGCCTACATTTACCCATAGTTCAATTAGAGTGTAAGCTCCTGGGGACAGGGCCCGCCTTCCTATTGTCTTAACATATGTGTCCTCCTCTTGTTGTCACACAGCGTCGCTCTCCCTCCCGCTCGTCGCTCTCCCTCCCGCACAGCGCTGTATGTTTTCTACAGGAAAGGAGATTTCGATGAAAAAGATATATTTAACAGCAATAAATTATATATATTCAAATGAAAGATGTCGTTATTTATTAGGGCAAAGCTCTTTTCTGATTAGTAATAACACATTGAATAATAGTTGCATATATCTCTATCTCTCTATCTGTCTCTATCTGTCTCTCTATCTCTATCTGTGTCTCTCTGTCTTTCTGTCTCTGTCTCTATCTGTCTCTCTCTCAGTAATGATCATCGTTGGACAAAGATGGAACTCAACTGGATTCCAAGAGAGATTAAAAGACCGAGACAACGACCCAAAGTAAGATGGGAGGAAGAGATGAGACAATGTGTGGGAGCAACGTGGAGGAGAGGCTGTAACCGCAGGACCTGGGAGATCACTGGGGAGACTTCATCCAGCAGCGGGGAGACACGGGCTGGAGAGGATGGGATGAGGGAATGTGTGGGAGCGACGTGGAGAAGAGAGGCGTGGTAACCGCAGGACCTGGAGATCACTGGGGAGACTTCATCCAGCAGCGGGAGACCGGGCTGGAGAGGATGGGATGAGGGAATGTGTGGGAGCGATGTGAGAAGAGAGGCTGTAACCGCAGGACCTGGGATCACTGGGGAGGTTTCATCCAGCAGTGGGGAGACACGGGCTGAAGATGATGATGAGATATGTATATATATATAATTCTCTCATCAGCCTCTTCAGCCCGTGTCTCCCCGCTGCTGGATGTAAGCCTCCCCAATGATCTTGTGTGTGTGTAGCAGATGTCGTTGCATCCGTTAATTAGCACGATGGTGGTAACGCTGGCGCGTTACTAGTGGTGCTATTGAAAACAATGGTTAAAGCGATATAACACATTATTTAACTAATTAATTTGGGCGTTAACTCAGTTTAATGGAGGTTTTAATGCCTGCTACTTCTATATATAGATGTACACACATTAATACATATTATTATATATTTATACATATTATACACGGTACAGATACCTCTACATATATATAAATATATATAGTTACATAGTACAACATATATCATAGCAACATCTGTAATATATATATTAATAATATATATTATATTATATATATTATATATAGTGGTTGACAAATCACAAAAAAATCTACTCGCCACCTAGTAACCAAACGTGACGTGTGTATATATATAATATATATATATATATATATATATATATATATATATAATATTATATCTATATATATATATATATATATATATATATATTATATATATATATATATATATGAGATGTTGCTGTGAGGATCAGGCTTCTTTCTGATATTAAGCAGCGAGGAGTCGGCGTCTTTGCCCTGGAGGGGAATATCGGATATCACACTGCTGTGCAATGTGTTTTCTTGGAGCTTCCATAGAAATGAGCCCTGGGGAGACGAGCTCGATTATTCAACACCATCCCTGGAGCGCAGCAACGCTCGACAATATTTAAGGGGGGGGGGGGGGAGATGTCGACTTGACACCTTTATCCCCGATAGTAATTAGCGGAGAGGCTCGTTATAACCGTGACACCTTTTCTCTGCTGTTTATTTTCCATGGACAAAGTAATTCTAAATAACACAGCCCAGGGTATTAGTGCGGGGGTTACCTGAGTAATAACACAGCCCAGGTATTAGTGCGGGGGTTACCTGAGTAATAACACAGCCCAGGGTATTAGTGCGGGGGTTACCTGAGTAAAACACAGCCCAGGGTATTAGTGCGGGGGTTGCTGAGTAATACACAGCCCAGGGTATTAGTGCGGGGGTTACCTGAGTAATAACAAGCCCAGGGTATTAGTGCGGGGTTACCTGAGTAATAACACAGCCCAGGGATTAGGCGGGGGTTGCCTGATATAAAACAGCCCGGTATGTGGCGGGGTTACCTGAGTATAACACAGCCCAGGGTATTAGTGGGGGTTACCTGAGTAATAACACAGCCCAGGGTATTAGTGCGGGGTTACCTGAGTAATAACTAGCCCCAGGGTATTAGTGCGGGGGTTGACCTGAGTAATAACTCAGCCCAGGGTATTAGTGCGGGGGTTGCCTGAGTAATAACACAGCCCAGGGTATTAGTGCGGGGGTTACCTGAGTAATAACACAGCCCAGGGTATTAGTGCGGGGGTTACCTGAGTAATAAACACAGCCACGGTATTAGTGCGGGGGTTACCTGAGTAATAACACAACAGCCAGGGTATTAGTGCGGGTTACCTGGATAACCAGCCGAGGGTATTAGTGCGGGGTTACCTGAGTAATAACACAGCCAGCGGTATAGTGCGGGGGTTACCTGAGTAAACACAGCCCAGGGTATTAGTGCGGGGGTTACCTGAGTAATAACACAGCCCAGGGTATTAGTGCGGGGGTTACCTGAGTAATAACACAGCCCAGGGTATTAGTGCGGGGGTTACCTGAGTAATAACACAGCCCAGGTATTGGTGCGGGGGTTACCGAGTAAATGAACCTACAAAGTCTCGGATCTATTTAAAGCGGGGGGGGGGGGGCACTGGGTGTTCTTTCCAAATCCTAACTATTCATTTAAATTAGAATTCATTATACACAAAGTCTAAAGATTGAAAGGAGCAATTCCACTTAGCATGCAAAAACTAAGTGTTGACTGGCTTCTTTGGACAGATTCGAGCCACCTTCACGGCTACATTGTAGTTGTGGGAAAGGAATGTTTTGTTTTTCACTGGGGTTCCAGTGGGATCCATTGTCATCAGTTGCGTATTGTGCTGCACTTTTAGCTGTTTGGCCACGATCACTATAAAATGAGCATAGGAATAGAAGTGGTAAACTTCTCTGCAGTTTCCACATAGAGAAAAAGATTCGGTAAAGATTGTACAAACAAAACCCACAAATATTCTGATTTCCAAAGCGTTATGAGCGCTGGCAGTAAACGGATAATTGTCCTTTGTTGTTGAGGTGGATAATTGACAATCAGAAGATGAGGTGAGACGCCGGTGTTGACATCATAACACCTGGACAGGAGAGGTCTCTCTTGTGATGTTAAACTTCTCTCTTCTCATGTAAATGCTTCGGTCAGTACAAACACCATCACAGACTCACTGTGACCCTCTCCCACATATTCTGCGGGCTGCCAAAGGAAGGCTAACGTAACCATCTCATGGTCACCCAATACCTGAGTGCCTTACCAGAGAGGTCAAGCGCCACTTAACCCTTTCAACGCTGGAAGGCATAAGGGCCGCTAAAGTGGTCATAGTGAAAGTGTCTTGTAGGGTCAATGTTTGCAGCGAAAGGGTTGACAGTGGGAAAGATGTTGGGTCGATACCAAGGCAGACCTGGCAAGGGGTGATGATCATGCTCATCACATCCACGGGGAATGCAAGCTGCACTCAAGCGATTACTGTATCGCTGTAACCCCGTACCGCACTCTGTAACCCCGTACTGCCCGCTGTAACCCCGTACCGCACTCTGTAACCCCGTACTGCCCGCTGTAACCCCGTACTGCCCGCTGTAACCCCGTACCGCCCGCTGTAACCCCGTCCTGCCCTGTAACCCGTACCGCCCGCTGAACCCCGTTACACACCTTACCCCCCACACCACCACCCCACGCCGCTTTGTAACCCGTCCCTGCCTTGTAAACCCCGTACCCACTCTGTAACCTGTCCTGCCCCGTAACCCCTACCCCGCTGTAACCACCGTTATGACCGCTGTAAACCGTACAAGCCACGCTGTAACCCCGTCCCTGCCCGCTGTAACCCCCGTGTACCCCAGCTGCCCGCCTGTAACCCCGTACTGCCACTGAACCCAGTACCGCACTCTGTAACACCGTACTGCCCGCTGTAACCCCCGTTAGCGCACTCTGTAACCCTGTCACTGCCCGTGTAACCCCGTACCGCCCGCTGTGTATTGAACCCGTACTGCCACCGCTGTAACCCCGTACCCACTCTGAAACCAGCTACTGCAAGCTGAAACCCGTACGCCCGCCTGTTAACACCAGGACTCACAAGAGCTAGCTACATCGCCCGTCCCCTCGTGATTCCCCCCTTCCACGGTCGACTTCCCGCTCCCACGATTTGCTCCTGCATGACCCTTATACATCCCTGGCTAGATCAGAATATGCTACAGATCGAAAGCGCCCGCCGCACCGCGGAACAGGGCAAAGATCAGAATGGGAGGAATGGCTAGCAGAGCTGACTTAGGCATTGTCTCTATGCCCTCGACTGGCTTTAGAAATCGTGGACTGGATGGGCGTGGAATAAATCGTGAGTTACTCCATGCGTAACGCCCTCCAGTTAAGAAATGGCGCACAGCGCTGTTTACCTTAGGTGAGGGGGTAGACACACGAACCACCAAAACAATAGTAGAGAAAGGAACGGAACGGAGGGCAGGGAACAAACCATGTGGCCCCCCCCCCCCCCCCACAGGTCCAGGCACCCGAACAAACACTAGCCTACCCCCCCCCACCCCACCCCCCACCAAATTCCGCTGATAACCCCGTTCCTGCCCGCTGGTAACCCCGACGCCCGCTGTAACCCCGTTACGCAGCTGTAACCCCGTACCGCCCCTGTCAACACGTACTGCCCGCGGACCTCGTTGCTTCACACACAGATGACTTCCGTACGCCCCCATCAGCCTACGTCTCTCCTTTGCCCTTCTCGCATGTGTGGAAACCCCAAGATACCCCGCCGGTACCCTACGTCCTGCCCCGCTGAACCCCGACTGCCCAGCCTGTAACCCCGTACCGCCCGCTGTAACCCCGTACCGCCCGCTGTAACCCCGTACCGCCCGCTGTAACCCCGTACCGCCCGCTGTAACCCCGTACCGCCCGCTGTAACCCCCCGTACCGCCCGCTGTAAACCAGTTTACAGCCCGCTTTGTAACCCCGTACCGCCCGCTGTAACCCCGTACTTCCGCCCAGCGTAAACCCGTACCGCGCACGCTAACCCGTCCTGACGCGGTAACCCAGTACAGCCCTCTTGTAACCCCTCTGCCCTGTGGTACCCCGTCCTGCCCGAGGTTCCATGTAACCCCGTACCGCCATCTGTAATCCCCGTACCGCCCTCTGTAACCAGGACCGCCAGCTGGAAACCCCGTCCTGCCCGATTGTAAAACCCGTCCTGGGCCGCTGTAACCCCGTCCTGCCGCTGGAACCCCGTACGCCCGCCTAGTCACCCCGTAACGCCCGCGACCCGTCCTGCCCGCGTAACCCGTCCTGCCCGACTTGTTAAACCCCGTAACGCCCCGCTATAACCCCGTCGGCCGCGTGTAACCACGTCCTGCGCTGGAAACCCCGTTCCTGCACGCCCCCTGTCCCCCCAAACCCACCCGTCCTGCCCAATGTAACCCCGTCCTGCCGCTTGTAACCCCCGTCCTGCTCCGCTGTAACCTCGTCTGCAGAGCCGCTACCTTTCCCCCCTGTGTCCTTCACACCCCATACCCCGCTTCCGCCTTGCGCAGTATGAGCTTTTTACAGTTCTCTTACACCCCCCCATTTCACGCCACACCGCGCGGGATTTTTTTTCGCGGCTTCGTTTTCTTGTGGAGAAAATATATGGTGTTGTTTTTTAAATCATTTTTTATCTTGGGGTTGGGGAAGGTCGAAGGACTAGAGGCAAATCGCAGCGCAGTACCCCCTATTGCAGCACAATAAATTATAGGGTCCCTGGGAACGCTAATCTCTTCACTCCCACCCAATTATCCGCTCCCCCCCTTAACCTTCACCCCCCAAACCATGCACTCCCCGCCCATATGCCCCCCCTAAACTCCTACACACCCTGCTAAAAAAAAAAAACCTTTTTTCATAGCACTACCACCTGTGCTCCACCATACGCTCTTCTCCCCCCTTGTGCTCCCCCTTCCTCTCTCTCCCCTGTGCCCCACCTTCTTCTCCCCTGTGATCCACCACCTCTCATTCACCCCTGTGCTCCACAAACTCTCTCCCCCCTGAGCTGACCAGTACGCTCCTCCCTCTCCCCCCAGTGTTGCTCCACTTCCTCTTCGTTCCCCTGTGCCCCAACCACCTCTCTCCCCCCGTGCTCCGCGCCCCTCTCTCCCCCTGTGCTCCACCTTCCTTCTCCCCCCCCCCCGTGCCGCGCCCTCTCTCCACCTGTGCTCAACCTCCTCTCCACCCACCCCCAGTGCTCGCGCCCTCTCTGCCTTTCGTGCATGTCACTGACTGGCGGCAAAGAATCAGCTCCTGCAAAAGTGCAAACAGGAAACAAAGGAGAAAAAACTCGTCCTGGTTACAGATAACTAACAATGTCCTTCCCGAAGTCTATATCCCACGGGGTGTTACAGGAGGGAGGCACCCGGAGGAACCCCACCCCCTCCATTTGAAAGATAACACAGATACAGTAACAAGGAAACAGGGAAACTACATTATATAAACCCAGGACTGTGTGAGCCTGTCCCGGATACTCTGCAGTCAGGCACCTGAATTAAATACACCAGGACTGGGACCTCCGGATAATCTGCATTAGGTCACCTAATTACATCTACACAGGACGTGTGTGATCCTGTCCGGATATACTCTGCATTCAAGTCACCTCGTAATTACATATAAACCCAGGACTGTGAGCCTGTCCCAGTACAACCTGCAGTCAGGTCACCTCCATTACATATACACCAGGACTGTGTGAGCCTTGTCCCAGGATACTCTGCAGTCAGGTCACCTTACATTACATATCCAGGACTGTTGATGAGCCGTGTCCGGATACTCTGCAGTCAGGTCACCTTAATACATATACACCAAGGACTGTGTGTGAGCCTTCCCGGATTACTCTGCGGTCAGGTCACCTACATTACATATACACCCAGGACTGTGAGCGTCCCGGATACTCGGTCAGGTCACCTTACATTAATAATACACCCAGGACTGTGTGAGCCTGTCACCGGATACTATGCAGTCAAGGTCACCTGCATTACAATATACACCAGGACTGTGTGATCGGTCCCGGATACTCTGCAGTCAGGTCACCCGTACATTACATATACACCCAGGACTGTGTGAGCCTGTCCCGGATACTCTGCAGTCAGGTCACAGTAACATCATATACACCCGGGAATGTGTGAGCTGTCCCGGATACTCTGCAGTCAGGTACCGACATTACATTACACCCAGGGACTGTGTGATCCTGTCCCAGGATACTCTGACGTGAGGTCCCGAACTTACAGAGTACATCACACCAAGGACGTGTGATCCATGTCCTGGATACTCTGCAGTCAGGTCACCGTACATTACATATACACCCAGGACAGTGTGATCCTGTCGGATTACTCGCAGTCAGGTCACCCTGCATTACATATACACCCAGGACTGTGTGATTCCTGTCCGATACTCTGCAGAGGTCACCCCATTACATATACACCCAGGACGGTGGTTGATCCGGTCAATCCTGTGTTGGGCTGCGTTTCACGCGGCGGCGGTCAGCCAATCAATTTAAATCTGTCCGGCCACGCTCACGTGGCGCGCGATGTGGGCGTGCCACGTACTCTCGCGGCGCGATGGGCGTTGCTGAGCGATTAAATGCAGTTTGAGGCGGCTGAGGGGTCACAGACTTTCAGCCAATCAGCGCCAGTCACTGTTAGGGCCACACCCACGGCGCAGTTAGTTAACAGAAGAAGTTGCGGGGCAACCGAAGCTCATGCTCGGAGAGGTGGTGACGTCACCGTCGCTCATGAGCGACGCTCAGCGGCAGCGTCGGCGCCAGCCTAGCACATGTTAAAGGAGCGGGGGAAAAAACTCTTTTTAAAAAATAAAAACAAATATAAAAGCGTAAACGGGATAACCTTAATGGCAAGTTTCTAGGAACCACTTCAAACATTTACATGAAGGGGGGCAGTGAAGTGATCCCAGGAGCTTGCACTCATCTGAACAGCTAGCCATACAAGGAATCCCTTCCAGTTAATTTTATTACAAAAAAAGCCTTCTCCCCCCAGTTCCTTTTCACCTACAACTCCCAGATTAAAGCCAGCTTCCTGGAGACACAGGCGAGAAGGAGGGAGGGTCTCCCCGGGGGGTTTAATCACCCAGACCTCCCACCTGCAGTGCATCCAAAAACCTCCCTCCCATCAGGGTGAGGACTTGCCTCAACCTTCCCCAGCAGCCAATAGGCAGCGGCCCTGGGCCTGGTGGGTCACGTGAGCCAAATCAAGGCAGAGGTAACCGTGGAAAGAAATACCTGTGACATCAAGGTGGCAGAATGTGTGCGGGTTGATAATGAAACGCTCAGCCATTGCTGCGAGAAGCACTGCAGACAAGGTACATGTATTTTCTCCTCTCCAGCTCTCCTTCTACCCTGAAAACAACCTTTCACACCGGCAATCATTAACCTCTTTTGGCCAGAGAGGCGTTTAGCGTTGCTGGGCCTCACTGGCAGCGAAGGGGTTAAATGATTACCTGCGTTTCCATGCTTTCTCCCCCCCCCCCCCCCAGCGACTCCAACCTTTCTCCTTCACGCTCTCGTCCCCGGAACACAGACACACAACACAGGGGCTTTTCTTTGTCTCGGGAACAGCGGAAATGGGTTTTGTTGTTGGTTAAACGTAGCGTGTCTTGACCGGTTACATTTTGGAGGGAAGGAACCGGAAAGCCCGATGTCCAACTTTTTTTTTTTTCGTGGTGTGAGATTCAAACGCGAGTGATTCGCAAAGTCGGAGGAATTGAAAAAAGCATTAAAAAATTTAAAAGGCATGCGTTTTTTAATGCAGACTTTTTAATACCCATTTCTCCCCACCCCTACCCAAATCAATAATTTGTAAAAATGTTACTTGCCAAACAGTAGACTACTGGTTTTAATTAACATAATGTGCATTATTCTCACGATATCCTGGTGTTTTTTTTATTTTGTTAACATTGGTATTCAGGACACCAATTTTTAAACAGAAATCCATATTTATTCAAATTTGCATTTTTATTTAATTTTTAAAATATCTACACCTTGATTTTTTCCCAACCAATACATGTGAATCAAGAAACCGCTGCTTCCTTCAACCTATCTTTCCACAACTCTCTTGAATGTATATATATTCCTATTTCTGTGTGCTTCTTATCCTCCTATATACATCGTTCCCCCCTTCTCCCGGGACGGGGCGATGGTGTGTGTTTGAGATCGGGTGTCCTCTCATGTTGATCATGTGCTTTGATTCCAGCTGTGCTAATGCAGCGTCCACACAGTGATTCTCTGGTGTGTTATTTGGGGCAACAGCTGGTGACAATGGGTCTAGATTGGGCTCGGATGAGAGGGAACTCATTCTCTTGGTGTGGCAAGTTGTGGATCTAAGCAAAAGCAAGAAGGTACAGGTATAGGTGGTTAACTCTCTACCGATGCCCTCGTCCTCTCCCTCCACCCCCACCCCCGGGCTGTTTTTAGAGGCTGTTTCTATTTCAAAAACATCATATCTGGCCTCTTTACGCCGCTTACCCCTTTGCTGGCAGTGAAGGGGTTACTTCGGTAAACTCGCCGGGCCCGCAGCGGACTTTCCTTGGCTTTGGAGATGGTTTAATACATGGACGGCCAACTCCAGGCCGCAAGGGCCACCAACGGATCAGATTCTCAGGATATCCCTGCTTCAGCACAGGTGCTCAAACGGAGCTCAGTCTTTGACTGAGCCAACCCGTATTAAAAACTGAGGCTGACTGAGCCAACGTGCTGAACCAGGGATATCCCTAATACCGGGCCTGTTGGGGCCCTTGGGGGAACTGGGGTTTGCTTCACCACAAATACAGTTCACGGTGTAAATAACCACAGGCCTCCTTAAATCTAAAAGCAGACACCTCACCCCCCCCCCCCCCCCCAGGGGTGGAACAAGCTCCTCACCAGATCAGTCTTTTCCACAAATTAGCCAATAGGCAACACACTTTTTTTGTTTTTTATTTTGAGGGTGAATAAAAACCCATAAATTGGACTCTCTCTATATTGCACCTGCTCGCTGACGGACGTTGGGTCACCGAATAACCACGCGCTTCACGCTCCGCCCAGTGAGTCTGACGTGAGACCTTTTCATTATCTAAAGGAAAAAGTCGAGCAAAATTGTAGTAATCGCTCCATTAGAAAATTTTTATTTTGTTGCCAAATCCTAAATTTGCGGCGTCCTGTTTTAACTAAATAGAAAAGATCCGGCTGATTTTTTTTTTAAATTTTATTTTTGAACCGCTAAGTCAATATGTACTCCTTAATTTGTAATGCAGAGAAATATAAGACGGCTGGTTTTTATGTCAAAGAAACCCCGTCTCTTTTTTAATATATTTTCGAACCGCTTACCAAAAAATAAACGTATATTGCCAGTGTTTGCCGAGGAGATAAAAATTGCCGCGTGAGTTGCCGGTGGAATGGTTGAAATGGACTAGTCTGGTTTGGAAGTTGATTCTTTCGTGTGTGCGCTGTGATGATGATGAGGATGATGATGATGAATGAAGCGCGGTTCTTCTTGGTCGTTGTTTAAAAGACCACGGTTGTTTTTGTTCCCTCCCCGGTTCGCATATAGTTTGTGTGTTCAGACAGGAACGTTGCACACAAAAGCGCTGGTGAAGGCGGATAATTTGGACCCTCACGGAAGAATGCCGAGAGGAGACGGCATGACGGCCCGAGGGGTTAAGCAAAGCGGATCCGTTGACAGAGTTCTGCAGCAGGTAAAAATTCCTAGATTCATACATGTATCACCTGTAAAAACAGTTGTATCTTGCCAGAGTCATGTTGTGCAATTGATGACAACATGCAGTGTAAAGTGGGTACTAAGTATCGCACTTCTAAAGATCCTTGGTATACCCATGGGGAGACGCTCTTGGTTTGTAATGTAGGGTGACCTGACTCCAGAGTATCCGGACAGGCTCACAAGTCCTGGGTGTATATATAATGTAGGGTGACCTCATGATGAGAGTATCGGACAGGATCACACAGTCCTGGGGTATATGTAATGTAGGTGACCCTGACTGCAGAGTATCCGGGACAGGCTCACACAGTCCTGGGTGTTAGTGTAATGTAAGGTGACCTGACTGCAGAGGTATCCGGGACAGGATCACACAGTCCTGAGTGATTGTTACCTCCTGACTCTGGTCAGTATATTGTGATATATTTGTGTGTGTCTGTGTGTGTGTGTGTGTCTTTTTGACGGTGAACCTAACATTTTAAGCAAGTGGGAGGGAATACGTTCCTGCATCCTACCTAGAAGTTACACTTGTGATATCTGACCCTGGTACAGTCAGGGGAAACACCTGTCATTGTGTGAGGGTTACAAAAATGTGTCCTGGCCATCATTAACATATTATATGTCTAAACGGGTGTTCCCCCACCTTAATAACACTATGCTCACCCTGCCTAGAAATGTGTCCCCGAAACCCCCCCCCCCCCCCCCCCCCCCCCCCCCCAGTGCTCCGCGCCCTCTCTGCCTTTCGTGCATGTCACTGACTGGCGGCAAAGAATCAGCTCCTGCAAAAGTGCAAACAGGAACAAAAGGAGAAAAAACTCGTCCTGGTTACAGATTAACTACAATGTCCTTCCCGAGTCTATATCCCACGGGGTGTTACAGGAGGAGGCACCACGGAGACCCCACCCCCTCCATTTGAAAGATAACACAGATACAGTAACAAGGAAACAGAAACCTACATTTATATAAACCCAGGACTGTGTGAGCCTGTCCCGGATACTCTGCAGTCAGGTCACCTTACATTACATATACACCCAGGACTGTGTGATCCTGTCCCGGATACTCTGCAGTTCCAGGTACCCTACATTACATATACACCCAGGACGTGTTGATCCTGTCCCGTACTCGCATCAGTCACCTTACATTACATATAAACCCAGGACTGGGTGAGCCTGTCCCGATACCTGCAGTCAGGTCACCCTCCATTACATATACACCCAGGGACTGTGTGATGCCTGTCCGGATACTCTGCAGTCAGGTCACCTACATTACATATACCAGGACTGTGTGAGCCTGTCCCGGATACTCTGCAGTCAGTCACCTACATTAAATATACACCCAGGACTGTGTGAGCCTGTCCCGGATACTCTGCAGTCAGGTCACCCTGCATTACATATACACCCAGGACTGTGTGATCCTGTCCCGGATACTCTGCAGTCAGGTCACCGTACATTACATATACACCCAGGACTGTGTGAGCCTGTCCCGGATACTCTGCAGTCAGGTCACCGTACATTACATATACACCCAGGACTGTGTGATCCTGTCCCGGATACTCTGCAGTCAGGTCACCTTACATTACATATACACCCAGGACTGTGTGATCCTGTCCCGGATACTCTGCAGTCAGGTCACCTTACATTACATATACACCCAGGACAGTGTGATCCTGTCCTGGATACTCTGCAGTCAGGTCACCGTACATTACATATACACCCAGGACAGTGTGATCCTGTCCCGGATACTCTGCAGTCAGGTCACCCTGCATTACATATACACCCAGGACTGTGTGATCCTGTCCCGGATACTCTGCAGTCAGGTCACCCCATTACATATACACCCAGGACTGTGTGATCCGGTCACTCCTGTGTTGGGCTGCGTTCACGCGGCGCGGTCAGCACAATCAATTTAAATCTGTCCGGCCACGCTCACGTGGCGCGCGCCTGTGGGCGTGCACGTACTCTCGCGGGCGCTGGGCGCTTGCTGAGACAGATTAAATTGCGTTTGAGGCGCGCTGAGGGGTCACATGACTTCAGCCAATCAGCGCCAGTCACTGTTAGGCCACACCCCACGCGCGCAGTTACAGAAGAAGTTGCCGGGCACCCGAAGCTCATGCTCGGAGAGTTGGTGACGTCACCGCGCTCATGAGCGCGCTCAGCGGCAGCGTGGCCGCAGCCTAAGCATGTAAAGAGGGGGGGAAAAAACTCTTTTTAATAAAATAAATAACAAATATAAAGGTAAACGGGATACCTTTAATGGCAAGTTTCTAGGACCACTCAAACATTTACCTGAAGGGGGGGCCTGAGTGATCCCAGGAGCTTGCACTCTTCCTGAACAGCTAGCCATACAAGGAATCCCTTCCAGTTAACTTTTATTACAAAAAAAGCCTTTCTCCCCCCCTGTTCCTTTTCACCTACAACTCCCAGATTTAAAGCCACTTCCTGGAGACACAGGCGAGATGGGAGGGTCTCCCCGGGGGGCTTTAAATCACCCAGACCTCCCACCTGCAGTGCATCCAAAAACCTCCCTCCAATCAGGTGAGACTCTGCCTACACCTTTCCCCAGCAGCCAATAGGCAGCGGCCCCTGGGCCTGGCTGGGTCACGTGAGCCAAATCAAGGCCAGGTAACCTGTGGAAAGAAATACCTGTGACATCACAGGTGGCAGAATGTGTGGGTTTGATAATTGAACGCTCAGCCATTGCTGCGAGGAAGCACTGCAGACACAGGTACATGTATTCTCCTCTCCAGCTCTCCTTCTACCCTGAAAACACCTTTCCACACGGCAATCATTAACCTCTTTGCTGCCAGAGAGGCGTAGCGTTGCTGGGCCTCACTGGCAGCGAAGGGGTTAAAATGATCACCTGCGTTTCCATGCTTTCTCCCCCCCCCCCCCCCCCCCCCCAACCTTTCTCCTTCACGCTCTCGTCCCCGGAACACAGACACACACACACGGGGCTTTTCTTCTGCTCTCGGGAACAGCGAAATGGGTTTTTGTTGTTTGGTTAAACGTAGCGTGTCTCTGACCCGGTTCATTTTGGAGGAGGAACCGGAAAGCCCGATGTCCAACTTTTTTTTTTTTTCGTGGTGTGAGATTCAAACGCGAGTGATTCGCAAAGTCGGAGGAATTGAAAAGCATTAAAAAATTAAAAGCATGCTTGTTTTTTAATGCAGATTTTTAATATCCCTTTCTCCCCCACCCCCTACCCAAATCACTAATTTTGTAAAAATGTTACTTGCCAAACAGTAGACTACTGGTTTTTAATTAACATAATGTGCATTATTCTCACGATATCCTGTGTTTTTTTTTATTTTTGTTAACATTGGTATTCAGGACACCATTTTTTCCAGAAATCCATATTTATTCAAATTTGCATTTTTATTTAATTTTTTAAAATATCTACACTTTATTTTTTTCCCAACCAATACATTGACATCAAGAAACCGCTGCTTCCTTCAACCTTATCTTTCCCAACCTCTCTTGAATGTATATATATTCCCTATTTCTGTGTGCTTCTTATCCTCCTATATACATCGTTTCCCCCCCTTCTCACCGGGACGGGGCGAGGTGTTTGGACTCGGGTGTCTCCTCTCATGTTTGACCTGTGCTTTTGATTCCAGCTGTGCTAATGGCAGCGTCACACAGTGATTCTCTGGTGGTGTTATTTGGGGCAACAGCTGGTGACAATGGGTCTAGATTGGGCTCGGATGAGAGGGAACTCATTCTCTTGGTGTGGCAAGTTGTGGATCTAAGCAGCAAGAAGGTACGGCTAAGGGTTGGTTACCTCTCCTACCAGATGCCCTCGTCCTCCTCCCTCCCACCCCCCCCCCCGG
Organism: Ascaphus truei; assembly: GCA_036426205.1. NCBI lineage: Eukaryota > Metazoa > Chordata > Amphibia > Anura > Ascaphidae > Ascaphus > Ascaphus truei. The sequence continues at coordinate 8,553,932 of CM071580.1, read as the reverse complement.
GCTGTTTTTAGAGGCTGTTCTATTTCAAAAACATCATTATCTGGCCTCTTACGCCGCTTACCCCCTTTGCTGGCAGTGAAGGGGTTACTTCGGTAAACTCGCCGGGCCCGCAGCGGACTTTCCTTGGCTTTGGAGATGGTTTAATACATGGACGGCCAACTCCAGGCCGCAAGGGCCACCAACGGATCAGATTCTCAGGATATCCCTGCTTCAGCACAGGTGGCTCAAACGGAGGCTCAGTCTTTGACTGAGCCACCCGTACTAAAACTGAGGCTGACTGAGCCACCTGTGCTGAAGCAGGGATATCCCTAATACCGGGCCTGTTGGTGGCCCTTGGGGACTGGGGTTTGCTTCACCACAAATACAGTTCACGGTTAATAACACAGGCCTCCTTAAATCTAAAAGCAGCCCTCACCCCCCCCCCCCCCCCCCCAGGGGTGGAACAGCTCCTCACCAGATCAGTCTTTTCCACAAATTAGCCAATAGGCAACACACTTTTTATTTTGTTTTTTATTTTGAGGGTGAATTAAAAACCCCTAAATTGGACTCTCTCTATATTGCACCTGCTCGCTGACGACGTGGTCCCGAATAACACGCCGGCTTCACGCTCCGCCCCAGTGGCGTCTTGACGTGAGACCTTTTTATTATCTAAAGGAAAAAGTCGAGCAAAATTGTAGTAATCGCTCCATTTAGAAAATTTTTATTTTGTTGCCAAATCCTAAATTTGCCGGCGTCTGTTTTAACTAAATAGAAAAGATCCGGCTGATTTTTTTTTAAATTTTATTTTTGAACCGCTAATTCAATATGTACTCCTTAATTTGTAATCTAGAAATATAGACGCCTGTGTTTTTATGTCAAAGAAACCCCGTCTCTTTTTTTAATATATTTTCGAACCGCTTCCAAAAAATAAACGTATATTGCCAGTGTTTGCCGAGGGATAAAATTGCAGCGTGAGTTGCCGGTTGGAATTGGTGAAATGGACTAGTCTGGTTTGGAAGTTGATTCTTTCGTGTGTGCGCTGGTGATGATGATGATGATGATGATGATGAAGACGCGGTTCTTCTTGGTCGTGTTTAAAGACCAGCGGTGTTTTTGTTCCCTCCCCGGTTCGCTATATAGTTGTGTGTTTCAGACAGGAACGTTGCACAAAGCGCTGGTGAAGGCGGATAATTTGGACCTCACGGAAGAATGCCGAGAGGAGACCGGCCTGACGTCCGAGGGGTTAAGCAAAGCGGATCCGTTAGACAGAGTTCTGCAGCAGGTAAAACTTCCTTAGATTCATACATTGTATCACCTGTAAAAACAGTGTATCTGCAGAGTCATGTTGTGCAATTTGATGACAACATGCAGTGTAAAGTGGTACTAAGTATCGCACTTCTAAAGATCCTTTGGTATACCCCATGGAGACGCCTCTTGGTTTCTATGTAATGTAGGGTGACCTGACTCCAGAGTATCCGGGACAGGCTCACACAGTCCTGGGTGTATATGTAATGTAGGGTGACCTGACTGCAGAGTATCCGGGACAGGCTCACACAGTCCTGGGTGTATATGTAATGTAAGGTGACCTGACTGCAGAGTATCCGGGACAGGCTCACACAGTCCTGGGTGTATATGTAATGTAAGGTGACCTGACTGCAGAGTATCCGGGACAGGATCACACAGTCCTGAGTGAATTGTTACCTCCTGACTCTGGTCAGTATTGTGATATATTGTGTGTGTGTGTGTGTGTGTGTGTCTTTTTGAGGTGACACCTACATTTTAAGCAAGTGGAGGGAATCCGTTCCTGCATCCATACCTAGAAGTTACACTTTGATATCTGACCTGGTACAGTCAGGGGAAACTCCTGTCATTGTGTGAGGGTTTACAAAATGTGTCCTGGCCATCATTAACCTATTTATACTGTCTAATACGGGTGTTCCCCACCTTAATAACACTCTGCTCCCCCTGCCTAGAAATGTGTCCCCCGAACCCCTAGTGAATAAACCTTATTGCCGACCCCTCAGACTGTCGCTAACACTGTGTGACCGATCCCAGGCAGTATATAGTGTCCTGAGCACGTGGGGGGGACACACGCTTAATAATCCCCCAAACTGCCCCTCAGTGTGTGCAGGCAGCATTGGGGGGGCGGGGGGTACAGCTGTCACTCACTGCAGGAGCTTCCAAAGTCACGTCCCACAATGCTTTGCTGCTGTGGATGCAAAGCATTGTAGGGAGCGACTTTGGAAAGGGACAGCTACACCCCCCACGCTGAGGTGCCATTTGGGGCCTTACTAAGTGCGCAGTCCCCTCGCTCGGCGCTGTTCAGTGCGCTGCGTACTTATGTTTTCCTGTTTGGTTATTGTAACTTTCTATATTATAAGCGGACAACAGAATCGGCAAATTGTATGGCAAAACAGAAGTATGGCAAAGTGCCTGCATTGTATTGCAAGTGTAATGTGTATTGTGATCCCACAAAGGGTTATTTATTTTTTAACCTGTTCGCTGCTAAAATACAGAACCCCCATTCTTATTATTTTCTCTTTATGATGATTCGTATGAAAACGGGAGGCAGCAAACTCATTACTTCCTGCACCCCCAAAAATATGGCCTGAGCGTCTTCATAAAAGCAGTGGTGCTGGGCCAGGCAGGTTTCCGCAGCTGCCACGCCTGTTCATTTCAGTGGCCGAGCTTTCCGTGTCTCATTTTAATACAATATTTGTGCTCAAAATGGGAAAGTGAGACTCTTCTTGACATAACCCCTGTCAGCTCGCAGGAGTGGAGCTGCTTGGAGATGATGGAGAGCTGTGGTTCTGTGCCACGGGGACCTTCCCTGCTCGTGGGCGCCGAGCAGAGACCGGTTTAGTGGGAGTGAAGTGGCTTGTGAAGCCTCTTGTTGGGGGGGGGGGGGATTAGTTAGCCCCTCCGCCGGCCTGGTTGCATTTGAATGGTGGGAGGGCCCTGTTGTTGTCATGTTGCCGGCACACCCTTTTGTTGGCGTGGCTGGCTCGGCGCTCTTGAAGCTCGCTGGGGCGGAAAAACAGGTTTGGGAGTCTCGCACAATCCCAAAGAAGGGGAAAAATGGCCACGTCGTGAGTGAAAGGCACGTTAATCACCATGAGAATTAACCCCGTCACTGCTGGCAGGCTCTCGCACTGCCGGATACATCTCTGCTCGGTTTGTTTCTATTCCTTACATTTTACTAATGAACCGAGATCTGGACTAAAAACTGCACCTCAAATATCCCCCTCCCCAAGAGACCCCTACTGAAGGTTTGTTTTATTCCCCTCCTGCGTTTAAAAATAACATAAATACTTGTGCGTTTACGCTGCGCGCTGGCAGTGACGGGGTTACGCTTATGAAGCCGGCTGCTTTTCCGAACCAGAATTCATTCACTTTAATGCCCCGGTTTAGATCTATGAATACTTGCCTCTGCGGCGCCCCCTGTCGCCTCTGCGCTGCCCCACCCCCGCCCTGTCGCTCAATAGCTTAACGATAATCAACGTCCCAGAGGGGAAGGATCAGGAGAAGATCGGTTCCCCTGAGTTAGACTCGGAGATGGGAATCGTTGAGCGTGTGTGTGTCGCAGGATACGGCGTCGCGTCGCTTCACGAAACCTTTTTAATCCAGACCCTGAAATAGGGCGTTTGGGTTCCTCACTGGTAAAAGCGAAACCGCGCGTTCAGGGTGGAAATGTGGCGATTTTTGCAAAATGTGCGAAATGCGCAGACCGCAAGGTTAGACTCGCGCCACCCGGAGCCTCCGTTACTGCGCTTATAAAGATGACGCTATTTACCGGAGAGTAAATACACGCTAATGGCGCGATCCTGGAGCTGTGGCGGAGTATGGCGACGTCGGGGGTTTTGGGGTGTTTCCTTGTGTTGGTAATTAGGCGGGAGAGGGCACAGCCGGAGTCTGAAAACGCCTGAAAAAAAGAGCGTTGTCATCATTTTTTTTTTTACATGCCCTCTAACCCCCCCAGACATGGCGCTGTGGAGGGGGAGGGGGAGGGGAGCTGCAGGTTGCTGCTTGTCTGCCTCTACTCTGCGCAGGTGAGGGGGGGGGGAAACACTCCCCCCTCCCCCCCCCCTCCCCCCCGAAACCTGAGTTTAACTCCTAAATAAAACAACCGTTTGTTACAAATCCCTGTTTTCTTGATCTCTGCATTACCGTGGTAACCGGAAGGTTCTGGGCCCTGGAAAGAGACACCGTTCTAGAAGATTCAGAAGTTGTGCCCCCCCCCCCCTCAAAAAAAACCCCCCAGAATGTCATTTCTTCAACTTTTTGGAAAATGGCTAATTCCCCACGATGAAGTTTATCATTCTTTAAGCGCACCTGTTACAAATGATTTACAATGCATCTTTTTAACGGTGAATACCCGTGGAACAAGCCTTGTTTAGGCGCTGGTCTCTGACGTGGGAGCCCTGGCAAATTAAAGAATGGAGACAGCCTCAAGACACCCCAAAAAAATAATATCTATATCTCCCTCCCATTGTAGTACGATCCCCGTATTATTATAAACACTATGTGCGAATTACAACTACCAAAATATTACTGTCCCAAGCGGTAGAAAAATCTAGCGGGCCCGACCCCTTTATAGAGAGACTCTGGGTGAAGCAATCCCTGGCTAGTAAGGGAGGGGTGATAACCTCTCTGGCCTGAGGTGGGGCTGGAGGTCAGGAGGTTAGAAGGCAGATAAGAGGGGGGGATTGGTCAGGCTATTTTGCCTTGTGCCGACCTCTTTCCCTTCATTCACACCTCCAAGAAGCAGCATCCTGAGGGGATGAGGGGCACAGAAGGGTTACTGTGTGAATGTATTTTGTTGTTGATGATAAAACTAAAATCTATGTAAATCTGGGCATGGGATGGGGATTGGCGTGGGATGGGGGGGTGGGGATTGGCGTGGGATGGGGAGTGGCGTTGGTGGGGTGGTGTTGTGATGGGGTGATGTGGGATGGGATTGGCGTTGGATGGGGTGATGGTGGGATGGGGATTGGCGTGGGATGGGGTGGTGGTGGGTGGTGATGGTGGGATGGATTGGCGTGGGATGGGGTGGTGGTGGGATGGGGGTTGGCGTGGGATGGGGGTTGGCGTGGGATGGTGGGATGTGGATTGGCGTGGATGGGATTGGCGTGTGATTGGGATGGGGATTGGCGTGGGATGGTGTGGTGGGATGGGGATTGGCGTGGATGGTGTGGTGTGATGGGGATTGGCGTGGATGGTGTGGTGGGATGGGGATTGGCGTGGGATGGGGTGATGGTGGGATGGGGATTGGCGTGGGATGGGGGTGATGGTGGGATGGGGATTGGCGTGGGATGGGGTGATGGTGGGATGGGGATTGGCGTGGGATGGTGTGGGTTGGCTGGGGATGGGATGGGGATTGGCGTGGGGATTGTGTGTGTGGGATGGGGATTGGCCTGGGATGGGGGGGAGGTGGGATGGGATTGTGGATGGGGGGATGTGGGATGGGATTGGTCTGGGATGGGTGATGGTGGGATGGGGATTGGCGTGGGATGGCGTGGTGGGATGGGGATTGGCGTGGGATGGTGGTGATGGGTTGGTGGGATGGTGTGGATTGGGGGATGGGGATTGGCGTGGGATGGGGTGATGGTGGGATGGGGATTGGCGTGGGATGGTGTGATGGTGGATGGGATTGGCGTGGGATGGTGTGTGGTGGGAGGGGATTGGGCGTGGGATGGGGTGGTGGGATGGGGATTGGCGTGGGATGGCGTGGTGGGATGGGGATGGGGCCTGGGATGGGGGGATGGTGGGATGGGGATTGGCGTGGGATGGTGTGATGTGGGATGGGGATTGGGCGTGGGATGTTGTGATGGTGGGATGGGGATTGGCGTGGGATGGTGTGATGGTGGGATGGGGATTGGTGGATGGTGGGATGGGGATGTGGCGTGGGATGGTGTGATGGTGGGATGGGGATTGGCGTGGGATGGTGTGATGGTGGGATGGGGATTGGCGTGGGATGGTGTGATGGTGGGATGGGGATTGGCGTGGGATGGTGTGGTGGGATGGGGATTGGCGGTGGGGATGGGGATGTGGCGTGGGATTGGGTGGGTGGGATGGTGGATTGGCGTGGATGGCGGGGTGGGATGGGTTGGCCTGGGATGGGGAGGATGGTGGGATGGGGTTGTGCGTGGGATGTGGTGTGATGGTGGGATGGTATGGCGTGGGATGGTGTGATGGGTGGGATGGGGATTGGCGTGGGATGGTGGGATGGTGGGATGGGGATTGGCGTGGGATGGTGTGATGGGGGATGGGGATTGGCGTGGGATGGTGTGATGGTGGGATGGGGATTGGCGTGGGATGGTGGGATGGGATTGGCGTGGGATGTGTGGATGTGGGATGGGTGATTGGCGTGGGATGGTGTGATGGTGGGATGGGGATTGGCGTGGGATGGTGTGATGGTGGGATGGGATTGGCGTGGGATGGGGGGATGGTGGGATGGGGATTGGCGTGTGTCACAGCCGGGCGGCTGCGGACGGGTCAGTTTTTGCCCAGGTGGGTATTTGTAGGGTGGTTGTTTACAGGCGGTGGTCCTGTCCAGGTGCGGTGGCTGAGGGGGGTTCTCCTATTAATTACTGTGGGGGGTTCTGGAACCCAGAGTGCTTACTGGGTCAGGAGCGGCGGTCTGCATGATTCGGGGGTCACTGGTTTGGGGTTACTTGCTGACCAGGTCCAGGGATGTGGTATATGGTTAATAAAATGGTTGAGGTGTCTGGTTATTGGGGTTTTATCGTTGCACAGGTCATGGAATTGAAGGGTTCGTAGGTCAAGGGCATTTGGTACCGAAACATCAAATCTCTAAGGCCGGGTTGGCCAACGCCAGTCCTCAAGGGCAGGTATTGGGGATATCCCTGCTTCAGCACAGGTGGCTGTCTGACTGTGCCACCTGTGCTGAAGCAGGGATATCATGAAGATCTGTTGGGTGGAGCTGGAGTTGGCCACTCCTGGTCTAAGGTGTCAGCTTGCTATATTTTGTATCAATTAGTAGTATTTTGATATTTAGTTATTCTTTGGTTTGTTTTTACCTATTTTAATATTGATTATTTTTATTACATTGTGTTGAATATTTTGGTGGCTGCCTTCGTTACTCTGTTCTTTGATTATTTTAGTGCTGTTACGGGGGGGATTGAGAGAACGCGTCTCTTTAAAACCTCCTGTCGAATCAATAATAAAAAAATGCAGACTTTCTCCGTTTCCCTAGTGTGGGTTCTGCGATGAAACGCTCGTCTTTGTGATCATTCGTATCTTTGCTGGAAGCCATTTTTAAAATCTCCATCTACAATTATCAGAAAAACAGGCTCGTTTATTATATATAGCCATCTAATCTATCGAGCCATTTAACCTGTCGCGCTATCTAATCTGTCGAGCTATTTTAAAGGAACAGGATGGTATTGGATCACACACTTTTGTTTATAAAATTGTAAGAAAAGGCCAATAAAACCTAAAGACGTTATAATGGGATAAATGCAGACGCAGGGAATAACTCTGCACTGGGGCCTGGTCCTAGATTGATGGGGCACGGACATTATCCCGTTAAATAATGGGTTCACCTGTGCCCGCCTGGACCTGTTCCCCCAATGTGTGAGCTGCATCAGATTTAACCCCTTCAGCGCTGTATGTTGCTGGCACTGGAAGCCGTGTCATAACCCTTTGGACGCCCAATGTCTCGCGGCCTTGTGCCCTGGTCCCCGAGCGCCGTCTCTCCGCCTGACCCCCTGTGTGCAGGTGGGAAACAATGGCTGCACAGTCTGGCTGCTTATCTTGTTATCACATGGTCGGGTTACCGGCTTCACCTGCATGCAAATGTCAGGTAACTAGAAATGTGAGCATAAAGCAGGGACTTCTGGGGCACCTGTGGGGGCTTGCTAGGGGTCCTGCACCCCTCTTCTCTTCCGCCCCCCCCCCCTGGCCTCATACGGGACCCCCCCTCCCCGGTCTCACTAGGGGACCAGCTGGGGGCACCTGTGGGGGCTTGCTAGGGGTCCTGCACCCCCTTCTCCTCTTCCGCCCCCCCCCCTGGCCTCACTAGGGGACCCCCCCCCACCCCACCCCCGGTCTCACTAGGGGACCGGCTGGGGCACTGTGGGGGCCTGCTAGGCCCTGCACCCTCTTCTCCCCTCCCCCACCCTTCCCACCTGGGCCTCACAAGGGGACCGGCCCCCCACCACCCTGCTGGGGGACCTAGGGGGGCCTCGCTGTGTGTATGGGACGTTTCTGTCCTACCGCAGCCCCCACGGTCTGTGAAAGCACTCAGCAGTTTACCGTCCCAGGGAAACGCGCCTGTGACAAATTCTTTTTGTGTTCCATACGCCTCCCAAATCGCTGTAGGGTCCTGGTCCCTAATGACAGCCGCGTGTACGTTGTATTTTCTGTGGGGTTTCACTCTGTGCTTTTGGAGTTTAAGAAATAAAATATTTTAACGAGGGTGAAGGTGTTAGATGGCTGAGTGCTTTTCCCCCTGCTAATCTAATCCACCAGGGATTTAAATGCTGTGCAGTCTGGGAATATTACACCCCTTATCTCCCTGAGCAAAGCTCCTCCCTATTCTGATTGGGTACTGTGCTGTACAACCCTAACCCCAAGAGCTTACAATCAAACACCGACACGCTCGCTTTCCCCAGCACCACCATAAAGTCGCACTCGCTGCGGCCGCCTCTGTAAGACTCCCTATTAGTGCGTGGTGACTTTATCCATCCCTGTATATGGGGCACTTGGCCTATGAGCTGACACTCTAGGTCTCGGCTTGTGCTGGTCAGTGACACGGACAGCCAGAGCTCTGTCCTTGCGAAGGCTGCAGGGACACTGCCCTATTAACCCCATCACTGCCAGACGAGCCAGCCGCCCCCTGGCTGGGAAGGGGTTAATGGTGCAGTTCACAGCTATGTGGCGTGTTGTGGCGGCGTGGCGTGTTGTGTTGGCGTGTTGTGTTGGCGTGTTGTGTTGGCATGGCGTGTTGCCATGTTTATACTTTCACTTCTGTGGCAAATGATGGTGGGATTAGGTGTTGCATGGCTGACTGCTTTCACTATACTATTGCCCCTGTGTCTATGAGGCTGGGGGCAGTTGCCCTCTGTGACCCCTCCTGGAAGCTGCTGTGAGCCTGTTGGGGCAGATCCTGCGCTCTCGGCATGTCTAGTGATGATCCTAAATCAGAGACCCCCCCCCCCCCCCTGCCCCAGGGGTGCAGGGAGGTCCCAGGAATGTGTCCCAAAAATGCACCGCTGTATAGAGCGGTACAAAGTATCACTGAATGATGCGACACCACGCACATGAAGCACATGAAGTCGGGGAGTCGTGTAGTATGGGTGACAGGCGTCCTGTGTGAAGACCCAGCCCACAATGCAGCAACAAACCCCCCCCCCCCCCTCCTCCTCCCCACCCAAATCCGGCTCATCCTGTTCTTCACATGTGCTGCTTAACCTGTTCCCTGCCGGAAAGAGGCCATGTCTTGTGTATAGCTAATAATACATTCATTAGCGGGGGATTCGGAACCTGTCTGGGCTCTCCTGTGAGTTCTGGTCCCACCCGACATACATTGGTGATACGTGTCATAGAAAGCGCTCAGCAGTGCAACACCTCCTCTGCTCTTAACGGCGGCTCCGGTTCTTTCCAGACGCGTTGGGCAGCTTTATACTGATCCAAGGGGCAAACGTGTGTCTGTGTCTGTGTCTGTGTCTGTGTCTGTGTCTGTGTCTGTGTCGCGCGCTGATTGGGGTATGGAGTAACGTGCTGAGGCGGTGTCCGTGCCACGGTTTTGAGGGTATGGAGTAACGTGCTGAGGCGGTGTCCGTGCCACGGGGATGTGGACGTCTCTAGGATCGCCGGACGGTTTTCCCCAGCGATGATGATATTATTATTATTATTATTATTATTCTGTCTCTGGGAGAATAATTACAATGTTTATAGTGACTTTGCTGTAATTGGGTCTGCAGATTTTATTAGAAAGCAGACGGGTTTGGTGTGGCCAGTCTGTGGGGCCAGTCTGTGGGGCCAGTCTGTGGGGCCAGTCTGTGGGGCCAGTCTGTGGGGCCAGTCTGTGGGGCCAGCCGTGGCCCGAGTTGAAGGGACCATGCCTTGTCCCCGGATCTCGCCTGTGTCTACATTCCCTGTCAATATTTGATGTGTCACAAAGGACCCGGCCGCTCCCTGCCGCTCTGACAGGCTCCGATATCCCGATATCCCATTAATGGCGCGTTTACGTCCACGCTGCGGCATCGTCCATCACTATGGTCATTCTGTTAGACTTTCCCCCGTTATTTCCCCCGTTATTTCCCCCGTTATTCCCCGTCTCTCGGAAAGACCTTCTCCAACCGTTCTCTTCCGGGGACTTTTTAAAAAGTGCCCAATTCTGTGTAATGGGTGAAACCTCGAACCTCTAACCCAGCGGTGGGGCAACTCTCGTCCTCAAGGGCCACCAACAGGTCAAGCTTTCAGGATATCCCTGCTTCAGCACAGGTGGCTATCGAAGACTGAGCCACTGATTGAGCCACCTGTGCTGAAGCAGGGATATCCTTAACCTGACCTGTTGGTGGCCCTTGGGTACCCGAGTTGTCCACCCCTGCCCTAGGGATAGAGCGTACGTGTTTATCGCCGAGCAGTCTCCGTGTGTTTATTTAGTGTGGGTGAGTAAGAAAGGTGTGTTCCTTTACTACCTACAGGTACAGTATGCACAGGTGAGAGGTCTGGAAATATTAATCAGCCGTGTTTATCTTCCAACAGCCAAGGGATAGGACGAGCTGTTAACCCTTCTACCACCCCTCTCCTGAGGCACTTTAGTAGCCAATTAGAACCCGGGGAAAGAAGGGGTCTGGTTCTGGGGGGGGAGGGGGGCACAAGTGAGATTTCGGGGGTGTTACGTAGAAATGTTCCATTCAAAAGTGTCTTATTTTGTCTTCAGAGTGAGCACCTATTGAAGTGTAAGAGTGGGATCCCTAAAATGTGTGAGACTCGCTAAACCGTATTGACATGTGTGTAATTATATAGGGTTTAGCGGCCTTCAAACTGTGACACTCGCACGGACTCACCTTCTCCCCACTCGTCACTTATTTGGGGCTGATAAATGTCCGGAACTTATAGAAAGAGCAGCTAAAAGGGTGTGTGGTGTGGTGTGTGTGTGTGGTGTGGTGTGGTGTGTGTTCCAGTTGTAACAATCAGACCCCACAAAATGACACCCTAATACGGGCTGGTGTCAGTAGCTGTGGTATCTGTCGCTGATTTTCCGGCATTCTGACCCTAAAGCGGCGTGTTGGGTCTGAGACGGCACTGCGTCAGTTTGTGAGCTGCTCCAGCATCTTATTAAATTGCGTAAGCGCACATTACAGGGGGAGTGCTGCGGGGCTGAGTGCTTTTGCTGTGTAGTATCGGAGGCGCAGGTCGGTGAGCACGCTGCACACAGGCGTGACCCCAGGCTAGAAAGCACATTTACACAGGTATGTGGGAGGGACCGTGCCAGGTGTGTGCAGAAGCCCCGGAAGACTTTAACCATTACACTGCTGGGCCAATTTCTCTGGCCTACAAATTCAGCCCCGGAAAATGAGCTGGTCTCCCACTGTCTGTAGTGCCTGAATGGAACATTCTAACAAGTGGCTGAAAGGTGTGGGGGTGGGTCATTCTGTCTCCACAGCAACGCTCTGCACCAATCGTGTTCTGAGCTGAGCTCGGAGCACCTGTTGCAGTGAGATAAGAATTTCCTTAACTGGAGCAGGATGCTGCGTTCCGATTGGTTAAGGCCCCAGGACAATGTATAGTTTATAACAAAAGACAAATATCCAATACTACATCCAATGTGACACAATACATAGTTAAATACTTCAATGTTAGTATTCTCATGAGTAAGGGTCATTTAGTTAAACCCTTTGGCCAAAGCGTTCTAAGCCTGCTGCTGGGTTCTGGGGTTAGAGATTGCTGGGATTGTGTGTGTGTGTATATATATATATATATATATATTATTATTATTATTATTATTATTATTATTATTCCCGCAGCTGTACTCTCTGCGCTTTACACATCTTTTGGGTTTAAATATCACCTCTATGCTGACGACACACAAATTTACCTTTCAACCCCCGACCTTCACCTGCTGTACAGACCAAAGTTTCTGAATGTCTCTCTGCTATATCATCCTGGATGGCCCTCCGACGCCTTAAACTCAACATGGCAAAAACAGAGCTCCTCATACTTCCTCCCAAACATGGCCCTGCTACCTCCTTCCACATTACTGTTGGAAATATGATCATTCACCCAGTAGCCCAAGCACGCTGCCTAGGGGTCACACTTGACTCCTCTCTCACATTATTCTCTCGCATTCAAAACGTTTCTAAAACCTGTCGCTTTTTCCTCCGCAATATAACAAAGATACGCCCTTTCCTCTGTTGCTCGACTGCTAAAACTCTGACTCAGGCCCTCATTCTCTCCCGTCTCGATTACTGTAACCTCCTGCTGTCCGGCCTTCCTGCCTCTCACCTGTCTCCCCTACAATCTATCCTTAACGCTGCTGCCAGAATCACTCTACTCTTTCCTAAATCTGTCTCCGCATCTCCCCTGCTGAAATCCCTCTCCTGGCTTTCGATATAAATACCGTATCTCACACTCATTTCTCCTCCTCACTTTTAAAGCTTTACACTCTTCTGCCCCTCCTTACATCTCAGCCCTAATTTCTCGTTATGCACCATCCAGACTCTTGCGTTCTTCTCAAGGATGTCTTCTTTCTACCCCCTTTGTATCTAAAGCCCTCTCCCGCCTTAAACCTTTCACTGACTGCCCCGCACCTCTGGAATGCCCTTCCCCTCAATACCCGACTAGCACCCTCTCTATCCACCTTAAGACACACTTGCTTAAAGAAGCATATGAGTAGCACCGTGGATAATCCTGAACACACGTTACATAAAGCTTGGCCCCCTGCAGACGCACTTACCAGAACTCCCTCCTACTGTCTCTGTACGTTCTCCCTACCTACCAATTAGATTGTAAGCTCCTCGGAGCAGGGACTCCTCTTCCTTAATGTTACTTTTATGTCTGAAGCACTTATTCCCATGATCTGATATTTATATTTGTTATTTATATGATTACAACATGAATTACTACTGTGAAGCGCTATGTAAATAAAGACACAATACAAGAGACATCGCAACAAATAAGATCAGACAATAGGAAAGGAAATCCCTGCCCCGGAGAGCTTACAATCTAAGTGGTACTGTATCATTTCTTCCTCCCCTTGCAGTTCACGCAGATTGTGTACTCGGACCTGCGAGCTCTGGGCAGAACTTCTTACACTCTCTGCACCAATGGACAACTTCTCCTGCGCCAGGTTCTGCACCCAGAGGCTTCCAAAAAGGTAGCGTTTCCCCCTCCCCCCTTATAATTGGGCGTTTGTCCCTGCACACTTCTTATTTATACGGTTTAAGAAAGCAAAGCAAGTCAAATCGGAGGGAGGCGGCGGGAAGCGGGCCGGGGAGGGAGGCGGCGGGAAGCGGGCCGGGGAGGGAACCGGGCCGGGGAGGGAGGCAGCTCGTCCAAGTGCTTGAACGCCCTTGACCAGTTCTCCCACTTCAGAGACCAGTATTTTCTAACTTTTTTTTTTTTTTTTTTTTTTTCTTCTCTTGCACATTGTATTTCTCTGCTATCGCAGAATTTCCTCCTGCCGGACGGATTCTATTCCTTTTATGACCTGGGCAAGGAGTTTAACGAAGCGTGTCCGGATTCTGCCGCCGTGAAGGAAGAAACCATCAAATCCATGGCGGATTGTATCCTTGGCGCGGAGGGAGGGGGTCAGCGGGTCACGGCATGTACCTCGGACAGCCTGTGTATATCGTCTTATTCTGGGTGTGTGAACCTGACCCCATATAGGCTGTACTCGTAATATTGCCCCGCCAGCACACAGAGGGTTAATGGTTCGCTCCCCTGCCGGCCCCTTCCGAATAATATGACCACACCCTCTAATTTTATATCTGGACATGCTGTTCCAATCTAATGTGGGGTTTCTGGGTCACGGGGAAGAATTTGTTTATCCTATTGCAATCCACGGATTACGTATCTGCTTCTGGACGAATCCGGTAACCGCCGCGCCCAGCCACACCTCGCCAGTGGGCGCCCCCCCCATCCGTACAGCATTTTAAAAGGGGCAATTTGCGACTATTTGCCGGGATGAGAAGTGGTGGGGTATTTGGGGAATTGCACCTTTTTAGGGGATAAAGTCCCTTTACTAACAAGACAGTTATGGAGATTGCGGTGGATGACGCAGATAACGACTTTGGCGTCTGGCAGGTGACCGCCATGGTGAATATCGTCCTGACTCTCCTGCTGGAGCCGTACAGTAAGTGAAGTAGATATATTTCGTTAATGGCTCCGCACACCATATTATACCGGAAGGAAAAAAGGAATTCTAAATGCATTTTATTTGAATATTCAGAATACACTAGTGGAAACAGAATTTATTTAATGTGTTGTATTTATTATTTAATAGTGTATTGTTTTTACTATGTATTATATTCTTATGCATGGTCTTATTATATTATATATTTAGATTGCGCACCGAGGTTTGTTAGAACTGCTGTAGGATTTGGCACGTCACAATACTATATCGCTGGCGTTTGTATAGAAGTCCGTCTCTGTGCGATTCGCGGTGCTTGTTTCCAGTGATACATCCAGGCCCCCGTGTGTTTTTGGGGACGCTTTTCACCGATGCGTTTTATTTTCTGCAGGTCACACTTTTTTCGGCCCGGAGACTGTCAAATATAAATATGAAACGGGACCCTGGTAAGTGACGTATTTAACCTTTTTTTTTTTATATACGCTCCATGAATTTGGGCAATAATAACCTGCGTTACCTTGAACACAAACGTTTCTGCAGCAATTAATGTTCTATGAATGTAACTGAACATCTGTCTTGTTAACCTACATACCGCGATATAAGGCTGAGATTATAGTGGGCGCGTGTGCCACGGAGTGAATGTCGTCGCACGCGCCCGTCGCCCGCACGATGGGTGAACTGAGAGCTTCCAGCGAATTGCGGAGGCGTGGCCAGATGCGTCACCAGGTTGGTTAGCCCTCATTGGCTGAATCACTCATGTGACGCAGCCACCGCGCGAATAGACGAAATCTGCCTTTTTTTTTTAAATCGGCCACGTGGTCGCTCTGCATCGCTCGCACTATGGGCGTCCTCATAGCGGTCCTGCATTTTGTTCACGACGCGAGCGCCATCGCACCCGCCGTCGCGCACACTATAATCTCGGCCTTTGGCAGTGTGTCTCTGTGGAACAGGTCTCTGCAAAGCTTCGCAGGCCTCTGTATACTTCTATTCCTTTTTATTTACAATATTGCTTATAGTTTGTGTGACATCATCCTGTGTTTTAAATTTTTAGTTTTTTATTGTAGGTCATTTTAAATATGGCCGCCGCTGTGATTAGTTGTTTACGGTTTGTGGCAGCCACACCATAAAAAGCAAACGGATACGTGGCAGAATTGGAAAGGGTCCGGTTATTTAGTGGCACTTGGGGGGGGGGGGGGGGGGAGAGAACCCCCCTGCTGTGAGTGACAGGTGCTCTGCCCCCACATATGTTGCCTCTTATCCTAATTGTAGCATGTGTAGTATTTCCTCGTTCCACGTGGCGCTGGTGAAGAGTAAACACACCGCGGGATTAATAAGTAACTGCTCTCGTGTATTACACCGCGGCCGATCTGTTCCCCTCTCACTCCGAAGCCGCGTTGCAAACGGAACGGGCGATTATTAGTTGTGTCCTGTTTCATTTCGGTTACTCTGTCTGGACACACAAGCAACAACGAAATATTAATAATATTAGAACAAAACGGGCTGTTCGTAAAGAGATTATCCAGCAACAAACCAACGTGGAACATACAATCGTTGCTAATTAATTCGTTCTTTCCTTAATGACTCATATTTTTCCAGATTTATAAATTAAAAATAACTTTAGCTTTCTAATTTAAAGAAGCAATATCCTACGTGTTTTATTTTTAAACTAAAACTGTTCTGTAGTATTAGATAATACGTGCTACTTTTTGTTTCTTGTTTTTTGTTTTAATCCACTATTAATATACTGAGCATCCTGTGATTTCTCTAGCAGGCTTTAGCTCACCTCCCCAGCAGTGCAAGATCTTTGCAACACTTTCCTGTTTTGGATAATTTGTTGCCAATGTTCCCATCAGTTTGAGTTGCAATCTGTAACAATAGATAAGGGTGCCTTGGTAATAAGAATACATTGGATCTGCTGAGTTACACTGACTGAAGGATTGATTGCAAAGGCAGCCATTTAATGAACCCTGGAAAACAGGATCTTTGGTTCTCAAATGATCGATCAGCAGATTTTCGTTTTCAATAAAGGTAATCAAAGGCGGCATATATCACAACAACAAAAATATTTATTTAGTTTTAAGTGCCGCTTGGATTGCCTTAGCCGTTGAAAAGTTTTGCCTTGCTGGGCCGTCACTGGGAAGTGTCGCATGGGTGAGCGCTCCCACGCCTGGGGTGTTGGGGTGTTTTTCATGGTGTCCCCAGGTGTCTGACTCTGCGTTTTCCTCCCTCTGCAGCAGTAAATCGGAGCTGGTGGACAGCGAGACGGTTATCCGTGCCCGTGGCTTACCGTGGCAGTCCTCTGACCAGGACATCGCTCGCTTCTTCAAGGGGCTCAACATCGCCAAGTAAGAGGTCCAATTCCCCCGTCCCCCATCAGGGAGACAGGTGGGAGCCTTGGGCCGCGATTTATAGTGGCCACGGCGGCGCACGCCAAAACAATTACCTGCATTCCGTGAAGGGGCACATAAAGCGCGCGGGGGCGTGACGGAGAGGCAGAATCCTCCATGCGATGGCCGCGTGACGTCGGCGTCACGTGAAGCGGTTCAGACAATCCTGGGGAACCGCTCGCGTGACGTCACGGCACACGCCCCCTCTTGCCTCCTGCCTAAAGTGCAGGTTTTGCTCGAGTGACGTCGCGGGCGCGCGCCCTGCTGCGGCCACTATAATCGCGTCCTTAAATGTGTGGATGTGACCAAAAGTGGTTTGCTCTCTTTCCCCAAGATACCTGGGAAATGAGCTTATCTGCATATGCAAATTCGCTTATTTCCCAGCTGTGCTCACCGATCTCTCTCTCCCCGAGTTGTATAGATGAATGTTTTGGGGGAGATGGGTAATCTGCTAAATGAGTCCCCCCCCTCTCTGTGCGCTCCCGAGCAAAAACATTATTTCAGGGTCTTAATTAAAAAGTTCATCATATGAAGGTAGTGGGGGGGCTCCAACAGTCCTGGAATGATTTTGCATCTTATCCATAAGTGAATCCTAAAGGTGTGGCTGGTCTATGAAGTGGGTGTACTGTGAGTGATAAAGCACCGTGTTGTGTGAAACGCGTAGGAGGGTTCAAACCTTTTTTGTTTTGTATGTGTTTTTTTTATTCGCTGGTCTCCCTGGGCATTGCGCTGCCGTGTGCATTTTTTTTGCATACTTTGTTGCTGCTGGGATCTTAATTTAAAAAGGTTTTGGCGCGATGCGGCTGCAAAAAATGTTCGCGCCTCAAAAAAATAAAAAAAAGGCACATTTCGCCACTCGCGAACTTGCCCGAAACTTTTTGCACATCCCCCAGCGGTGCCTGAAACAGGAATATTATAGGGGGTGCAAATACCTCACCCGCCGCGCCGTGCGGAGCCAGGAAATCCTCTCCTGCGCAGAATGGGTTAATAAGATTTCCATGAATAACGGAGGAAATAATAATCTGTAACACTGGGAGCGTTACAAGTCCGACCTTCTTAAGCTGAAAGGTCGCGTTATGACTTAAACGGGTGTGATTAGCTCTGGACGGTAATGATTATTCTACGTAATGTCGTCTCTCCCCGTCGTTCCCAGGGGCGGCGTCGCTCTGTGTCTGAACGCGCAGGGCAGGAGGAACGGCGAGGCGCTCGTACGCTTCGTAAACCCCGAGCAGAGGTGCCTGGGTCTGGAGCGGCATAAACATCACATGGGGAGTCGGTATATAGAGGTAACGGGGCTTTAATGTGGCGTTTTGGGCACTGCAGGGAGTGGGAGACCATGAAATGAAAGTTGAAAGCGTCGCCTCGGCGAGCGTAATGTGGGGGTGATTTGGTGTGAATGTCCTACTAAAGTCTTGAGGGCAGGGGTGGCCAACTCCAGTCATCAAGGGCCACCAATAGATCAGGTTCAGGATATCCCTGCTTCAGCACAGGTGGCTCGATCTTGATCGAGCCACCTGTGCTGAAGATGGGAATCCTTGAACCTGGCCTGTTGGTGGCCCTTGAGGACTGGAGTTGGCCACCCCATGCTGTAGGGTTTGTTTGGTGCATTCTTTTATGAACCGACTTGTAAGGTCCTCTTGTTTTCTCGTCTTCTCCACAGGTTTACAAAGCAACAGGTGAAGAGTTTCTAAAAATCGCGGGAGGTGAGTCATAAACGTATGTTCGGCCCCAGAAGTAATGGCAATAATGGTGATGCCAACCTAGCACCTTCACACAACACTGTCCTCCTTCCAGGGACGTCCAATGAAGTCGCCCAGTTCCTGTCCAAGGAGAACCAGGTGATTATCCGAATGAGGGGTCTCCCGTTCACGGCCAGTCCGGAGGAGGTGCTCACCTTCCTGGGTCCCGAATGTCCGGTCACCGGGGAGAAGGAGGGGCTGCTGTTTGTGAAGTATCCGGACGGGCGGCCCACGGGAGACGCCTTTGTGCTGTTCTCCTGCGAGGAGTACGCTCAGCAGGCCCTGAAGAAGCACAAGGAGATCCTGGGGAAGAGATACATCGAACTGTTTCGGAGCACGGCTGCCGAGGTGCAACAGGTGAGCACCACGGGGGACCACGAGAAGTGGGAGAGCAAGGGGGGCCATGAGGAGAGTCGGGTAGACATATGGGGGAACATGAGGAAGGGGGAGTGCCAGGGAGGAGGTATGGGGAAGCACGAGAGGTAGGTGGAGGAAGATGGCATGGGGAGACCACCAGATAGAGAGGAACACATGGGTGGTGGGGAGGGAGGGGAGGGGAGTAAGGGAGACTTCATTGGGACAACAAAGGAGGAGAGTATGGGGGGGGGGGGTTGGGGATGAGGGAGGAAGGCTTGAAACAAGTGAGATGGAAAGCGGACATGTTGGTAACAACTAGAAAGTGTGTGTGTGTGTGTGTGTGTGTGACACTGTGTGTGTGTGTGTGTGTGACACTGTGTGTGTGTGTGTGTGTGTGTGTGTGTCTCACAATATTTCTCTGATGCCCACAGGTGCTGAACAGATATATGTCAACCCCTCTCATCCCAAACTTTCCTGCCCCCCTCATCCCTGTCCTGCCCCCTCACTACCCTCTGGGCTCCAGCAGCACCAGGGACTGTATTCGCCTGCGGGGGCTCCCGTATACCGCCGGCATTGATGACATCCTGGAGTTCATGGGCGATTCCACGGGGGACATCAAACCCCACGGAGTACACATGGTCCTAAACCAGCAGGTAACGTGCTGGCACTGCCCTCGGGGGTGGGGGTAAGGGGCAGCTCCCTCGGGGGTAAGGGGCAGCTCTGTAAATCCGACTACCTGCGAGTGAGACGCCCTCTTAAACTAAAGAGAGAGGGCAAAACGTCCAACTTCCCAAAATGTGGTGAAGATTCGGACATGCGCGGCTTAAGTGATCGTCTGAAATCCAGCTATGCGGGTCCCGGCGATCTCCTTGATAATGACTCGCCCGTATTTTTTGCAAATACTAAAAAAAAGTAACTAGTTCGCAAGTTATATCGTGTTAAAATAAAACTAAAGTGTGAGATGAACAGATCTCTGCTCTCCGGTCCCCTGCTTTCTATCCGTTCTTCCCTCATCTCTGGCTGACTCCTGTACGGGTTGCCCCCTCTTCTTGGGTCGCTCCTCATCACTCTCTCTCACCCTCTCTCTCACCCTCTCTCTATTCTCTCTCTCTCACTCTCTCACTCTCTCTCTCTCACTCTCTCACTCTCTCTCTCTCTCTCTCTCTCACTCTCACTCTCACCCTCTCTCTCACTCTCTCTCTCACTCTCACTCTCACTCTCTCGTCTTGTTCTCCGCCTCAGGGCAGGCCTTCAGGTGACGCGTTCATCCAGATGAAATCCTCCGATCGGGCCTTCCTGGTGTCTCAGAAATGCCACAAGAAGATGATGAAGGATCGCTACGTGGAGGTTTTCCAGTGCTCGGGGGAGGAAATGAACTTTGTGTTAATGGGCGGCACCTTAAATCGTAGTGGCTTATCCCCCCCGCCATGTAAGTTACCATGTAAGTGTGCGACCCTCTGCTCTCCTCTGCTACATGCTGGTACTGTGGTAGGTGCTGCCC
This sequence comes from Ascaphus truei, assembly GCA_036426205.1. Classification (NCBI taxonomy): domain Eukaryota; kingdom Metazoa; phylum Chordata; class Amphibia; order Anura; family Ascaphidae; genus Ascaphus; species Ascaphus truei. The sequence goes on along the minus strand of CM071580.1, from coordinate 8,533,646 downwards.
GCGCTCTGCGCATAGTTGCCAACTTTAGGGGGAAATGTCACTCCAAACCCAAGCTGGCGAAGTGTGGGTAAAAGCGGTGTGCGGAGGGGCAAGACGTGGGCAAGCCCCAAAATACTCTGTGCAAACGGGGTCATGTCACCCTTCAATTTATACCCTCCCCCATTCAATGCAGGAGGCGTCGGCGATGTGTTGGTGACACTGAAGGGTTAACTAAATCCCACACAGTAAAGCTCTTCCGCTGTCCCCTTCTGCGCCGATGACTGTCCCTGTCTGTCTCCGTCCCCCGCTCCTTTTCATTGTATGTATAATGTTATATATATATATATATACTGCCAGTGGACACGGCGCTTTACTAAATAACAATACAAGTGCACGCAATGAGAAGCGGGACAGGAGACTGGCAAAGGGAAGCCCTGTGCCGAAGAGCTTACAATCTGTGTCGTAGTGGGAGGGAAAGTGCGTTCTGAAGGTGCAGTCACAGAGGTCAAGCGCATCTGGGTCAGTTGCAGAGGCTTATATCCTGTAATAAGGTTCTAATTGTGAGTCCGCCCCTCTGGCCGCGCTCTGTGCCCCTCTGGCCCCCCTCTTTACTGCCACGCTTGGGTTGACGCGGGAGGATGGGAAGCTGCCGGCATTTTATGGCGGCCCCAGGAATTTCCGGCAGAGTTGGCAACTATGACCTGGTGACCTTGGACCATCGCCTCTCTGCAGCGAGCTTGGACTTCCGCGGGTGGGGGAGGGGTGGGGGAGAGAACGTGGCCAGCGGTTATGGTCGTCCTGACTATTTTAGACGGGGCTCGTTAAACCGTGAGGTGGGGGGGGGGCTGTCATTGATTTTCTCGCGGTGTGCTTCCTGGGCGCGCGGTTTCCGCAGCTTTGCCTTCTTCCTGCCGCGGAGCAGCTTGGGAACGCGGTATATTGAGGGTCGTGGTGTTGGTGGGACCTGCCTCGTGTGGCGCACGGGATTCCTGGGAGAGACGCCGTCCGCGGCTCCCTAACCACGACGCGGGCGCCATTAACCCTACAAACGGTTACGTTAGGCCAGTGTTTCCAGGTGTACAGAGACCCTGATACTTTGCATCGCTGGGGCGGGGCGCTGGTAGCAGAGTGCCTAATCCGCGGGGAATTTAACCATTTATATGCCGGCGTTGGGTTTCCGAAGAGACCCCTCGGAGAGGAACGTTTTTGGAAGTTGAGGGAGGATGTAATGATTAAGCAGAGATAAGAGGGGTACTGAACCGTGGCTTCTGATTGGTTAACTTCACGTGCCGTAACCCCCTCAATGTGTTTCTGGTACTAAAGGGGTTTTTGATGCCCCCCCCACACCCCTAATCTCTCCCCTGTCTGCATCACCATCAGGTCTCTCCCCACCAGCCTACGCCGCCTACCAAGCCGCGGCAGTGATGCCGGCGGAAGCCGCCGGGCTTTACCCGTCGCCTGGGCTCTTATCCACAAGGAGCGGCCAGACCATGGGTCAGCCGACCATGGCGTTTTACCCCGCCCAAGCCACGCAGCTGTACATGAACTACACGGCCTATTACCCCAGGTACGGGGGGCAGCCGTGTGCGTGCCGGGTATATCTTTCAGGGGAACCCACCCGGGATACAGAAAAAGCAGTGGTACTGGGGTTCAGTGCGTGTCCCTGCACTCTGCTGGGGGGGGGGGGGTATCTTTTTTTGGGGGTTGGGTGTTTTAATTAGAGATATTGGTTGCCGCTTTCAAATGACACTCCCAGTCGCCCCCCTCCTGCTGTCGCCAACAGAGGGGAGGTGTCAGCGGGACGCAGAAAATGGCGGCACACAGAGGGGACCATGAAACCCATTGGCTGGATCATCTTGTACATTCTTAATATGAAACTGTTCTAATCCCGCATGGAAACATCCGGATGATGGGTCTTGGAGGGAGTTACATGGTGCACAGATTATAATGAGATGTATCACATTCTGCGTCTCTGCCCCAGCTTGCACCTTGGGGAGAGTCAGTAGGAGGAGTTGGGGAGGTGTTACATGGTGCACAGAATATAATGAGATGTATCACATTCTGCGTCTCTGTCCCAGCTTGCACCTTGGGGAGAGTCAGTAGGAGGAGTTGGGGGGGAGTTACATGGTGCACAGATTATAATGAGATGTATCACATTCTCTCTGGGGACAGAGGAATGAGGGAGGAGGAGAGAGGATGGGGGAAAAAGAGAGGAGGGACAGAAAGAGGAGGGATGAGGGAGGGGATAGAATGAGAGAGGAGGGAGAAAGAGTAAATTAATATGCAGGACTAAGGATAGTTTGATTTATTTAGAAATTTTTGCCCATTGGTGGAAATGACAAACTGTTTTTCACAGAATAAAAAACACAATAAAGGTACTTAATACTGCGAGTATCACCTGTAAATTATTACTTCAAATATCACCTGTATACAGCGACGGATTTTCCACCCCTAGGCACTAGCTGTATACTGCAGCCTTCTATTTCCTTTTGGAACCCCAACATCAAATGACGCTGCAGACGTCCCAACACCCTGCATTGCGTTGCCATGGTAACATTGCCATAGAGATAGAGGGCGGTAGTACGGAGGCGGCCGATGCAGGCAGGTGCCTTCCCATTAGGCCTGATAAGCCGGAGAGCGCGGCAAATGCATATGGGGTGGACATTTTTGCCACACGGGCCTAATGGTAATCCACCACTGCTTGTATATTATTACTGTGAGTATCACTTGTATGTATGTATGTCTTTATTTGTATAGCGCCATAAAATGTACATAGCGCTACACAGTAGTAATACATGTCATATAAATAACAAATATAAATAACAGATCATGGGAATAAGTGCTTCAGACATACAGTAAAAGTAACATTAAGGAAGGAGTCCCTGCTCCGAGGAGCTTACAATCTAATTGGTAGGTACAGAGGCCCCATGCTCTTCCCCACAGCATTTAAATTAAATGCCGGGGGAGGCATGAGGCCTCTGTAACTCACCTGCTGCCAGCCGGGTCTTCGGCGACGCCTCGCCATGGCAATGCTGTGTCAAATGACGCCGCGGGGTTATGTGATGTCACGGTTCGCCATAGCCACAGGCGTCAAATGATGCCGTGGGGTCACGCGATGTGACGTCACATGACCCGCAACGTCTTTTGACGCCGAGCCATCGGGAGAGGGTGGCGCGAACGCTGCGGCTCCCAGGAAGGGGGCCGCAGCTCAAAATGTTTGCGCAGCGGTGCCCTAATACATACACCCCTGCCCTAATACATACACCCCTGCCCTAATACATACACCCCTGCCCTAATACAGACCCCTATGATGAGTGAATTAAACTTTATGTAAATACCAGCATTACCAAATTCGCACACCAGGGGGTGCTGCAGTCACAGAATGGAACAGGGGATGGGGAGATTTTATTTATTTATAGAATGTGTTACCAGGAAGTAATACATTGAGAGTTACCTCTCGTTTTCACGTATGTCCTGGGCACAGAGTTATGATGACAAATAATACATGGTTACAAATACTTAGTTACATAAGTGAACTGGGCATACATTATATTCAAGACATTGCGTGCACAGTTAAAAATAATATATATTACTAGCTGAGAGACCCTGAGTTGCCCGGGATAAAAATTTCCCGCTCCCTCCTCTCTCCACCCCCCCCCCCTCTGTCGCGGTCCCCCCCCCCTGCCCCGCTGCGGTCTTCCCCCCCTGCACAGCTTCGGTCGTGTGTCCCCCTGCGCAGCTCTGGTCACGCCCCCCCCTGCGCAGCACACAGTGTCACACAGAGTGAGACACACACACAGTGAGACACACACACTGACACACACACACATAGTGCAGTCAGTTGGAGTCTCTTGTCTGTGCTGTCTCTGGCTCCCTCCAGTCTGTGAGGGTGGGCTCTCCCCATGGGGTTAAATGTATCCAGCTCTGGTGTGAGTGCACACTCCTCACGTTTTGGCCTTCCTGGCTCTGTGGCTGCTGTGAATATTGGGGAGCGGGAGGAGGCTGTGTTACTGGCTGTGAATGTGGTTGGGTGAGGTCATAGAAGCAAGCAAGCCAATGAGAGGGGGCGGGGCCGGGCCACGGACCAATCTGATTGGCCAGAGGCTGAGTGACAGACCGATGGACCAATCAGATTGCCCTTAAGAACAGCAAACATACAACGTTTTCAGTTATTTATATAGATATATAAAGATGGGCGTATGTAACAGTTACAGACCAGATTAAATTGTGAGCGCTTTAGTTTTGAAAGAACTTAAACTGGTGGTGGCTGTGAGAGTCTCCGGTAGGTTGTTCCAGATTATTACCTGTCGGATTATTTGATACTTATCTCTGTAAGGTGGGGAGCCGCTGAGGCTCTATCTATTTTGTCTATCATTTTCAGGATCTCCTTATGTCCATCCCAAGCAGGTTCGCATTCCATTGCTGTATTACAATCTACCACCTCTGCTAGGAGGAAGATCCATGAACCCACTACCCTTTATTTGAATAAATACTACCCCACATTTCCCCTAAAGACTGGGACCCGCTGCGTCCGGCGGCGCGGGCGGCCGCACGAGCGTTCCCCACCAGCAGGTGAATCCTCCCGAGCCGGTCCCGGTCCCCCCTGGCTGCACAGCTCACTACACGCTGTGACGCGTCAGCCGCCAGGGGATTCAAGAGAATTGTAATCCCAAGCGTCGACGCGTCACGTGGTGTGGCTGTGAGCCAATGAGGGGAGGCTTCGGGGAGCGGGGAGGAGAGTGTGGGGGAAAGCAGCGATTTTAAATAAACTGCAGCACCAAGGAAGTCCCCCCTGCTCCCTCCCACAGACTCTCTCCTCTTGGGGGGGGGGGGTGTCCCTTCCGATTACCCCCCTGCTCCGATCCCCCGGGCTCCGATTCACCCCCCACACACCACCGTGTGTATTTGTGTGTGCCTGTCTGTGTGTGAGTGCGTGTCTGTGTGTGAGGAGTTGAGGGGCTCAGCGACAGCGGTTGAGGGGCTGAACGGCTGAGGAGTTGAGGGGCTGAACGGCTGACGGGCGGTCCCGCCCCCTCACGTCATGGCCGCGCCCCCCACCCATTTTGGCCACCCCCCCCTCGCAAAAATGGTCCCTTTGGACCGGAAAAAGCCCCAAGTGCCTCTCCACGCGCCGCCTGTCTGCAGTGCGGGCGCGTGGTCTGAGGCAGCGGGGCCTTAGCCTAAGCCTCCCACCCTCCAGGCTGTTTAGTGTAAACTAATTATGCTGCCGCTGTTCGGCAAAGAGATGAAGCGGAAGACCAATACATACCACCGATTATCTGGTAGCATAAACACACTCAAAATATATTATAACCCCTGCGGTGCCACATAGGGCTGCAACGCATTGCTTTGCATATTATAGGTATACTGCTTTGCATGGCATAGCTACAAACAGGTCGAGAGAGAACAAACGCGAGGGAGAGCGAAGTAGAGACACAGAGAGAGATATAACGATTTAATACCTAAATAATAAAGATGTTATATTGTCTATATACTCAGAGACAACATTTTTACATTTTGCGCTTACCTTCAGTGGCGGCGTCTCCCGCGTCCTCTGGCATCGTCCCAACATCCTCCCGGTATCACCCGCTGCAACCTGTCAATATGGCCGCGCAGCGTCACGTGGCGCCAAGTTGCCATGACAACGGGACGCTAAGTAACGGGACGCTAAGTGACGCCACAGCGTCAAGTTGCCTAGAACACGGGACGCCTTATGGCGCCGAGTCGTCACGTTGTCATGGCAACGGGTGTCACGTGCTGCTGTGATGTCACATAGCGTTCCCATTGACATGGCAACGCGGCGCCATTTGATTGCCGCGCGGCCATATTGGAAGAAGTTACTTGCATGGGGAAGATGCCGGGAGGACTCCGAGGACGCCAGCACCTAGGGGTTTACTGGGTAAACCCGGAGCCCGGAGATACGTGGTCAAAACCCGTCGTCTCCGGGTCAAACCTGGAGTGGTGGCAACCCTGTCAGAGAGAGATATATACTGTATATACTGTACATATATCTTCAGCATGTAACTGTAGAATTCAGAATCATTTCACAGCAAGCTAAGGATTCTCCCCTCTATAACTAAATTCGATGTGCCTGAATAGGGTTGCCAGGTGTCCGGTATTGAACCGGACTGTCCTGTATTTGGATACTCTGTCCAGTATAAAATGAGGGGTACTGTAATACTGGACATGTATGTGTCCGGTATTACCTCCCTGGACATAGTGACCTGACGCCCCTTTCACCATTGAGTCCAGTATTTTTGGAGAAGCCGCCTGGCACCCCTATGCCTGAATGATGTAATGGACGGAAATGAGGCTGTAAAAGACGTTTTCTGTGGTCTCTGAATAAATTGAGAAAAGAAACCGACCGTGGACTATTGGATTTATATTGAGAGGTGGGACACTTATTTGCACCCATCTAATGAGCAAATGTTCCAATTATACAGGGCCGAAGAAAACCGCAACATACTCACTTTTGCGCGGGGAAAATAAATGCCGTTTTGCTGCCAATGCGTCACCAACCTCTGCACCAGCGAAGGGGTTAAAATATTAATTGCTGTGAACGGTCTCTTTAAAGTGTGTCCCCGTTAACAGATCCACTGGTATTTTGGGAGGGTCTCCTGCACCTAATATTTCCTCTCCCTAACCTCCTCCTGCATAAATCGCGGGCTTCCTCAGTACTTCGTTAGTATTAGTGAGGACTCCTCGTTACCCGGGAGTCCCGGGGGAATATAAACAACCGCTTCTAAATTATTCACGGCACCAGGCCCTTTCATTAATGCCGTTTGAAGCATCCCATTTAATCTCCCCCCCCCCCCAAACCACAAACTCGTTAAGACTTTTCTCCCGAGATATTAAACTCTGGCTCTCCTCTCAGGAAATAATTATATTAGGGTTATTACAAGGGGCAGACACGAATACTCCCTTATTCTATTTTAAATGCATTCTTTTTGTGGGTGTAACTTGTGAAAAAAAGTCGCAGCCGCAGGTCTGTAACCGTTCACCCACTTTCTGAGCCGCACGCATGCGGGGTCAGTCTTACTGCGTCCTGTAAACATCGGGGGGGGGTCTCGCTCATATGTCAGAAGTTTTCCCACTAAAGGGCTTTTTTGGGGGGGCCAGAACCCCGCCAATCTCATTAATTGCAGTCCCAGATATTTCTGAACCAGGCCCCCTGTATCCATCTGCTTGTACTTGTTGCAAAGCGTATACAACGCCTGCTGATTAATTCGAAGTAATAAGGTAAATGTGGACTAGGATTTCAGAGGTATACAAATAAAAAGGGGATATTGAATAAGTGAATATGTTGAGGATTTTCGGCGTGACGCGCTCGCGCGGTTAGAGGGAGGGTCTCCGATTATTCTGTCCCGTGTATTACTGCTGTAAAGCGCTATGTACATGGATGGCGGTATAGAAGTAAAGATATACATACAAGTAAATATAATCTTAAATGGTGAGCGTTGCCATGGAAACCTACCAACATACCAAAGTTGGCTGTCGCCACGGTAACAAGCGATCGTTGTATCCATGTGAGAGCGAGCGCGTTCCTACGGTCTGGGCCAACACCGAAAAAATGAATGAAAGTAAATAATAAAATAGTAAGAGATAGTGAAGAAGAGAGATTAATTGAATATAAATATCTATACGCAAAGCAAATTATTTGCCAATTGGGTCTCCCCATGACGGCCATTAGCGGCCTTAACCGAACTATACCCAAAATAGCGCTATCAGAATTATAATTGTCGGCATATTGAAATTAAATAAGACAAAGTCCAAACTAGAACTTCAGATCTTCTGGTGATAAGCACTTGGGATCGTGTTTCTCAGACGTCGCCTATGCACAGAGTGACGGGAACTTGGGATCGTGTTTCTCAGACGTCGCCTATGCACGGAGTGACGGGAACTTGGGATCGTGTTTCTCAGACGTCGCCTATGCACGGAGTGACGGAACTTGGGATCGTGTTCTCAGACGCGCCTATGCACGGAGTTGACGGAACTTGGGATCGTGTTTCTCAGACGTCGCCTATGCACGGAGTGACGGAACTTGGGATTCGTGTTTTTCTCAGACGTCGCCTATGCACGGAGTGACGGGAAGCCCCTCGTTGAGGCCATTTCAGCTAAGAGTCCTCACTTGGTAGATCCATATGTGGAGTAACCTTCTGTCAGTGTCCCACCCTGGCATTGTGCCTGGCAGGTGGTGGGACCCCATGAGATTGAGACATTTGGTATTGCCGTTGCGCATGTTGTTGACGTGGCATTGTGCCTGGCATGTGGTGGGACCCCATGAGATTGAGACATTTGGTGTTGCCGTTGTGCATGTTGTTGACGCGGCGCGGCACTAGAGTCCATTTCATTTCGACAAGAATTTACCCGCTCCCGTATTCTCCGACGGAGCCGTCTTGTTGTTTTGCCAAAGTATATCGCATGCCACAGCTGCACGTAATCAAATAAATAACATTTGGTGTGTGGCAATGGATATACAGTATGTTCTGTGTTTGGAAATGACTATTGGAATTATATGACAAGCCTTAAATCTATTGCATCTCTACATTCCTTTCAATGGGGGGAGGGGTATGCCAATGTGGTGACCTTCACCTTTGATAATGGCTGTGGAGTAGCATGTCCCTGGGTTCCTGGATCTCTGGTAGGTCCAAGGACCTGCTTCCGATCATCAGAAAGAAGGAGATACCAATCTTTGGAGAATATACATTTATATCACCCCACCTTTTTGTTCTACGTCTCACTGCAGCGAATCTGCCGATGTCCTTGTTGCTTGGGATGACTCTGTAGAAGTGAGTCTCTGTTACTATGCAGTGCTCGAGTTATACGCTTTATTTAAGATATTAATATTGTAACCACAGTTCATAAAACGGTCTCTAAGATCTTTATCTTGTACTGTGAAAAATAAGGCAAGAGAGGGACCCCCGCTCAGTCGATAGGTATTACATCAAGAGCAAGGGTATAACAAAGCCAGCGGTGGAGAGTAGGCAGAGCATAAGCCCCCAATTCCATGCACTCTCTAATCTGTGTAGAGACTGAGGACTGAGGGAGGCTAGTGGATGATGTATAGAGAAACGACACACAGGTAGTATAGAACAATGGACGTCCCAGACACAAAGTATAGTGAAACCAGAGTTGCTATTAAGCGAGTTAAGACAATTTAAAAAAGGTCCTATGGACTCAAACTAAAAAGGGCACAGGGACAACAATCACAATTACAAACATGTAAAAGTACACCCTGAGTGTAACACCGCTAGTATTAGTAATCACTGTGGCTGTGAGTGAAAGCTGACCCTAGCAATTAGGAATCACAAATTAGAAAGTGCATGCAATTGGGGACTTCCTCTCTGCCTACTCCACCTCTGGAGTGACCCTATGGCGTTATTCCCAAGCTCGTGTACTGTGAACTCAGAGTGGAGAGGGTATTGGCCTGTTGGTATGTCTGACAAGAAACGACTGAGGTGTTGCATTGAGCCAGTATAAGACTATTTCTAGTCCGTTTGTTTCCTATAAACTGGGGTTTCAACATTGTTCATATTATCCTTATTGATAAACAAGGCCTTCCTTGTTGATATCTGTAGTAAGTCTTACATTCAGTGGGTTGTTATTATTAAGGATACCAACAAATTAATGGAACGATTGTTCAGAGTCATTCGAAAAAATAAAAATATCGTCTACATACCGGATCCATATTGCAATGTGATCAGTGGTACATAGAGAGTCCGTACTGAAGACATTGGTGTCTTGCCTCCCGCCCACATACAAGATGGCATATGTTGGCGCACAAGCCGTGCCCATGGCTGTGTCTCGGATCTGGTGGTAATTGTTTCTATTAAATATGAGACAATTGTGCGTGAGCACGAAATTCAATAGGTGCAATGTGAATTTAGTGTGTTGGGCAAATCTACAGTCTCGTATCAATAGAAAATGTGCATAGGCATTCAGTCCATTCGCATGTTTGCTAGTGTACAGAGACTAGTTGATCAATTCTTTTTTACTGTTCTATTTTAGCAAATTATAATAATATGAGTGCCGCAAATTCAGACAATAGGAAAGGAAATCCCTGCCCTGGGGAGTTTACAATCTAAGTAGTATGATGGGAGACTTACAGAGACAGTAGGTGAGGGGATACGTGCTGTATAATATGGCAGTGCTTGGCCACAATGGTTGGTAGAAGTGACTATAGGTGTGAGACAGTAGGCATGAGTGCAGGCTGTTGGGATGCTTCTTTTGAGAGGTGAGTTTTAAGGTTAGCTAGTATTAAATTAGATGGATTAACACCATTAGCAGGGAAAGAGTCGTGGGTGATAACAGGTGTGTGTATGGCTGTGTCCAGGATTAGGAGACATATCCCCAGCAGAGAGAGATTTGTGAGCGGCATTGTATCAAGGGGTGTAGAAGTTGTTGGGAAAGAGGTGTCTAAATAGTGGTGCACTGAATGGGCACAGGCATAGGTGGAGGGGAGGAGAGATGAAGAAATGTTGAAAGAAGGGGAGTGGGGAAGGTGCAGAGTACAGAAACATTTACAAAGGAGTGAGAAAATGGCAAACAGAAAAAGCATTAGGGAGGCATAATGAGATGCAGGAGAAAGAGGTGGGAGGGGAGAGGTCCCAGGTATTGGAGGAGCTGATAGAGCAGGTGTATAAATCAGGCCTGGGAGGCATACTGAGATGCAGGGAGAGAGGTGGGAGGGGAGAGGTCCCAGGTATAGGAGGGTAGGAAGAGTAGGGGTTGAACGAGATGGTGTATAAATCAGGCCTGGGAGGGCAGGGTATTACTGAAGATTAAACAGCAGCTTAGAAAGTGAGTCTATAGATATGTACAAATTGTCAGAGCGTTTAGAAAGCCAAGGTCTCCCAGTTGTACGGTTGTTGTTGAAGTGCAGAGTCAAGTTATTATGTAGTCCTCACCTCCAATATTAACTCCACAGACACTTCATATTTAACACTTAAGATGTTACACAGCCAAAGTAACAAAGGAGGGAGAGGGACGAGGGGGTATGATACCTCTTATTGGACCAACAAGTAGTTGATATGTTACACGCTCTCCAACCTTTCATGGTCCTTCATCGGGTATGGTAGAAATACAGAGACCCAGAATATTATATACAGTGTTATATACAGAGGGATATCTGGTTACAATGGATGTTGAGAGGAAGTGGGAAATTGTAACGCTGTGCTCACCACAAACAAGGCGGGACCCCGGGAATGAGGTGGGAATCGGTATAAACGTCACCCACAGCCACGTCTGGAGTACGGATGGTCAGGCAGTCGGGTCAAGATTGGAGAGAGTAGAATGGTTAGGTACTTGCCGAGGTCAGATGTAGGAGCCGGTAGAATGGTCAGTGTCCGTTTAGCCGTGGTCAGGGGTTGGAGCCAGTAGAAGCGTAGAGGTCCGTAAGCCGTGGTCGGGATTGGAGAGATGCGTAAGGTCTGAGGTAAGCCGGGTCGGTAAGCCAGAAGTGAGGAGTCCAAAGTAATAGCCGGGTCGGTACACAGGAGGTCAATCTGAAAGCAAGGGAACAAGGCAAGGCAGGACAGGGAACCAGGTAGTGGGAGAACAGCGCTAACTGGAACTATGCTTAGCCAAAGTGCAAGTGGCACAGCTGAGCATATATGGGAGAGCATGACCAATAAGAGAGGGGGGCAGAGTGGAGGCGCGGCCTCCGCGGAGGCACGATAGGAGGAAAGGCACAGGAGACAGGGGGGCATAATAACGAGAGTTGACACGCAGCCTGGGAGCGGTGCATACGCGTCACGTGTGCATGCCGCGCGTCGTTAATGCGCATCGCAGGCGGGGGGCGGAGCCAGACTCCGCGACATCAGAAAAGCTCCTGCGGGAGCACGCGTGCCTTAAGGACAGCGGGGTCGCGCGAGACATCAGGTAAAGAGGGAGTGTGCCGCGGGGGACACGCTCCCCGATTCCTCACAGAAATAAGATAAGGTACAAACAGGTCGCCTGTTGTGAAAATGAACAGTAGGGACATAAAAGGCTTTTCTTCTATGTCTCTACTGGTCATTTTCACGCTAGTGAAAATATTTATATACACATAAGTGTATATAAATAAAGGCGGTCCTCGGTTATCCGCCGGAATCTGTCCCGCAAACCGCCGTCGAATAGTGGATCCAATTTTAATCCACGGCAGCGAGTGTCGGATAATCCATTGCGACGTCCGATAACGCGTTCAGCGGAATGCATTACCTGGCGCCAGATAGTCCGCTCGAGGGATAACGTACACAAACGCACAAACACACACCCAAATAAGAATATACACTTAGCGGTAGGATTAGGTGCGCGCTGGACGATCCGTGTTCACCTCTCCGGATCAAAATAATAGAAAATATCCACAGCACCGCAGGATTAGAGAAATATACAAATGTGAGCGCGGTGTCGTGCGTGGGACGGGCGGGTTTCTGGCTCGAAACGTTGCTCAGATTTTATTGTTTGTATCTCATGTGTTAAATACATTTATCTGATATTCTGCCAACTCTAGAGTGCGGTGGGGTATTTTATATTAATATATATATCTATATAAAAAAGTGTGTGTGTTTTGTCAGTAAGCTCTTCGGAGCAGGGTCTCCTTTTCCTAAATGTTACTTTTATGTCTGAAGTGCTTATTCCCATGATTTGTTATTTGTATTATTTGTTATTTATGTGATTGTCACGTATATTAGGCTGGGGCCATCGTACCGCAGACGGTGCGGACCAACAGACTGCCTTAAGGCAGTGTTCGTGTCCATGCGGCATGCGGGCGGAAGCGTGCGCACACTGATTTCTTGGCGTGACAGGCCGGTCACGTGAGCGGTTCGCCCAGTGAGGGCTTACCTCGGGTGACCAGATTTTCAAAATGAAAAACCGGGACACTTTAAAACATTATTTATAAAACAATGTACATCACGTCACCCCCCCCGTTGCCATGACAACAGGAGACTAACGACACCCCTCCCCCGTTGCCATGACAACAGGACACTAACGACAGGCGGTGACATGTTGCCATGACAATGTGGCATCACGTGATGCCTCGTCACCATAATGCATCCCATTGTCATGGCAACTTGATGCCTCGTGACGTCACGGAGTGTCTTGTTGTTATGGCAATGTGCATTACGTGACGTCGCGCGGCCATGTTAACAGAATTTGGAGGGGAGGATACAGCCAAAGGCAAGATAAATAAATATATAATAAAAAGATCTAAAAAAATGTTATCTCCGCGTTAGCCTTCAATAGAAGGTGGCAACCCTGGCTGCAGTGTGTGTGTCTGTATACAGAGGTGGGCCCTGCAGTGTGTGTTTGTGTGTATAGAGGTGGGGGCTGCAGTGTGTGTTTCTGTATACAGAGGTAGGCCCTGCAGTGGGTGTTTGTGTGTATAGAGGTGGGGGCTGCAGTGTGTGTTTGTGTGTATAGAGCAGTGATTCCCAACCTTTTTTGTTTGGAGGAACCCTTTAAGTATTTTGTATAATTTTGGGGAACCCCTATCTGGATAATATGTTCAACGGGTAAATCACAAAATAGACGTGTAAAGCAGTGGGGGTAATAAATAATAATTAACTCATACTTTTGAATAAACAATGTGTATATATTTTGTAATGATTTTGGTTTAAACATCCCCCCCCCTACATCTCACAACACTGTGACATACACACGCACACACTGTGACATACACACGCACACACTGTGACACACACACGCACACACTGTGACACACACACGCACACACTGTGACACACACACGCACACACACACACACTGTGGCGCACACACACACACACTGTGGCGCACACACACACACACTGTGACATAAACACACATACACACTGTGACACACATACACACTGTGACACACATACACACTGTGACACACACACACACTGTGACACACACACACACACTGTGACACACACACACACACTGTGACACACACACACACTGACATACATATATACCAACACACACCGTGCAGGAGGTGGAGCAAATATGGGGTAGATGCTGGGTTGTCACCTTCTATTGAAGGCTAACCCAAAGACTCTTTGCAATTTAAATAGAAATTTTTAAATGTGTTTATTTACTTTTCTTATATTTCACGGCATCTCCTCCTGCAAGGTCCCGTCAAATGGCGCTGCATTGCCAGGACAACGCGATGTCTGGGTGCCATTTGGTGCTATGTTGCCATGACAACCGGATTCCCTATGGCGCCTAGGTGTAATGTGACTTCGCGTGGCGCCATTTGATGTTGCAGAGCCATGTTGATGGGACCCTGCAGGGGGAGATGCCGCCGCTGCTGCCCGGAGACTTCTCGGTTCAACCCATAGCCCGGAGATACATGGTCAAACCCGGTGTGGTATCAACCCTGGGTAGGTGTGATGTGCTGCGGTATAGTGTATGGGGCAGTGCAATAGACTGCATGTTAATGTGGGATGGTGAACTTTGCTCCGGTGTGTAATGTGCAGTGTGCTGCGGGGTGATATAGTGCTGTGGGGCGATGCAATGTGCCGTGGGGTAATGTGCTGCAGGGCGGTATAATATACAGTATGATGTAATGTGTTGCGTTGTGTAATGTGTGCCGTGGGCCGGTGTGATGTGCTGCGTATAACACTAGATCTTTATCTCACAGTTTATAAAGAGAATAAAGAAAAGGAACGGTGTATTTTTAGTGAGGGTTTTCTGATGCTGTTTATTGTTCAACATTTGATTCTTTTACATCAAACACATACTAAGCGTATTGAAAACTTACAGCCAGGAATATGTTGTCTGCCCTCACCGACCCTCCTCCCAGGCTGCAAAATAACCTTTACATTATGTCATTTAACAGAAAGACCTGTATTTTCCTAGGAAGTCTTTGCATCCACAGCGAGCCACGTGAGAATAGGTTGGGTCTGATTATACATGAGATTTTATTTATACGCTTTCTGAAGTGCAGCTGAAAGCAATCAACCGCAGAGCATATGGTGAACTATAAATTGACCTTAAACTTGTCGCCATCACAGCCTTTTTGTCCTGAATATGCAAAGTGTGTCCGAACATTGCTCCTGCTGTCTTTAAATTGTTTCATACGGCGTCTCTGGTCTCGTGCCCAAGTATTACATTCTCTTTTTAGAAGTGCTGCTTGGATGTTTCCAAACTGTGTGTGTGCATCTATATATCTATCAACTATAGAAGGTTTCATCGTGCATAAGTTTTTGTGACCTCAGAAGTCACTTCATCAGAGATATTATCTCTCTCTCGTAATGCCAGCCAGAGCAGAATAAATTGTAAGCTCTTCGGGGCAGGGACTCCTTTTCCCCAATATATACTTCTGTCTGCAGCGCTTATTCCCATTATGCTTCTTATTATTGTCACATGTATTACTGCTGTAAAGCGCTATATAAAGATATACATGTTTTACATACATACTGTGAGGTGCCTGGAGGATATAGTGAATATCGGGAACAGAAAATCCAGCACTCGTCTTTATGAAAAAGTGAAGAAATTTTTTTTTTTCATTTTTTTCATAGACGTGTGTGTGTGTGTATTTACACTTGATCGTGTGTATTTGTCGGAAAGAGCGCTGTTCTTGTTGCTTCAGGTTCACAGAAAATGTGTCCCAAAAGCTGACCAATGTGTTCAGCCTGATAACATTTACAATTGAGAAATTATCAGCAGGTTTTATAAAAAGCAAAGTGTGCTTTACCTACGAATGCTCTGGCCTGTGCATCTGCATCTTATCGGTGAGGTCTGTGACGGCCGCCACCTGCCCACTGGTATTTTGGGTAAAGTGAAGGTGCGAGGTTATTGGGGTTATTGAAGCGCTGCACTCTGCCGCCCCACTCCCAAGCAGTGAAGCTAAACGCTTGACCAGCTGTAGCCAGAGGCTGCTTTTGTAATCCCCTTGGGGACCACATCCAGTTAAACAGCCCATTCCCAGGGACTGGCAGAGGCTGCTAATCCTCATACTCCAGGGAGTGAGGCCTTCACATAAACAGAGGGTTAGTCTCTCTGAGCAGACCCAGCAGTTTACATTTCGCTCAGCTTCATGCTGTGTGTAGTCATGGAATCCACTTCCCCCTAATCCTCCGTTTAACTGCTTCCTCCCCCTCCGCTAAGACACCTGGGCGGATCTGTTTACATATAGATATTAAGGAAGAAGTTCTGTCTTGGTGTCTCTGTGCTCATCCTTTATGCCTGTCCCATGGGTTTGGTAATTAATTTCTTTGTGGGCCCTCTCTGCCAGGAGACTTGTCCCTTATTGCCTTAGGGTTTTGTATTGGTAGCCCCTTGGCTGCCTGTGAGTTAAGGGATGGTGTTGTGGCTAGTGATCTTTTCTCCCAGGGAGACCTGGCAGGAATGAATGCCCAATGGCCTTTTAGCCAGGGGCTACATGTCCCTGCAGATCTTGGCCAGGATGAAATTTGGCGGCGGATGATAGGTAGGCAGAGTTGCGAGTCGAGCAATGATTGGTCTGAACGGGTGTCCGGTTGTTGGCGTGCGGCCAAAAACTATAAAAGGATGAGCAGGGATAATGGTCTTAACCGGTTTTTAATAAAGTGCTGAGATGCCCTCCCCTTTTATTACACTATTTTTGATGTAATGTTTAAAATCTAGATGTGTGGATGTCACAGCAACTGTTGGCTTAATTTTATTGGAGTATTACAAGATAAGGATGGAATGCTTAAGGTTGATGCTCTAGGCTGGGAGTCGGAGCTGGTTAAAGTATAACCTTCCAGCTGTAAGGGGAGGGAAGGGTTTATTCAACGTGTTGTTGAAGAAGATATTGTGGTTATTTTGATGATGAATAAATGGGGCTGTGGCCATTACCACCATGTTCGTGTGTCCAGTTATTTATTAAGGCATGTGTCCTGCACAGGACATGGGAACGTGCTTTATCCGATGCAGTCAGCAGCCTAAAATCTGCATAACCCTCCCAAGGCAAAACCCCCACACTCCTCACCCTTCTGTGATGGTAAAGCACTATGTATGCAGTATGCAAGCACATTTACTGTAGTACTATAGTACTGTTACTATAGTAAGTGTTTGGATGCTATGGCTTGTCTATTGATTTAACCCCGGTGTTGTCAGAGGGGTGTGCAGTGTGTGTACAGCTTTGCAGATTTAAATACCACTGTCAACACTGTGACCTTGGGGAAAGTCATTTTTATCCCTCTATCATATTAGATTGTAAGCTCTTTTGGGTAGTGACCTTTTGTGCCTGTGTTATTCTAGTTCACGTTGGGCTCATTATAACACTGTACACGCTATTAATTGGCTGAAGTGGTTAACCTGCCAGTATGTGACAGTACAAGTTCCATAAGAACATTATCAGGATCAGTAGAAATATTATCCTCATTAGACAGGGCTCACCTCTGTGCTTTACATATATTGTAAATTTGGGAACACGCGCGCGCACACAAAACCAGTACCACAGACCTTTAAATCAGGAGAATCCTGTTGCGTTTCTCACATCACTAAATTAGCACGTTGCTGTGTGAAAAAAAAAAAAAAAACCAATGGCTTCCTCTGCTGCAACTTTTTGTAGGCGGGGTGAAGGGGAGGGGGAAATGTGAGAAGATCCATGGCTGTGGATAGTAAGCAGCCTGCTGCTCCCAGTCCTAATGTAAATGAAAGAGGTGGTGTCTGGCAGCAGCAGTGCTGGGTCAGAGGAATAGATACAGAGGCTCTGGCAGGCAGCCCAGCCTCTCTGAGAGCAGCTCTGCTGCCCAGGCACGCCACACCAGGCTCCGGTGACAGTGGAATTTAAGACGGAGTGAGAAAGGGGAATCGACGAACGCAGTGAGAAGAGATCTATATTTTTGTTTTTATAACCGAGCCAGCATTTTGCTGAAACTTTTTTTTTTTTCTCTTTCTTTCTTTTTTTTCTTCTTGGCGTATAGAGGAGTAGCCATGGCTAGGAATCCCTCTTCCAACAGGCCGGCTGTCACTTCAGCCTCCGCACCCTGTTAAAAACACACGCTGCTGGTGACTGTGCAAGCGTGAGGATAACACAGGGGCACAGCGGCCACGATTGCTGGGTATAGCAAGGCGTCCGTGACAGGATGCTCTGTGCCACATCAGCAGGTGAGGAACCTCCGTGTCTCTATAACAAGGACATTTTAATTTCTACTTTGTGAAGTGTTCCCTGGTGGCGTTCTGGCAGCGGTGTACCTCTTTATACAAAGTTTGTGAGCGCAGTTCTTACAGCTATAAATACACACGGCTTCAGGGAGCTCCGGGCTGGCTGTCTTTTCACTATGAAAAGTCTCTCTGTTTTTAGAAAACGACATTTTAAAAAGTAATTCTTCCGAAAGTGAACTGTTTTTGGGTCCTGAAGGAGCTTTCTGTAATGCAAAGTGTGTGTGTGTGTGTGTGTGTGTGTGTGTGTGTGTGTGTGTGTGTGTGTGTGTGTGTGTGTGTTGCCAGGCACAAAGTTACATTCTACTGTAACTCAAAATACTCGGTTCCTACGAATACTTTGAAGGAAAGTACCCAGTAACCCCACTGCACGCATCTTCTTCATCCCTTTCCTTGACAGAGGGCTGTAAAAGTAGCATAAACATTGTTTTTTCAGTTCCCAAAATGTGTCTGGGTTCTTGGCAGGCGGTGATACCCCTTTTTTATTTTTCAACCAAACATAGATATTTTATGAGATCGGAAACGTGGGCTTTAGAGACCACATCTTGGCCCAAGGGGTATCTACCGTAAGGCATTCAATTCTTACACTCCGGGAGAAGTTTACATGTCTCACTCGTGTTTCCGACACTTTCATTTTTATATATCTATATATTATATCAATTGCGCAAAGGCGTTTAACCAAACGATCACTTATTTCCAGCGCTAGCTGATCAAGGGGGACATTTAACGCGCAGGTTGTAAAATGGTCATTTGGTTCTCATTTACCTGGATAGAGAGACAAAGTGCTTGTGTATTCCTCTGACAAGGCCCTTCTGTGTTGGACGAGGGTGAGCTGATCCAAGCTGTTTTACCTTCCTGCCCCATACATGTATCCAGGTATATAGACTAACCTGTTCTGTAGGGTAATAAATGCATGGAATAGACTCTCAGCAGTGGTGGTTGGGACAAACACAGCAACATTATAAGAATGAATAGAAGAATCGGAAAGGATGTTATTTTAATATCAAGCCAAAGTCGGCTCTCCGACATATGCCCTGTGGTTTGTTTGTAAGAGAAGTGAAGGGATAATGGTACTTTGTAAAACACTATGCAGCTATAGGAAGGTGTATCCCTTTACTACTGCACATACTCATTTCCCTTCTGTCTTTGTAAGTCTCCCAACATACCATTAGAGTGTAAGCTCTGCGGGGCACACATTCCCTTTCCTATTGTGTATGTTGGTTATTGTATTATAACTGTTTTCTATTGTTTGTTTTGGAAAGTGCTGCATACATTGGTGGAGCGATATAAATGTATATTTACCTGCATGCGATAATATATATATATATATATATATATATATATATATATACTTTTAAACTTTCATGCGTGGAGAGACTTTGTAGTCATTCATTTGTATAATAAAACCAGGTTTGAAAATCCCATGATGCCTTGGAATAGGAGTTACAGGAAACACAGAATGCTCTTGAGTATCTTCATGTCCTATACAGGTCCCCATACACACTATAGGGTCGATCAGGGGCATCCAACTCGCAAGGGGCATCCCAACTTGGAAGCTCGCAAACCCCCGTCTCATACTCAGGGGTCTTGTCGAACCCATAGTCATTAGTTCTTTCGTTTATAGACAAACGTTTATTTATAAAGCACTAACATATTCTGCAGTGCGGTACAATGGTAGGTTAGTGCGCTCACGCATTACCTGTCTGCGCTCGGTTGTCCCTATGTGGTATGTCAATTCGGTCTGTTATATAATTCTGTTCCTCCATTGTACCGCACTGCAGAATATGTTAGTGCTTTATAAATAAACGTTCCCTTAGTTTTGTTTCTTCTCTACTCTGTGTCGTCTTTGTTAGCGAAGTGTGTGTGTGTGTGTGTGTGTGTGTGACACTGCAATATTTCATAATCTGTGCCCTTTCCCCCCCCCCCCCCCCCCTGCGGTCCTCTTCATGCGACCCCCACATACATTGTACTGTTTAGTGACACACCACCATGTATGTGAGTCAGGCCACGGGTATGTGCAGAATCCAGGAGCACATGTCTCTACATGCGTGGGACAGGCATTTGGGCCTCAAGTTTTGTCACGTCTGTGTGGAATTTCAGACCTGGCTGATTGCATCTGCAGCCTTGCGATTATTAGTCTTTCTTTCCCCCCCCCCCCCCTCAAGTTATTGTTATCAAGCGGCAAAATAATTTGGGAGCCCAGGAGTGTGCTGCGTGCTGTGTGCTGCAGGTCCACTTGACAGTGAAGAGCTTAAATGTAATATATATCTAGATCTATATATCGGTTTGGATCACAGGTGATCTATAATACCAGCACAGCACAACAATAGCAAATACAGGGTAATTTATTAGGTGTAAAATGCACACATTGGGCAACGTTTCTGTCCCCTGGGGACCTGTATTTGCTATTTTTGTGCCGGTATTATAGATCTAAACGGACTATTCCTGATTTCTGTTACCTGGCACGACGATTACCTTCCATGAGGCACTCTACCTGCTGTGTGCTGCCATCTTGTCTAGATATGTATATATTTTTTATTTATTTTTTAATCTTCCTTTTGCTTTGACATCACTGCAAAATCCTTCTGCAGATTTTGATCTCTGAGAAATATTGCTGTAAAACAATTGAGGGGCTTTCAGATGGCTACGCACTGAGGAACTGGGTGGGTTTTAGTATATTAAAGGAGACTAACATGGAATATGTTGTACCTCAAATATATGCAGAAAGCATACAGCAGTCTTTTGTTTATCAGGTTATGTATAAACGGGCTCTTATAACTTCTCTAGGGATATATATATATATATATATATATATATATATATATATATATATATATCTATCATGTTGCGCTCCGCAATATGTAAGGAGACCTGACCCACAAGTTAATTTTTCTACATTGTAATGAAACGATGGAATTTGCATTCACAAAGCAGTCATTGCAAAATCCATGAAGGAATTGAACATGTCATTAGACTAGGTACTTTGAGGAAAGACGCAGGTTTCATTGTAAGAATCTGGAAAACATGCATTTCTTTTGTTCAATCTACGTAACTCTGATCCCTTAATACATGAAGAAAATGATTGCAGATAAGGGCCATTCACTGTGCTGACTTCCTTAACTTGCTTTCAATCCTTTAATAATATTTGATCTTGGCCATTTATTTATTCCTTTATTATACCGAGCATATTTTTTACGTTATTTTACAGAAGAGCTTTAACCTGGGTTATACTGAAGACAGACTCTTGTCTGCGGTGTACAACCCGCCAGTGCCCCGGGGCCCTGCAAAGCTTTGCATACATAGCCGGCCCAGCTGGCAGAGAAGCGGTTAAGTTACTTTGTTGATTTCTAATCGATGCGCAAACATACGTCCCCATAAGGAGCCAGCACACTCTTTGCATTTCCTAGAGCAAGGGATGGTGTCCTGTAGTTGGAGGGAACGCGGTGGTTCCATGGGACATGTTTTGTGGAGAGAGAACACAGAGCCATTATGCCTGGAATATATTTAAGTTGTGTTCAGTCTTGAGTGCAGTATTGAATGTAATATAGATATGCTGTGATGCAACACAATAAAGAGCATGTATCCCCCAAAGTGCTTGGAATAGACCGAAGGATTTGGGGGTTGGGGATTGAAACAAATATCAAACAAAGACTGTGTGTCTGTGTGTCTGTGTGTCTGTGTGTCTGTGTGTCTGTGTGTCTGTGTGTCTGTGTGTCTGTGTGTCTGTGTGTCTGTTGTCGTGTTGTTTTTTCAGGGCATAGAAATCTATATCCCATAGAGATGACATGTTGGTGTCAGGGTATAGGCACTCAAAGCTGGGTTCCCCTCATGCACTATTGGGCAAAGTTACCCATAATCCCATTTGCCTTGGATATTGTGAAGGAATTAAGCCTTGTATTGGCTCTAAACAAATGATGCCTTCCCAGTAAGGTTTGGGTTAATAACCCACCCACCAAGCTGCTAGATTCCACCTCCATTCTTTGACCAACAAGACAAGTCACTTTATCTTCTTCTGCCTCAGGCATAAACCTGTGGTGTCGCCTCTTGAGAGCACGAACTCGCCCCAAAGTATTTCTGTGTTCAGCGCGTGATTTCATTAAATAGTACTATTAAGAATTATTACGTGGGATAGTCCACATCGAAGCTTCGGGAATTCTCTACCCGTTAGGAAATGTCGGAGCCAGAAATCAAAACCTGCTCTGAGGTTTGCAACAAAAAAAGGGACCAGGCTCTGAGCAAACGAAACGAGGTCTATGGTTGCCATTTATTACCATGTTCTGTGTGACTGTCTCTGCCTTGAAGGGATCATTTCTTCCGCCCAATCAGCGTATAATTTGCAGTGCTGCAACAACACTCGAATAAAAATAAACCCAGCGAGCATGGGATGCTGGAACAGCTCAGCAATTTTACAAGCCAAGGTATTAACGCTTGAGCAGAGGCCGTGTGGGGGGTTAGTGTTCCCTTTCCCTGCTTCTCTGCCGCTCTACGCGCAGGCAGACTTCACAAGCGCCTTCTTTATTTTATCCCCGTGCTAAGCTGACTTTTAGACTCCGTTAGGCCTCTGTTTCAGCAAAGTGGGCTTGGAAAGTAAGCCATCCTGAGGTCTCATTTGTCAGACACATCAGAGCCGGGGTAGGACTTCCAGTCCTCAAGGGTCACCAACAGGTTCAGTTCTCAGGATATCCTGGCTTCAGTACAGGGGTGCCAACCTGTGCTGAAGCAGGGACTATTGAGCCCAGCTGTGCTGAAGCAAGGATATTTGACAACCTGCCTGTTTTGGTGGCTCTTGAGGGCTGGAGTTGGCCTTCCCTGCATACAGGTTTAAATAAAAATAAAAACCCCTTTCTCCCCAAAATGTTGCTTTGTGTAGAAATGATAGTTTGAGGTGGCCGCTTTTTGAAGTCTCAACCAAGTAAAGCATAAGCAGTAGTGTTTGCTTTGTAATGAATTCCAGCCCCCACCTCCTCCTTAGTCCCCTCAGCACCGGCCTCTCCTCACGAAAAGGAGCCCAAAAGCTCCTCGTTGTTACTGTTACGTTAGTCCAGGTGGGGTGTCCCCAGCAGTGATTTCCCTGTCACCCCCTAGCAAGCTGCTGGCGTTCCTAATTTGGGGATTACTTTGTACTGTGAAGAATGCGTATTAATGCACTGGTCACTCCTATAACCTCTGTGCACTGGTCACTGTCTGTGCGCCTTGGTCACTCCTCTGCCTGCCTCTGGGCGCACTGGTCACTGTCCTCTGGGCCGTCTGTGCGCCACTGGTCACTCACTCCTCTGCCTCTGGGCGCCACTGGTCACTCCTCTGCCTCTGGGTGCGACTGGTCACGTCCTCTGCCTCTGGGTGCCTGGTCACTCCTCTGCCTCTGGGCCGCACTGGTCCACATCCCTCTGTTGGGCGCACTGATCACTCCTCTGGCCTCTGTTCGCACTGGTCTCCTCTGCCTCTGGTCCCTGGCCTCCTCTGGCGCACTGGTCACTCTCTGCCTCTGTGCGCACTGGTTCACTCCTCTGCCCTGCCTCTGGGCGCACTGTCCCCCTCCTCTGCTTCCTCTGTGCGCACTGGTCACTCCTCTGCCTCTACTTCCTCTCTTCTTCTGGGCGCACTGGTCACTCCTCTGCCTCTGGGCGCACTGGTCACTCCCTCTGCCTCTGGGCGGCCCACTGGTCCTCCCTCTGCTCCTGCTGGCGCACTGGTCACTTCCTCTGCCTCTGGCCACTGGTCACTCCTCTGCCTCTTTGGTGCACTGGTCACTCCTCTGCCTCTGGGCCATGGTCACTCCCTCTGCCTCTGGGCGCACTGGTTCCCACCTGCCTCTTGCCTCTGGCCGCACTGGTCCACCTTCCTCTGCCTCTGGCCGCACTGGGCTTCAATAACCATCCTCCCAAACACTGCTCCTTATACTCCTTGCTGTTGAGCCTGCCCAGCAGTGTGTGTGGTTTTGTGTGTGTGTGTGTGTGTTGTGTGTGTGTGTTTGTGTGTGTGTGGGTGGTGTTGTGTGTAATCACACACACACACACACACACACACTGCGTTGCAAGCCCTACGCCAGCAAAGGGGTTAAACCACCATTCATTTAAAGAGGAGGATTATTACGCACCGTGTATATAATTTTCTTTATACTGTATATCTGTGGCAATTATAAAGTCTCCTCCTGTCCAGAGAATAAATCCTCTTAAGGCTACCTGATCAACAACATAATCACACAGGTGCTACGCTCACGTGGGCCGTGCGTTCCCGCAGGGCACTAACTGTGCCCAGAGCTCTCCCTTCTATCCATGGTTACTAATTGCAGCCTAAGCAACGCCTGCCATTGTCTCTACTCTCTATGCTGTGGTTCAGAAGCCTTCGTTCAATTGTGATCGATGTGAGAGGGGCACACACTTCTTGTGTTATTTTTGTTTTTTTTGTTTATGTGCAAAACCTTCTATAGATCAGGGAAACTCCGGTCCTCCCAGGGCCACCAACAGGTCAGGTTTGCAGGATATCCCTGCTTCAGCACAGGTGGCTCAGTCTTTGACTGCACAAGGGGGGGGGGGGAGAAAGAGGGGGCCAACTATATATTTATTTATTTTTTCAAAAGAGACCTTTTAAATAAATCTGGCTTTTGTAATGGTTGTGTGTTTTTCAAGTAAAACTTTTTGAAGGGGGGGCTGCAGATTTTGATGCCTCAAGTGTTAAAACAGCAAGACGAA
Organism: Ascaphus truei; assembly: GCA_036426205.1. Classification (NCBI taxonomy): domain Eukaryota; kingdom Metazoa; phylum Chordata; class Amphibia; order Anura; family Ascaphidae; genus Ascaphus; species Ascaphus truei. The sequence goes on along the minus strand of CM071580.1, from coordinate 8,508,876 downwards.
ATGCACTGCAGCTCTATGTAACATCTTTGTACTCAATGATTGCAGCTACCTCTATTTCTCCTGGGCAATCTGGGTATAAACATCCTGGCTTTGCATTGTAGTTTGTGACCATGCAGGATTCTGAGTCTGCACGGTGAGATTCCTCCGTATTTCTCCCTGAAACATCACTCAATCTTAATTACAATCAAAATAAGCGTGTTAGATGACCGTATTTTAGTTTAATGGGCGGTGGGATTATTGCTGTATGGGTGACAGAGGCTGGCCAGAGTGCGTCCGTTAAGAAGACTCCCATCTCTTCCTCGCACACTGTCACATGGACCTACAGTTGGGCAGTAGACCGATATGATGGTAAAGACAATAGGTCGATGGTGCCATTTTTATTATCGTGAAATGAATGTCGGTCAGCCTCGGACGACACTGACTTCAGGTCCTAGAAAGAAAGAAGACGGCACTCCAGTGGTCTTGGCAAACACATGGTTTAGTAATGCAGAAGTACAAGGGCCAACGTTTTGCTCTTTGGCAAAGATCCACCGTAAGACCGAAACGTTGATCCTTGTACCACTGCAGTGCCGCCGTCTTCTCCTCCGAGCTGCCCCCCCCCTGACCTACAGCAACTGCTGTGGCCTTTTCAGAGGAATTTGCTTAGAGCTTTCATTAGACCTCCTTAAATTTCCTTACAGCTGTGATATAAATCTAATGGGTCATTGCCTCCAGGTTTTCACACCCTTTTGAGTTATGAAGAGGGTTGTTATTATATGACTGAAGCAGTCGCTCTGTGGTAATGTCGCTGCCTTTTGATGCGGTTCAAATCGGTGTGTCGGCTATACTTGGGAAATTTGGCGTCGCTTTACCATCACCATATAAGCCAGGGGTGGGGAAACTCCAGTCCTCAAGGGCCACCAACAGGTCAGGTTTGCAGGATATCCCTGCTTCAGCACAGGTGCAGTCTTTGACTGGGCCACTGATTGAGCCACCTATTGGGCTCTTCATTGTATGTACAGCACTGCATACATTGTCAGCACTATGCAAGTTGATATATGGGCGCATGCCGGTCCTGGGCAGGGATTGGATCAACCGGCATAGATGCGAATCGCTGCCCCAGTGCGCTGGGAATCCCGGTATTGCGAGGAAGGCGAGAGAACATTCAGACGCTGCAGTGATCGTCCATTGTACGGTATGCGGGGGAGGTTTAATGAGACATGAACCGCCGCTGCCAGCGGTATGTCACCTACCATAGAAATATCCGGTTTCTCTCTTACACCAAAGGGGTCAACAAGAGGGATTAAGGGGAGCAGGAACAAACGCCACATAATAATTTTAGTGGTGTGCATTAGGGGGTTTCCATTGGCGATTGCAGGGGCTTAGGCTATGGGTGCTCCAGTCCTCAATCCTCTTATCTCCCCCCCCCCCCCCCCCACCAACAGGTTAGGCTCTCAGGATATCCCTGCTTCAGCACAGGTGATGCAGTCAGATTAAGCCTCTGATTGAGACACCTGTGCTGAAGCAGGGACTGATTGCGCAACCTGTGCTGAAGCAGGGATATCCTGAAAACCTGACCTGTTCGGCAGGACTTGAGGATTGGGGTGGATTAGACGGAACTAAGAACAGCCATCATTGGTCCCCCTGGCTTAGACGGAACTAAGAACAGCCATCATTGGTCAGCATTATTAATTATTTGGGCACTTCCATAAATTCTGGGGGTGTCTTCTTCTTGCTTTATTCAGTTGTAGGCAACAAGCGACAAAGAAGCCCAATGCTGCATCCAATATGATAAAAATACACAGTAAAATACTTATATATTCTCTTGAAAAAGGGTCATTTAGTTTAACCCTTTGGCCGAAGCGTTGTAAGCCTGTGAGCCACGACAAGGCATGACCCTGCTCACAGGTCCTAACACTACCAGATAAAATACTAATATACCTCTATTAGGATTAAAATTCTCATTTACCTCTATTAGGAGGGAGATTCTGTTGTACACAGTTGTACACTGCTTTTTCTGAGCAGAAATTTGTTCTTTAGATGGGATCACTTCAATAGTTAGTAATTATGTCGACCTGGCGGGGAGAGCACAGAGATATTCAGTTTGACATCACTGTTCGATCACATGGGGTTTATGGCATTTCTCTTGCCCTACATATGAAACACTAAAACGGAAGCTGGCACGTCACATGCCCTCACCCCCGTCCCCTCGCCCGCCCTGTCCCTGTGTTGAGAACAATTGCCAAGATTCATTCAATAATATGAGGTTGGGTTAGGAGAGCTTTTCACATGACATACACACATCACACAATGTACAGTGTGTGTCGCTTTCATTGGGGGATCTCGCCTAATGGATGAAAGAAGGTGATCAGGGATGAGTTAAAAAGCAGCTTCTAGCAGATCCACAATGGTCGCCATTTTTAAATGTCTCCGAGAATATGATTTCCCTGAAAATGTGATCAGATAAAAAGTAACTAACGACTGCAATCAATAAAATGGGGCATATCCAGGCTTGCCACCCTCTTTACTGAGATACTTTGGACCCTAAAAGATTTCAGGCTTCTCTTTGTTTGTCCTCACGATGTAGGACTAACTTGTTCTTACCCCAAGAGATAATAAGCCCGAATGAAAGTAGGCTGGTTAGGCTGTGAGTGAGATGTACGGGCAGTAACTCGAGGGAAGGGCGCTGTCCTGTTATGCGTTTATCTTTTATTTACAACTCTGTAGCCCCTGCAATGTATCAACAGGGCTGCAATTGTGCTTAACATTTTGATAACAATTCAGAAACACCAGATAGAAACCGACGGCATTAAAAATAATAACCATTATATTGTGCCTATTGTATCCCAAACAATTTTGCATTAATGCACCAAGGACATTGATGCAGCCGTCTCTGGAGTGGAATCTCCGATTTTTAGGGCATGCTTCAAACCGGAGAAAGGGTCATGTAATGGTACTAATGTAATTAAAACAGGGGAAATACATGGATTTGTGTTGGTGTAAGACAGGGGACGGGCCAACTCCAGTCTTCAATGGCCTCCAACAGGTCAGGTTTTCAGGCTATCCCTGCTTCAGCACAGGTGGCTCAGTCAGAATGACAGTCTAGACCAGGGGTGGCCAACTCCACGGTTTAGGATATTTGGTCGCGGCCGTTTCGCCGTGACTCACCCTGCCGCCGGAACCTGCTGCTACCGCCGCCACCACTTCACCGCGAAGGTAAGCCCCTCTACCGTAATCCCTAACCCCCCCCCTTACCATAAACCCTAACCCTAAAACCCCCTACTATAACCGCTAACGCCCTTCAATTAACCGCCTACCCCAAGTCTTAAAACCCCTTAAATTAACCCCCTACCCTAAACGGTAATAAAACTTGCCTTGAAGTGGCGCTGATTCCAGTGGTGGATCAGCTGCGGCAGAGCGTCCGTCTGTGGCGAGCACCGGCGGCCGTTTTTTGATCGCGGTGAAACAGCCGCGGCCAAATGTTCCATTCCGCCTACTTAAGTCCTCGAGCCACCAGCAGGTCAGGTTTTCAGGATATCCCTGCTTCAGCACCTTCCTGAGCCACCTGTGCTGAAGCGGGGATATCCCTAATACCTGGCCTGTTGGTGGCCCTTGAGGACTGGCGTCGGCTGCCCCTCTGGTGTAAGAGGTGGCAACTACAATCAAATGTGTGATGGCGTGTTTTCGAGAACAACACTGATGTGTAATAGGCAAGAGCCAGGACTATTGTGCTTTTTGTTTTCACACCTGAGGCGATGACCCATTAACCTTGAGAGTGAGGTCATCACAAGCTAAGCACTTACAAAGAACATAAACCCACACGTTGTTCTGTATGACACGCTGCTGTATAAAGTTTCCTGTGTTTGAAGAACTCTGGATTGACATTGCACGAGGGAGAGGTGGGGGGGGGGGAAGAGGACGGTTGCACCAGTTTCTCTCGCTGTGCCGTGTCATCGTTTGATCGACATGATCGCATGTCATTACCCAGAATCCCTGGCTGCAGTGCATGCTGAGAGATTATGGGGGAAAGGCAGGGTTGCAGACCTGTCTTGAGACGTGGGAATGTGCTCATAACGTGGTATTTTTATTTGCCATCAAATTTAGGTGCAAATTAGAACCTGTCCCGCACATCTGGCAACTTTAACGATCCTATACCGCGCTGAAACGGGGTTGGACGGCTACATTTCACAGATTTAAGTGGAGCGTGTTTTTAAATGAGTGCTTGATGTACGCAAGGGAAAAGGTGATACAAAAAGAGTTATAGTACAACACAAGTTTCGGGTGCCCTTTGGTTTGCTTGTGCCTGGTACCGTCTCTTACACATCTTTACCACTTTCGATTATAGCTACCAGAGTGCCTGTATCTGGCTTTATGCCTTTAGGTTATAACTACCAGAGTGCCTGTATCTGGCTTTATCTCTCCTTTTTTTGCTTCTGGTATTTTGTCTCCCAAAAGGAGCAGTTTCTCCTACTCATTATTTTATTTCCCCTTCCACCCCCATTTCTTTCTTTTTTACTTTGCTGTTTATTTAATTGTTTTTGATGGGGACTGGGGTTCCCCCGGAGCCAAGAAGTAAAGTTTTACATCTTTCCTCAGGGGAAACAAAATGGCTGCCAAATCCCAGGCCAATAGGAAGCTGCAACATCATTGATTTTGTGACTTCCTATTGGATAACCATTTAAAAACCCCGTTTTAAAAAGCCGTAAGTAACCCTGATCACTTCGCCAGTTAGTATCTCGAGCTTAAAATAGTACGGTTCCTCTCTGAGGGACCCCCTGGTTTGTATCAAAAATGGTGGTTAGTTGGGTTTATTTCTTTGATCTCTTGTTCTCTGCCCTGTCCCACCTTAACCCGTGTGCCTGACCGTGCCGGCAGCAGAGGGTCAAACATATGTAACTGCTGATTTTAGTTTTATAAGAATATTTATGTTTTTTGATATGTTTAAAAAGGAGATGCCCGTCTGTTTCTTTACAGATAAATCAATATTTTGCTTCGATGAAAGGTACGTTTTATTTTTTACATTAGGTGGGAAGATCGGCGTCCTCGGAGCTGAACCGCATTCATTTCAACTTCCAGAGATATTTAGGCTGCGCTTATAGTGCCTGGCGACGCGGCGTCGCTCCAAAACAAATCCATTGGCTTTCCTTCCCTGCACACAGACATCCCCTCCTCCTCCTGTGTTACCCGTCCCAGTTTTCAGCAGCATGGGGGACAGGAGGAGCAGGCTTACAGTAGTACTTCCTCCCCCAGGTGAAAGTCTGTGACTTATGATTGTGTGTGGTGTGTGTGTTGTGCCTGTGTTGGTTGTGATTGTGTGTGTGTTTTGTGATTGAGTGTGTGTGTTTGTGGTTGTGATTGATTGTGTGTTGTCTGTCTGTGTTGGGTGTGTTGTGATTGTGTCTGTGTTGGCTGTGAGTGTGTGGATGGTGAGTGTGTGTTGTGATATTAGTGTGTGTTGTGATATTATTGTGTGTTTGTGTGCCGTGTATGTGTGTTGTGATTAAATGCAGCGGTGCGCAAACTGGTGGGGTGTACGGTCTCCAAAGCTTGGCGCTTCGGGAGACAAACAAAATTGACTTTGAAGCGCGCTCAGCCGCAGTCAATACACACACCACAAGCCAGCCACACAAACACACACAAAAATAGCCCCGATCCATGCCCCCCCGCTCGTGCTTGCAAAATTATGCAGGACACCGTGTGCTCATGCTTGGAGAGTTGGTGATGTCACCGCTCTCAGCGGCAGCGTGGACGCAGCTTAAAATTTTGCGAGCGGTTGAAAGAAGTATTTAGACATATTTGTATTTACATTGTATACCGTTTAATAAAGGTTGTTTTTTTTTTTGTTTTACATGTGATTGATTACATCAGGCAGGGGGGGGGACCTGAGAAATTTCATGGATGAAAAGGGGGGCTCGGCATAAAAAGTTTGCTCACCCCTCCCTGCTATAGAGGCTATTTTTAACTTTTTAGTGTAACCATACGTTGCAAAGGAAGTGACAAGTTTTATTCGCTTCTTTCACAATCGGGTTCTTTTTGTGTTTTTAGGTTTTTTGTTGCTTGCCTTTAACTTAATTTTGTTCTTCCACCACTGTTTTACTTGCAGCTTAGTTCAGTTACTTGCATGCTGAAGGGCCGTCTGTGCACTTCTCGTATGTTTCAAACAAATAAACAAGCCTTTTAAAGCTCCCTCACATGAAAAACACTCCTGGACATGCCCCCCCCCCCCCCCCCCCCTCTCGGGCATGGGCTCCTATAATATTTGTGTCCTGCCCCATGAGCGTGCCCTGCTCCTTTTCTGGGGAGGCAGTTTGGTTAAAAAAAAAAATCCTGATTCTCTTACGCTCTGGTGCCTGAGGTTCCCATGGTAACCTTGCGAGCGGGCTCTGGTGAGAGCTCCATTTTAACCTCCCGGACACTTAATATTTCAAAACGTTTTCTATCTCCAGAAATAATTAAAACAATAAAATGAAGATCAGCACAGACGGCTGCTTTTTTTTTAAGGGTGTCGGACACGACTTGAAAAATAAGATACGGAACAAGGGAGAGTCACGGGGGAAAGGCGCACAAGATCCTAGTGATGGGTGATGAGGAAAATAAAACCTACACAAGTCCTGAAGTGGTTTCTACATGGCATGGATATATTTTGGGATGAAATGTCCCTGTTGTACAGAATGACTCGTGGTGCAATTTACCTATGCTATCCCCCGAAGCTCCGTTGGTCTGTGAGCAGGGTGGTCCCTGGAGAGGGAGGGGGGGCGGGGGGGTTGTACAATTGGCAGCTATACGTGGAGCTGAGAAACCTCTGATCATTTCTTGCCCAATAAAAGGTGGCCGGGAAGATTGCTGGTAGGAAATGGACAGCCGTGACCTTTATTTCACAGTTGTCATTATTTATCCACGTTGCTCCCTACATGCTTGAAGTATACGGCTCATATATGAAGGATTTACATGGTGTCCATATTAAGGTGCTCGGTCACGGCGCACCACGCTGCATGTATAATAATTGCAAGGCTCTCATATTTATATTCTAGATGGCTATTCTTGCTCCAGTGCGGGGCATCGCCGCCGGTCCAGATTGTCCCCGCGATGGCGGTTAGCGCCGATTCTGGGTTCGATGCCCCCCTGCCTGAGCTTGATGTATCTGCTTTTATGTTCATTACTTAGATGGGTTTGTACGGTCCTGGGTATGAGTAGGTTTTGTTTCTCTGTATGACAGGTGAGGTACAGTCCCAGACATGCAGTACTGCTATAAACGCTGTGCACGTGATTTTGGGCCGTAGCCTACACCCTCACCACGGATGAGTAATCTGTAGGGGATTAATCACACTGCCGTACTCTCCCTTTATTTTACACAAATGAGGGCAGTATTAAGCACCCACATGACATCATCATAATAATAATAACTCATTTAAGCACACACACATCACAGGGACATAATCCCCCTTAGAAAAGCCCTTCAGCTGTCTCCTTTCAGCACAAGCTTTGCTGTGTGTGCTGCACAGCTGTGCATCAGGATGTTAGAAGGCCTCCCTGCATGCACATCTGGCCACTCCTTCATTACTCACACATCTGGCAGCCGCAAGGCTCAGAATGGGGAATGAAGCTTTCTTTCTTCGCGCAGAGAATGTAGAACGCACATGGATGTTTGTTACGGTGATTCCTTTAGATTACGGGTAAAGCAGTGGGACTGTTACTCTTTAGGGTCATTTAGGAATGCATTAAAGGCTAAACTTGCAACAGTGTGTTATACAGTGAGAGCCCAGTCTGGCTCTTCTTTATTTAATGTAAAGCTCTTCATACACGCTAACATTTTTGTACTTCCAAATAAAAGTAGATCTATTTAGTTTGTTTCATTATCGTCTGACTGACAAAAGGGCCTTCACCAAATTCTATGCAAATGTTAGACCTGAAAGTGTTACTACAGGAGCACAACAATGAATATAACCGTGTATATAACACAACCTTCTGCTTTGTGAGAGGCTCGCTCGCGCTGGGCTGCACGTTTTTAAAGTCGCAGTGACCAGGGAGACGCTGCACAGCGACCTTTTTGAAAATAGAAATGGCGGCTGTTTTTTAAGAACATTCATTCACCAAGTAGAACATCACTGGAGGATTTCCTAGATAAGCGCGAAGGTCGGGTGTAAAAGGAGAATGTGGAGAAACCAAATGTGACCCGCAGTTTGTTTTCGGGCTCGGTCCTGAATACTGCAATTTGGGAACTGAACCCACAGTTTGATTTCTCCCACAAGGTCTCATACCCTAATAAAAGTGTGTGTGTGTGTGTGTGTGTGTGTGTGTGTGTGTGTGGGGAGAGATGTTGTCAGCGGGGAGAGTCAGGAAAATACCTTTTACACTGAAAGAGTTATGGGTACATGAAGCGGCGTCCCAGCAGAGGTGATGGAGGCTAGTGCAGCAAAGGAAATCTAAACTGCTTGGTATAGACCCAGGGATACATGTTCCCTTTCTGCTGAGCAAGAAAGCTAGTGGCCTGCGTTTCATACTAATGTAATAACCGTGGCTTAAAGTGGCACTTAGACTGGTACAGCATGGCTCTAGTAGACATGAGAAGAACTAGACAAATCGTCTAAACCAGGGGTCCTCAAGAACCCCCCAACTGGTCAGGTTTTAATAATATCCCTGCTTCAGCACACGTGGCTCGAAGACTGAGTCACTAATTGAGCCACCTGTGCTGAAGCAGAGATTTCCTGAAAACCTGACTGGAGGGGGGGGGGGGGGGTGGTCTTGAGGACTGGAGAAACCCTGGTCTAAACAATTAACCCCTTTTTAATGCCAGTGCATTTCTGGCCCCTTCTGGCATTAAAGGGGGTAATAGATGCCGAACTATAATTTAGTGGGCTTATTTATTTCTCCAGCACACCCAGATGGGAAAGGTTGTGTTTAACTGTATACAAGGAAGGAAGCAAATGAACTAGTGTGTGTTTAAGCCATGCAGCTTTGGGTTTAACGCTGAGAACAGCCGACGTGGCTGTAACATTTTGGCATTTGGTGCTAATAGCGCAGTAACCACTTTGGCCTTGATTTATTGTGACAAGTTCATTCTCTGATGCAAAATCCTGCTCTAAAAGCAAGTTACATAGGGTGTCGGGCCAGGGTCTGTGTGTGTATGTATGTGTGTCGGGCCAGGGTCTGTGTGTGTATGTATGTGTGTCGGGCCAGGGTCTGTGTGTGTGTGTGTGTTGGGCCAGTGTGTGTGTGTGTGTGTGTGTGTGTGTGTGTGTGTGTGTGTGTGTGTGTGTGTGTGTGTGTGTGTCAGGCCAGGGTCTGTGTGTCGGGCCAGGGTCTGTGTCTGTGTGTGTGTGTGTGTGTGTGTCGGGCCAGGGTCTGTGTGTGTGTGTGTCGGGCGGGCCAGGGTCTGTGTGTGTGTGTGTCGGGCGGGCCAGGGTCTGTCTGTGTGTGTGTGTGTGTCGGGCGGGCCAGGGTCTGTGTGTGTGTGTGTGTCGGGCGGGCCAGGGTCTGTGCTGAAGGTAAACAGATGAAGATGTGAACCTGTAAAATGAAGAGAAGGTGTCACATGGGGCAGTAAGCGCAACTTATTGCATGTTCAGTATATTTTGCTTGGTGCCTTTCGCCCTTGTGGAGAATTGCGTCCTTTGGCATCAAAAAGGTTAAATATTGCACTCCGAAGCGCCTCTGCTTTAATAACGTGGGGGGGGGGGGGGGGATTAGGAGCCCAGACTGCTGCGGTGATGCGCCTAGTTTGCATGTCGGATTTAAATGGAGCACTTCCTGTTTTCTTCAGCTCTTCTGAAACAGTCTTACCGCCAGAATATTGCATCACGCACTCACACAGAGACCTTCTCTCCCCCCCCCCCCCCCCCCCCCCCCCTCTGTACCCCCCGTGTGTTGCATTGACTCCGACCTGGGACTTCCTTGCCATATTGGCTTTTCTGGGCAAGGACTTAAAGAGCCTGAATTTGGGATTGTGGGAAGAATGGCTGTTTTAGGACTGCCTGTCAGCGCAGACAGCAGCAGGGACACTCCTGTTATTGCTGCATATTTGCCTCCGACCCCACTCCCCCCCCTAATAATAAACCTGCTGCCCTTTGTAATAATACTGAGTACTTTACTCCAGGGGTTCCCAACTCCATTTCAAGACCCTCCCCAACTGGGCAGTGTTTAAGGAATCCCAAGCTTCTGCACAGGTGGCTCAATCAGTGATTGACCCATCCGTGCTGAAGCAGGGACTGATTAAGCCACCTGTGCTGTAGCTGGGATATCCTGAAAGGGTCTTGATAACTGGGGCTGAGAACCCTGCTGTAGTCCCTGCTCCTGTTATTGCCCTTGGCAGAGATACACATACAGTAGCAGTATAACACCGCGTATGCACACTATGAGCTAAGGAAAAGGATGGATCATTATTTTTATCTATGGGGGGGATGCGCTTATGCGCAGAATAGCACAGTGACCCGGCATTAGCTGCCATTCGGGTCAGCAGCAATAATAAGCACAGGATCGGCGTGCCATAGTGCATATTGCAGGCATCCTGGCGTAAATTACAATGTTGAACCACATGATAATATAATAGTAAGTTGGTGTAATTCCTTGGGATAGCCACTTCCAGCCCTGGGACTCGTAGGAAGGTAGCCTCTGTTCCACACTGTCAAGTAGGCACATACGCCATGCATCCTTTATATAGAGAGAGATATGCATGTCCATAGGGCCAGGCATGAGTGTACTGTGCGTAATTATACATCACATCCATCTCGTAACGAAACCGTCCCAGACTTTCCATTATAGGAAGCTTCTATCCCTACTTCTCTCCGTGTGTGTGTGTGTGTGTGTGTGTGTGTGTGTGTGTTTATTTGCAGGAGGTTGTATAATTACGCGGAAGAGTTTACAGTTTAATAGTGGAGGTAGATGGTGATTTATTTTTCTTATAGTCAGTGTCTGGCCCAAAGTATTAAAGTCCATTGTTTGTGTCTTGAGGCCCAGGGTGCAATATAGTAAAGTTTAACACTGATCTGCGTAAACAAAGTGTGTGTGAGCACTCCAGGCTAGAGAAAGTAGAAAATATTTAATGTGTCAGAGCCAGTACAAAGATCTCCAGCTGGTGATTCTTGTACTCACTGTGGTGCATTCATTAAATATGTTCTTATATCTATATTATATCTTCCGTGCTTGCTGGACACGGATCGTCCTACCTGCACCTAATCTAAGTTTGCTAAATTCTTTTCTTTCTTAGAGAGAGTGTCTTGGTTCTATATTTTTTTTAAATTATGTATATTTATTCTGCTGCCAACACAGACTTTACTGGCTCTCAGCTCTTCTATTTCTGATGTGCTCCGATATGTTTTTCTGAGCCCTGCTATGAAATAAAGTTCTGTAAGTGGTTTTTGTAGCTCTGCTTCTGCACTAACTGCTTCCAGTGCTGGTCAATATTGAGAAAGGAATACTATTGTTGTACTCTGCCCATTACTGTGCAGCATACCGGTTTCATATTACTCCAGCTTCCTTCATTCCCATGACACTATCCAATGCTTACATCTCCTCCATTTAACAATACAAAATGACAAGAACAATGGGTCATTGACCCCCTCGCAATCTCTTGGAACGTGTTGTGGGCATGTGAGGAGTTAACATTTCATTTCTTTTTTATTATTGGTTGACAGAACCAGTGAAGCAAAGTGGGTAGGTATGATGTGTTACTGACCTGTCCGAAACCCAGAATACATTTACGTTCAGATCTTTCTGAGAGAGAATGGCCGCTATGATTATTAGAGTTGCTTTATTACTCCCCAGAGCGGATAAACTTCCATTAATTGTTTGCTGACTTGGCATAAAGGGCAGGATCCTGAGAGCTATGGAGGTAAAACTGGATAAGCAGGGAGCATTCATAATGCTTTCAATGCCAAAGGGGTTAATTTCACATAAATGATGTCTCTCTTGGAAGTTCGGCGAAAGGCATGCTAGGGGAGCACTGCTATTATATACACACACACGAAGCAGCCATTCGGGCTGGCTTCATTCACAAATCCCCATTGGAGTTTGAGGATTTTTGTGCAAGAACGTCGGCTTCGGCCTATATAGGATTGGGCCCCAAGTTAGTTGGGGTGTCCGGGCACAGCACACGGGATCTTAGAGATGAGCTATTGTAATTGGAGAAACCAGTTCATAGCTGACCAATAAAACGACAACAAACCCGCAGCAGAGTTGCTGCTCCCGTCAGTAAAACGCTTACGTTATCGCAGCTCTGAGATACCTCGGTAAGCTGGGGGTCTTCAAATGGGCTGATTTGTTTCTCGTCAAACGGTACCGTGAGACTGTGCAAAAATATGCAGAGGAGAAGCTGGAATAGGCTTGGCTGTGCCTTTAGTCTGACTCCTGGGATGGAAAGCGTGTGTGTGTGTGTGTGTGTGTGTGTGTGTGTGTGTGTGTGTGTGTGTGTGTGTGTGTGTGTGTGTGTGTGTGTGTGTGTGTCCTCAGCCAATGTAGGAGTTTGAAATGTAGAGAGATGTGTAATGTTTCTCTTTTTTAAAGGGATTTCCCTCCCCCCACACACAGCCCATGTAAGCTCAGAACCCAAACCCACCACATATACTTGGGTCAAAAGGAGCGCAACTAGGATTGTGATCTCCTGTATACAACAGAAGCCCAAGGGCTACGTCCAACATCGTGACAAGTTATAAATTGCTTGTATCTCTCTTGTTCTGACCACACACTTGGCTGTAAAATTATCCCCTGGTTTTCTAGCTCGGTGAAATATTGACGTAAAATACATTCTTTTCATGGCCTTTGACATAAGGCCTCGATTGTGAGTTTGACAAATCATTTATAACTGGACCCCAATCACTGCAACTTTCAAATCGCTCCAGCAGCAATCTTTAGCTAATCTGTGTGAGGCAGTTGAGGGCAGCATGCATTCTATGGGACGGGTACTCCGGACACCCACACCTGCGATAAAGTGAGGAAGGAACGGTGTATTTTAGTGCATTCACTTTACAGCTACTCCAGTAGATATTGCTAAGTGGATCTCTATACCAGGGATGGGCAACTCCTGTCCTCCACCAGCCACCAACAGGTCAGGTTTTCAAGATATCCCTGCTTTAGCATCAATCCGCGATTCAGTCTTTGACTGCATCACCTGTGCTGAAGCAGGGATTTACTTAAAACTTGACCTGTTTTTTTGGAGGGGGGTGGGGTGGTCCTGAAGACTGGCGTTGCCCACCCCTGATATAACCTGTGCTTGGTGCCATCGGATTAGCTCTGTCCGCGTCCGATAAGAAACTGCATCCTTTCTGCCAGAACCTGAGTGCTCCTCGGGGAAAGGTATGAAATGAATCATCGTAAAGAATAGAAATGAAGATGCTCTTTTATTAATTGAGTCTTGAGTTATGAGATCTCGTGCAGTGATCTCCGATGCCAGGAGCAAATTAATTTCCTCGCTTTGCGTTGCCACGCTGGGACTGCACTCACATCAACTTTTATCCTTGTATGGCATTTTCAACCCAGTTTGTCTCTGCGAGTTAACACCTTCCTCACCAGAGCGCCCAGAAGCGGAATGTCCGGGAAGGGGTTAATATGTTTCACGTTGCGCAACGTCTGGTATAATGTCTGCTTTCATTATTTATTTATTTTTTATGACCGGTGTGATAAGGACGCCTTATTGAATCGGTTATTTATTAACTTTTGGGATGAACATAACCTTGTGGATACTTTGCTAACCTTTAAAGTGGGAGAGTCTTATCAGCACACCTTGGCAAGTCCCACTATCTTCTTTTTAAGCTTGGTATCCTATAAAGTTTTGTAGAGCTGGACAGCAATCAAATTCATTAATGCGGCTCTGAAAAGTAACATACAATAAGAGGACGTAACACTTTATATTACTGCTCCAAAAAAGTGTGTGTGTATAGATCATGGGTGGCCAACTCAAGTCCAAGAGCCACCAACGGGTCAGCCATGTACTGTACGAGTATAGGGTATACTTTGTGACATGATTCCCGAGCTTAGTCCGACTCTCTCCTCTCTGCTTTCAGATCTTGAACCCGATGACTGTGCATCTTTTTACATCTTCAATGTAGACCAGCCTCCGTCTGCCGTGAACCAGCCCGTCTGCATCCCCCGACATGGACTTCAGCCCTACTGCTCGGCCCGCTCCAACCCGCCCCGCTTCCACGGCTACAAAACCTACGATGGCGCCTGCGAGATGCCCAAATACAGCCCCGTGGGGGGTCCCAAGCCCTTCGAATGTCCCAGCATCCAAATCACATCCATCTCTCCCAACTGCCACCAAGACATCGAAACCACAGAGGAGCTGCTCACCAACGGCTCCGAGAATGATTACATGGAGAGGACCTCACGAGACCACCTCTACCTTCCCCTGGAGCCGTCCTACAGGGAGACCTCCTTAAGTCCTAGCCCTGGGAGCAGCATCTCCTCCAGGAGCTGGTTCTCGGACGCCTCTTCCTGCGAGTCCAATTCTCACATCTACGACGATGTGGAGTCTGAGCTGAACGAGGCTGCAGCGCGGTTCACGCTGGGCTCACCATTGGCATCTCCCAGCGGCTCTCCCAGAGGATGCCCAGGGGACGAGACGTGGCAGCAGTTTGGCTACGGGGCTTCTCTGTCACCCAGCCACTCTCCCAGAACTAGCATCACTGACGAGAACTGGCTTAACCCACGGCCGACTTCCAGGCCTTCTTCCAGGCCCACCTCCCCCTGCGGCAAGAGACGACACTCCAGTGCTGACATCTGCTACCCAGGCTCGGCCTCTCCCCACCATTCCCCAACACCATCCCCCGGCCACTCTCCAAGGGGCAGCATCACCGAAGACACGTGGCTTAGCACATCCCTCCACACCGCTGGACCCAGCCTCCCTCCCTTCCAGTGCTGCCAGGAAACGGACATCCCCCTCAAAACAAGGAAGACCTCGGAGGACCAGAGCGCCACGTTATCAGGGAAAATAGATCTCTGTGGTGAGGAGCCGGGGAACATGTCCCCATCGCTGGAGACGCCAGCAGAGGACAGCCCTGGCTCGCAGCACCTGCTGAAGAAAGACTCGTCTGCCGATCAGTTTCTGTCCGTTCCCTCGCACTTTACCTGGAACAAACCAAAGCCTGGACACACGCCTATATTTCGGTGAGTACGGCTCTGCCAACTTGAAATTCATTAGTACCAAAAATAGAGAGATTGCGCCTGGGTTTTCTTGAAAGGATCAGTTCTACTGGAGGCGAAAGGATTAAAACCCCAGGCCTGCAACCCTCAGCTCTTTCTTTCTATTTTCTGGTCCCTTTTCTTGCTCATAGCGCATTCTCTTTACCTTTTGTTATCATGGTCGTATATTTCACTGGGTAATTCTCTGCAAAACTCATATAGTGGAGAACTATGAATCTAAAAACTATTTGTATGGCTCCTGTTCGTTTGACGAGCTGCTTTAAAAACAAATCCCGTGATCACCACAACTGTGGGATTCCTGCTAAATGCATTTTGGCTAAACCTCTAATTAGCCCCAAACAGAAGCCGTTAATACGGTATTTTTATGTGTTGTGCTTTTCAGTGGTTTCTTTTTGGCATCACTCGTTAGCTAACCTTAAACGATTAACAGATGTTTAATGAGACACCGTGCACTCCGCTTTTAATCCCAGTAGGGATTGATCTTCGCTCCGGCTTGCAGATGTTGGCGTGAACGGTCCTCACGCCGACTTGTAAACTTTGCTAAAGCCAAAGGAATTTTTGTTTTCTCACTTTCCTGCTCGACCCCTTTTAGCAATGTGATGTACATATGAAGAACCTTCAGCAGCTTCCTCCTCTTGTAGAACCGTGACACGTTTCAGTTTCACGGTTTCATTGCAGTCGCCAACCACTCAGAATGTCACCATCTTCCTTCTCTCATTATTATCGTTCCGTTGCAAAGCACCAACATATTCCGCCGCCCGGTACAATGGGGGGAAAAGAGAGATTTGATCATTACATTGCTCTTGCATCTACAGCGTGTCCCTTTCCTCAGTCGTCTGAAAGTGTACGCAGAAGTAATCTGTTCCTGGACAGAGCCGTGTGCAGCAGAATGTACACGCACAGAAAATAGCTACCCCGCAGAGCTTGCAATCTAATGTTGGTGTCTCGGGCACCAGGCGATGGTGACTTGCCCAGGGGGACCAAATGTTTTTGTGTGTTGTCCTGACTGGGTTAAATGCATTGTTTTTCTCTCTCTTGTGGGTGATACATTCACACCCATTGAAGTCCTTGGCACTTGCATGAACTAGGTGGTGATAATGGGGTGGATATGATGCCAGCCCTTATACGCAAGTCCCCAAGCCGCTATCTGCTCTCCATAGAAGAATAAGGGCCTTGAGCAAATATTAATTCTCTCAATTAATTGCGGTGGAACCCGCACCTCGTTTATTTGGGCCGCGCTTCAAGGGGTTTCTTATCTCTGGTGTCATTAATTCGACAGATTACTTTTTATTCACAAAGCAAATGTAACTTCCCCTTGTGCAGGAAGGTTGCAGTAAAGGGTGTGGGGGGTTAGTGGTTCTACGGGTGTTCATGCAGACATTCTAGTGGCACAGACATTCCAATATCTAAATGAAGAATTAAGGTGTCTCTTTAATCGGGAATGTTCTGGTATTGTCTGAGTTGTTCTATTTGGGGGGGCGGGGGGGGATATGTTGCTTTGTACAAGTAATTCCATTGGTAGGGACAAGACTGAGGAAATTAGAGTGTTTTACTTATTGTTGATCAGTTTTGACCAGCCATATATTGGTTTCCTAATTGAAGATGTTTTGAAAATGTAGGTCCTAAGGCCACAATTCCTCCGCCTCCCCCCCCCCCCCCCTCACCCCTTAACGTTTTACTGGATGAGAACCAGTGGGGGTCTTCAGGATCTGAACCGTGATATTTTCAGCCCTAGGGGCACCCCGCTTCCTGAGATACTTACCAAGTTTAGATATCTCTTCAGGAGAAACAAAATGGTTGCCAAATCTCAGGCCGTTTAGAAGCTGCAACAGCATCGGTTGTGACTTCCTGCTGGATGAACCTTTTTAACCCCCCTTTAACCCTCCCAGTAACTTCACTTCAAGGGGGGGGGGGGGGGAGAAAGATTCCAGGTACCAGAACGCCCTGCGTCCCCGGGCACTCGGTGGGTAAAGGAGGGTTGTGGGTTTGAAGCACAATTCCGCGGGTTAGACTCTGTTTGGGGATCAGACTGAAGAATGCCGCTCGGATCCGGGTACAAATACGGAGCAGGTTTATTTGTTTTTAAATCGTAAGAGTTTCTGCAAAAAGTGTTTTCACAACAATATCTCCCCGCAGCCCAAAACTGCTGAGACTTTATTTTACATCTGAAAAGGGAAAACTAATGGTCGTTTCACCTTCAAACGCATATTCGGGGGGGGAGCGGCTGTGTGAGCTGTGCTGGGATTTCAAACGCGCATTGAATCAGTGCGGCCGTACATCTGAGCAAATCACAGAGGCTATTTATAGAGACCACGTTTAAAATCACTCGAAACCAGGGGTGGCCAACTCCATTCCGCAAGGGCCACCAACAGGGCAGGTTTTCAGGATATCCCTGCTTCAACACAGGTGACTCGGTCAAAGACCGCACCTGTGCTAAAGGAGGGATATCCTGGGAACCTGCCCTGTTGGTGGCCCTTGAGGACTGAAGTTGCCCCGCCCCTGTGCTAAATCTTTCTCTGTCTGGAGAACCTGCCCTACGCTTACACCAGAAATGCCGAAAATGCGCCAGACAGCGGAGCCTACTAACCTGGTTCAAACGTGTATCCTGTGCTATATGTACTATATCCGGGACTATATGCAGTGTTGTGCTACCCTCGCAGACCCCTCAGGGGCACTGGGAGGTGTGCGTGCGTGCGTGCGTGCGTGCGTGCGTGCGTTGTGACATATAAAAATTCTCCTGACTTTTTTTTTTTTTAAATATATATTTGGAGTGGCGCTGCCGCACTGACTGCCCCGCGCATTACTAATAATGGCATGCTCCCTGGCACAGGCTCGCAGGCCTCTGTGCTAAGGAACGGGGGTGTCCAAGCCGTACAGTACCATCCTCTGCTGCAAACAACCTCCTCATTAAAGCGGCGATTGTTGGGTCTGTGTGGTAATTGTCATTGCACTGTTCAGAGTTGAGCTTTTGGGCTTACATTGGAAAAACATTTGGGTAAGTGCTTGCTCTGCTCTACCCCTCCAGTATAAATTGCCTTGTGTTACTGCGCCTTTGATTGAACATTTAATTGGAAGTCTGAATACAAAATGTTTCTCTTAATCTGTCAGGGAAGCAGTCGCTATTTATAACTGCAACGCGGTATACTGTTCCATGGTCACACGGGCAGAGTTCAACCAGAGGAGCTGGTGAATAGTGGTGTGAGTGTCAGGATAGAGATGTGTGCAGCTCACTACCATAACTGTGCTGTACAAATCCACTTACTCTGCCCCCCCTCCACCCGTCCCCCCCCCCCCCCCCTGCTCTCCGGCTGGTCCTGGCGGCGTTTAATAGGAGAAACAAAAATCACGTTCAACATCTTTAATAATGAAATGTGATCCACAATGTTCTAGTTTCGGCACGTCACATTTAAGATGGCGGCCTACATGATCTGCTTTTCCTCTGCCTCATGTTGGTGAGAGGCTTTCAGGACAGGATCACAGATTGGGGTAGGAGGAGGGGGGGTGTATTTGGGCCTTCGATTGGACGCTCGCTGGGGTCCCACTCATTGGCCTCTCTCTCCCCTCAGGACATCGTCTCTGCCACCCCTGGACTGGCCGCTGCCCAGCCATTACGGGCAGTGCGAGCTGAAAGTTGACCTGCAGCCAAAGACGCATCACCGGGCGCACTATGAGACGGAGGGCAGCCGCGGAGCTGTGAAAGCTGCCACCGGCAGTCACCCTGTGGTGAAGGTAACCCTCTCTGCTTACCCACAATCCTTTACAAAGGCTTGAAACTGAGGCTCCACTGAAGCGCATGCTGAGATCATTAAACTATGCTTAGTGAGAGGGCCTTATAAATGGACTGGCCGTTTCAGGTCATTTGGGGCAAGAGATGTACACGGTAAATAGTCGGCAATCCAAGATCATCATCATCATAGGTAAATACACGCCTCCACTTAAGGGGGCAGCGCAATACTTTAGTCAATTTTACAACTGCAATTAAATACAGTTCTTTTTGTTACATAAGAAACGGACAAGAAAAGTCAGAGTTATAATAATAATAATAATAATAAAAAAAAAAAGGGCTGCATTAAATGAACAAAGGTTACATATTCTGTTTACAGACATTTCATGGACAGTCAGATATATGATTATGGGCATAAGTAACATTTATAGGCAGGATTAACAACGTGTTAGAAGAGGTAGGATAGGTCTGCAATGTGTTAGAAGAGGTAGGTTCAGGACAGGATCACAGATTGGGGTAGGAGGAGGGGGGGTGTATTTGGGCCTTCGATTGGACGCGCGTGGGGTCCCACTCATTGCCTCTCTCTCCCCTCAGGACATCGTCTCTGCCACCCCTGGACTGGCCGCTGCCCAGCCATTACGGGCAGTGCGAGCTGAAAGTTGACCTGCAGCCAAAGACGCATCACCGGGCGCACTATGAGCGGAGGGCAGGCCGCGGAGCTGTGAAGCTGCCACCGGCAGTCACCGTGGTGAAGGTAACCCTCTCTGCTTACCACAATCTTTACAAAGGCTTAAAATGAGGCTCCACTGAAGCGCATGTGAGACATTAAACTATGCTTAGTGGAGGGCCTTATAAATGGACTGGCGTTTCAGGTCATTTGGGCAAGAGAGTACACGGTAAATAGTCGGCAATCCAAGATCATCTCATCATAGGTAAATACACCGCCTCCACTTAAGGGGGCAGCGCATACTTTAGTCAATTTTACAACTACAATTAAACAGTTCTTTTGTTACATACGAAGGCACAGAACAAGTCCCGGTTATACTAATACTAACATAATACAAAAACCCCCCAAAACACACACTGCGGCTTTCAGTGCTCCTCCCCAAAACACACACACAGACTTTCAGCGCTCCTCCCGCAATGTGTGTGTTTTGGGGAGGAGCGCTGAAAGTCTGTGTGTGTGTTTTGGGGAGGAGCACTGAAATCTGCAATGTGTGTGTTTTGGGATTTCAGCGCTCCTCCCCAAAACACACACACACACACACTGCGGCCTTCAGTGCTCCTCCCCAAAACACACACACACATTGCGACTTTCAGCGCTCCTCCCCAAGGGACCAATGAGATTTCCCCTAGGGACACCGGACATCCAGGCAGGCAAACATACAGTGCTTTCACTAATATAGTATAAGATGCCGGCGCTATGGAAAATAATCTTTCTTGCCGTTCAGTTGTTTTTGTTACTTATTGATATTTTAGATTTTTAATGTAGTTTTCTAATGTTATCATTCCTTTAACATTTTTAGAGCTGGTTTAATTTAAAAAATTTTTTTTTTAATTATATATATATATATAGTCTCCATGTTCTTTCTCTGCGCATTTCCCTCGCACATCCCTGTCCTCGGATCCCCAATGCTTTTATTGCACATGATCTCACGGCACACGCGTGTGTTTCCCATGGTCTGTTGGTGTAACTCACTCGCTCCTGTTTTGTGTTTTGTTTTTCCGGGGTCTCGCAGCTCCTGGGTTACGCAGAGAAACCTGTGAACCTGCAGATGTTTATCGGCACGGCCGACGACCGTTACCTGCGGCCTCACGCCTTCTACCAGGTACACCGCATCACCGGCAAAACCGTCGCCACCGCCAGCCAAGAGATTATCATAACCAGCACCAAAGTCCTGGAGATCCCGCTGCTGCCAGAAAATAACATGTGTGCCAGGTATGTCCCGGGGGGCCACGCAAGAAAAGGGCAGGGGGGCCACGCAAGATAAGGGCAGGGGGGCCCCGCAAGAAAAGGGCAGGGGGGCCCCGCAAGAAAAGGGCAGGGGGGCCCCGCAAGAAAAGGGCAGGGGGGCCCCGCAAGAAAAGGGCAGGGGGGCCCCGCAAGAAAAGGGCAGGGGGACCCCGCAAGAAAAGGGCAGGAGGCCGCTTTGTTCTGTAAGGAAATGTTTAGCTTTATGGAGTTGTTTACCTGAAATACTGATCTGAATGTGTATACTTGCTGCATTTTCACACTGTATGCCATTTTTTAATGAGTTTTAATGTATTAAGCTTCCTATAAGCAACTATTTAGGCAGCCGCATCACTTCCTCTTTAAAAATAGGCGGCCATATTGCGTGCCCCGGGAAGCAGGGTCTTCACCGATCCATCGGCAGCTTAGAGAATTGCATTGCTGTAAATGTGAGGAACGGCGGCGTTTGTCAAAACAGAAACAGGAAATGCCGCTTAAAAGCGGCCATCCCGCCAGGCTTGTACATCCTTTTTTTGTTACAGGGTTAAAAGTGGCGGTTCCTCAGCAGCTGCACTGATCTGGGGGTCCCCTGGCTCCAGAGCGATTTACTGGGGAAGTTTTCGCTATTCTTGCTTAGGATTTAAATGGTTGTCCAATAGGAAACGCCTCGGAGGACCCCGTAATAATAAATAAAGCGTAAATAACAGCCAGACAGAGGCCACCGCTTTAGCGGGGAAAATGAAAACAGAATCACTAGTCAGAAGAGCAGACGCGTTTAAGGCGGTTTTTCTACTTGTAACCGACATGTACATGCGCAGAAATGGATTGTAAGAGACTCGGCGTCTGATGCTACACTGCCCCCTCGTCGCAGCTTGTGGCAGAACTGATCATGTGACTATTTGGGAGGATAGACCTGATCGATCTAGTGATCAGAGAGCGGTGTTATCCTCCCGCCAGCCCCCGGATTTAGCGGGGCTTCATGCTGCACTTGGTGTGTTACAGCATCGACTGCGCTGGCATCCTCAAGCTGCGGAATTCGGACATCGAGCTGCGAAAGGGCGAGACGGACATCGGCCGGAAAAATACCCGCGTGCGCCTGGTGTTCCGGGTACACATACCCCAGCCCAGCGGGAAGGTCCTGTCACTGCAAACGGCTTCCATCCCCATCGAATGCTGTGAGTATTAGCATCATGTCGCCCCGGGTCCCAGCATGCAGGTTATATCAGGCCTCGGGCAACCAACAGGTGAGGTTTTCAGGATATCCCAGCTTCAGCACAGGTGGCTCAATCAGTGGCGCTGTTGTCGACTGCACCACCTGTTCTGAAGCAGGGCTATCCTGACAACCTCACCTGTTGGTGGCTCCTGAGGACTGGAGTTGGCCACTCTTCGGTTATATCAACAAGAAAAAAGCCTTGCTGTATTTTTTTAATTAGGTAAATATTCTTTGCCCCTCCTCCTGTGGGTGGCACAGTGCCCCCCTCCTCCTGTGGGTGGTCCGCACGCGCACTCCTACTCTCATTCACATCGCCCGATCCGCACGCGCACTCCTACTCTCATTCACACCGCCCGATCCGCATGTGGATGAAGGACTCCAGTAGAAAAGCAGCAGATTTAGGGGCAGGCAGAGCTGCATCTTGTGGGGCTGTGTAACCCCTCTTCCTGCTGTTACACTCACACACTACCCTGATCCTGTCATTCCTTTCCCCAATACCAGCCCAGCGCTCAGCCCAGGAGTTACCCCAAGTGGAGAAATATACAGCGAACAGCTGCTCGGTGACTGGAGGGCCCGATCTGGTGATCACCGGATCGAACTTCCTTCCCGAATCCAAAGTGATCTTCCTAGAGAAAGGACAAGGTAAGATGGAAGCCATGTAATACCCGCTCCTTGTTGTATGCGGCACATAAATCAAAGGCTTTTAATCTGTTTACGTTTTCCGTGCGCGACTGCAGGCATCTGAGCCTTAAAGGGAAAACATTGTATAGAAAGCACACACTTTATTCCGTTATCCCTCCTGTTGTGCGTTTTCTGTGGGTCACGTGTGTTGTGTTGACACAACAAACCCAGCATTTGAGCCTCACTGTCTCATTGCCGAGCGCTCCGGTAAATCGACTCTCGCCGAGCGTACGAGTAGAGAGAAGAAGGTGGGTGCTGGCACAGGAAGTAGCCACGGGGATAACTTCATTAAAGACACTGGTGCTTTCTCTTTCTGACATTACATATCACTACGCAGGAGGAGTCCGTGGTTATAATGTGACCTGTGTTTTATAAAGAAGGCCTTGAAGTCGTCTCACTGGGCTAATATTGGTGTATTTATGGCACTAGTCTAACGAAATCTCTGGAACCAGGAGCCCGGCACCGGAGTGTGAAAAGCTGCACATAAATCCTGATAATGTCCCTGGCTCCTGCGGCCGTGTGCACGTCCTCTCCTACTTCCTTTGTTTTCCCTTTCTGTATTTACTTTCTTTTTGCTTCTACTAAACTCGCCTTTCCAGTGCGGCTGGTTTTATTGTTGTACATAGAATAAGCGGGCGGCAGTTCTGCAAAACGCGAAGGGTTGTGTTTTGGTTTTTTTCTCAAAGCTATTTTTTTTTAACGCCCATTTGTCTAATTACACAAAGTAACCCAGCAGAATGTTTCACCCGCCGTGTCTGAGCCCTCAAGGGCCACAGCCCGGTTATATTGCAGCAGGAAGTGTGCGTGCTTTATTTTATAGTTATTTATACGTTATCACACTACGGAGTGTGCGTGTGCGTGTTTATCTATATATGTACATATACATATATACACACACACACACACATATATATATACACACATACATACATATACAGCCGCACATATGCGCGCACGCACACACACACACACACACGTGTGTGTGTGTGTGTGTATATACACACATACACACACACATACATACGTGTGTGTGTGTGTGTGTGTGTGTGTGTGTGTGTATGTATATATACACACGCGTGTGTGTGTGTGTGTGTGTGTGTGTGTGTGTGTGTGTGTGTGTGTGTGTGTGTATGTATATTTATGTATGCGGGCATCCTTTACATTAGGTTGTAAGCTCTCCTGAATAGACATGTTAATCTATTGTAATAGTATCTGACTATGTCACTGCTCTATTCAGTGGGTTTTTAACCCTTTCACATTGTTTCCTTTCCCGTGTCACTCGGCTGTGGGATATGCTGACACTTCAGAAATAAACATTATTAATATGAAGGCAGGATAACTTGGACACGGACAGAAGAGTTAAATGTGAGCCCGCACAGCCACATTATCCCGGCTGCTCTCACGCAGCCCGAGGCCACCACGGACCTAATGCCCCTCCCTACCACGGACCTAATGCCCCTCCCCACCACGGACCTAATGCCCCTCCCCACCACGGACCTAATGCGCCCCCCCCCCCACCAGCAGCCAGCCCCGCTGTAAAAGGGAAGCAAAATGTTCCCATCACTTAGAACTTTTAGTATAAATGTTTAACCATCTCTCATCTCTGCTGTAATCGAGCTAAATTATTGATGCCTCTATTGTATAAGACAGAATCGCATTAATATTGAGTAAGGCGGGCAGCAGCTGTTCATACAATACAGAAAAGCGCATGCGACGTGTGTCAGGATAGCGGTCGCAGGTGCGCCGCGTACCTTAGCGGCAGCTTCATCCCATAACCACCTGCTGCGTTCAGCTGACATTATCCTCTCCGGGCGGTTAGCGGCCCCTGCACTGATGTCACTGGATCCTTATAGCACTGACCACATACACCAGCCTTTACATAGCATTTCTTAGGCGCTAGCGCTCTTTCAACAGATTTTTTACTCTTGAATCCAGGACACAAGGACAATTAGCCGTGCCCCCAAAGTCTTTTATAACTGGGGTAAATGGGAGGTCACAAACCTTTTGAAGTGGGTCCCCAGTTTGAAATCTACGTTCCCTGTATGTCTTTAAACCACACCACTTAGATTGCCCCGGTGATCCCAGCACAGAATTGTGAGAATCTGGAACGCTGCTTTCGAAGCTGCATATTTAGTTATTTTATTTTTTTTAACTAGTTTTTGGGAGAGGTTTCCTCCTATAAACATGTACACGTGTCCATTCAGCATTGCTGGCTGTATATGGGTATATGTATATGGGTTAGAAAAAGGCATTATAGCCATCGTATTAAGTGAGCTTGTTATAGCCTCATGTTCATTACAAGTTGCTGCTCCTATCCCGCACTGCCCTTATTCCTTAAATAGGCACATTTTGAAGTCTGTTGAACCCTTCGGGGGTTCTCAACAATAAGTTGCAGGTCTTTCTCACGCGTGGTTTAGGCCCAGGGTGCTCAACTCCACTCCTCAAGGGCCACAAACAGGCCGGGTTTTGAGAATATTCCTGCTTAAACACAGGTGGCTCAATGCGTGGCTGCCGAAGACTGAGCCACTGATTGAGCCACCTGTGCTGAAGCAGGGACGGATTGAGCCACCTGTGCTGAAGGTTGGGATATCCTTAAAACCTGACCTTTTGGGGTTCTTGAGGACTGAAGTTGAGAACCCCGGGTTTAGGGGAAGTGTCTGACCTTCTCTTCGGTAATCAGCTTTTAGTAAATTGTACTGTGTAATGATCAAGTATTTATATCTTCAGTGTGCTCATTTCAAAGAGAGGATTATTTCTGCACACATTCAGAAACGCTGCATTTAAGATGCTAAATTCTAACCCTCCTAATAATCACTTTAGTGCTTGTTTGGAACATCTGTTTACTTTTTCCCTAGGTTTCCCTTAATAATTCAGTCTCGTTATCTAAAAGCAAATCGGATTTATCATTTTAAACCATGCATGGCGGAAGGGGGAGGGGGGGGGGAGGAGGCAGCTATCTTTTACACTCTCCAAAAGCCTGAAGAATGTAGATTCAGCAATGAAAGAATTGAAGTATTAGTAACAACACGTTGGTAGGGATTCACATAGCAGAGGTGACAGGATTGCTGTTCTGAATCATCACTGGCCTCCTGACAATGGCAGGATTAGCTGGTCTGATGCTTGCATGTTCGCAGTTTGATGCCTGTGCAGATAGTTGGGGGAGGGATTAGCTGGGCCTTTCAGTTTTGATACCTGTGAAGATGGTTGGGGGAGGGATTATCTGGGTTTTGCAGGTTGATGCCTGTGCATAGTGTTGGGGGGATGTATTGGCTGGGCTTTGCAGTTGTACTGTTGTGCAGATTGTTGGGGGACGGTATTGGCTGGGCTTTGCAGTTTGATACCTGTGCAGATTGTTGAGGGAGGGATTAGCTGGGCCTTGCATTTTGATGCCCGCTCAGATTGTTGGGGGGGTGGGGGGGTTAGCTGGGCCTCACAGTTTGATGCCTGCTCAGATTGTTGGGGGAGGGGTTAGCTGGGCCTCACAGTTTGATGCCTGTGCTGATTGTTGGGGGAGGGGTTCGCTGGTACTCGCAGTTTGATGCCCGTGCAGATTGTTGGATACAGGCTTCTTCGTTTCTTGTTCCAGACGGACGTCCACAGTGGGAAGTTGAAGCAAAGATTCTGGTTGAGAAGTGTCAGGCGGTGAGAATGTCTTCTTAATTTCCTTTTTGCTGATTAAGAACTTGTGGCTGTTGGCTGTGGGTGGGGGAAAGAAATACCACTTCAAACCAACAAATGCTTCTTCTTGGAGGAACACCATCCAATGCTGGAGCCCTCCACCTAACTACCACTGCTCATTCCACTTCTTGCCTTGTGTTCCCGCTGCACGCATACACACACACACACATACACACACACACACACACACAGAAACACCACACACACACACACACAACAACACACAACACAACACACATACACACATACACACATACACACAACACACACACACACATACACACAACACACACACACACACTTTGGGAACAAGCTCTCCTGTGGGTTAAAGGGCAATGAGGTGTGGGCACCACATACAACCGTCATGGCTTACCAGGCAAGAGGCGGTTTTAAGGCGCTTAACGTGTATAGAGATATAGTGAGAATTGTGGGAAAAGGAGCAGGGTAATTTTCTGTTCCAAGTCTGTAGCGACGCTCTCTCTTTTATACTTAAAGAGATATGTTCAAGGTACAAACATGCATGGGGATACTTTTATCATTATACACTGCAGCACATGCATTTCCTGCCCAGAGCTCCATCCTGTCTGCTGCGTGATGTAATGTCTGCAGTGAACCGCTTGTGACATCACTTCCTGTGTCTTTCAGACTAGCATTGTTGTTGAGATTCCCCCGTATCACAACAAGTCGATCACCGCGGGCGTCCAGGTGCAGTTCTACCTGTGCAACGGGAAGCGGAAACGCAGCCAGTCCCAGCGTTTTACCTACACACCAGGTCAGAGCCACGGCCTGCGGGGTAACTACCCTTACATGCCTTTCTGTCCAGATCCACCCCGCAGCTGCCTGGCGCTGCTCAGATAAGAAACTACAATGTCTTCCCTACGGTGTGGAGAATATATATCTTACACTTGGATATATCTCCGTAGCTGTTAAAATGCTGACTAGTAATGTGTTCAATATACTTCGTTAGCGAAAATGTTATTTACAGGAAACAAATTGATAATTGTGCAATAAATGCAATACGTAAAATAATGACTAAACGCTAGAGACTTTCTTAGGGAACATTACTATTAATTCACAAGAAATTGGCAAGTGTTTCTTGATTAGTAATAATTAGAAAAAAATAAGGTAAGATTCCAACATGAAGTCGAATAGTCCCTTTTGTGTTGCTTCAGCGGGAGATCGTGCACTTGCGTTCCTTGGGCAGAGAGCGCTAGTAGGATTGGTTGCTCACGCAGATGTGCACTTGGCCGTTCCTTGTGCAGAAGAGCGCAGTAGGATTGTGTTGCTCAGCGGATCCGGCACTTGGCGTTCCTTGTGCACGAGAGCGCAGTAGTAGTTGTGTTGCTCAGCGGATCGTGCACTTGGCGTCCTTGGCACAAAGCGCATTAGGATTGTTTGTGCTCACGCCAGATCGTTGCACTTGGCGTTCCTTGGGCACAGAGCGCAGTAGGATTGTTGTTTCTCCAGCGCAGATCGTGCACTGGGCGTTCCTGGGCACAGAGAGCGCAGTAGGATTGTGTTTGCTCAGCGCAGATCGGGCACTTGGCGTTCCTTGGGCACAGAGCGCAGAGGATTTGTTGCTCAGCGGGGATCGGGCTGACTTGGTGTTCCTTGGCAGAACGAGTAGGATTGTTGCTCACGCAGATCGTGCACCTGCGTTCCTGGGCACAAGAGCGCAGTAGGATTGTGTTGCTCAGCGGGGATCGGTGCACTTGGCGTTCCTTGGGCAGAGAGCGCAGTAGGATTGTGTTGCTCAGCGCAGATCGTGCACTTGGCGTTCCTTGGGCAGAGAGCGCAGTAGGATTGTGTTGCTCAGCGCAGATCGTGCACTTGGTCGTTTCGGGGGGCACAAAGCGCAGTAGGATTGTGTTGCTCAGCGCAGATCGTGCACTTGGCGTTCCTTGTGCAGAGAGCGCAGTAGGATTGTGTTGCTCAGCGGAGATCGTGCACTTGGCGTTCCTTGGGCACAAGCGCAGTAGGATTGTGTTGCTCAGCGCAGATCGTGCACTTGGCGTTCCTTGGGCAGAGAGCGCAGTAGGATTGTGTTGCTCAGGCAGATCGTGGGACTTGGCGTTCCTTGGGCACAGACGCTAGGATTGTGTAATGCGAAATCTCAGAGGAGTCATGGCCCTTGGGTTGGCAGTTGGGCAGAGAGCGCAGTAGGAGTGTGTTGACTCAGCGAGATCGGTCACTTGGCGTTCTTTGGGCAGAGAGCGCAGTAGAGTGGTTTTGCTCAGCGCACGATCGTGCACTTGGCGTTCCTAGTGCAGAGAGCGCAGTAGGGATTGTTGCTCAGCGGAGATCGTGCACTTGGCGTTCCTTGGAAGAGTAGCGGCAGTAGGATTTGTTTTGCGTGCAGCGGAGCAGATGCACTTGGGATTCCAATGGGAGTAGCGCGCAGTAGGGAGGTTGGTTGCTCAGCGCAGATCGGCACTTGGCGTTCTGTGGCACAAGAGACGCAGTAGGATTGTGTTGCTCAGCGCAGATCGTGCACTTGGCGTTCCTTGTGCTCACAGAGCGCAGTTTAGGATTGTGTTGCTCAGCCAGATCGTGCACTTGGCGTTCCTTGGGCACAGAGCGCAGTAGGATTGTGTTGCTCAGCGCAGATCGTGCACTTGGCGTTCCTTGGGCAGAGAGCGCAGTTAGATATTGTGTTGCATCGCGCAGAGGACGTGTCACTTGTCGTCCTTGCTGTGCACAAAGCCGATAGGTAGTTGTGTTCTCAGCGCAGATAGTGCACTGGCAGTTTCCTTGAGGAAGGAGGCGCTAGGAGTATTGTGTTTGACATAGGAAGGGCCGACTCGGTCACTTGGCGTTCGCTGGCACAGAGCCTTCAGTAAGGATGTTGTGACCGGTCGAGCGCAGATCGTGCCACTTGTTGTTTTGGCGTTCCTTGTGTGCAGAAGGTAACAACAGTAGGATTGGTGTTGGTGCTACGAGCGGACAGTGAGTGACACTTGGCGTTCCTTGGGCAGCTGAGAGAGTTACGGCATGGTAGGGATGTTAGTTTGGTGTGGCTCAGCGCAGATACGGGGCACTGGCAGTCCGAGTTGCGGGGGCACAGAGCGCGATAGTGGATTGAAGGTAGTGGAAGTGTATAGTCTCAGGCAGTCGTAGGCCACTGATGGTCGTGGACCTGGGCACAGAGCGTCAAGTAGGAGTTGTGTGGCCAGCCGCAGATCGTGCACTTGGCGTTCCTTGGCACAAGACGCAGTTAGGATTTGTCAGGTGGTGCTGCAGCGCAGATCGTGTCACTTGTGCGTTCCTTGGGCAATCAAGAGCGCAAACTACAGTAGGATTGGTGTTGCTCGCTGTGGGATCAGTGGCACTTGGCATGGTATGCGATCATTGGGCGACAGAGCGCAGTAGGATGTGTTAAGTTGCTGCAGAACGGGTAATCGGTGCACTGGGCCAGTTCTTGGGGCGAGAGATGCCGTCCAAATGGTTGGATTTGCATCAGCGGGGGAGATTCGGGGCACTTATGCGTCCTTGATAAGCCGAGTAGAGCGGCGAGTAGGGATTAGGATTGCGTCAGCGGCAGAACTCGTGCAACTATTGGCGATTGCCATGGTCAGCAGGAGGCGCAGTAGGATGGTGATGTTTCTCAGAGACTCGAGACATGCTGCAACTTGGCGGTCTTTGGGGCAGAGAACGCAGGTGAACATGGAGGTATGGTGGCGTGCAGCGTGATACAGGGTCGAGGCAAACTTAGGCGGACTCCGGGGTTGGCCAAGAGCGGCAGGAGGAGAGAATTGTAGGGGGTTTAGGTGGGGCTCACTCTAAAAGCAGGGGGGTGATCACTGGATCGTGTCCAGGGATCAGGCAGATGAGCTGCATTTGAGAGTATGTGGTAGTAGGGACTGCAGGCGCAATATAACATGTGCCAGCGTTGGCGTTCCATATGTGGTACAGAGAGCGAGAAGAGAGGAGAGGAAGGGGAGTGTGAGGATTGTGATTATGTACCTCAAGCGAGGCAAGAGAAGATGCATGCACGGTGATGTCGTTAACAGGACGGGAGTCCGCCCTGTCGGAGTCAGCAGAGCGCATAGGATTCAGTGTTAGCTGCAGCGAAGAATCTGGTATAGCGCAGGTGGTCGAATTCTTTGAAGCGCCAAGGCGCAGGTCGGAATAGAGTTGATTATGCTACAGGACGACGGAGTGCGTTGCTACTGAGTAGTGAGTGAACGTCGTGCCATGGATGTGGCTAGGAACGACAGCGTCAGGTAGTGACTGTGCTGTTCGTCAGCGCGAGACATGGCGTGCGGAAAACTTGTGATGAGGCAGGAGTCCTTGTCTCGAGCATCAGCGGCAGTAGAATTGTGTTGCTCAGCGCAGATCGTGCACTTGGCGTTCCTTGGGCAGAGAGCGCAGTAGGATTGTGTTGATGTTCTGCAGGTTGCTGTGGTGTTTAGAGGGCAGACTGACCTCTCGCTGTCACTGCATGCGGATAGATTGCCTGACCCGCGGCTTTTGGAATGTGACCTCCCTGCAGCTGTCCAGAACAGCTGGGCAGCCTCTGCTCACATGTCCGGTCCTGACACACTTGCGGATATTCATACCTCCGCGCACTACATAACATAACATAGCGATGACTTGTATGCACATTGTCAGGCTAACGGGTTTCGTGCAGGCTTGGCCTCTGAGGTGGGAGTAACCAATGAACTCTTCAGGGCCCTGTTACCATGTCATTCTGCTGAGGCATTAAGGTATCCGGCTCTTTAGGACACGGGGCAGGAAGTCTCCATAATACTTTCTACGACACCGCTATAAACAAAAGTATTACCAAAACGTAGTATGACCCAGCTGTCACTTCAAAGACCAGCACTTTGGTTATTGCTGGTTAACAATCTGCTCCATCCATCTGTTTGCGCCTTGTAACGGATTCAGCCAGGATTTATAGGGAGGAAATGGGAGACAGGGACAGCTACACATAAAAAGGTGTGTCTTTAAGCAGAGAGGTGTCACTTAAAGATGGTGGCTTCCTGAGAAGGGATAATTACTTTAGCAGTGACATTATCTCATAGTCGTGCAAAGATATCAGTGTGTGACATGTGTAAGTGTATATAGGAGTATGGAAGGGTATTTCTCGGATTAGTTATATACACACATTGTTTCTAACGTGTGTGTGTGTGTGTGTGTGTGTGTGTGTGTGTGTGTACACAGACACACAGACACACAGACACACAGACACACGTCCTGTTGGGACTGAAACGTTGATTTCCAATATGGCGAAATCCATTATTTTTTTCACTTTCAAGGCGTGTGTGCCGACTTGATATTGTTGTGTGTTAAATGTGCCCAGATATGAGTACAGTACGCTCTCACACGCTGACATGCTAGGGAAGTTGTGCCCAGATATGAGTACACTCTCACACGCTGATATTGAGGTTTGGCCGCTCGGGACACGGTTCCGGAGAGGCAGATCACGTCCTGTTTTTTTTTTTTTTGGTTTGGCGCTCACGTGGCAGGGCTCGGGCTGCAATCTGTACAGGTGTCAGGAAGTAGTTTCTCAGACAATATGGAGTTTCAAACAGTCGTGCTAAATACCCGTGTTCAAGTGCATTCTTTAATTATGTGTTGGTATATTTAAAATTATCCTAGAAGATGTAGCCACTTAGATTCTGGAAAGATTTTAAATTAAAAAAAAAAAACAGCCCCCACCTGTAATGCTACGTTTAGGAATAATTAATCACACTCTGCAAACTTTCTCGGGAAAGAATTTGTGCTTTGGCGCGTTTTTGTTTTTTTTGTTTGTTTTTTAGAAATCCGTTCCCTACAAGGAAAGTAAATCTTGGGGTCACTCACTACACCTGTGTAGATAACGTCTTAACGAAGCACACGTGACTTGTTATCAAGTTGAGGTTTCTGATAACAGCGCTGTTAGAGAGTTGCTTTTCTTCGCTCCAAGTGTGCAATGTATCCTGTGTATTACCTGCTTCATTCAGAAGTTTCTCCCTCTCTCTCTCTGTGTGATCCGTCTTCCGGTTCTATTCAGAAGTTTGTCATCGTCACAATTGGGCTACGGCCGCAGTCACTGCGTGTGCGCGTCGGAGCGCCTGGCGGCCCGTGCACCAGTTTCAGCCGCGATCTGTGGTCTGGGACACGCATCCAGAGAAGAGCAGATCATCGTGGCGGGGGGGGTGACCATGACGTGGCGGGGGGCGTGACCATGACGTCACGCGGCTGGTTCGCCCTCATTGGCTGAACGGCAGGCCTCCACGCCAAAAGACATAATTCTTGTGTTTTGGCAAAGGCGATCGCGCTTAGCGCAGGCGCGCGCAGGCAGTGACCGGGGCCAGCCCTATAGGTGGCTGTATCTTGTTCGCGCCGCACACGCCGTAGCGCGAGCAGTGGGGACAAGGTCTTGGGTGTTCTTGTTTGCTGCGATGCCCTCAAACTTTCCATGCGTTCCTTTTTGGGGCAATTCCCTTCATGTCTAAATTGCAAGGTTTTGAAATGAATGTAGTGTTGGCCCGGAGTCGTCAAAACGTCATCTGCTGCATCGCGCCTGAATCGGCGATATCTGCTATTGGTCAATGACAGATACAGTATCTCCCAATTCGGGTGCATACGGCGGATCGAGCTTTGACGCCTGAGCATTGTGTGATCTTACCACCCAGTGGATTCATTTGTGCTGCTGTAATGTGCATATTTTGTTTTTTGTTTTCCCCGCAGTTTTACTGAAGCAGGAACACCAGGAAGATGAGGACCTGCCTGTGGTCTCCGCTTTGTCAATGTCCCATGGCGGTAGCGTTTCGGGTCTTCATGCCATGCGCGCACACTTGCCATCCCCCGAATCAAGGCACACCCACGACTCTCTCCTGTCCACGTCACCCAGGGGCCTTGGGTGCCCACCTCAGCCAGAGTACACGTCCCTGGTGAACCACTGTGGGGCCCGCCTGTCGCACATCCAAGGTAGGAACATTAATGTGGGCACAGAGTGCCACCCTGCCGCTGCACTCCAATCATTTCACGTTGCACCAGCTTCTGCCGCCAGGCCTTCCTACCCACCTATGCAATCTAGTGTTATGTACAATGGACAGTCTGGTCTTCCTCTGAATTCGGCCTCTGGTCAAGGGTACGAGCCGCTCTCGTTTCAGCAAGACGCAAGCGTCCCCCACATGGTCAGCCTAGGTCACCACTCCTTGCCAACGTTGCAGTACCATGCGTCCAGTTCAGGCCCCACATCCTCTTCGCCCACCACCATCCACCCACTGGTCCACCCGGGGCAGTCATCACCTCATCTCCAACAGCTGGGGTACCATTGTTCAAACACCGGGCAAAGTACCATCCCATCACCGTCAACGAGTCCGTCCATTGGGCAACAGTCACCTCAGCTGCAGTCCGTCTCATACCATCCTCCAACACCAGGGCCGGCCTCCTCCCCATCCACAGTGGCTTCCCATCCATTGGCACACTCCCCGCTCTCCGGGCCATCATCCCCTCAGCTGCAGCCTATGCCTTACCAGTCTCCCACCTCAGGTCCACCTGCACCATCACCATCTCCCACCCCCTTGGCTCACTCCGGACAACCGTCCCCTCAGGCCCACAGCCCCGGACTGGGCGGTCTCTCCCCTCCTCCTCACGGGCACCACACCATGCAGGACGCCTCTCCATTCCCACCTGATGACACCTCGCTGAGCGTTAAACCCGAGCCCGGCGACCGCGAGCTGAACTTCCAGACGATCGGCCTGCAGGACATCACTTTGGACGACGGTAAGAGAGGGTGTTTGCTGGCTATTTATAGGTATCCTGTCATCAGCCGCAGATTAAGGGCCATGTTTACTGAGCGGTGCTAAACCATAAAGCACCTTGCGGCTCATTCCCGTTGGTAGGCAACCCGCTGCCTTATGTCTTCGCACCGTTTAGTGAATATAGGCTTGTTTCTGGGCTGTCCGGCAAAGAAAAAGGTTTCCATTCATATAAGAAATTTGACGTTGGCACCGGCGGGTCCCAATATGCTGACGGATCAGTTTGAGTTCACTGCCTTACATCTTGTGACCTCTCTGAGAGACGAAGGGTTAATAGCCTGGTAAAAACTGCAACTCATTTAATGTTGGGAATGTTAGTTGGTTGGTTTTGTTTTAGTTTGTACTTGGCATTTACAGACACAGACACAATGCCTGAATGCTACTGTTTAATACACGTGCCTCAGACTTCACCTGCTCTCAGGTGTGTGTCATCCTCCTTGTTGTTCTGCCTTGGCCCGGTATCCAACTTTACCTGTGACTGCCCCAAAAGCAACATGAACCGTATTTTTTTTTTTTTTTCAAAGACTGTTGAAAATACGGTAAAAAATGACGTATATAAATTTTCCCCGGTGCCTGGCTTCCATGTTATGGAATCGCTGATATAAGTCACACCGGCCCCGGGCTCAAATGCTGAGCGGAAGGAACCATTTCTATTCGCCTGGCGCCTGCGTGAAATATTGCCGCTTGGGAATGCTCGTACATCACAGGTCTTCCGCTTTCCTCGCTGCCGCAGGGGTTTCCGTAGCGCTAGGCGGGGACTTTATCACTAAATCCTCTGCTTCTTTATAAATCCCATTATAGAAAAAAAAAATGCGTATGTTGTCAAATCTGGGGCTTTAGTTACATCTCGTTACATAGGATGAGGTTGAAAAAAAAACCACATGTCCATCGAGTTCAATTTATGGCTGCCATCTTTAATCTGCTCCTAATTGCTTTTGAAAGCAAAATAATTTGAATCTAATTCTGGAGCCGTTTCACAAGGAAGAATTGGTCCGGGGTGGAAATTTGTAGGGGAAAAAAAAATCTGTTTGGTTGAAGACGTCGGGCGTGACGTGAGTGTAAATCGGCCCATAGTGTGAGACTGCACTTTCACATATGCTACATAATTACCCTAAATGCCTTACGGCAATGATCCCGGCTTAGTGCTCATCCACTCAAGTTATTCCTTTATTGAGTGATAATGTTGAGCAACAAACTCCTGGAAGGGAAGGGGAATGTCCTGATCCTGTGAGATTATCTTCCCCGGAGGCGTTTCTTGTATTTGGTTGCGACCTTGATTCTGGGAGCTGTAAGGAACTCTCTCCGATCAGAGAGCGCGACCACAGCTGTCTCTCCGCCGCGCTGGGTTAATTTTAGCATGGACGGCCGTAAGACTGAAAGCTGACACGGTGTCGCTAGCCGGCTGCACGCGGCTAAATATACCTGCTCGCTAATCTGCCACGGGGACGCGTGACGTTGCAGCAGCTGTCGGGGGGTCACTCTTCCTATTTTCAGCATTGATTCTTCTTGTGGCAAAGCAATAGGGTAATCTAAACAATATCCCAAACTTACATTTAACCCCTCCACTGCCAGAGGCTGATGGAGCGTATCTTGGGACAGGTTGGTTGCTGTGTGTCAGTGTTTGGGATCGGTTTCTCTTGTGTTTACACATTTCAATGGCAGATTAAATGCTCATTTGCTTAGGAAAGGCCGATAGCAGGGGATCTCAACTCAAGTCCTCAAGCATCTCTCTCCCCCCCCCCCCCCCAATAGGTCAGGATATCCCTGATTCAGCACAGGGGCTTGAATACTGAGCCACTGATTGAGCCACCTGTGCTGAAGCAGGAATATCCTGGAAACCTGACCTGTTGGGGGGGATGCTTGAGGACTGCAGTTAGACCCCTTGCTCTATAGAATGTTAGTCAAGGGCTGAAATACTGAGTGTAAGGAGCAATCTAATTGGCCTTAGGCTGCTCTTATAGTGCTGGCTATGCGACCGGCTGTGCGACCGCGTGATGTCAGCCGCTGCCGTTGTATTAGCGATTCCTGCTTACAGTGCAGGAGACAAGAGGGCGACCAGGGGGGCGTGGCAGAGGCATGACTGTGAGTGGTTCGCCCTCATTGGCTGAACCGCTCACACGCCGCTGATGTTACGCGGCGATCACCGGAAAAGTAAAAATCCTTTGACACACTATAAGCGCAGCCTTGCGCTCGTTTCCCTCTGCATCAGCTGCGTGAAATATGGTCCGTCTTTCGCCCGTGCGCTGCTAACCTTTGTTGGCACAATATTATGATATACGCCTTGAGTGTCAGCTTCTCCACAGGAGCACGCGAGGCGTGGGGGTTTCTTGCCGGTGAGGAGAGTGAAGCTGCCTCCTGACAAAGCTCCGTAACCTCGCGGAACCTTAGAACCAGGCAGGTGCGCGCGTTTTGGATAGAAACATGTAACCTGCGGTGAATGGATCATGCCACGGTGTGATCCTGACGTGTTAGACGCAGCAACCGTAACCAGTCTGTGGTCAAAACTGCTCCGTGTGAGAGGAGCTAAACAGGAAGGCGAGTTCTGATGGGCCGCAAACGTGGCCCAAACCTGTATGCACCCATCACCCACTTTATTTTCTCCTATCTGCTTTTCACTGTGATCTCATCACCAGCCAATTTGTGGTGTGTGTGTACCAGGCGGGGCAGTAATTGCAGCAGCTGCTGGATGTGTAACGAGGGGGGGACAAAGAGCTGCGCGTTTATATTATTACCCACCTCGTGCGATATTGTTTGCCTGTCATCACTTCGTTTCTTAATTTGATGGATTGTTTTTAATTTAGTGCAGGTCAAGTTGGGGAGAAACATACCCGCCACGCTGACTGTTACTGTGGTTCGGGCGTGGAGGTTTTACTAACGAGCCCACGACAGAGTTAATGCAGAGCAGAACATCCTCCTCGTTATTATACTTCCAAAGCCCAGTCCCACGTCTTGTAGCCAAACAGAGGGTGTCCCCGTGGATGTAATACGCCAAACTACCACGTGCCACAGAGCAGCCATCGTTTTACTCTGTGCTGTACTTGCACCATGTTCCAGGTGGCCTCTGGCAGCAGAGGGGTTATACGTGCCCCTGCCCCTCCGATATCACTGGTGGTGTCACGGTGTTGGAGAATTCGGCATTTAATCGTAGCTTGTGCGGACTTGCCATACAAAGAGAGCCACAAGTCTGAAGCCGTATTCTTTCTTTCTCAGAAATGTTTTTATTTCCTCGTTCTGGCAGCCAGAGAGTTAAAGTGCAAACGCTGCGACGTGCAAACGCTGCGACGTGTAAACGTTCTTCTTTCCTCTCTTGCAGTGAATGAGATCATAGGACGCGACATGTCACACGGAGCCAAGAGGACACTGCGAACGTGCCACGAGCCCCTGGGGTCTGACGTCTAACAAATTCACTGTGGCTGCAGTGGAAATAGAAAGCGCTTTGATAATGACCTGCAATTTCTTCCCCCCTCCCCCCCCCCCCCTCTCCCCCCCCCCCTTCTCCACACTCCCCCCTCCCTCCATTCTCTTTTCTTCTCCCCCCCTCTCCATTGCCTTCCCCACCCAGTTTCTCCACTCTCCCCCCTCCCTCCATTCTCTTCTTTCTCCCTCCCCCTGTTCCTCCGTTCTCGCCCCCTCCCGCTTCTCTCTGACTCTCTGTGCTTCCAGCTCTGTGGCCTTTCCTTGGGGAGCAGACATTTAGAAGGTTACACTCCACTTCGAAAGCAACCCTACAAGTCCCAGAGACGCGTAACTCTGCAGATACTGCATATAACTGCGGGTCCGGGGGTTTGTCACGGTTATTCTTGAAACCTATTCTGGATACAAGTTCTCTGCGGAATCTGAATACTTCGAGGAGAGGAAAATGCTCGAAACGTGTAAATTGTAACTCGCAGAGGAGCGGGATCATTGGAGGGTGTCTTCCCAGGTCCAACCATGTTCTAAATTCCAACCCCGCTCCCCTCCAGGATAGGTTTACCTGCAAAACAAGACGTATCCCCTGGAGTACAGGCCCCCGGTGCAATCCAGACGCCCCCGTCTTCTCATTTCAGCGTACGTCCTGCTATTTAGTCCTGAGTCACGCGCTGTGAAAATCCCACTGTAATGTGCACAGAGGCGCAGTCTGTGCAGCGCATACCACAATGTGCGGTGTACAGAAATGCGGGTATACAGGACAGGATACATGTTCTATTCAATTTAAGCAAATACTCGTAGTATAAACATGACTTTAGTGTGATATAAGCAGTGTTTGTATCTATGTAATTCATAGAACTCCAGCCTCGTACACGAGTGAGCCAGAGTCGTTCTATAAGACAATCGGAAGAGAGATCTACCCCAGAAAGCTTACAATCTACCAAATGTTCCCCAGGGTACACTGCTATACGTTCCTCTGCAGGTTTTCTCGGGCCCTTTTTTAGTAGGGAATGGAGGCATTATTTCCAAGCTGAAGCAGAACGAAAGTGTGAAAATCCACCTGTTTAAAAGACAAGTTTCATGGCGTCTCCGTGTTCCCCCCCGCTGACACGGCAACCTGTTACTGGCTGCTAGTGCGAGTATACACACCACACACGGACAACGCCACATTGGGCTCCTGGCGTTGCTTAGATTTGAGCCTGGCTGAATATTAAACCTGTGTGCACATTATAGCAGGGGAATGCACCTCATGGACAGGGTTACCCGGGAAATAGCCTGGATTCCTTGTGCACGACACAGACCTGGTGTTCTCTTATTCCCAAACAGAATACATTTTGTGTGTGTGTCCCCCAAACACCAATACTAATCCCTTGGCTGCCAAGAGGACCTGCATTGCTTTGCTGGCCCCTCTGGCTGCTCCAGGGCTAAAGCAGAAGTCCTCGAGTCCCCCAAATAGGTCAGGTATTGGGGATATCCCAGCTTCAGCACAAGTGGCTCAATCGAAGGCTGAGCCTCTGATTGAGCCACCTGTGCTGAAGCAGGGACTGATTGAGTTAACTGTGCTGATGGGACCTTTCTGGGAGGTCTTGAGGACTGGAGCGAAGAACCCCTGGGGATTAATGGAAAAGACGCAGAACTTTTAGCAGAATGTAGCCCCGGTTTTACTCATTTCTAGTCTGTATATGGTACCATTGTAGTAGAGGTGCCTGATCTCAGCGCCTCACTTTCCCTCGCTGGTTAATTTACTAAACGCCGTGATCTCTTTGCACATGATATCTGCCGTTTAGTGAGTAACCACCATGGGCTAGGCAGCCGTTACATTTCACAGCCTCCTTTTCAAGTATATACGTGTGTGTGTATATATATTATATAGCCAATGAACGTGTGTACGCTTCATCATGTCTGCTCAGGAATTCCCCCTCAAATCCTTGACCAGATCCGCCTGCTCTCACACCTCTCGCTGCAATCTTCTCCCAGCTGCGTTTCTCTCTCCCGTGAAACCTCTGCCATCCATCCATCCACGCTGGCCGTGTGTCAGTTGTTAGAGTGCAGTATATGCATCCTTTACAACAGGGGGTGCTCTACTCCCGTCCCCGAGACACCCCCCCCCCCCCCCCCAACTGGTTGGGTTTTAAGGATATCCCTGCTTCAGCACAGGTGCAGTCTTTGACGGAGCCTCTGATTGAGCCACCTGTGCTTAAAACCCGACCAGTTAGGGGGGGGCCTTGCGGACTGCAGTTGGCACCCCTGCATTACACAACATCAGAACTAAACCCGCTCTTTGGGAAATTTCCAATCTTGCTCGGAGTCAGCACGACAATCAGAAAAGGTCCCCGTGCGTTGGGTGGGGTACGGGAGAGGCATGTTGCTTTTGTATTTACCTTTTTATATAGCCCCCAGCCTTACAACGCAGGATTTATCATGCGATACGGGTACAAGCGCACTATATCTGGAAAAAGGACTCCCCGCCCTGAAGAGCTTGCAATTATAAATGTGGATACCAGCCGCTTAACGGTGTGTAAAAGCAGCTTTAATATACAGTGCACCCTAACTCAACACTGCGGAGGGTCACCCACAGCGTGTACATGTACCCTCACACTTTAGCCCATATTCGCTATGGGGTGCTAAGCTTTAGCATGCCTCCCCTTCATTCGCATGGCTCTCGAGCTTCGCGCCCTTCAGGGTTGTGTTTAAATGGATTAAAAAAATACTCCCTTTTCAGAAAAAAATCTCAGGTACCCATATATGAAATACATTTTGAAAGTTGGGGTGCTTTATAGTGAAAGAGGGGGTGCATCAGGAAGGTTGTTGGTGTAACCGAAAATAATGGAATACCATCTGTACTAGAATTCTGCGAAGGTATTTAAATTTGCTTTGCAACATTTTCTGCCCCTAAATGTTTCACATTTTTAAATCTTTACCCACCCTCTTTGTGCCCGAGAGCTAACTAGGAGATACAAGGGTCAGGGTTGAAGGCGAACGCCTAATTGCCAGGCATTCATCTAGTTTCCAAATACTGCCAAGGGGGCTTTCAAAAAGGATTTTATAATATTTATACTGGTTTTAGGTTTTCAGGATCTCCCTGCTTCAGCACAGGTGCCTCGAGGATAGAGCCACCTGTGTTGAAGCGGGGATATCCTGAAAACCTCACCTGTTGGGGGTCTTGAGGACAGAGTTGAGAACCCCTGCTTAAAGCCACGCTCCTGCAGCAGCTTTCCCTGTAACACTCCGAAAAACGCGCCCGTTCCACCTCCGTACGACCCACTCACCATACTATGCACTTAACTCTTTGATGCCTTTATGATGCCTTGTTGCCTGTAGAATCAGAACCGCTTTCCTATTTAAGATACAGAATATATAATAAGATAAAATTGTAGCTTTGGATAATGCAGTTTTCTATTTTGCCTTGTAAACGTTTTAAATTAAATGCAAGGGTCTTAATTTGTTGTTCCTTTTTGGTTTTCTCTGCGTTTGTGTGACTGTAGGTGACAGACTGTTAATTTGTGTACTATAAATAGTAGAAGCACACTGTTTTTATACTGGGCTATGCAAATAGGAACTGGTAACAGCCCTCCGCTCGCTCACACAACCTCTTGTTTAGGAACTGCAGAACCCCAGTGCTCACCAAAGGAAACGGAAGCCAAATCCGTGACTATTCTCACCCGGGGGAGGGTGAGAACCCGGGGGGGGGGGGGGTTGTAACGCCGCTGCCAAGCGGGCTTGTAAGGCATTAACGCTGGGCTCTGCCAGGCAACATGTCAGGCTGTGCCAGCGATTGTGTCAATGCATCAATTCCAGTACAGTCTCACTTAGCAACATCATCTGCTGTGTGTGTGACCGGGATCAGACGACGGTACACAATGTGTCACAGCTTTAAAGGTTAAACGGTTTCACATCGTTATTTCTGTAAAATATTAACGTTCAGAGGTGGTTAGAATAAAATCTGCACCATGCATTGATTTAAACCTGGCCACGAGCATTCCTGAGATATTAGTAATGGACCCCAAGCATTTGTGGGGGTCTGATTATTATTTGTGTTGTGCTTGAGGTACTGGTGCTTTAACCTGAAGTAAAAAATACATTGTTTTGCACAGAGGGATTTATTATTTTTATGATTTGGTACAGAAGTTAGAAAAAGGTGGAATAAACAGTCTTCTGAACACCCCCCCATCACCCCCTGCAATATTTAGCAGGCCTGGCACCTGAGGGATTACAGATGTGGGTACCCACGGGTATGTGGGTGCACGTGAACTCTGCAAAGCAATAACCTGCAAATATTTGCAATTTCACACATTCCCTCAGGGGAAGACGCCTAAATTCTTCCCACCCAGATGTGTCTTAAAGCAGCAGAACCCTCAAAGGAAACATCGTCCAGGTTACAAGTGTCCCGTCTATAAGAGCACAGGGTCATTTCACACGAATACAAGACCATTTAGGACAGAGATGACGATCTCCATTGCTTGTAAGAATAATTTCCTGTGCATTTTGATGATTGGATCTGTGCGCCTCTACGGGGGAAGGAAATCGCAGATTTAGGCCACAGCATTTGTTTAACCCCTTGTGCTTGCGGGCGGACCTCCAGCACATGGCAAGGTGTTAACCCATTCACTGCTGTAGGTGCCGTCTTCCCCACAGAGAAGACTGACCCACCTGGATGCACGTGTTCCTCCTAAACAGACGTTACCCAAGGAGGGACACAGCTGACTCCTAACTCAGGGGTGTTCAACTCTTGTCAAGCCCACTCAACAGGTCAGGTTTGCATGATGTCCCAAAGAATCCCAGCTTCAGCACAATGAGAGGCTTAGTCTTTGAGCCACCTGTGCTGCTGTGATGAGGGGGGGGAGGCGCATGAGGATGAGTTGAGCACCCCTGCCCTAACACGTGTCCCCCACCCCCTCCATATATAAACCAAAGAGTAGTGGGTGTTAGATCTGCCACCCCCCACTTCCTATGGATGTTTGTTCCTCGAGGCTGATTAGAAATAATGAAAACGCGTTCCACAGTTGAAAGTTTTATACACAGAGGACGGAGCAGTAAGTCTTCTCGATGTTGACAGAGCCTGTTTCCCTTGTAATATCTTGTACATTTTTGTATTTAAAAAAAATAAAATAAAACATTTTGTAGTGTTTCGGATTGGAGAAACACAAAGGGAAAAAGGAATGTATCAGAGGCTCTTAAATCATGTTGAAATAAAGAAAACCACATTACTGTGTCCTTGTTGCGATATTTTTATGCCTGCGTTTTGTGGCTCAAAAAGCAAAAAGGTTAATAATTACCAGTTGGCCATTGAGACACACGTCTAACTCCTCTCTCCAGGAACCGGGTCCCGGTGATGTCCCGCCCATGAGAAGGGCTCCGAATATGAAAGGTGATAGAAATGTTGTAGAACAGAGGTGGGCAACCTATTTTTCAATGTAGCCACGGGAGTGGCTAATGAGAAGTGAAAATCGCCACACCATGTAAAAATTGGGAAATTAGGTTGTTCAATTGAACATTTAAAACGCACTGTTTGTCTGCTTCACTCACCTTGGTACTTATCACCTGCCGCTGCCTCCCTCACCTCAGCACTATCATCTGCTGCCTCTTCACTCACCTGAGCACTATCACCTGCTGCCGCTTCACTCACCTCAGCACTCTCACTTGCTGCTGCTTCACTCAGAAGTGTATGTACAGAGCTCCCAGGCATTTGGTAAGGAATCGGCTTTATTCTTTCTTTATTTGTTATATTTTGGCTTGGATCTGTGGGGGAGTATACTGGGAGTTTTATAGAGGGTTTTGGGTGCATTTTCAGGCTTAAAAACCGTTTTTGGTTTTCACCCAGGGGCTGCAGTGATTTAACCCAGCATAGCTGCAGTTTAGCTGGCTGGAAAACTGCAGTCTCACCCCTCTCTCCTCCCTCACTACTGGAGGTTTTTACTGGTTGTTTAAACTTCCAATTTCACTCTTGTTTTTCTTAAGCCTGATTCCTTTTCTCACTTGCTATTGAGAGCTCTGTGTCTTTTCTATAAAGACTTGTAGATTGTGGTGTTTGCTTATTATAACAGAGAGAGAGAGTAACCAAAAAGGGGAAAAAGATTTAAA
Organism: Ascaphus truei; assembly: GCA_036426205.1. Lineage (NCBI taxonomy): Eukaryota > Metazoa > Chordata > Amphibia > Anura > Ascaphidae > Ascaphus > Ascaphus truei. The sequence goes on along the minus strand of CM071580.1, from coordinate 8,465,278 downwards.
ACTGCAGCAGGTTTTTAAAAGCTGCAGTTTTTTCCCCTTGCAGAGAAATCTCTTCTTAAAGGGAAAGTTTCTCCCAATACCTCTCTCACTAAGCAATACCTTCCCCTGACTTAGAGGCTTATTTATTATCATGCCTGGAAAGGGGAATAGGACTAGTGCGGCAACGGGGGCAACGCCCGGATACAAAACACCAAAAACTGTGGCCCCTAGGAGCAACACTCTTAGTCACAGCCCTAGGCCTGGTCCTTCCAGTGCCCTGGCCACGCCTCCCCCAGCACCTGTTAGCAGCGTAACCCCTGCAGTCCCAGTTCCAACATGGGCGCATGTGGCAGTTGCAGGTGTTGACCCCAGCAACAACAATGCTGGGGCCACGCCCTGTTTGAGCAGGAAGCTTGGGGTGAGGTGCCCAATGTCACCTGGCCTAAACATGGAGATATATGTGAGGGCTGTGGCTGATGTGGTGGGTCCCTCTGCTGTGGTGGCGGCCAGCAAAATGTATGGGAGGGGCATTTTCTTCCTCCGTACGCTGGCTGCCACTCACACCCTGGTGCTAGGAAATAGGCATCAGTGTAGGGGGGGGGGAAATACATCCCTATAGAAACCCATGGGGGGTTAGGCACAAAATTCTGTCAAATGTGCCCCCCTTCATCCCAGATTGCCTCATGAAGCCGTACCTGCAAGCCCTGGGAGACATTAAGTCACCCATAATAAAATTATCTTTGGGCTGCAGAGATAGAGTGCTGAGGCACGTGCTCTCATTTAGGCGGCAGGTACAACTGCTGCTGCCAGGGAGCACTGAATCTGTGGAGGGTTCGTTTAGGGTGCCCTACGAGGGCATAGCATACACTGTGTTTTATGGCACGGAGGGGGTTAGATGTTATCTGTGCAGAGAGCTGGGGCACACTCGTAGGAGTTGCCTCAGAGGGAACAGAGGACCCATCCCAACTCCTGCACCCGCCCCTCCCTCTGCCAAGACACCCGGTACCGCTGTGCCCACCACAGCGGGGCCCTCAAGGGCCCAGGTCCCTCCTGAGACCGCAGGAGATGTCGCTGTCCCATCCGGAACAGTGACTTCTGCACCTCTTCCTGGAGAGCGGAAGGAAGGAGAGGGGGTCGCCCTGGAGCGGCCAGCCTCTGTTAGCGCTGTCTCCCCCCAGGAGGAAACACCCTGTGCCGCTGCGCCCACCGCAGCGGAGCCCTCGGGGGCCCAGGCCCCCGCTGGGACCGCAGAAGATGTCACTGCCCCATCTCAAACAGTGACATCTGAACCTCTCCCCAAAGAACAGAGGGAGAAGGAAAAGAGCTCGAGGGCCCAGGTCCCCCCTGGGACCACAGAAGATGTCACTATCGCAACTCAAACAGTGACATCTGAACCTCTGCTCCCAAAAAAGAGGGGGAAGAACAAAGTCACCCCAAAGCAGTCACCCTCTGTCGCTGTCCCCCCCCCAAGAACCCCCTAACCCCATTGTAAGCACCGTACAGGGTGAAGGGGAGCGGGAGGAAACTCCTGCTATGGAGACAGCGGCACCCTCTCCTGGGAAATCAATCCCCAGGAAGAGCAAATCTAAAACCAATAAGAGGGTGATTGAGGAGGTTGAGGGTGAACCATATTACGTTTACCCTCTGAAGTCTCGGAAGCGGAAAGAAAAATCAGTTCCGCACAAGGTGGTCCTGTCCGGCCCACTGGTTGGGATTAACCAGTGTAAGCCGGATCCCACAAATGTACAG
>CM071580.1:8384198-8463406 GCA_036426205.1 Ascaphus truei | reverse complement strand
TCCTCTGGTGACGCAAACCGGGGCTTTTTATCCCTATGTGAGTCACCCGAAGCGGGTACAGCCAGAGGGGGATCTGGAAGGAGATGGGTTAGGGCTGACCCCCGTGGATGAGGGTTTGGAGGGTGTTGTAGTGAGCACTTCCGATTACATCTGGGAGTTGTCTGACCTGAACCCTCTTGGTGCAGAGTTTTGGGCAGGCACTTTGTTGGGAGTGAACGCTGGGAAAGACCCTCCCTATGGAGCCCTTGCTAAGGAGTGCCCCCCCATGGTTGGTGAGAGCCCTCCCGCGGATGGTGGGGGCCCTCCCGCGGTTGGTGGGTGCCCTCCCGCGGATGGTGGGGGCCCTCCCGCGGATGGTGGGGGCCCTCCCGCGGACGGTGGAGGCCCTCCTGCGGATGGTGAGGGCCCTCCCGCGGTTGGTGAGTGCCCTCCCGTGGGTGATGCGAACACCCGTGGCATGTGTGCTTCTGTGGCCCCCGAGGACTCTCGGGAGACCACTGCCTCTGCAATGCCGCCACCAGCTGCCCCTGAACATCCTGACTCGGGGATGGAGGTGGAGAGCACAGTGGACCCCCTCGTGGAAACACCGAGGAGGGGATCCAATCTAGGGCTGAGAGAGGCCCCCGCAGAGAAGGACGGGGGTCTTGAATTCTCCAGCCAAGAGGAGCCTGGGGAGTTGGGGCTCAGAGGGGAGTCCTCTGGCACCATGGAGTCGGTGGACTCCTCGATCCCCATTATCCCTGCCCGGGAGCTAGATAGTTTCCTGGATGATACCCTCTGTAGACACGGACATACGAAGGTGCAGTTGGCCCTTGAGAGGTGGAAGGATGCTTCGGTCATTCTCCACTCTCTCAGAGTATATATCAAGGCTAACCACAAGGCCAAACTTTCCGGGACTATCGAACATACTCGGGTCCTAAAGTTTAACAAAGTGATGCGAGAGCACGTAAAGGCTTCTCGGGGTATAGTACCCTGAGCGCCTATGGGAAGCAAGACTCTTGATTACCAATGGCTTTGAGCATCGGTACGCTAAACGTAAATGGATGTAAGGACGGGTTTCGCAGGTTCCAGGTACTCTCCTTTTTACAAAAGGGAAAGTATTCTTTGAGTTTCCTGCAGGAAACCCATACCACTCCAGAGGCTGAAGCCAGCTGGCATCTGGAGTGGCGAGGCAAGGTCTTTTTCAGCCACCTCACTTCGACATCTTGTGGGGTGGTGACCCTGTTCTCTGAATACTTTCAACCTGAGCTGCTGCTTGCCAAAGCTGTTGTTCCAGGTCGCCTGTTGCATATCAGGGTCCGACACGAGGACTACACGTTTAATTTCCTGAACGTGTATGCTCCTGCCGCCGGACCTCTGAGAAGGCAGTTCTTCGTCAGAATGTCTGAATACCTGGAGACAGTCGACGCGGACGAATACGTGGTGCTCGGGGGTGATTTTAACTGTACCCTCGAGGCTCGGAAAGACCGGAATGGTCCGGAGCCACACCCGTGTTCTGCGTCGGCCTTGCGGGAGGTCATCACCCGCTACTCCTTGGTAGACGTCTGGCGAGAACAACATCCTGAGGCATCCACTGAGTTCACCCATGTTAGGGTGTTTAGGGGTGAACGGAGGTCCTGGTCCCGGATCGACAGGCTGTATATTTTCAGCCACAGCCTGTCACGAGCCCAGTCCAGTGCCATTAGGCTGGCGCCGTTTTCGGACCACAATTGTGCGTCCGTGACGGTGACGCTGCTACCTGCAGCACCCTCGGCCGCATATTGGCACTTCAACAATACGTTGTTGGAGGACAAGGGGTTTGCGACGACGGTCCGAGACTTTTGGATGGCCTGGAGAGGTTGCAGGTCAGACTTTGCCACGTTAGAGCAGCGGTGGGACGTGGGCAAGGTTCATCTGCGCCTCGTGTGTCAGGAGTACACAAAAGGTGCCAGCGGGCGGCGCGATGCTGAGATCGAGGCCCTCAGGGAGGAGGTGCTCGATCTCGAGAAGCGGCTGTCTGTGGCAGGAGACCAATACCTGCAGTGTATGTACGCGGAGAGGGAGTGCACTCTCCGGGACTTGGAAGATCGGAGAGCTCGGGGGGCATATGTGCGATCCCGCATCAACTTCCTTCGAGAGATGGATCGCGGGTCGCGCCTCTTCTACGCGCTGGAGAAAAAGAGGGGAAACCGTAGACATATCACATGCCTGTTGGCAGAGGACGGTACCCCTCTGACTGACCCGGAGAGCATCCGGGACAGAACCCGGAGATTCTATGTAGATCTTTTCTCTCCGGAGTCCATCCAGCCAGATAAATGCAGGGTTTTATGGGAGGGGCTTCCCACGGTCAGTGAGGATGGAAGGGAGCCGCTTGAGTTACCTTTGACTCTGGCCGAGCTCTCTGACGCCCTCAGTCTCATGTCCCACGGAAAAGCGCCGGGGCTAGACGGGCTGACTGTGGAGTTCTTCCGGTTTTTCTGGGAGATGCTGGGACCTGATTTCACCGAGGTCCTAGCCGAAGCCCTTGAGATCGGTGAGATGCCACTTTCGTGTCGGCGGGCAATACTGTCTTTGCTGCCGAAGAAGGGGGATCTCCGTCAGATCTCTAATTGGCGACCGGTCTCACTGCTCAGCACGGACTATAAGATCGTAGCCAAAGCGCTTTCGCTGAGGCTCAAGTCCGTGCTGGCAGAGGTGATTCACCCCGACCAATCCTATACTGTCCCGGGCCGGAGCATTCATGACAACATTTTTCTGGTCCGGGACCTGATGCACTATGCGCAGAGGACTGGTCTATCACTCACCTTCCTGTCCCTAGATCAGGAGAAGGCGTTTGACAGAGTGGATCACCGTTACCTTATGCAGACCCTGCGGGCGTTTGGCTTTGGCCCACAATTTGTGGGCTTTCTCCAGATGCTGTACGCCTCTGCAGAGTGTCTGGTGAAGATCAACTGGTCCCTGACGGCACCTTTTGTGTTTGGTCGGGGAGTACGTCAAGGGTGCCCCCTGTCTGGGCAACTGTACGCGCTGGCCATTGAGCCCTTCCTCTGCCTACTGAGGAGGAGGCTCACCGGGCTGGTGCTGCGGGAACCCGACATGCGAGTAGTTCTGTCGGCTTATGCCGATGACGTGCTCCTCGTGGCCCAGGACCTAGATGATCTAGAGCGGGCACAAGCGTGCCAAGAGGTCTACACCGCGGCCTCTTCTGCTCGGATCAACTGGTCCAAGTGCTCCGGCATATTGGTGGGTCCCTTACAGGTGGACTCTTTGCCCCCCACGTTTCGGAATGTCTCGTGGGAGAGCGATACTCTCAAGTATCTGGGAGTCTACCTGTCTGCTGCGGAGGACCCGGCCCCAGAAAACTTCAGTGATCTTGAAGAACGGGTCATTGCTCGTCTGGGGTCATGGGTGTATCTGTCGAGAATGCTTTCCCTTAGGGGAAGGATCCTGGTGATTAATCAGCTGGTGACCAGTCAGCTTTGGCACCGGCTGATAGCCATGGGTCCAACCCCCGAATTTATCAACAAGATCCAGAGGAGGTTGATGGATTTCCTCTGGATGGGGAAGCATTGGGTCTCTGCGGGAGTTGCATGTCTCCCTTTGGAGGAGGGTAGACAGGGAGTGGTGTGTGTCCGCTCCCAGTTACACACTTTCCGCCTCCAGTACCTGCAGAGATACCTATTCGCAGATCCGTCTCCGCAGTGGTGCCAGCTGGCGACCTTTTTCTTTCGCCAGCTGCGCAATATGAGGTATGACCGGCAACTTTTTTTCATCAGGCCCGAGGGTTTAGGTAGAAACCTCTCGGTGCTGCCGGCATACTGCCGGGACTTACTGAAGGCCTGGAAACTGGTCTCCGCGACCAGGAAGGAACAGGCGGCGGGGGTTGATTTCCTCGCTGAGCCCCTGCTGTATAATCCGGCAGTGGGGGCTCGGATGTTGGATTCACCCTCTATTTGCCGCCGGCTAATCCTGGCGCAGGTGACCAGAGTCGGGGATCTCCTGGACTATGAGCGGCAGGACTGGGTAGGAGCAGAGGAGCTCGCGCCCCGTATGGGTCTGCTTACTGCCCGTGTCCCTCGTCGTTTTGATCCAGGAGATTAAAGATGCCATCCACCCCGACTCACGCACCTTCATCGAGGGGGTTTTGCAGACCGGAGAGCCTTGTCAACCTATCAACTTCAGCTCTCCGGATCTTTGCGTAGAACCCAAACCAAGGCAACCCCCTCGGGCTCCTATCTCCCCAAACCTCAGCAGGTTGGGGGATAAGTCCCCGGCATGTTTTCGCGGCATGCCGAGGAAAGTCCTGTATTCTCTGGTGCTCCATATAGTGCACTACCTCGCCCTTGTCACCCGCCCAGATACCATCTGGAGAGAGCTCTATTCAGCTTTGGTTCCCCGTCCCGCCGGGGATTTGAGTTGGAGGGTCCTCCACGGTGCACTGAGCACAGGAGAGTATTTGGCACACTTCACGGACTCCCCCGCCGCCTGTCCTTTCTGTGGCGAGCGGGAGTCCGTATTTCACGTTTATTTGAGTTGCGCCAGACTGCAGCCCCTCTTGTCCTTCTTGAGGAGCCTTCTCCTGCAGTTCTGGTTAAACTTCTCTCATCATTTTATTTTTGGGTGCCCAGTGTCCCGAGACAATAAGCCTAGGGATCTCCTAGTTAACCTGCTCCTGGCAGTGGCTAAGGTAGCCATTTACAAGACCAGTAAGCAGCGTTTGGAGAGGGGGGTCCCAACGAACATCGTGGCAGTATTCCGGGCACTGGTGCACTCCCGTTTTAGGGCAGAGTTCACGTACGCCGAGTCCGCTGGGACGGTTTCGGAGTTTGCCTCCCAGTGGGCGTTAGGCGGGGTGCTCTGCTCGGTATCCCCCATCATGGGGTCTTCTGAGTTAACCCTTCTTTTTTAAGTGCATTTTTTACAGTGCACTTGTTGATTCCCTTATATATTTGTTTGACTGGTTTTTCTTTGTTCTACTTGGCAACAAGTAGAATTGCTGTTTAACTGAATTGGCCGGCTTCGCCGGCCAATCAGTATTGAACCAGATCAAAATAGGCTGGTTAACTATATTGACTCAATGAGAAAGCGGAAACCAGCACACGCCGACAGGAAAAAATGTATTTTACTGTGGGAAACTCAAATTCGCCACACTTTCATGGCCAATTCGCCACTTGTGGCGATTGGCGACAGGGTTGCCCACCTCGGTTGTAGAAGGTGTAGTAAATGCAGGGAGGGGCTTCCCAGCAGAATGAGGAAATACATAAAATCAGTATCTTTGAACATGATGTATATCTTATTTATATAGACGCATCTATGAATATAGCACTTCACCGCAGTAATACACTGGACAAAATAGTAGGAGACAATAGGAATAAGTGTTACAGACAAGTTACATTAGGAAAGCATTCCCCTGCCCCAAAGAGCTTACAATCCAAGGGGTAAGTAGGGAGAACTTGGAGACATGCATCACTCAGTCATTTTTGGAGTTAAGTTATTGATTGCCACCTGAAAAAGGGAGCAGTATTTTCTGCAACCTTAATCGCAACCATCGTCATTGGTTACCCTAAAAACAGTACTCCGAGTTGTACTCGGCAAAGACCAGGACGCGTGCGCTTTACAGCAAAGCTCCCGTTACATTTCCAAAGAACAGAAAGACCTGCAGAGTATTGTACTGTCACTTTGTCCCAAAACAGTCAGCTCACCTCCTTACATCCCTCCTGGCTTCCCATCGAGTTCGGGATCACCCATATACTTCTTCTTACCTTTAACACTCTGCTCCGCTCTACATATCGGCTTTGATAACTCGTTCTGCCCCTGCTCCCTACCTATAAGGCCCGTTCTATAGTGCCGGTTGCGCGCGGAATTTTAGTTGGCTGACGTCCGTCAGCCTTTTTATGATGGCGCTGCGCACACGGCAAGGAGAGAAGAACCGGCCAACAGGGAAAGAAAAAAAAAGAAAGAAATCGCGCCGCTGAAAAGGTAAGTATATGAGTGTATATGTATGTACAACATATTAAAAAAATTATTTCAGTATATATTTATTTTAAAAACACATACACACACACACAGTCGCGCACAGTATATACACAAAAAGTGTGCGGCACGTGCACGCGCCTACACACAGGCACACTCTATATAACAGCCCTTACTGTCTCCTCCATGCCTTTCATCTCTACTGCTCTCTCTTGCCTTAAATCTTTTCCCCTCATTGCCTCTTACCTGTGGAACTCCCTCGCACTCTGTATATGCCAAGCACCGTCTCTCCCACCTTAAAATTCAAACCTTAAAGCTCACCTCTTAAATATTTAAATAGACTCATGGTTACTGACCCACAGTCACTCCTACCAACCAGCTCAGCACTTATTCCCTCACGTGCTGTCCCCCAACATACCACTTAGATTGTAAGCTCTCCAGGAAAGCGATTTCTGCTCTTACTGTCTGATTTTGTACACTGTACTATATAAAGATATATTATATTAAAAACAAGAGTTAAAAACTACTTCAATAAAAGAGAATCTATGTTTAATTAGAGGCGTTTGCCATTTGAACAAATTGTAGCAAGACAGATACAGCAAAGTTGCTGAATGGATCAGTATACAGTATGAAAATGGAAAAAGCAAGTTTAACACCGACGTCGGGCTCATGTTATTCTGGATCAACCAGGAAATGTACATGACGTGGTTTCACAACACCACAACAAAAGCAGCGCCTGGAAGACGGCGGACGCATCAACCCCCCCCCCCTGCGCATTGCGCTGCAGTATATATACATATGCATTGTTCTTCAGTGTGTATATAATTATGAATTGCAGAATATATAATACGCATACGCATTGCCCTGCAGTGTATATAATCTATGCATTGCAGAGTATATAATATACATATGCATTGCTCTGCAGGGTATATAATATATGCAATGCAGAGTATATAATATACATACGTATTGCTCTGCAGGATATATAATATACATACGTATTGCTCTGCATATATAATCCATGCATTGCAGAGTATATGGTACGCATACGCATTGCTCTGTAGTGTATATAATCTGCATTGCAGTATAATATACATTGCTCTGCAGTGTATATAATCTATGCATTGCAGAGTATATGGTATGCATTGCTCTGCAGTGTGTATATAATCAATGCATTGCAGAATATATAATACACATACGCATTGCTCTGCAGTGTATATAATCTATGTATTGCAGAGTATATGGTACGCATTGCTCTGCAGTGTGTATATAATCAATGCATTGCAGAATATATAATACACATACGCATTGCTCTGCAGTGTATATAATCTATGTATTGCAGAATATATAATACACATACGCATTGCTCTGCAGTGTATATAATCAATGTATTGCAGAGTATATGGTACGCATTGCTCTGCAGTGTGTATATAATCAATGCATTGCAGAATATATAATACACATACGCATTGCTCTGCAGTGTATATAATCAATGTATTGCAGAATATATAATACACATACGCATTGCACTGGCTTCAAAGTGCTCCTGGAACCAGGACATCTGCCATTTCAATCTGTAACCTCCCACTTCAGAGACTAGTTCCAGGGCTCCCTCTTGTGGCGACCGGCTGAACTGCTGGTTTAACCCCTCACCTGGGGGCTTCTCTTCCCAGAAACACATTTAGCAGCTCGTTAAGAGTAATGAAGAGCGCGCCGGGCGTGGAGGCGCCGGGGCCCCCGGACGGAGTCCTGCAGGGGAGAAACGGCGTCCTATATTCCTGGAACGCATTAATAATGGAGGATGCTGTGTGTAGGATCAGGGCGGTGCGTGGTTTGACCGGAGCCACTCACAGACAATGTTAGCTACAGCTACGCTGTCTGAAAAGGTTATTAACCCCTTCAATGCAGCACATTGATATTTACACATATACACACACAAATCTTACCTTTGGCGGGACACAAGCCGGCATGCCCGCTGCGAGCCCCGCACTCCTGCAGCGTCATGACGTCACGCCGCCTTGCCCTAGAGATGGCCCATATATAGATATATATATTTTAATGTGTTCCAATCACTTACAGGATTATTACTAAAATACTCACTAACCGCCTGCCACAAATCCGGTGTAGAGCACACGCGGGATTTTGCAGCGAATTTAACCCAATGGATCACATCCAAGTCGTACAAGAAGTGATTGCCACTTGGGACTCCCATATTATAAAGAACATTAAGGAGAGCCACATCAACCATTAGATGACATGAAGATACAAGCGAGATAAGGATCAGCAAGGCAACAGCCCCGGTGTCGGAGCTGCACGCACGCCTGCGAGGCGCGCAGCGTGTGCAGCCATGCTCCCCGGTCTGTGCAGAGCTGCAGGGGGAAAGACAAGAGACAAGGAGACACCGTGTCACCAGGATCAGTAAGGGAGTGCGGCTGGGAGACACCGTGTCACCAGGATCAGTAAGGGAGTGCGGCTGGGAGACACCGTGTCACCAGGATCAGTGCGGGAGTGCGGCAGGGAGACACCGTGTCACCAGGATCAGTAAGGGAGTGCAGCAGGGAGACATCGTGTCACCAGGATCAGCAAGACCACCCCCCTCTGTGATGTATGGTTCTCTGTAGGTCTTATACCCAGCATTTGCTGAACATTTATTGATATCTCCTTAGCATTTAGTCTTATGATTTTGATAGTACATTTTGTGTGAGGCGCTGGCACTTGCCCTGACTTTTTGGAGGTAAGGTTTTTCACTCTGTTTTTTTTAAAAGAAATGTCCTTGTGTCTGTCCCCATTTTTTGCTAAGATAATAAAATGTGTTTTTCTGTTTTTGCACCTGACCCCGAGTGCCCCCATTTTGTGCAGTTTCTGGGATTCCTCTCTTTGGGAGTCCTGTCCTGTTTGATTGAATCTTACACAGTGTCTCAAGAAGAAAGTTTATGACCAGTATATTCTGCCCGTGCTGCTCACGTGTGAATGTGACACTCGAACCCTAAATGCAAAGATAATTCAGAAGCATGGAGATGCCTGCTGGGTATTACACAAAAAGACACTTCTAGAGGGAAATGTGTTCTTAAAGGCTTAGAGTGCTTACCCCGAGGATTACTTACCCCCACCTACAAACTGAGACAACACTGTTTTGTGGAAGTAAACATTTTGGTAACAGCTTTATTACTTTAACATTTGAAAATAAACTGGCAGACAGTCAATAGTCATGTTGTCTGGCGGGAGCCCATCTACAAACCGCCCTGTTATCTGCTTAACCTGGTCCCCCTTTCTGGCCACCTGGGCCTAACTGCACAGGTTAGAGCCCAGCTTCCCAAGGCTGCGATTATACCTGATCAGGCAGGGCACGCTCCCTCAGGGCGATGCGCACGCCCGAAACCGGCAGGCATCAGGGAGGCGACGCCATGACACGTGAGCGGTTCGCCCTCATTAGCGGAACCGCTCACGTGATGCGGCCGTCGCTCAGGAAAATTCAATTTCTGAGATCTGCTCTAAAATGGTGCGCTTGGCCACTTAGTGCACGCTCAGTGGGAAACATGCATTTGCTTTGGAGTCGCTTGCCTGGCCGCATTTGGTATAAGCACGGCCTAAGACTTGTACAGCCCGGGCGCCTGCGTCTGTGCCTCCGGCCTGCACAATCTCTTTGGGGAGGGGGTGGGGGGACTAACGTCTGAAACCCAACCGTATAGGATGGAGCCTCAATTCGGATGTCTCACGGTGTCCCTAAACTGACTGGCCTGACAGACCTCTTACTGCTTGCAAATGTTACTCATACAAAATAGCCATGCTTTTGTCAGCCAGATGCACCGCGCCCACCTATGCCAAGTACACACTGTGAAGACAGAAAGCATGTTAAAACTGCACGATTGTCTAAAACAGTGGCTTTCAACTTTTTTTTGGTTAGGGAACCCCAGAATGATTGGGAAATTCTGGGGAACCCCAACCCTTGTACAGTTTGTCTCCCACACTTCTGTGCACACACACACACACACACACACTCTCTCTCTCTCTCTCTCTCTCTCTCTTTCCTCCCCACCCCCGACACAGACACTTTCTCCCCCTCTCGGATACAGAATGGATAGGAATGAAACACCCTAATATACCTATTATATTAACCCTTAATGTTCCTTAGAAACAATTAGTACCGAGATTTCCAAGGAAAATACAATATGCAGATTCAAGTATAAAATGTATTAAAAATACACTATCACTACAAAAACTGATGACACCACACTGTGCGTTTGGTAAACCTTGTTCAAGCTTGAACACAACTAACAGCAACAAGCAATTAATAAAACAAACATATCCTCATATTCTTAATAACAGATGGACTTTTCTATGCAATGTTATGGCATGTGGATAATTGGTTCACCAAAAAAAATAAGTCCTCCCTGTTTAGTGATTTATATGTTTAGCACAACTCAAGTTAAAAAAAAAAAAGTGTCCAATCTGGAAGTATAGCTTGTTTCCACTTTGTACTGAGGCATACTGTTTCCACTTTGCATCTTTCAGAAAGGGTTTCAAACTTTCAACTTCTCTCCTCCCTGTTTGCAGGGGAATAGGTATTTGCGTTTTTTTAAATTCAAATAGATCAAACCTTGTGATTATATTTGTAAAACAATGTGCACAAACTCCATGATGGAGTACTTGATAGTGTCCAGAATATGGTATATTAATACTGTAATACCTCTCTTGAGTTGGAGTCAGATAATGTAATTGTACATGCACTCTTCATTGCTGTTTTTTATATGAATGAGCCGGCAGTTTGTAAGTGCAGTCTCACCCCAGGGCACCGCTCCACGGAACTCATGAATCCTTTGTCCCCACACCGGCCCGGTGCTGCACTGTTGTCTCTTCTGCTACGTCTGTTGTAACCTTTATGTTGCCGGTTGGAGTGTCAGATCCTTCGATCAATACATCGGGGCAATTGTCCCTCCCCACTGCTTTCCGGTCCGATGCCTGAGAAATGTCGGTCTTTGCACTTTGGAGCCAAAAGTGTCGACAATCCGACGGTAACAGTTTGCATCTGCAGGCTTCCGTAGCCTCCCACTGCGACCTGGCCACCCACCTCTCCAGCGGACTCCCTCAGGGCAATGAACCCTGCTTCCCCACTGTGTCAGTTCTCTGCTTTGGTGCCAAAAACTAGGAGTAGCTTGAAACAGTGCAATCACAAAATCCTCACAAGGTTAGGTTGTCTCACCCTACGCGTTTCGCCAGATACTTGGCTTCTTCAGGGGTTAAATCTGCTGTAGTATGCAGCACCTATTAATACTAATCACAATTAAAGTATGGAAAGTCTTTTATGCAAAGATTTTTCTATATTTAGCATTTTCATTGCTATGCACTTGAACGTTGATTCATTGAAGCATTCGAGATTTATTTCACTGGTTTTCATGACATTCTCCCCTCTAAGCTGCACATATTAACCCTTTATATATGTGACAGTTTCTCTCATACCCCCCTCTCCCTTCTCCCTCCAAGCTGCACATATTAACCCTTTATATATGTGACAGTTTCTCTCATACTCCCCTCTAAGCTGTAGAGCAAGAGTAGGGGGGAATATGTGTATATCTGAAGGAGGCTCAGTGAGTAAAGACACTGACAGATAACAATGACATGGAGTTTGTAGCAGGGGAACCTGCTTCAAGTCCTGGGATCAGCCCCTTGTGACCTTAGGAAAGTCACTGACACCCAAAAAAATATAGGATTGTAAACTCTACAAGGCAGGGACTTGTGCAAATAAACTATGTACAGTGCTATACAAGAAAAAATCTATTATTTATATAGCGCCGCCCCTGTACACAGCGTGTCACAGCAGTAACACACGGGACATAATAATAGAACACATAACGGGAATAAGCGCTGCAGGCATACAAGTAACATTAGGAATGGGGAGTCCCTGCCCCGAAGAGCTTACAATCTAAGTGGTAAGTAGGAAGAACGTACCGCGACAGTAGGAGGGAGTCCTACATGCTTTGTTAGAGGTATGTTTTAAGATGGGTGGAGAGAGAGGCTGCCAGTCGGATGGTGAGGGCAGGAGTCATGGCTAATTATCGCATGCAGATATAAGAGGAGAGAAGGGGGTTGTTATGTGGATGTATACTGCGTTTGCTGGCACTATAATACCATGTAACCAGTCCTGCATTATTCTTCTATACTTTTTGTACATAGGCTGAGCTTATAGTGCTGGTGACGCGACCGGTGACATCACCCGGCGCCGCTAGCGAAAGTTGTAATTCGCTTTCCGCCGACCAGGTCTTTGATTGGTTCAGAGGCTGTCACATGTGGCGACAGACTCTGAAAAATCAAATTTGACCGGATTCAAAAATTTGCGCCGCCACGTTGCTCTGTCACCGTCGCGCTTACTGTAAGCGCTTGCGACGGCGACAATGCATTTGCTTTCGAGCTGCGTCGCGTTGCCGGCACTATAAGCGCAGCCTCACATGACACAGACAGCTCAGGCCTCTCTGCCAGTGACTGCATTCATACCTCTACTTCCTAATTGTCCATTAAAAGCAGCTATGAGACATCAGATTTATACAGAGCATGGCCTTTTTCTGCAGTCAGAACCTCAGCTATTTTCCTGACTGCTCACAAACTTTTGACAAATGATCATTTCATTCAATTGGTGATTTATTGAATTCTTATGGCATGTAATTCCCATAAGGAGCAATCCGTGCAATATCCTACACGTGTTTGTTTATTTATCTTTAAATAAATCAGTTCTGTAGTATTAGATAATACTTACTGCAATTTTTTAATTTCAAATTCAACTCTTAATGCCAATTTTAATGAGTGTTAATATACTTCGCCTCCTGTGATTTCTATAGCAGGTTTATCCCACCTCCCCAGCAGTGCAAGATCTTTGCAACACTTTCCTGCTTCTGATCACTTGTTGCCAATGTTCCCAGCAGTTTGAGCTGCAAACTGTAACAATAGCTAATGTTACCTTAGTAATATAAGAATACATTGTAGCTGCTGAGTTACACTGACTGGAGGTTTCATTTGAAACTGAAAGGCGGCCATTTAGTGAACCCCGGGAAGCAGGAAGTTTGCAGATCGATCACCGGGAGAACCAATCGATCTGCTGCTCAGGTAATTCGTTTTTAATTATCAAAGGCTGCGTATATTAAAACAAAAAAAAAGTTTAGTTTTTTTTTAAACGGCTTGTTCTGCCTCTTTAATACGATGGCTGTTTTGCGTAGCCGTAGAACTACCAAACTATCAGCAATAATCTGCTTTTTCCCGGGGCCCCCGATTTGGGCTGGACTGGAAAAGTCAGACCTAGACCAAGCAAAGTCTGACCTCAGACATATAACCAGAGATGCTTAGACCAGCGCTTGTTTATAGCTGTAAGATTTATCACAGAGCTAAAACAACCTTAACTATTTATATCCTCTCGTTTTAAAGCCACCATCCCACTGTGCCAGGAACCCACATGGAAGCCTCGTTCTGTGAGCAGGCTTGTAATTAACTGAAAGAATGTGGATCTTTTCTACGTATATGGTTTGGAAAGCAGCAGAGGTATGGGGCCTGCACGTGTCCGATCTGATTCCTTAATGAATGAGTTTGATTAGAGGGAGGGGAGCGGAGATCTGCTTAGCCTGACACAATACAGATTCAATGCAGCAGGGAGAAGTCTCACATGCATACAATGGGGGAGGGGGGGTTAAGGAGGGCAGCTCAGGGATGGGGAGCTGGGGAGCTCAGGAGAAGGGGGGGGCGGGGAGGTGGGAAGCTCAAGAGAGGGGGGGGGAGGGGGGTGCTCAGAGAGGGGGGGGGGGAGGAGAGGTGTTTAGCTCAGAGAGACTGTGTAATTATAGTGACTGCTGTTACTCCTACCTACATCACACACCATTAGTTAGATGCAAAGAAGGCGCAGGTTGTATGACGTTTAATAGCCAACTAGTGGTTAAAAAGAGTGCAAGCTCTCAGAACCGCTAAGGTCCCTTCGTTTGAAAAATCTGCCTTAAGAAGGGACCTTTGTGGTCCTGAGAGCTTGCACTCTGTTTAACCAGTAGATATTGAAGTTCTCAGTTCTCTTCAACATTTGGGTCAGTCTATTCTACGGGCTGACACAGCCCCATCCTCCATCCTCCATCCATCATGGATAACCGGCATGATTATTATCGTCAATTTGTACAGCGCCAACATATTTCACAGCGCGGTACGTTAGGGGTACAGAGATTAAGGTAATGAGGGACCTGATCCGGAGAGCTTACAATCTAGAAAGACAGAAGGACAAGGTTGAAACTAAAAAGGTCAAGTGGCTGCTCATTGTGGAGTCTGGCTCGGCCGCACAGCTGGTCCCCAATAGAGTGGGGGTGGGGGTGGATGTTAGAGGTCTGGCAGATAGGCTTCCTTGCAAAGGTGAGTTTTCCGGGAGTTTTTAAATGTCTGACAGCCGCGGGAGTCTGATGGTGCGCACCTACAGCGTACATACTCACTCCCTGCTAGTGGAGCGAGCCACGCATTGCTCTGGCATATAAGCTGCATTGAATGGGCCGGCCTTGGGGCAAGGTGAGCACGGCAGCGGCCCTGGGCCGTGGGATCCCTCCTGTCGGCGCCGGGATGAAACTTGCACCCGACTGGAGGGGGAAGCACGGTGCCACCCCTCGCCCAGCTCCCCCATCCGGTGGGAAGATGGATCCTGGCGCCGAGGGGAAGGAAATGGAAAATAAGAGATAATGTTGCTGAAAGAACAGATGGCAAAAATACTCCAAGGGAGAAATAAAAGCTGTTTGCACTTTAATTATGTATTAGGATTATTATTGCTCTTTGCCCAAGAGGTTACACGCTATCATTACTACCAAAATAAGAGTCTGCACGCCACATACTACCTCTGCTCCCGTGCTATCACGCCACATACTACCTCTGCTCCCGTGCCATCACGCCACATACTAACTCTGCTCCCGTGCCATCACGCCACATACTAACTCTGCTCCCGTGCCATCACGCCACATACTACCTCTGCTCCCGTGCCATCACGCCACATACTACCTCTGCTCCCGTGCCATCACGCCACATACTTACTACCGTCTGCTCTCCCCGTCTATCACGCACATACGACCTCTGCACCAGTGTCTAATCACTGAGCCAACATACTAACACTCTGCTACCAATGGCTATCCGCCACATACTTACTACCTCTGCTACCGTGCTAATCACCCACCCCATACTACTCCTTCTGCGCCCGGTGCCACAATCACGCCATCATCCTACCTCTGCTCCCTGCTAGCACGCCACATACGACCTCTGCTCCCGTTCTATCACGCCACATACTACACTCTCTGCTCCCGTGCTTCACGCCAACATACCTACCTCTTGCTCCCGTGCTATCACATCACACTCCACCATACTACCTCTGCTCCCGTGCTATCCGCCACATACTACCTCTGTCCCTCTCGCCCGTTGCAATCACGCCACATACTACACCTCTGCTCCCGTGCTAATCAGCCACATACTACCTGCTCCCGTGCTATCACGCCACATACTACCTCTCTGCTCCCGTGCTATCACGCCACATTACTACCTCTGCCCCGTGCCATCACGCCACATACTAACCTCTGCTCCCGTGCCTATCACGCCACATACTACCTTCCTAACTCCCGTGCTATCACCGCCACATACTCACCAGTCTGCTCACCGTGCTATCACGCCACCTGTACTAACCGTCTGCTATCCCGTGCTACTACTCCGGCTTGCCCATACACTAACAACTCTGCTCCCGTGCTATCACGCCACATCTACCTGGGACCTCTGCTCCCGTGCCATCACGCCACATACTACCCTCTGACTTCCCGTGCTATCACGCCATACTACCTCTGCTCCCGTGCAATCACTCCTCACATACTACCCCTGCTCCCGTGCTATCACGCCACATACTAACTCTGCTCCCGTGCTATCACGCCACATACAACCCTCTGCTCCCGTGCACACGCCATACTAAACACCTCTGCTCCCGTGCCCTCACGCCCACATACTACCGTCTTCTCCCGTGCACTCACGCGCCTCATACTACCTACCTCTTCCCCAGTGCTATCACGCCACATACTACCATTTGCTCCCGTGTGCTATCGAAATCCCCACTCCTACCGCCCTCTGCTCCCGTGCTATCAAATCACGCCACATCTACTCTCTCCCTCTGTCCCGTGCCATCACGCCACATACTACCTCTGCTCCCGTGCGATCACGCCTCATACTATCCCTCTGCTCGCCTGCTATCACGTCCACATACTACCTTTACTTGCTCCCGTGCCATCACGCCACCACATACTACCTCCTGCTCTCACCATGCCGTCACGGCCCATACTAACCTCTGCTCCCGTGCCATCACGCCACATACTACCTCTGCTCCCTGCTACACCGCCACATACTACAGCTACCTTCTGCTCCCGTGCCATCACGCCACAACTACCTCTGCTTCCCGTGCTTCAGCCCACATACTAACTCTGCTCCCGTGCCATGCACCCACAATACACCTCTATCCCGTGCTATCACGCCCACATACTACCCTCTGCAATCCCGTGCTATCACGCCACAGTCACTACTACTCTGCGTCCCATGCCGTCCACGCTCACATACTAACTACGTGCCATAGCTACTACGCATCTATCTGCACGCCACATACTACCTCTACTGCTCTCCCGTGCTATCACGCCACACTACTACCCAATAGACAACTACTCTATCCCGTGTTGCTTACCACGCCACTACTACCTCTGCTCCCGTGCCTCACGCCACTACTCCCTTGCCAATCTACTCTGCCTGTGCCATACAGCGCCACTATACTACGGACCAACATCTCTGCTCCCATGCCATCACGCCACATACACTCCCGTGCTCCCGTGCCACTCAAGCCACATATACCTAAAAATCTACCTCACTACCTCACCCTAACTTGTCTTCCCATGCCACACGCCACATACTACCTCTGCTCCCTGCACTCATAGCCACATCTACCTCTCCCGTGCCTCACGCCACATACTACCTTGCTCCCGTGCCTATCACGCCCAGAAGCTACCTCTAATCCCTGTCTATACACTCCACATACTACCCTCTAATCCCGTGCTATCACGCCACATACACCTCACCTCTAAATCCCGTGCTGTCACGCCACATACTACCTAATACGTACGACACAAAAACCTCTGCTCCCATGCTAATCACGCCACATACTAACTCTGCTCCCGTGCCTTCAAGCCACATACTACCTCTGCTCCCGTGCTGTCACCCACTCACGTACCTTGCCCCTCTATCACGCCACTACTCCCGCTCCTTGCTCTCATGCTCCCATGCAATCACGCCACATACTACGTCTTCCCCCGGTGCCGTCACGCCACATATTACCTCTGCTCTCCGTGCATATCACGCCACATTACACTACGTCTCTCTCCCCGGTGCACGTCACGCGACATACTACTCTGCTCCCATGCCATCACGCTACATGGTACCTCTGCCCTGGGGCCATCACGCTAGCATGTTACACTCTGCCCTGGGCCAATACGCTACATGTTACCACTCTGCCCTGGGGCCATCACGCTCCTGGAATTACACCTTGCGATTCCCTACATTGAAATATAAAAGGCTCCCCGTGGCTTGTGGAACATATACTGAGTGCGAGTACTGTGAATCCTGCCTTGAACCTTCTCGCACTTTCGCTGCCGGGATGCATCACAGGCCTGAGGAATGAAGAGGTTAAACCAAAAAAGAAATGGGACTTGTGTGGGATTACCGCGGGTCTTTGCACGCGCTTATTCCGCGCCATCAACCATCACGGTTACGCGTCTGCTTATTCTGACAGTTTCCAGGCCCTGTTTTTATGCCCCTTCACGTGTACTATGATGGTTGTTGTTGGGTTTATCTGCACACTTCGGGGGTCCTGTCGGGGTGACTGCCACACCCGCAGGTTCCCCTCACTTGCCCACCCCGCTCAGAATGTTATACCCGCCCCAAAATACACATTTTTTCTCACGGTTACCTTTTTGGGATGAAATTGAAAAGATTTAGGACAAACAAGGTCTCTATAAAAGCCACAACCAATCTACCGATAGTAAAACGGCTGGGGCCCGGTCTTCAAACTCTTCCTGCAATACACGCGCACCGAGGACAGCTTCTCCCACCGTCGCACCCGTTTTGCCGCTGGAGAGACCCTCTCTTTTAGAACGTGTGGGCGGCTTGATTGTGTTGTGCTTCTAAGCGATTTCATTGGTCTGTGATTATCATGAGATAAGTTCGGGAATTTCACCCAACTGCTTCCCGGGCGATATGATTTCCTTTCAAACTTCAAGACTTTCCACTGTTTGAGCGCTGCAGAATGGCAGCAAATACATACACGCGGCTTCGGCTGCTTGGAACAGCGGTCAAACCCAGGGGGGCAACTCCAGTCCTCAAGAGCCACCAACTAAGGATATCCCTGCTCAGCACAGGTGGCTCAATCCGTCCCTGCTTCACTAGGTGGCTCAATCCTGTCCCTGCTTCAGCATAGGTGCTCAATCGTAGCTCAGTCAAAGACGGAGCCATCTGTGCTGAAGCAGGACTGATTGAGCCACCTGTGCTAAGCGGATATCCTAAAACCTGACCTGTTGGTGGCCCTTGAGGAAGGTGTTGCCCAGCCCTGGTCTACCCTGTATCCTTCCTTCTGCTCTGCCTGTGTCCCTGTAACATGCGGCACGGAGAGGCAGGTGGCTCTTGTACGTACATACGTACATACATACGTACGTACATCATACATACATACATACATACATGCAAGAGCCACCTGCCTCTCCCGTGGCGAGTTTCCCGAGGTGACGAGGACACGCTGATTCTCTGGGAGTCCCAGGGTTTCCCGAGGTGACGAGGACACGCTGATTCTCTGGGAGTTCCAGGGTTTCCCGAGGTGACGAGGACACGCTGATTCTCTGGGAGTCCCAGGTTTCCCGAGGTGACGAGGACGCGCTGATTCTCTGGGAGTTCCAGGGTTTCCCGAGGTGACGAGGACACGCTGATTCTCTGGGAGTCCCAGTTTCCCGAGGTGATGAGGACACGCTGATTCTCTGGGACTCCCAGAGTTTCCCGAGGTGACGAGGACGCGCCGATTCTCTGTGAGTCCCAGAGTTTCCCGAGGTGATGAGGACGCGCTGATTCTCTGGGAGTCCCAGTTTCCCGAGGTGACGAGGACGCGCTGATTCTCTGGGACTCCCAGAGTTTCCCGAGGTGACGAGGACACGCTGATTCTCTGGGAGTCCCAGTTTCCTGAGGTGACGAGGACGCGCTGATTCTCTGGGAGTCCCAGAGTTTCCCGAGGTGACGAGGACACCTGGATTCTAGGAGTCCAGTTTCCCGAGTGACGAGGACACGCTGATTCTCTGTGAGTCCCAGAGGTTTCCCGAGTGATGTGACGAGGACACGGATTCCTGGGAGTCCCAGTTTTGAGGTGACGAGGACGGTGATTTCTGGGAGTCCCAGAGTTTCCCGAGGTGAAGAGGACACGCTGATTCTCTGTGACTCCAGAGTTGCTGAGGTGGTGGACGATGGCGGGTGACGAGGACACGTGATTCTCTGGGAGTCCCAGTTTCGAGGTGGGTGACGAGGACACGTGATTCTCTGGGAGTCCCAGTAGTTTCCCGAGGTGACGAGGACACGCTGATCTGTGAGTCCAGAGTTTCCAAGGTGACGAGGACACGCTGATTCTCTGGGAGTCCCAGAGTTCCCGAGGTGATGAGGACACGCTGATTCTCTGGGAGTCCCAGGTTTCCCGATGGTGACGAGGACACGCTGATTCTCTGGGAGTCCCAGAGTTTCCCCGAGGTGACGAGGACGCGTGATTCTCTGTGGAACTCCCAGGGTTTCCCGAGGAGGTGACGAGGCAACGCTGATCCTGGGAGTCCCAGTTTCCTGAAGTGACGAGGACACGGTGATTCTCTGGGAGTCCCCGTTTCCCGAGGTGATGAGGACGCGCTGATTCTCTGGGGTCCCAGTTCCTGAAGTGACGAGGGGCACGCTGATTCTCTGTGAGTCCCAGTTTCCTAGGTGACGAGGAGCGTGATTCTCTGGGAGTCCCAGAGTTCCGAGGTGACGAGGACGCGCTGATCTCTGGGAGTCCCAGTTTCCCGAGTGGTCGAGGACACGAGTGATTCTTGAGTCCAGAGTTCCCGAGGTGACGAGGACGCCTGATTCTTGTGAGTCCCAGAGTTTGAGGTGACGAGGACACGCTGATTCTCTGGAGTCCAGTTTCCCCAGGTGACGAGGACACGCTGATTCTCGTGAGTCCCAGAGTTTCCCGAGGTGACGAGGACACGCTGATTCTCTGGGAGTCCCAGTTTCCCGAGGTGACGAGGACACGCTGATTCTCTGGGAGTCCCAGAGTTTCCTGAGGTGACGAGGACACGCTGATTCTCTGGGACTCCCAGAGTTTCCCGAGGTGACGAGGACACGCTGATTCTCTGGGAGTCCCAGAGTTTCTGAGGTGACGAGGACACGCTGATTTCTGGGACTCCCAGAGTTTCCCGAGGTGACGAGGCGCGCTGATTCTCTGGGAGTCCAGAGTTTCCCGAGGTGACGAGGGCGGCTGATTTCTGGGAGTCCCAGAGTTTCCGAGGTGACGAGGACGCGCTGATTCTTGGGAGTCCCAGAGTTTCCCGAGGTGATGAGGGCACGCTGATTTGGGAGTCCAGAGTTTCCGAGGTGACAGAGGACGCGCTGATTTCTGGGAGTCCAGAGTTTCCCGAGGTGACGAGGACGCGCTGATTCTCTGGGAGTCCCAGTTTCCCGAGGTGACGGGACACGCTGATTCTGGGAGTTCAGGTTTCCCGAGGTGACGAGGACACGCTGATGCTTGGGAGCCCAGAGTTTCCCGAGGGACGGAGGACACGCTGATTCTCTGGGATCCCAGGTTTCCCGAGGTGACGAGGACGCGTGATTCTCTGGGACTCCCAGAGTTTCCGACGGGTGACGAGGACGCGCTGATTCTCTGGGAGTCCCAGTTTCCCGAGGTGACGAGGACACGCTGATTCTCTGGGAGTCCCAGTTTCCCGAGGTGACGAGGACACGCTGATTCTCTGGGAGTCCCAGAGACCCTTCTCTTATTTACACAATCTTAGGTTCCGTGGCCTCTCATCGTGACACCTGGGTTATACATGTATAATTAAGGAATATCGTGGCCTCTCATGGTGACACCTGGGTTACACATGTATAATTAAGGAATATCGTGGCCTCTCATGGTGACTACTGGGTTATACATGTATAATTAAGGATTATCATGGCTTCTCATGGTGACACCTGGGTTATACATGTATAATTAAGGATTATCATGGCTTCTCATGGTGACACCTGGGTTATACATGTATAATTAAGGATTATCGTGGCTTCTCATGGTGACACCTGGGTTATACATGTATAATTAAGGAATATCGTGGCCTCTCATGGTGACACCTGGGTTATACATGTATAATTAAGGATTATCGTGGCTTCTCATGGTGACACCTGGGTTATACATGTATAATTAAGGATTATGTGGCTTCTCATGGTGACACCTGGGTTATACATGTATAATTAAGGAATATCGTGGCCTCTCATGGTGACACCTGGGTTATACATGTATAATTAAGGATTATCGTGGCTTCTCATGGTGACACCTGGGTTATACACTTATATTAATTATCGTGGACTTACAGTGCAGATCGCTGGTAGGTTAGGGCTGCCACGATGCAGCATTCAATGCCAACACTGTCACTTGTCGGTTGGGATTGCGTCCTCTGAAAGCGCCTCTTCGTGACGAGCGCCAGAAAATCGTGCACGCTGCTTTTGAACCTTTCACTTTCTTCCCTGCAAAGGCCACAAAATAGCACAGCTTCGTTACACAATGCAAGAGAACGGCTATTCAGCATCCCGCCTTCAGCCAGCTTCCTACTTCTATCCAGAACAATGGCGTATCTACATATATCGCAACATGTCACCTAACTCATCTTACGTATGCCACAGAACAATAAGTACTCTGCAGGCATCTTTATGCAGGAAAACAATGATGTCTGTATCCAAGCAAAGAAAAGGTTACTTTGACGCACAGGATTGTTTTTCAAATTGTAGTAAAAGTACATTGGAACCCTTTCACTGCCAGAGAGTTAACTTTGAAAGATGTTGTTTAAAGAGGTGTTCACGTAGAAATCTTACTGATCAGATTCGGATTCCTCCTCCTCATCTTCCTCGCTGCTCTCGGAGTCACTGAAGACGGTGGCAAACATCCCGGCGCTCTCCTCCTCCTCCTCCTCCTCCTCATCCTGCTT
The DNA here is from genome assembly GCA_036426205.1 of Ascaphus truei. Lineage (NCBI taxonomy): Eukaryota > Metazoa > Chordata > Amphibia > Anura > Ascaphidae > Ascaphus > Ascaphus truei. The sequence goes on along the minus strand of CM071580.1, from coordinate 8,441,189 downwards.
ATTACTGGGAAGGTCTGCACAGGGCTTGTCAGAAGAAACCCTGCTACTTGGATGGGAAAATTTCTCCTGGTATTCCTTTAGGACTTCTGCCAGGAGAAAACAGTTAGTGTCATCTTGTGTGTGGTATTCTTGTGATATTGTGTCATCAATCTCATCTTGTGTAAATGTCAGTGTGTTAAAGTCACCAACATCACTTAAAGCTATTTTATATTGTACTATTATCTTATGACAGGGTAATGGTCCTTGTAAAGACGATAATGGATGAATATGGACGTCATCTTGCGTTATCAATGTTTACTCTTAGCATTCATTAGTTACCGTCATGTACTCTCCATCAGTGCTTAAATAACACAAAACCTCTTCATCTATGAATTATTCACAGTACAAAAGTCTGGGCTGCTCATAACAACTTCTATGAACAATCTTCACTTTGGTGCTGAAGACAGCAACCTGCGTAGTGTACAGATGGGTGCGGCCAACTGCAGGTTGTGTAACGAGAGAAGGGAGCCGATACTGGAATCCATTCCACAGAATGGAAGTGTGAGAGTTCATAGAGCTGACTAGTGTGGGAGTTCCTGCTATTCACTCCTCGACTTATGAAACTGTGTCCAAGTAATTGTCCCATGGCATGTAAAGACGGGGGACGTGATATGCAGCTTGGCCTGGGAGTGAGGGTTAGATAGAGATGCAGGGGTTGGATGCAGGGGTTCCACATGAAGTCTATACAAGGTACTGATATAAATAACCCAAATATCCGGGGACCTGTGAGAAGCCACTCAGGATTTACACCCAAAATACATAAGCGTAACATGAACTTACATTTCTAATAAAGCGTATTTAATGTATAATTGTTTCGGTTCTAGACTTGATAAAGGTCCCTGTGAGGATTGCAGGCATGGTTAAATCAATACTAGCTCTGTGATTGCTTGCAATACTCGTTTATTCTGGCTATGGGGATTGCACCCCTGAGGTGGCTTCATGAGCTGCACAGTACAAAACAAGACATATTAAATATAATCAAAGTGTTCCAACCTTGCTGATCACGGAGCAGAAGGATGGTCTTGGATCCACGTGCGCAGACGTTCGCTCTTACATCCTCCACCCCGATACCAGGGAGACAGACGTCATACAGAGCCATCACGACATTCAGCAGTTCCCGGGAGGATACCTGCACAAAATCAATAACGTTTCAGTTCATCGGCTTGACCCCAAGGTGTCGCATCTCAGCTCCCGGGATCCATCGTTATCCGTCACCAAACAGCAACAATGGAACTTACAAGTTAAACCGGTTTTACAAACAGAGGCAAATACTCTACACAACCAACAGATGCAAATTCTGAACCGAATATGCTCGAGTAAAGATAGAGCTGGATCACTACAATAAAGACGTCTATTATAATTACAAACAGATGGTAAAATACATAACTACATACATAACTAGTAAATTGTGACTATACATCCAGATCCAAGTTTACTGTGAATACTGAAGGAATTTCAATGTGCAGGTCCTAGGAGGGACTGACCCCTTAACCATGTCACTGCCATTAGTACACTTTGCCCCTAGGAGGGACTGACCCCTTAACCCTGTCACTACCATTAGTACACTTTGCCCCTAGGAAGGGACTGACCCCTTAACCACGTCACTGCCATTAGTACACTTTGCCCATAGGAATGACTGACCCCTTAACCACGTCACTGCCACTAGTACACTTTGCCCATAGAAAGGACTGAAACCTTAACCATGTCACTGCCATTAGTACACTTTGCCCATAGGAATGACTGACCCCTTAACCACGTCACTGCCATTAGTACACTTTGCCCATAGGAAGGACTGAAACCTTAACCATGTCACTGCCATTAGTACACGTTGGTCCTAGGAAAAGGGATTCTGGAATTTGTATTTCTGTAACAAAAGCTGCCGGGACATGGCTTAATAGGCAGATCTCTGACTAAAACGGAAGGGCGGGGAATGTGGCTGTCTGGTGAGAGATGGTGGCAAGGCCCCCTCCACCCCCCCCCCCCCCCCAGACACCAGAAGGTGAAATCTTTCTGCCGTAAGAGAACCGCAGATTTAATTAGATCAGGGGTGGCCAACTCCAGTCCTCCAGGGCTACCAACAGGTCAGGTTCTCAGGATATCCCTGCTTCAGTCATATGTAGAAGCACATGCACACCGCTGGTAGGTGCTGGAGGGGGGTACTTATCTGCCGGTGCGCTGTATCCAGGGAGGTCCAGACATCCCAGAGGTACTTGAGCAAAGGAATGGAAGCAGGCACACGGTCTTACTAAAGTGGTATGTTTACTAAAGTGGTATGTCTCACTATATTGTGGTATGTTTAACATGTTCTGTAGCCCTCTCCTTGATAAAGGCAATCTATTTGCCGAAACGTTGGACCTTTGGTGGCACAATAAACTGCACCTTTAGTAAGACCGTGTGCCTGCTTCCATTCCTTATCCCTGCTTCAGCACAGGTGATGCAGTCTTTGACTGAGCCACCTGTGCTGAAGCAGGGATATCCTGACCTGTCGGTGGCCCTTGAGGACCGGAGTTGGCTTCCCCTGCATTAGAGCGATCCTCCGATATTATCCTCACCAGGAGATGCTTGGCAGCCCTCGTGCGAGTTTCCCGTTGCATTTCGGGAAGACCTATCGCCAGGAAAGTGGTTCTCGCAGAGATGTTAAGGAGGCACCGGGGATACGCAGCGTTTCCTGGAACCTCTGTAATGATTACTTTAATGTATCGCCTCGCTGGCACGTTTGACACTTTGATTCTGCAGTGATGGATTCAGCTCCCAGGCAGTAAGCCCGTCATTTGGTGCTGTACGGCTGCAGACACGATCTAATGGAGTAGCGCGGGCCGGGTGTTACTTATTTATTGGCTTGGAGTCGTGACAGAGAAACTCAGCAGTGGCTGCTGTAAGCTTCTTGCTAACAAGTGAAAATGCCAAGATATTTTGTCCCTAGACACATCAATAGAGTGTCACGTGGCAAGGAAAGAAATAACAAGGCTGGGTGATCAGAGCCGGGTATAAACCAGCCCTAAAAATCAACACACTGCACTGCCTTGTAGGTCTGAAAATTCCCGACCCACTAACTTGCTTAAAAACCCAGAGACCTTTGCCACTTCTGCCATACGGTACCCATCCCACAACTCTCTAATTCAGAGTAATAAACAGTGCATAGGGCATTTATTATAGGTATGAGACCCGCACAGGCAGAGCAGAGGCTGTTATTACTGTATATGTATGAGACCTGCAGGGGCTGTTATTATAGGTATGAGACCTGCAGGGGCTGTTATTATAGGTATGAGACCTGCAGGGGCTGTTATTATAGGTATGAGACCTGCAGGGGCTGTTATTATAGGTATGAGACCTGCACGGGCAGAGCAGGGGCTGTTATTATATGTATGAGACCTGCACGGGCAGAGCAGGGGTTGTTATTATAGGTATGAGACCTGCAGGGGCTGTTATTATAGGAATGAGACCTGCACGGGCAGAGCAGGGGCTGTTATTATAGGTATGAGACCTGCACAGGCAGAGCAGGGGCTGTTATTATATGTATGAGACCTGCACGAGCAGAGCAGGGGCTGTTATTATATGTATGAGACCTGCGTGGGACTGTTATTATAGGTATGAGACCTGCAGGGGCAGAGCAGGGGCTATTATTATAGGTATGAGACCTGCAGGGGCTGTTATTATATGTATGAGACCTGCAGGGGCTGTTATAGGTATGAGACCTGCACAGGCAGAGCAGGGGCTGTTATTATAGGTATGAGACCTGCAGGGGCTGTTATTATATGTATGAGACCTGCACAGGCAGAGCAGTGGCTGTTATAGGTATGAGACCTGCACAGGCAGAGCAGGGGCTGTTTATTTTATTTATAAAAATATTTTACCAGGAAGTAATACATTGAGAGTTACCTCTCGTTTTCAAGTATGTCCTGGGCACAGAGTAAAACAAAATAATACATGGTTACAAATACAGTTACATAAATGAACAAGGTATACATTATATACAAGACATTGCATGCACAGTTAAAGAAAATATATATTATGAGCGTATGAAACAGTTACAGACCAGATTAAAGTGTGAGACAGCCTTAGATTTGAAAGAACTTAAGCTGGTGGTGGATATGAGAGTCTCTGGTAGGTTGTTCCAGTTTTGGGGTGCACGGAAGGAGAAGGAGGAACTTCCGGATACTTTGTTGAGTCTTGGGACCATGAATAGTCTTTTGGAGTCTGATCTCAGGTGATAGGTACTGCATGTGGTAGGGGTGAGGAGCTTGTTCAGGTAGCTGGGTAGCTTGCCCAGAAAGTATTTGAGGGTGAGACAGGAAAGGTGAACTTTGCGCCTAGACTCTAGTGATGACCAATCTAGTTCTTTGAGCATTTCGCAGTGATGTGTGTTGTAGTTGCATTGGAGAACAAAGCGACAAATTGAATTGTAGAGGGTGTCAAGTTTGCTAAGGTGGGTTTGAGGAGCCGAGCCATATACTATGTCTCCATAGTCAATAATTGGCATTAGCATCTGCTGTGCAATACGCTTTCTGACCAGGAGACTTAGGGAGGATTTGTTCCTGTAAAGTACCCCTAGTTTGGCATAGGTCTTGGTTGTCAAGGTATCAATGTGCATCCCGAATGTTAAGTGGGAGTCAAACCATAAGCCCAGGTATTTAAAACTAGTGACAGGTGTTAGGGTGGTTTTAGCGTTGGTTCTAATCAGGAGCTCAGTCACTGGAAGCTTTACAAATTTAGTCTTGGTCCCAAATACCATTGTTACAGTCTTGTCAGTGTTTAAAAACAGTTTGTTTTGGGAAATCCAGTTTTCGAGTCTCAAAAAGTCAGACTGAAGTATGTGTTGAAGGTCAGAGAGGCTATGGCTGTGTGCATACAGGATTGTGTCATCTGCATACATGTGTATTGAGGCTTCCTTACAAGCTGTGGGAAGATCATTAATGAACACTGAGAAGAGTAGGGGCCCCAGAACAGAGCCTTGCGGGACACCACAGGTGATATCCAGGGGGTTGGAGTTAGAGCCTGAGATGGACACATGTTGGGATCTTCCTGATAGGTAGGACTGAAACCAGTTTAAAGCATGTTTCCCTATTCCAGAGCTCTGGAGTTTGTTAAGCAGGATAACATGATCAAGTGTGTCAAAAGCCTTTGCAAAATCTAGGAATACTGCACCAGTGAGTTGTCCCCGTTCCATTCCGCACTGGATTTCATTGCAAACTTTTAGCAGGGTAGTTACGGTGGAGTGTTTGGGACGAAACCCAGACTGGAATTGGCTAGGGAAATTTGTCTTGGTGTAGAAATCGCTTAATTGGGAGTGGACACATTTTTCCATAACTTTGGATAGAATTGGGAGAAGTGAGATTGGCCTGTAGTTTGAGACAGTGTTTTTGTCCCCACTTTTGAAGATTGGGACAACTCTGGCAGTTTTCCAGGTCTTAGGGATATGGCCTGCAGACAGGATAGAGTTGACTATGGACGCAATTGGTTTGGCAATGGCTGGGGCACCAAGTCGTAGGAACCTAGATTGTAGTAAGTCGGGTCCACATTGGCTGCTTAGTTTTAGTTTGAGGAGCGCTTGTGTAATCTCCTCTTCAGATACTGGGCTAAATTGAAAATTGTGGGCAGTGTTGGGAGGGGGTCGGACTATAGGGGTACTCCCAGGATGAGATTCAGGTTTGGGGTTTGTGCTGCGTTCGCTAATAAGTTAGTGGCACACCCCACAAAGTAATCATTGAATGCATTTGCAATGTCAGTGGGGTTTGTCAGAGTAATATCCCCCTTAGTGATATTACTTGGTTGTTGATGGTTAGGAGGCTGGAATATATTGTTGATAACCTTCCAGAAGTTAGCTGGGTTTGATGTATTTTGGTGGAGATTGTCAGAGTAATATTGTGCTTTTGCATACCTTGTTTGCCTTGTGCACACGTTCCGCAGGCATCTGTAGTGATTGAGATCCATGGTAGTGACAGTTACTTTGTAGCTTTTCCACAAGGCATCCCTGAACTGGTAGAGTGCTATAAGGTCAGGTGTAACCCATGGAAGGTGGGCCCCCCGTACCCTTATTTTGCGTAGTGGAGCATGGGTATCGCAGAGTTTTAAGAACTCGGATTGGAAATAGTCAAGCGCAGAGTCAGGGTCGGGAATTAAATCGATTCTGTGCCATGGGCAGTTGGTAAGGTCATCCAGAAACTGTTGTGGGTTAAAGTTTTTAAATGTTCTAGTGAGGAGAACTTTAGGGCTTGAATGGGGCGGTTTAATTTTCCTTACACAGTACACTATTGCATGGTCACTGAAAATATCAGGAAGGATGCCAGAGGATTGGATTCTGCTGGGGTTTGAGGAGAGAATCCAGTCTAGCAAGGAATGGTTATGCGACTTCAGGTTTATTCGTGTGGGTTGGGAAATGAGTTGCGATAGGTTAAGTGACTTGAGTTGTATCTGGATTTTGTGGTTTTTAGGGTCAAGCCAATTGAAGTTGAAATCCCCTAGAACTAGCAGCTCACTCTTCTCATTCAGAGAGGAAATGGAGGCAAGAAATTGGGTGATATCAGTCAAGGATTGTAGAGGGGCTTGAGGGGGGCGGTAGATGCCAGCAAGCAAGATGGGCTTAGAAAAGGGGAGGCAGATTTTGCCAACTAGAGTTTCAAAAGAGGGTGGACTTGGTGGGCAATGTAACAGTGTAAATTGTAAGGTGTCTGCAATATAAAATAACACCCCTCCTCCTCTCTTTGACCTATCTCTCCTAAAAATGGAGTATCCCTGAATGGCGATATTTGCATCAGGGGTTTTAGAGGATAGCCATGTTTCTGTAAGAACGATGGCTTTGGGTTTATGCATAAGGCACCATGCCCTTAGTTCATCCAGTTTGGGCAGCAGGCTCCGGATGTTTATATGGGCGACAGATAGCCCTTTTTGGAATTTAAAGGTGGAATTCTCAGGGGCATGGGACAGAGCTGAAATGGGAGGACCTGGGTTAGTTTCAATATCACCTGCTAGAGAGAGTAATAGTATGAGTAGAAATTTGGGTAGTTGTTTGCAAGTTGTAAATTTGTGGTGTTTTCCATTAGAGTGAGCAGTGGTTGGTGTGCTGGTTTTTAGAGTTCTCCACCAACATTCAGTAGATAGTGCAAGGCTTTTGAGTAGTCCAGGGTGTATGGTGATGTTGGTTGTGGGCAAGGATGGAGGAGTTTGTAGTGGATAGAGGGAGTAACATCTCCATGAGGCCAGGAGAAAGAAAAAAGTTAGAAGACATAGCAGGTTCATGATGCCAGAGGTAGGCAGTGCTGCAAGGAGCTGTTGTGAGCAGAGTGAGTGTGTGCAGACTAAACAGCAGGGGTGGGCCTGTACCTTTTCAAGTGTTTTGCTGCATTGCAATGCTAGGGTCAGTTCAGGGTTTCAGTGTTTTGTGCAGTCAGTTTTGGGAGAGGCTGCAGTGAAAGAAGTTGTAAAGGGGTGGGGGGTTAAACTATGCAGGCTAACAAGCATGGGATCATAGTGTGATCTGAATAGCTTACCGTTTGTTGTCTTGAGTAAAAGAGTGTGCAGTAGATCCAGTCCCCAGTCACCTCTAGTCAAACTGTAGTCTAACTGTTTTTATCACTTAAAAAGCTCACTTTTAATGCCTCACTGCCTAATGCAGTTCCTGCCCAATGCAGCGAAGGTGTTAGTATTATACACAAAAAAAGTCACATGATCCTCCCCCTCCCCAATCAGTCAGCTTGTTCCATTTGGTCAATTAACAGCACAGAGTTAAGAGGGGAAAAAAAAAAAAAAATACTTTTTACATTCAAACATACTAACTTATATATCAATTCAACAAGGCCAGATTCAGTCTTATACAGAGGGTTTCAACATCAGGAACATACTTATATATCAATTCAACAAGGCCAGATTCAGTCTTATACAGAGGGTTTCAACATCAGGAACATACTTATATATCAATTATTGATTATTATAGGTATGAGACCTGCAGGGGCTGTTATTATAGATATGAGACCTGCAGGGGCTGTTATTATATGTATGAGACCTGAAGGGGCTGTTATAGGTATGAGACCTGCACAGGCAGAGCAGGGGCTGTTATTATAGGTATGAGACCTGCAGGGGCTGTTATTATAGGTATGAGACCTGCAGGGGCTGTTATAGGTATGAGACCTGCACAGGCAGAGCAGGGGCTGTTATTATAGGTATGAGACCTGCAGGGGCTGTTATTATAGATGTGAGACCTGCAGGGGCTGTTATTATAGGTATAAGCTGCTATTGGATGAGATTAGGCCGGCTCCACGTTTTTCATTTAAATGCAAATCATCCAGAAAGATTGTTTTTTAATAAAAATGAAAGTCTAGATGTAAATACCTTTGTTCTCTTGGCTGAGAAATAATTAGGTATGGAGATTAATGTGAAACACTTCACCCCTATAAGAGCCAAACTGTGGATTTTACCCCGGACATGCTAATAGCACTCAGGATTTTGTTACCATGTCCTAATTGCCTATTGATTATATTGTATATTGATGGTTCGTATTTAGGGGCTTCCCTTCAGTACTTTCCATTAGGCACTTCTGCAGCCTGAAAAATATTGTAGCATAAAGAATGCGCCTGGTAACTGTGTACTGTATGCCAGAGGCTGAAATAAATACAGAAAGCAGGGATACTGTGTAATCATCTGCAACTATGTAACACAGGGGTTACAAACTATGTACAGGGGTGCAAGACTCCAGTCCTCAAGGGCCACCAACAGGTAAGGTTAAGGATATCCCTGCTTCAGCGCAGGTGGCATACTCAGTGGCTTAGTCATTGACTGTCCAACTCCAGTGCTCAATGGCCACCAACAGATCAGGGTTTACGGATATCCCACATATCAGCACAGGTGAAGCAGAGATATCGTTAAAACCTGACCTGTTGGGGGCCCTTGAAGACTGGAGTTGTCCGCCGCTGTTCTAATATATGTAGCATACCCGGATACATTAATACTAAGCGTGCGGGGTACCGAGGCACTTTGCTCCAGTTCTGCCCTGGTGATTTAGGTATGGTCCGTAGCCGTTACTCGGTGCATGTATTACAATGAGATGTATCCACGTTGGTTTCTACCACGCACCAGTTTTTTCAGTTGGTGGGGGAAAAAAAATCTGCTCCCGGTGAAGACGTTTCGCCAATAAACACCTTCCTTGTGATGTAATAGAGAGTAGGAAAGGGAAGCAATTGTCCCCAAAACGGTGTGATTTGAGGAAACACATCTCCCCATTAACACTTTCAGGTGTAGCCCAGAAGTGATAGAAAAGGATTATTTTGCCCAATGTCTCAGCCCTAATACGGGCTGCTGCTTGCAGAATTCCCCAGTGACGTCCTCTCGTAGGGTCCGTTTCACGACTCCCCCTCACCCGGATATATTTTTGGCACGTTACCCATTACACGCGCCCTCTCTCTCCCTCTCTGACTTTTCAAGAAACCCCTGATTGGCTATGGAGTTAAGTGCGTGATGGATTTCACTTCTATTATGCTAATGTTTCTTTATTAACCTGCACAATGGAGGCAGCTACCAGCAGCTTCATCCTTCCAATCTCACAGCAAGGCGGCAGGAAAGTGGCTGCACAGGTCGTACAAAACACACACACACACACACACACTTCTGTAGGTTGTGCTATAAACTACCATGTGTCAAGCGAGGTTGTTGCAGATGAAAGCAAGAAATTCTGGAGGGTGGTATTTATGTCAGGGGGGCTCGACCCCATTCCTCAAGCCCCCCCAACAGGTTCAGGTTTGCAGGATAACCCAGCTTCAGCACGGGTGGCTCAATCGGTCCCTGCTTCAGCACAGGTGGCTCAATCAGTGGCTCCGTCTTCAACTGAGCCACCTGTGCTGAAGCTGGGATATCCCTAAAACCTGACCTGTTGGGGATGACTGGAGGACTGGAGTTGAGAACCCCTGATTTATGTCATTATTTAAATAGACGTGTCCCCCATCTAGCCAATTGTGACATACACAATTTGTTCAGGTCACCTTAAACAAGTGATACAAGGAAAAACAAGCGCACATAACACCACTTTTAACAAAAAGAAACTATATATATACTGTGCTTAGAAAGTGCAGCTCCCGGAGCAGGATTCAGACCAAATTCAACCAGCAATCGACGAAGAATAGCAGCTGCGCAAATCTCACCAGGAGATAGAGGGGATAAATAAAGACACAAAAATAGTGCAATATTGCAATACCCTGGTGGAGTCGTGGATTACAGAGTGACCTGGTTGGTGACAGTCAGAGCGGAGGACTGCATCGCTCAGCTAAGCAATTGCTAAATCGGCCGTGGAGCAAGCTGTTGCTGTGTGGAGTGCTACCTGTCCATTTGACCCAGGGTGGTCTGAATGCCTACCACAAAGGCACTTATGTAAGTGTATTACTTTGTGTTTTTAATATTAAAAAGCAATATTATACTATTTTTGCTTTTTCCTATTGTATGTGGATTTCCCTTCCTTCCTATGGAACAATATTGGTGTTGATCCGGAGCATCTGTCTGGTTATAACAAAAGTTGGTTACTTCTAACAACCGCAACGCCTGTGTTTCACGTTTAACACGTGACTGCAAACTTTATAGATACTTCAACATTAACTGCATTGTTGCGTTTGACAATATTGCACTATTTTGGTGTCTTTATTTATCCCCTCTATGTCCTGATGAGATTTGCGCAGCTGCTATTTTTCGTCACCTTAAACAAGTGTTGAATGTTCCCCATTTTACGACAAGTTTTCTTATAATATTTTAAATCGGGGGGAGGGGGGAGATTATCTCCTGGCATGAGAATGCAGACTTTGTAACCTATAAGTATGAACACCTGTTATATACAGAATCGCAGCAGAATCGCCAAATACAGACGCGTTCCAAAGTGGCGTGAAGGAACAAACCGAAGCCAAAACATCTACACACGGGGCGGCCAACTCCAGTCCTCAAGGGCCAACAGGCCAGGTTTGCAGGATATCCCTGCTTCAGCACAGGTGCAGTCAAAGACTGAGCCACTGATTGAGCCATCTGTGCTGAAGCAGGGATATCCTGAAAACCTGACCTGCAGGTAGCTCTTGAGGGATGGAATTGGCCACCCCTGATCTAAACCTAGTCTAGTACTGTGAGGTAGAACCTGTGCTATATACACCGGGATATACAAATCTGTGTGCGCACTACAGGGAAAGCACACACACAGCAAGCATCTTGTTTCTGGTTTAACTTTGCGTGCTTTGTGATCATGAGATTATTATTATCGTCATCGTTTATTTGTAATCCAGCAACAAATTCCACAGCGCGGTACAATGGGGTACAAAGTTATGTATATTACATAAACAGTTACATGAGGTGAGGACGAACATGCACAAACAGATACAGGGAGGGAATGAGGGCCCTGATCCTGGGCGCGTACACTCTATAGGGAACGAGGGACAATGTTGAAACAAGAAGGTAAGGTGGCTGCTCATTGTAGGATAAGGTGGGGCTCAGGTTAGAGTATGGCCCAGGGTGACAGCTGAAGCCATTAAGGTGGATTGGGGGATCGGGTGGAGATTGGTTCAGGCACACAGCTGGTCCTAATGGGGTTAGAGGGGTGTTGGATGTTAGGAGTATCCCAGATAAGCTTCCTTGAAAAGGTAAGTTTTCCGGGAGTTTTTAAATGTCTGAAAGCTGGGGGAGAGTCTGAGGGTGCGTGGTAAGGAATTCCAGAGAGAGGGGGCAGCGCGGGAGAAGTCTGGCAGGTGGGAGGGGCTTGAAGGTATGTATTTGGGGATAAGGGCTGAGATGTAAGGGGGGGCAATGTCATTGAGAACTTTGTAAGTCAATACTAGGGTTTTAAAATTTGATTCTAGAGGATACAGGAAGCCAGTGTAGGTGTGACGGGAGGGGGTAACCAGGCTACATAATAAAGGGTAAGCCCTCTGGTTACCCCTGAAAACGTGGGGTCCCTGGTAACTACATAAACACCTTAAGCCAGGGACCAGGGATACTACATGTGGAAAATAAAGTGACGCCTGCTTTTTCCTGTTTTCATGTTCCCTTGGCCCTAGAACTGTGAGATTTCTTGTGTGTCAGTTTTAGGGGGGATATTTGGGTATAAATGCAATTATTTTGTTTGCAGGAGTTCGGGGGCCGAAGTTACCGGTAGTCCTTTAATTCTCCCTGGCGAGCAGGCATGATTTGCCGGTACGTAGTGTGAATTACACCGGGGCAACCCAAGGTCCCCCAGACTCCTGGATTTCAAGCCCAATTATCCCAAATCCATTTCCCTTATAAGTATACGGGTCCCCAAAGTGTATACTTTATTAAAGTGTATGTTATGTCTGTATAGAGTCCGTAGATCAAAGAGGAGAGGATGTCCAGGAGGTGAGAAGACCGTTTGGTGGGCGAGGAAGGGCGAATTGCCAGGTGCGGAGAACAAAGGGAACCCTGTGGGGACACCTTTTGTATCTGCCAGACTTGGTGGAGCCTGCCCAGCGGGTTGCAATGAGATAGCCGGGGGAGACAGCTCGTAGGCGCTTCTCCTATTGGCTAAACCATATTTCCCGCTCACCCGGCCTTTTGAGCCAGCTCGGCACGCCTCCTCCTCTGACATCAGTCCAGAGACGAGCCCGTTTCTGTTGGCTGGCGGGGAGGAATTCCCATGCTCTGATTGGTCGCTCCTTCCTCCATACTGAACATAGCTCAGTGGAGGGTATGTAAGGAAAAGCCCAAGTCAGAGAACCAGACAATTTGGTGGCTTGAGTCGATGAAGCTAGGGCGGGGGTTTCAAAAGTTGCTCTGTCCCAAATAACAGAGAAACCGGCTTCGTTTTGAAGCGAGGAAAGTCTGCCCTGCAGAGACTAAGTCAGACGCGAGGACCAAGCTCTCACCTGAGAACATAAGAGGTCGCGGTCAGGGGTTCCTGCTGAAAACAGTTCCAGGAGTATTGGGACTAGGTCCCGGTCAGGAGTTTCTGCAGAATCTCGGTCCAGGACGTCCGGAACAAGGTTCCGATCAGGGTAAGCCCTTGCAAGCGGGCGCCCTGCACCTAGGAAATGCTAAATCTCATACCCCAGACACCAGTAAGTGTATATTTCTGTATTTTGTGTTTTGCTTTATTTCCGAGGTTTTATCGGTTTTATCGAAATAAACCCCATTTTATTTCACTGCCTTGTTTTGCCTATTGACTGATTCCAGAAATATAAAATGTGTTAAGAGACCTGGTCTCCCGTGACAGCAGGGATATGCGTAGTGGAAAAGTAGAAGTGGATCGTTGAGTGAGATAGATGAATCTGGCAGCAGCATTTTTGGATGGCTTGGAGTTGGGACAGGCGGACAAGGGGAATGCCAACGAGGAGAAGGTTGCAGTAATCGAGGCGGGACATGATGAGTGGGTGAATTAGGATTTTAGTTGCATCATGAGTGAGAAAAGGGCGTAAGTTAAGTTGGCGATATTTCCGAGGTGGATATGGCAGGACTTCATGAGGGACTGTATGTGAGGAATAAAGGAGAGGGTAGAGGCAAAGATGACCCGCTAGACAGCGGGCCGGAGGTGTTGAGGTTGTGGTGAGGGAGAATTTGGGTGTAGGTGTGGCAGTGGAAAGAGGAAAGAGTGTTAGTTCTGTTTTAGACATGTTAAGCTTCAGGTAGCGGTGAGACATCCAGGAGATTGCAGAGAGAGTTGGAGACACGGGACAGGAGAGAGGGGAGAAGAGAGATTTGGGTGTCATCGGCACATAGATGATACTGAAAGTCAAAAGATTGTATAAGTTCACGAAGAGAAGAGGTGTAGAGTGAGAAGAGCAAAGGGCCAAGGACAGAGCCTTGTGGGACCCCAACAGGAAGAGACACCAGAGGAGGAAAACAATGAAGGAGCAGTTGGAAAGGTGGGACGTGAGCCAGGAGAAGGCTGCGTCACAGAGGCCAATGGAGTTAAATTTGAATGTGCAGGGGAAGGGGGGGGGGGGAAACAGACAGTGTCGGAGGCAGCAGAGAGACACAGGAGAATTTGTAGGGAGAAGTGACCCTTGGCTTTAGCTGTGAGTAGGTCTGCAAGAGGCAGATGCAGACGTACACGCAAGGAGACCGTTTTGGAGAAATTAAAACATGGCTTTATTTAGCCTGTCCCTTTAAACAACAACTTAAGGCAAAACATTTATACAAAATAAACAAAACACCTATCTGTTGTAAGGGCTAACTTACATCCCCAGTCCCTATCTGCAAGACTGGGAGGAAAAGCCCCTCACCATCCTACCACCCCAAAGTCTCAAGTGGTACCTCAAAGCAGGTGGCCCTTCAGGTCAGTGGTGTGCAGGTGTCTTTATCTCAGCACAGCCTTTGTGCTTAAGACACTATCTCATCTGTCAGCACAGTTGTGAATGTGCTAAGAGTCTCCGAGTCTGTTCCCAGTAGGGTTTTTTTTTTTTTTTTTTTTTTTTTTACCCTTGTCTCATTACCCAGGTGGAGCTGGTTAATGGACTAGCTGCAATTAACCAGCTCTCTGCTGGATTTCTAAGACCACTAGAGGCTTTTATGTAGACAGGGATAAGTCCCTGTTACAAAGTCAATGGCCACTTTTGTTAGTGTTGTCTTGGTGGAGTGATGAGTATGAAAACCAGATTGCAGAGTCAAGCAGGGAGTTAGAGGAGAGAAAGTGAGTCAGGCCGGTGTATACAAGTTGCTCAAGTAGCTTGGAGACAAAGGGGAGAAGAGGGATAGAGGCTGGGTCCAGAGGTTTCCTTTAGAATGGGCGTGATGATGAGAGTTTGTGTGAAAGAAGATGGTAATGTTCAGGAGGTGAGAGGTTGAAAAGGTGAGTTCGGATGGGGCTTAGTACACCAGAGAGGGTGCGGAGGACATGTGAGGGAATGGGATCAATGGGGCAGGATGTAGGGCGAGGTGATGAGAGGAACAGTGGAAAATGAGCTCAGAGTAGATTTAAGTGTGCGAAGGGAGGTAGGTGTTATGTGTAGAGCTTGACATGATGAGATGTCATGTCTGATTGACAATCTTGTCTGTAAAGTAGGTCACGAGGTGTCGGGTCATGCGAGTAGAAGGGAGTGCAGGTGTAGTTGGGCGGAGAAGGGAGTTGAAGGTGATGAATAGGAGTTGAGGGCAAAGTTTGTATGAGTGAAGAAAAGTAGGTGTTCATGGCAAGGGAGAGGGCAGTGTATACACTTGTGTTTGTCCTATGGCTGTAAAAAAGAGCTTTGCCAGCTCAAAGTGAAACACAACAAAAACTAAGACACGTACACACGTACACACGTACACACGTACACACGTACACACGTACGTCTTACAAAGGTATAAATTATGGTGCGATTGTAAACTCAAAACAAATTAACAGACCCTCATATATTCAACAGGAAGAAAGAACATAGCAGCATTTTAAAACAATGTTATACCCTGAAAATTAAATACTTCTCGTCTGCAGCTTCATGCCTCTCTCCTTTGTTCCACTCTCTCTCTGCACCATATCCCACCCCTTTTCTGTCCCACATCTCACTCTCTGTACCATAATCGCACACCTTTCCTACTCCCTCTGCACCATATCCCACTCTGCACGCACGCACGCACGCTCTCACACTCTCTCGTCCCATGCTCTCTGCACCATATCTCACCTCTCTAACACGCTCTCTCTGCATCATATCTCACCTCTCTCCTATGTTCCACGCGCTCTCTCTCTCTGCATCATATCTCACCTCTCTCCTATGTTCCACGCGCTCTTTGCGCCATCTCACCTTTCGCTTCTACATCATATTATACCTCTCTCCTGTACCTCACTCTGCACCATATCCAACCTCTCATCTGTCCCACGCTCTTTCTGCACCATATCTCTATCTACCTGCATTATATCTCACCTATGTTGCTTCCACCTTCTCTTCTGCACCATATCTCACCTCTCTTCTGTCCCAAACTCTGCACCATCTCTCACCTCTATCTGCATCATATCTCACCTCTCTCCTGTACCCCACACTGTACCATATCTCAACCCTATCTGCATTATATCTCACCTCTCTCCTGTAACCAACACTGCACCATATTTCATCTCTATCTGCATTATATCTTATCTCTGTCACTTCTACCTTCTCTTCTGCAACTAACTAATCTTCCATCCCAGTCTCACTAAAATATGTTAATTGGTGTTAACATTTAAAGTGGTTGAGACTCAAAGGCCTAAGTGAAAGTGTGTCCTGGGAGTATCAGACAGGAGATGTATATGTGCTGAGCACTTTCACCATGTTTCTACGGTAAGCAGGTTTGTACTTTGCAGAAGTTTTGCCACGATCGCGCTGTACTACTCCCCGGTGTGACAAAAAGAAAACACAATTAGGATGGATTTCTTCTTTATAGCTGTGCTGGTACTAACATTTCCCCCTTCCTAATTCTATTTTCTGTGTAAGTGCTGCGCTTCTGGGGTTACGCACCTTCTGCTGGTGTATTTTTCCTGCCTGGGCTTTAAGAAATGTAATTATTGCTTTTTTGCTTGAATTCATTTCCTTGTGATTTCTATTTCAAAGTCCTTATTTATCTCCGTGACCTCCCCTTACCCAGGATTCCTTTCAATCATTCGCCCCTTTTCTGATGTCCCAAACTAGACCGCACTTAACACTTTGTCTGCCATACGACGAGCAGACGTGGAGAATCCCTTCTCGAGACGCTGAAACCACGGAGGAGAGACACGTCGCGTTCTGAAACGCAACAAGCGAAGAGCAGACAGGACAGCGCTGATATTTGTAAGCGCACGTGTTACAGATGTGCGACAAGCTGTAAAGCCCACAGATGGTTATCCAAGTGTCTGCACAGTGCAGTCACTTATTTTATATAATAGTTGCCTTGGCAGGGGGCGTAGTTATAGCCCGGAGCCTGCGCTCTTGGGGGCTCGCAAGAGATTAAATGTGGAAACAGGGAAGAAATACAAAATGCCAGAATTAAATCCAAAATGTATATCCCATGGACTTGGATAGTTTTCTCTTTCCCCTTTCGGGGGCCCTGCTGACCATCTCTCTCTTCTCCCCCACCCTCTCTCTTCTCCCCCACCCTTATCTGCCCCACAATCCCCTCCGAGTTCCCGTCACCGTACCGGAAGGCAATGGCCCGTTCTTTCCGTATCGCGTGCGATCGGCGCTTCAGGGGAGACGTAGGGTATCGTAGGTTTTACATAAAGCGAAGAAATAAAATGCAAACTTAAAAACAATTAAAACTGAATAGAGGTGGGTGTGTGCTCTTATGTTGTGAATATAGCTACATCTACTACCGAAAACGGCGTAATACAGTAGCCTGTCAAATGAAATCTCACGGCTACATAGATATTTGAAAGCAGGGGGTAAAATAAATGTAATTTTTTTTTATTTATATATATATATATATATATATATATATTCGCCGCGCTTCTCCGTGTAAGGAGCATGCTGCTGGTGAAAAGATTGGCCATACATATGTGAAAAAACAGAAAGTGAATCCCTGCGCTTCTCCCTTTTGGCTAACAATAAATGGGGAAATAAATATACATAGTTAAACCTAAGTCTGTAAGACAAAGGAGACTTTTGGTTACATCCTTTGATGAAATCATGACAAGCCTGCTAACCAACGCCAAGGTAAGTCTCAGTAGCAGGGCCCTATGCTAAATGCGTACAAATGTTCTGTGACATATGACCTGAAGGGGTTAATAGATTAAGAATAAGCTTATGTAATTTAGTGCAGTTATAAACTGGTATATACCAGTGAAGATACTTACATGTATGCAAGTAAACTGGAAAGTGAATTTACAGAGACCTTACTGGGATTATATACCTAGAAAAGGAGGGACTAACCTCCCACAAGCTGCTCTATAAGCAGTTACAGGTGGACTGGCTAAATACATTAATCACACCCTAATAGTGGTGCCCACTGGAAGCGTGCTGCTAGGGATTTGATTGGGCCCAACAGAAAATGTAAAACCAAAAAATAATATAATATAATATTATATATTATATATATATATACCGCGCTTCTCTGTGTAAGGAGCATGCTGCTGGTAAAAAGATTGGCCATACAAATGTGAAAAAACAGAAAGTGAATGCCTGCGCTTCCCCCATTGGGCTAACAATGGTCAGTCTGATCTGTCAGACAGTGGAAGGCAGAATACACGTGGATACCACGTTAGTATCACAGAGTACGGACTCAGGTGTAGTCCCAACCAGGCTTGGAAAATAAATTTTTGTTAACTCTTTTAGTTGTTGATGGCTCTAAAGAGGTGAAGAGATTAGGACCCATATTTACTAAGCCGTATTCTGCCACAAGACACTGTCCGGTGCTGCCAGGCAATTCCAGGGACTTGAATCAGCAGTATGGTGCAAAAGGTGCCTTATGGCAGAAGACTGCTTAGTAAACTTGGCCTTATAGTCTAGACTTTCAAATACTGCACGTCATCTGCTCATCCAAATAATAAAAGATCCCAGTCAGATACTGGTCAAGAAATACATTTTGTACAACGTTGATGATGGATAACCAAGCTTTGTGACAGCCAGCACAGGGCCACAGCAAAAGATGCAGCCATGACAGTGCGTGTACACACCGGGAATATACAACTCGTATTCCCAACACATCCAGTACCACTGATCCATCACGAGTGGTGGAACAAATCAGAGCGACAGGTGGTTTGCCCCATGATCTCCTGTCCCTGAACACCTTCATTGGTCTGCACCATTATGATGGTCGAGCCCACATAGAACAAATGACCATATCTCAGGATTATGAAACAGATGCTGGAAATAGCAGAGAATGCGTTACGTGGATGAGTGCTTCCACTTCACTGCAACTGTAAAGCGTTTATACATGAGTAGGTGACTGCTGCTGTGTGTCTCAGTGCAATTAGGACTCTCTCCTGCTTACTCCAGCACCTCCTCTGAGCTGATTGACCGTTATTCTGCACCTGCCAAGAGGTATGCAGCCTGTCACTCCCTGTGCTTGTGTTAGTGCGGTGGGTCTGTGGATACATTCCCTGCTGGATCCTCAGGTTTCTATGCTCAGTTGGGCTTCTGTGTATCTCTGTGACTGCCACGCTCACTTTCATCCAGTTCCAGACATAAATGAATGCAGCATTCTGCCTCGATACTGACAAGACTCCCATCTGTATAAAACCATCTATTAATCTGAAATGCTCCAGGCCTGCAACCAAGTCCCTGCTACAAAATACTCAGTGTAAACCCAAAGCAAACCAATTAATGAGGTGTTTGATAATGTCAGATCCTCACTGCACAGAGAATTATTCATTCTAAGTAAACACCCTAAAGCTCAGGGTATGTTTAAGTTAGCAGATTAGTCTGCATCAAAAGGGAAACTCAGAGTTTTAGAAGCGCTCAGGGTCTGGGAAACATGCAGGGCGATTCTCCTACAGTCATACCAGGATCTGCAGGAGGTATTTTTGTTAATTGGTCCTTCCAGCTTCACAATCAATCAATGTCCCCCATGTGTAAATTGCTGAAGTACCAGCCTCCCATTAAGTGGTAACACACCGCCTCGTTGTATATATCCTGTGCAGTTTGTGATGTGATCCTTTTCAATGGACCAACCATTCACCATACTTTTAATTTATATACAAGCTTTCCAGACTTCATGTCACTGCTTCAGATGTAATAATACACACACACACACACACACACACACACACACACACACACACACACAACACACACACACACACACACACACACACACACACACACACTATGAAGAACACTTATATTAAAATGGATCACAATGCATTGGATATAGATATGGGTCAGCGCGATCTCTCTCTATCGGAGAGGTCTGGCATCCCTCTTACAGCTCTTTGAGCAGATGAGACACCTGTAGCCAACACCTGACAGCTTGCTGAATTCCTGCCCCCACCAACATAACATTTCTATGCACTTTCATTTTCTATAACTGCCTCTGTCTCCCACTATCCATCCCCAGACTGTCAGTGTTCCCTCATTCCTGGAATGTTTCTGTGTCCGGCTGTCCATGGTGCTGTGCGCGCATTGGGTGCCGGGTACGCACACATTGGTTGCTGTTGGAGCATTGTTGCCGTGTGCACGCTTATTGGGTGCTGTGTGACCATTGGGTGGCGTGAGCATGCATTGGGTGCTGTGTGCGCATTGGGTGCCGTGTGAGCGTGCATTGGGTGCCGTGTGAGCGTGCATTGGGTGCCGTGTGAGCGTGCATTGGGTGCCGTGTGAGCGTGCATTGGGTGCCGTGTGAGCGTGCATTGGGTGCCGTGTATCTAGAAACCAAGTTTGTCTGTTTTTTGTTTTGAGATTTTTCTCTAAGTGTGGAAGACCACAAGTCCGACCTAACAAGCAGACTACGTGTATGGTCATTGTGGGACGACTACCTTTGCATGTTCCATGACAGACCAAGTCGGGTACAGCTAAAATCGATGACAAATTCCTGCTATTTTTTATATATTAAATAAAATATATATTTTGCATCACACTTGGTAGAATTATTTCTACAATCGTTGCTTTATTGGATAGGTATTTTTGCTTTTCCAGTTTTTTCTAGGTGCTCGGCATTTAATAAAATAATAAATGTAGATCTGATGTACTCAGATGATTAAGCTAAAATGCAATGGGCTTTCTTACCATCTCTCCCCATCACTTCTTTGCCGGAATGCTTTTTTTGTGCCACTGCCCAGGGATGTTACCATGTCAAGTGCCGATCATTAAAAACTTGCTTCTCATCTGAATTCTGATGGTGTCATTCCCTTCCCCTGGGACAGTCACATATTGATCACTTTGGCTTTTAACTATTGTGTCAAGTGATGCAATCTGTCTGATTCCCCCCGTGGCTCGTGGAGGTGAGGGAAACAAGGAGCGGGTCTCATGCATCGTGAGATTTTTAAGAATCAAATACAACTCAGACAATCCTTTTTGCTGCCACAAATGAGATTTCCAGCCACACAATCTTGTGTTTGCCTTTCTCGGAGGAGCAAATTCTTGGAGTGTGAGTTCTGGAGGTGGCATGTACCATTACATTATCACAACACATGGGTTGCAGCAGTGACACTTCAACCCTTGTTGCCTACATGAAGAGAACACCCTCTCCAGAGTTTGGAGAATACCCGTTGAACTAGCCACCCCAAGCGTTTGTGAATGGTGAAGTGATCAATACATTTTGCATTATGGTTTCATGACTTCAGTAACTTAATTAATAATCATAATTAAATTTTTACACAAGGGCAGCCAAAATAGAATCTAATATCCAGATTGCTGAAGCAGTGGCCAATCACATCCAGTAACAGACTCAGATTCTACCAGTGTCCCTTATTTTACTGCAGACAGAAAGTTAGAGACAGAAGCCCCTCCGAGTACTCGGGTTCAGAGCAGTCTTTCTAATTGTGCTAAATTATGTGTCTAAATTTAACTTACAAAACCCAGAGGAATGTCTTCACTGTATACTTATTGAGGCCCACTGCTATACTCAGCACTGCTGCACGTTTACAGCAAACCAGTGCTACAATTAGGGGCTCCCACCCTGACCGCTGTTTCTAAATTATATCGGATGGTTAGAACGTCTCAGATTAGAATGAAAGCCTCTTTCCCAGGGTGACCCCACAGACTCCGTTACAGACTCTCTTACACGGCGGTTGACTCTGGTCTGTGTTTGGCTGTGCAAACCTGAACACGCTGCACTTATCCAACACACTGTAGCTCTTTGTGCCATTTCTAAACGTTGCTTAAAACAGCATTTCAATTTTGGAGGAAAATAATAACATATCATCTATATAATAATATAGTCGTTATACGCCATGTATTACCAGCTCGCGACTTTGCTTCATCTCCGTGATTCTCGGAGGATTTCCCAGATTTCACTTGAAGCCACTTTGCTGCCAGAGGGGCTAGCAGAGTAACGGGACTGAGAAGCCGTGATCCTTCAGTGGGTCTCCCAAATTACACACACTCTTTCAGAACTCAGACAAAGGCTTAGATTACAAGCTCACATCTCATCCATAGAAAATGTTCCCGCCTGCTAAATGCCATGAGATTTTAATATTAGATATCAGTTAATTAATATCTAATGTTAAGTAATATTAGAACGACTGACTCATGCTGTAAGCAGCTGCGTGTACATGCGTGTATATATGTGTGTGTGTGCGTATATATATATATATATATATATATATATATATATATATAAACACACACACAGCAAATGGAAATATTACTGTGTGCTCATTTGCATGTATTAGACAGGTCTGCAACCCTGCCTTTCACCATTATCACCCAGCATACAGTGCTTCCACTGCAAGGGATTCTGGGAAATGACATGCAAATGAGCACACAGTGCCACCTTTTGTTCAAATCCATTTTGAAATGGCCCCCTATAAGCTTATGCTTGCTGCATCTATATATATATATATGAAACTGAAAGTGTTGTTTGTGCGTCCCTGTAGACAATTTGATTGGTCCGTCGGTCCATCGGTCCGCCCGGCCTCCCACGGCTCTTATTGGCCCGTGTGTCACCCTCCTCACACACATCTATCCCACCCGACGCCCGACATCACTCAGCCCCCCCCATGGCAAAAAAACCCGCAGCCTCCCGCATCTCTCCCACCAGCTGCCCGACATCGCTCAGCCCCCCTGCCTAACGAGCCTGCCTTCCCACCGCCACCTCCTGCCTTCCCGCCCCCCACAGCCTTCCCGAACCTCACGCCCCCCACGCCACAGCCTTCCTGCTCCCCCTCCACATTATTATACAACCTTTGTACCAAATAGTCAACCTATAGTTCCCCTATTTATAACTAATACTACCTATTACGGATTTACATCACGGGCAACGCCGGGTCTCTCAGCTAGTAGCTTATATATCTCTTAACCCAATGGTCCCTTCTGCCGTAAAGGATTGATGCCCCTGTAGTGCCAAGTACTATTGTTCAGAATATGTTGTGGGTCCCAAGAACTTACAAGGTGCTGTCTGACAGAGCAGGGGTTAAGGTGCTGGGACATTAGCACATGCACAACTTGCAGGGGGGCGTGAGGGGTCCTTCTTATAGCAGGAAAGTAGTTTACCGTCCCAAATCCCTGCAGATGGAATAAGAGGGTTACCGCGCATGCAGGAGGATGAGGAGATTATCTGCTATATAAATGATGCTAAGTAACCCTATTAATACCGTAAGCAGCGCACCTCTGAAGCGCCCATTATCCTGGTGAAAAGAGAGCATTCTGCTTCGTGTTGGCACGGACGCCACCCGTGTGCTCTGGCTGAGTTTCACGTTACACAATCACCCCCCCCCCACACATCCCCCTCATGCCGGAGCCGTTCAGAATCTTCCCCATCCCCCCCCCCACCCTTGCTATCTATGGGTTATATACTTTACAGAAAGCTGGCAGCAGCCGGGGAACCCGCATTAGCAAACTTGGAAATGGTCCCACAGCTTAAAGCTCCTGTGTGCTGCTACAGATGTACGATCCGCCACGAGTCACAGGGGTCTCTCTGTCCTGCTCCGTGTCCACAAACCGACACGGCCAAGCCACACACGCCTCTGCTAGGAAAACCCACACATGCTCCCTCCTCTAACGCTGGATTTTATTTCAAGCAGAAAATATATAAATCATATTCTACAGCTGCACTGTAAATAAATGTTGCAGTGGATGATTATATCGAGTATCTCTACACTCCAGTTTCCATCCTGAAGCCTTTTTCCCCCCCCCCCCCCCATTTTGTCCAGCAGGAACAATAAAATGACCGGATATCACAAGATGCTGAGTGCAAGATACAGATCTTTCCAGAAGGCTGGAAAAGGGACGGACTTTTGCGACTGTGTCCCCCCCCACCCCCGGTAACACGTCCTGTTATAACTCAGAATATCACCGGGTTTCCTTAGGCCAATGCCACTATTTTCAGCAGGCCTGCATAACTCCAGTCCTCGAGGGCTGCAAACAGGCCAGGTTTTCAGGATATCCCTTCTTCAGCACAGCTGGCTCAATTAGTGGCTCAAAAGCAAAGCAAATGTGTGGTGCTCAGAAAAAAACCTATAAGTTTAAGATCAAAAAATACTTGATTGAAGAATCCTGTGATATATACTCCCCAGTGGAAGAATAAGGGATATACCCCGGACAATAGAACAAATAACAACTCCAAATATAACCGACTAGTGGACTACGATCCCCACAAGCACTGTAGTAAGGGACCTCACAATGAAGTGATCCAGCATAATATATCGGAATGGAGAATGTCCAGATAAGAAAATAACTCACTCTGAGTAGACTTGTCATCCAGGTTGTTCTGTTTTCATCCACAGAAGGGGGTGTGCTTCCGTTTTTTCAGTGTGCTATCAAGGATTGCAGATGGGAAAAAGCAGGCACCAAATACACAGGATCAAAAAATAAAGGAAATCCAAAAGGAGCGTGTGCCCATTAAAAACATATTTAATGGATTCTTACAAAAAAATAACAGCAGCATTACGGGGTACAGAGCCCCCCACCAACGCGTTTCGAGCGCAAGCTCTTTTTCAAGGTGACTAAAGGTACTCACCTAGCCGTTTTTGTAGTCCCCAGAAGCGCGCCAAAATCCATCAGCCATTCACTTCCTGAAACTCTCAGGAGCGACATCGGCGGGATGACGTCAGCGCGCGACAGGGGAATGCAAAAAAATACAAAACATACAAACTTTATTGACAATTGAACAATAGACATTCGTAATGTTAAAAATACCAGCAGAAGTACCAGGTATGCCTTCCCATAGTGGAAAACCACTACAGTAAGAAAAATAACAAACAAATTAAAAAGAAATATTTGAAAAACTGTGAATATTCTTATTAAAAACAAAAGAATGGCATACCTAATAAACGGATAGACTAATTAATAATCAGATAAGTGCATGTATACACACCAAAGTGTAGATAAGGTTGTATGATAAATGCACATGAAAAAACATTTTTATCCATTTGAATAATGAAAAAGTACAGGCATACCCCACATTAACGTACGTAATGGGACCGGAGCATGTATGTAAAGCGAAAATGTACTTAAAGTGAAGCACTACCTTTTCTCCACTTATCGATGCATGTACTGTACAGCAATCGTCATATACGTGCATAACTGATGTAAATAAGGCATTTGTAACAGGCTCTATAGTCTCCCCGCTTGCGCACACCTTCGTTACAGGTAGGGAGCCGGTGTTGCTGTTCAGGACGTGATGACAGACGCATGCGTGAGCTGTCGTTTGCCTATTGAGCGAGATGTACTTACTCGCGAGTGTACTTAAAGTGAGTGTACTTAAACCGGGGTATACCTGTAGTGTAATGTGATGTATTTGGAAGTGACTGTAATATGGTCAATATCAAAGTAGTTGTTCAAAAAATAAATAAACCATTATAGTATTTTGTCACATAGGATAACACTCAAAAAAATATATATATCCAGTATATACTAGTAACATAATAAGGGATGATTACCTATAACATAGTTGTAAACCTATTAATATACTCAAACAGTCTATACCACAGAAAAATTGTAACTTCATTGAGTACAGATGTGCAAGAATTACGGGAACATTTCCTTCAGACTTCGAAAAAGATGTATCCCATCAAATATTACATAAATCAATCATAATTCACAAGTGTATAACATTTCACAAAAATAACATTTCACAAAAATAAGTCAATGTAGAAAAGGTGTCAAGTCCCAATCAGAGTTCAGGCCACAGGGAATTCTAGCATTAGTTCTGGCCTTAAAAACAAATCTTCATTTTTTCCCTCACATATGAAGGGACATTTTTTTGACCACGTTTGAGAAATTGGTAGAGAGGGATTTGGCTCTACTCTCCAGGGGATACACCTTTGAGGTGTCGCCCCTGCGGAGTAGATTCCGTAATCTCTCTCATCCAGAAAGAGAGGCTTTGTTATCCCTTAAGAGAAATGATTCCCTGGTTATCAAAGGGGCTGATAAAGGGGGGGGCTGTTGTAGTCCAGAGTAGGATCCAATACCAAAATGAGGCCTTACGTCAATTGAATGACAAGGTTTCGTATTCTGTACTTAAAAGTAATCCCACTCCACTTTTTATCAAACAACTTAGATCACTCTTGGATGATGGCTCTCATCTAGGGGTTTTAGATCATAAAGAATTGGAATTCCTATTCAAACCTTACCCCACAATCCCCATTTTTCACCATCTCCCAAAGATCCATAAGACATTGGTCTCCCCACCTGGGAGGCCAATAGTCTCTAGTATTGGATCTTTGGGAGATGGTGTCTCCAGATATGTAGATTATTACCTACAAAGTTTTGTAAGATAACTTCCCTCCTACATAAGAGACAGTAGTGACCTTCTGGAACAGTTGGATACTATTACGTGGCAGAATGGTTTTATATGGGTTACGATGGACATTACATCCCTATATACGATCATTGACCACCAACAGGGGATGGCAGCTGTCAGACATTTTCTTCAGCACTCCACTTTATCACTTGTTCAAAGCACTTTTATTTTAGACTGTATTCACTTTCTCCTTACACACAATTACTTTATGTTTGATGGGGTTTTCTACCTCCAAACACGTGGTACCGCAATGGGCACAAGATTTGCCCCCTCCTATGCAAACCTATTTTTAGGTTTGTGGGAGTCGGACCACGTGTTTGGCGATAGAAACCCCTTTCGACAATTCATCACTTTTTATAAGCGTTATATAGATGATCTCATTTTTATTTGGCACGGGGATGTAGATTCACTTTTGTTATTTATTGATTATCTCAATAATAATAAATTTAACTTACACTTCACTTACACGTATAATTTTCATCACATACATTATCAGGACGTATTATTATTATTTATAGACATTAATATGCTTATTAGTTCAGATATATATAGAAAACCAAATTCACTGAACACTTTTCTTAGAGCTGACAGCTGCCATCCCAAATCCCTTTTGAAAAACATACCAAAGGGACAATTAATTAGACTTAAAAGGATCTGTTCCGATAATGAAGATTTCATTAAACAGTCAAATGAACTCCTTTTAAGGTTCAAAGATAGAGGTTACTCATCTACAGATTTGATGAATTCTTTGGAAGAAGTAAACAAAATTACCAGAGAAGAACTACTACAAAAACAAAGAAATACGCCTCCAAATCATAGTATGAGGGCCATCAATCAACCCTTATTTTTTACACAATACAACACTCAAATAGGTCAGATTAAACATGTTATTAAAAAACACTGGGACATACTTTCAGGAGATCCTCTCCTGAAACGTGTGTTTTTGCGGAAGGTCCCCAGTTTGTGTTTAAGAAGGCCAGAACTATTGCTAATTCAGTCTCCCTTAGCCTTTTTTCTAGTAAATCAAATGATTCCAGACGGTTACCCAAAGGAAGCTTCAAATGTCTTAAATGCATCTCATGTAAATACATGCTACCCAGTCCATCATTTAGGTCGTTTGTCACTGGTTGTGAATTCCCTGTTTCGTCCTTCATCAATTGTGATACCACATTCGTAATTTATATTTTGAATTGCGGATGTGGTAAACAATACGTGGGCCGTACTACCCGTGCCCTGAAGGTACGCATCAGGGAACATACGAGACTCATCAAAAAAGGAGATCTCATTCACCCAGTGTCACAACACTTTACGAATTGTAGAATGGGTAGTATTGATGCGTTCACCTATATGGGTATAGAGCAGGTGCCAATGCCAATCAGAGGTGGCAACAGGGTTGAACTCCTAGATAAGCGTGAGCTTTATTGGATATTTACATTAAAAACTAGAATTCCTAAGCATCCCCGGAGCGAAATCTGGATTCCTGAGTAATGGGGTCATCAGGGATTGTTTGGTAGTAAGCGTGTCTAAATTTGGAATTCTCCCATACCGCCAGAGAGTTCGCCACGGCCTGCAGCCGCATCTTTATTGTGTTTCCACAGCGTTTGGGAAGCCAGATTAAATCGTGCAGCTCAACTGGTGCACAGCAGTCTCTCTCCAGTGCCACCCATCTCCGCAAAGACGGGTCTGCGTGCCACTGGACAATTTGGCTCAATTGGGCTGCCATGTAATATGCCAACAAGCAAGGTACCGCTAATCCCCCTTTTGTGACTGGCCTTTTTAATATGCTTTGAGCAATTCGCGGGCTTCTGTTATTCCAAATAAAATTCAATATTTGAGACTGTAAGGAGAGGACATCAGCGTAAACCAACGGTAACGGTAGGGTCTGGAAGAGATAGAGCACCCTGGGGAGGAGGTTCATTTTAATACTATGAATTCTCCCGAACCATGAAATACCATAACCGGCCCATGCTCTGAGGTCCTCCCTTAGAGTCCCGGACAATTTTGGGGTAATTTGCTTTATAGAGTGAATTATAATCTCTGGTAATATAGACCCCGAGGTATTTGATAGAGGAGACTTGCCATTTGAAATTGAAATTTATTTCTATCAATTTTTCTACTGGTCGTGGTAGATTTATGTTGAGGGCTTCTGATTTGGTCTGATTGATTTTGAACCCGGAAATTTGATTAAATTTTCCCAAAATCTCAAAGACATTGGGCAGGGAGGTGAGGGGTTAAGACAGTGTCAGGATCACGTCATCCGCATACAGCGCTACTTTATGAGCTTGGTCCTTTACCTCTATCCCTGAGATATCGGGGCTTAAGCGAATATGCGCTGCTAGAGGTTCGATACACAGGGCGAATAACAGCGGGGACAGGGGGCATCCAAATAAAATTCAATATTTGAGACTGTAAGGAGAGGACATCAGCGTAAACCAACGGTAACGGTAGGGTCTGGAAGAGATAGAGCACCCTGGGGAGGAGGTTCATTTTAATACTATGAATTCTCCCGAACCATGAAATACCATAACCGGCCCATGCTCTGAGGTCCTCCCTTAGAGTCCCGGACAATTTTGGGGTAATTTGCTTTATAGAGTGAATTATAATCTCTGGTAATATAGACCCCGAGGTATTTGATAGAGGAGACTTGCCATTTGAAATTGAAATTTATTTCTATCAATTTTTCTACTGGTCGTGGTAGATTTATGTTGAGGGCTTCTGATTTGGTCTGATTGATTTTGAACCCGGAAATTTGATTAAATTTTCCCAAAATCTCAAAGACATTGGGCAGGGAGGTGAGGGGTTAAGACAGTGTCAGGATCACGTCATCCGCATACAGCGCTACTTTATGAGCTTGGTCCTTTACCTCTATCCCTGAGATATCGGGGCTTAAGCGAATATGCGCTGCTAGAGGTTCGATACACAGGGCGAATAACAGCGGGGACAGGGGGCACCCCTGTCTTGTCCCGCTACAGATCTTAAATTGATCCGAGGGGAAGCCCTGGTGTCGGACCCTATAGCTGTGGGGCTGTTGTATAATGCCAGGATGGCCTCGAGAATCCGTCCTTCAAAGCCAAATGCTCTCAATGCCTCCCTCAGGTAGGGCCAATCTATTCTATCGAAGGCCTTCTCCGCGTCCAGACTCAATACCATTGACGGGATACTATGTTTCTTGGCCAAATCAATCAGATCGATTATCCGTCTGGTATTGTCTGCCGCTTGCCTGCCTCCGATAAACCACACCTGATCCGGGTGTATTTGTCTGGGAAGGACGATACCCACCCTGTTGGCTAAAAGTTTAGAGAAAAACTTTTTAATCTGGTCTCAGTCGGGTTATAAACGACTGAAAGATCTGGAGGGGAGGAAATTTATTAAAACATTTGAGCAAATTAAAATCGGAAAAAGGGGTACCAAACTCGGAACTATTCAGATACCTCCAGATCAGAGCTTTTTACAATAAATTCCCAATTCGACCCCCAAGAACGAATTTTGAGCAAATGTGTTCTAGAGGAACGGACACAAGGGGACTAACCTCTCAGATGTACTTGGAAGTGATCTGTCCTGGAAAGACTGACGAGCCCCGACTCAACTACATGACGAGATGGGAGACTGACTTAGGGGAGACACTAGAAGACGAAGACTGGGATCATATCCTTCAGGCTGCAGCCAAAAGCTCGGTCTGTGCCACGTTAAAGGAGAACGCATTTAAGGTCCTTATACGTTGGTATCATACCCCACTTAAACTATCTAAATTTGTTAAAGGGTATTCGCCGCTCTGCCCAAAGCAGTGAGGAGAATCAGCGGATTTAAAACATATGCTGTGGTCTTGCCCGAGGGTGGTCCCGATTTGGGAAAACATTAGGGAATGGTTACAGAGGATCCTAAACTTGGAGATCCCCCTGGATCCGTGGCTGTTCCTTTTGGGCAGGCGAATCCA
The DNA here is from genome assembly GCA_036426205.1 of Ascaphus truei. Classification (NCBI taxonomy): domain Eukaryota; kingdom Metazoa; phylum Chordata; class Amphibia; order Anura; family Ascaphidae; genus Ascaphus; species Ascaphus truei. The sequence goes on along the minus strand of CM071580.1, from coordinate 8,410,990 downwards.
GGACTGCCAAAAGCGGCACACAAGCTGGTTGCGCATTTCGCAACCGCCACATGATGTGAGATCGCAGCAGTATGGAAACGAGATGAAATTCCAGTTATCCCCAGAATTCGGAATAGAATTTGGCACGTGTGCCAGATGGAACAGTTGACTAGTTGGGTCAACGACTCTGGCTCAAATTTCCTAAAAGTATGGGCGCCATGGATTGCCCAAACAGACATCCCAGGGGAAGATGCCGACACAATCCTGCATTAATAGAGTTGATTGCGTTCTCCGATGACGGGGCAAAACTCAGTCACAATCAATTAGGAGACAGGTAGGACAAGCCCCGAGACTAGATGACAGGGCAGTGAAGCCTCCAATCATCGGAAGGATACAGCCTCAAGGATGAAATCAGGGATGCAACATCCATACAACAAGTTCAAGGCCATCCCCCCACCCCACCCCACCCTATTTTCCTTCCTGTGTAAACCTACTGTTGTCTTGTCCAAGTCATGTGGGTTAGGTTTGTCAAGTCCAGTGTGTAAATGTTGTGAGTCAAAGTTGACAAATGTTGGTACTCTATCCCTGCACCTACGGGGATGTAGGCTGTACGTATATGGATAATGTGATACCAAACTATGGAATGTGGCACATTGTATGCTCTGTAAAACCCAATAAAAACTGAAGTTGGAAAAAAAAAAAAAAACTAGAATTCCCTGTGGCCTGAACTCTTATTGGGACTTGACACCTTTTCTACATTGACTTATTTTTGTGAAATGTTATTTTTGTGAAATGTTATACACTTGTGAATTATGATTGATTTATGTAATATTTGATGGGATACATCTTTTTCGCAGTCTGAAGGAAATTTTCCCGTAATTCTTGCACATCTGTACTCAATGAAGTTACAATTTTTCTGTGGTATAGACTGTTTGAGTAGATTAATAGGTTTACAACTATGTTATAGGTAATCATCCCTTATTATGGTCTACTATGTTATCTACTTAGATATATATATTTTTTTGAGTGTTATCCTATGTGACAAAATACTATAATGGTTTATTTATTTTTTGAACAACTACTTTGGTATTGACCATATTACAGTCACTTCCAAATACATCACATTACACTACTTTTTCGTTATTCAAATGGATAAAAACGTTTTTTCATGTGCATTTATCATACAACCTTATCTATACTTTGGTGTGTATATATGCACTTATCTGATTATTAGTCTATCCGTTTGTTAGGTATGTCATTCTTTTGTTTTTAATAGGAATATTCACGATTTTTCAAATATTTCTTTTTAATTTGTTTGTTATTTTTCTTACTGTAGTGGTTTTCCACTATGGGAAGGCATACCTGGTACTTCTGCTGGTATTTTTAACATTATGAATGTCTATTGTTCAATTGTCAATAAAGTTTGTATGTTTTGTATTTTTTTGCATTCCCCGTCGCACGCTGACGTCATCACGCCGACGTCGCTCCTGAGAGTGTCAGGAACTGAATGGCTGATGGATTTTGGCGCGCTTCTGGGGACTACAAAAACGGCTAGGTGAGTACCTTTAGTCACCTTGAAAAATAGCTTGCGCTTGAAACGCGTTGGTGGGGGGCTCTGTACCCCGTAATGCTGCTGTTATTTTTATTGTAAGAATCCATTAAATATGTTTTTAATGGGCACACACTCCTTTTGGATTTCCTTTATTTTTTGATCCTGTGTATTTGGTGCCTGCTTTTTCCATCTGCAATCCTCAATTAGTGGCTCAGTATGACTAAGTTAGTAGGGATATTCTGAAAACCTGGCCTGTTTGCGGCCCTCGAGGACTGGAGCTGTGCAGGCCTGCCATAGAGTATCACAATATATCCCAAATTTTCCCACCAGAGGGAACAAGGACGCCCGCTACATCCGAGTACACCAGGAATCTATGAGGAAGCAGACACTGGGGATCGGTAATCGTATTGATTTCTCTGTACAGGACACAATTACAGTACATGGCTGCGTGTAATTGCAGAAGCGCTGCATTGTGCAGCCCTGTTAATTTGCAGGCCGCAGCGTTTTTCCATCCAGCCCAAGTGAATGAAGCCGCTCGTCCCAGCGGTGGCTGAGCTGTTGACAGTGTTCTCTCATGGAATGGGAGGCCAGACTGGGAATGCTTCTTCCAATTATCCGCACCCAACAAATGCCTTCCTCCGCTCTCCTGATCTCAGCCAGAGTATACGTGTATCGCCTTGTAATCTTTATTCACAACGCATAGCAGAAACCTACAGATGCACTAAAGCGATCTGGGCCGTGTGTTTAATGCTTTCACTGCCAGAGAGGTGTCACAGGCCTATTATTATTATAGAACCACTTGTTACCTTGATAAGACAACACATCACAGGAGTAGGGCCCGTTTGCCCTAGGAATAAGCACTGCTACTATATTTACATTTGGTGGAATGATTTGGGCGTTCTCCCGGGGGCAGCCTTTCTAATGAAGTAGCAAAAAGACATCAATAAATCAATAATGTGGACATCAAACATCCAGATGCCATGATCCAATCTATATCGGTTCCCGGCTCATGTAAGTCTCTAACAAACACATTCGTCTTGTGCCTGAGACAGTCAAGCCTGGAGAGTTGAACAAAGGAATTATGTACAGTGGCTCCTGACGTCCAAGAACAAAGAGATTTCAGCGGGACCAAAGAAAAAACATCTGAATGGAAAAAGCCAGACTTGAAAGAGTGAGACCCCTTACACGAAGGCCAACAGTGACACTGAGGAAGACTCACTCTACTTTAATAAGCTGTAAAGCCATCCTACATTTTCTCACGTAAGAAGACAATGGCATTTTAAATAGGCACCAGTTACAATGATTTAATATGATGGATCAGACGTCGCCCGCTATCCCCTTCCTTGCTTTGCCCAGGTCCCAGCCTAGTTGTTACCTTGGCCAATTATAAACCTGGCGAAATCAGCACAGGGTTTGAAAAACAAATGATGATTCTATCATATATAAACTGGAACATTCAGCTCACACAGAATAATTACAACAAAAACACATGAAACTTCCAGTGTTAGGAGGAAATATTACCAACCTGCAGCTTACGAAGAGGTAACCAGAAAAGTATATCAACATTGTGAATTCCCTTCTCCAAATAATTATATTTGTGCCTTGGGCACACAACCCAATAATATATCTGCTGGACTCTGCAACGTATGAATGTATATCTGAAAATTCAAATGTAAACATGGGTGACTGATAGATGATTATATATAGATATAGAGAGAGATATAGATCTCTCTCGATATATACATACATACACACATACAGAGAGAAATATCTCTCTCGAGATCTTAGAGATATATATAAATATAATAACTATATATACTGCTGCGGCCAGTTTATTCGAGCATTTGGCCCGTTCTTGGCCGCAGCAGTAGCCTGGCGCTCGCCCCGAGGGTGAGAGGCGCGCAAAGCCGAATCCCCACCCGCCCTCTACTCCTACGCCCCCCCCTCCTCCCCCCCTCCTCCCTCCTCTCCCCCCCACCCCGGCCCCCCGGAGGGAGCGCAGGGTGGCCCGACCCCTCCGCGTCCTCTCACAGCTGCTGGACCTTACCGCGGGCGGCTCCTCGTGAGCCCTGGACGCGCGGCAGGGGCGAGCTCCCGAAGTACGCTGACCGGCGTCTATGCGCGCGGCACGCGAGGGGCGGCCACTAGCAAGCCGGGAAATCTCCCGGCTGCGGATCTGGCCGATGCCCAATAAAGCGCGTCTGGTAGTGTGTGTGTGTATATGTTTCTATTATCTTCTATATACATATATATCTCTTAGTCTAATATATATATATATATATACATGTAGAGGTATCAGTACCGTGTTGCCAGCTTCATAATCAAAATAAATAGATGATACCGTTCTGTGTGGCTACGAAATGCTTTTATTTGTGCGAGCTTTCGAGATACACTGATCTCTTCTTCCGGCGATGTTTACAATGAATGAAAGCAGGATAACTTAAAACGTGGCTCTTGGAATTTTATCTGAGCTGGTCCTTCCCCCGTAGTGTATGAGATTTATTGCTGGAGGTGTCAAAGGGTAAACTGAAAGCACATGAGAAGAGTGTGTTATGTGTATCAGTGTGAATGAAAACTGATGGAGACCCACATATAAATGTGCTCTACACAAGGTGTGTGTGGAGTGAGAGGGATATAAATGGTGTGGTGGGTGTGGAAATGTGAGAGTGCAGTAGTCACAACCAAAGTGTGTGTGGAAGTATGGTGGTCCCTTTTGTGTATAGGGATGGAAAAATAAGGAGTATTAGTATGTGTGAGAGACAGCTGTGTGTGCATACCTATAGCACAGTATGTACATACATGGCCTTTAGCGCTCATGGGAAGAAGAGTTCGCTAGTGTCAGTATGGACTCATAAAATTTCGATCTCTGTTTAGGCCACCTGCTAAGTGTCCCGAACAGTTGCATAAATTTGTATTCTCATGGCAACCGTCTCTCTTTCGGGGTTTTAAGATTACCTTTTGAGTATGGCAACACCCTCGACTCGTCATCTTAGGCCAGAGTCAGAGAAATGTTTCGCCAACAGGACTGTCTCTGTTCCGCGTGTGATGCTGTGGCGATGCAGGTTCATTCTCTTGTTTAGCCCCTGTTCCTGTCTCACCTATGTAGTTAGCCAGCCCCCTGGGCATTTCATGCACATGATGAGGTACACGACATTGCTGGAGGAACAGGTGAACCCTCCTCTGATTTTGTATTCCCGATTCTTGTGTGGTATTTGTATTGTGTCCGCTGTATCCCAGAAAGTATCTGCAGGCTGAAATCCCATTCTAAAACCACTTGTCCGGAACACACCCAGCTATATCCAGGATACCACCGACCTGCTAAACAAACTGAATGCCATTGGCCCCCTCCCTACAGGAACACTACTAGCAACTATGGATGTAGAGTCACTTTATACGAACATCCCCCACGAGGATGGGATTTCAGCCTGCAGATACTTTCTGGGATCGCAGGAGCCACTCACAGAGACAGTGACTAAATGCATTGAATTTATTCTGACCCATAACTACTTCACATTTGGAAATGACACATACCTCCAGACAACCGGGACCGCTATGGGTACTCGGATGGCGCCACAGTATGCCAATCTGTTCTGCGCAAAACTGGAAAGTGACTTTCTGTCCACCTGTCACTTGAAACCCCTTACATACCTTCGCTACATCGATGACATCCTCCTGATTTGGACCTCTGGCGAACAGGACCTCCTACAGTTCTATGACAACTTCAATACTTTCCACCCGACCATCAACCTCAAACTCACCCATTCCCCGGATGAAGTACATTTTCTAGACACCACCATTACCATAAAGAACAACCAACTACAGACTTCTGTATACCGCAAACCTACAGACAGAGCCAGCTATTTGAGGGACAACAGCTTCCACCCGACACACACCAAACATGCAACCATCTACAGTCAAACCATACGATACAACCGGATATGCTCCGACACAGCAGACAGAGACCAGCGGATTAAAGCCTTGAGATCAGACTTTATAAACCGTGGATATAACCACAGAATTGTAGACCAGCAAATTCACAAAGCCACCAGAATACCAAGAAGTGATCTCCTTGAATACAAACAGAAGGAGACAAGCGACAGGGTACCTTTGGTGGTCACATATAACCCACACCTAGGAGACCTACGCAAGATCGCCAGGAAACTACAACCCATCCTCCAGGAAGATACAAGACTGCAACAGGTCTTCCCTGAAGCACCCTTATTATCATACAGACAACCCCATAATCTCAAGAATATTATGGTGAGGAGTAAAGTATTCAGCAGTACAACTGAATGCGGGACAAAACTTTGCCAGGACCCAAGATGCAAAACCTGCGCAATGCTCTACACAGCGGACACAATACAAATACCACACAAGAATCGGGAATACAAAATCAGAGGAGGGTTCACCTGTTCCTCCAGCAATGTCGTGTACCTCATCATGTGCATGAAATGCCAGCCAGGGGGCTGCTACTACATAGGTGAGACAGGACAGGGGCTAAACAAGAGAATGAACCTGCATCGCCACAGCATCACACGCGGAACAAGAGACAGTCCTGTTGGCGAACATTTCTCTGACTCTGGCCATAAGATGAACGATCTGAGGGTTGCCATACTCAAAGGTAATCTTAAAACCCCGAAAGAGAGACGGTTGCATGAATACAAATTTATGCAACTGTTCGGGACACTTAGCAGTGGCCTAAACAGAGATCGAAATTTTATGAGTCATTACTGACACTAGCGAACTCTCTTCCCATGAGCGCTAAAGGCCATGTATGTACATACTGTGCTATATGTATGCACACACAGCTGTCTCTCACACATACTAATACTCCTTATTTTTCCATCCCTATACACCAAAAGGGACCACATACTATCCACACACACTTTTAGTTGTGCTACTAACTCTCACATTTCCACACCCACCCACACCATTTATATCCCCTCTCACTCCACACACACCATGTGTAGAGCACAGTTTATACTGTGGGCTCTCCATTCATTTTTATTCACACTGATACACATACACACTCTTTCTTCACTTGCTTTCAGTTACCCTTTGACACCTCCAGCCATAAATCTCATACACTACGGGGGAAGGACCAGCTCAGATAACATTCCAAGAGACACTGTTTTTAAGTTATCCTTGCTTCATTCATTGTAACATCGCCGGAAGAAGAGATCAGTGTATCTCGAAAGCTCGCACAAATAAAAGCATTTCGTTAGCCACAGAACGGTATCATCTATTTATTTTTTGATTACATATATATATATATATATATATATATATGATATATATATACAGATATGATAGATATACACACATACACACGTGTATACATACATACTTGTGTGCTGGTGGGCCTCAAACCCCAAATATAGACCACACCAAAAAGCAATGACCCTCATGCTTAGGAGGCTTGAATGTCCCTGGGCTTGACAGCGTACAGGAAGAACGCAGAGGGTGCCAAGAATCAGCGGAGGTTAAACAAAAGCATGAAATCAACCAACTTAACAACCAAGGAAATTGTCATCTCAAAAACATTATGGGAGATTTCAACGCAAAGATTGGTGCCCATCACAAAGGCGAAGCATCAGTGGATAAGTATGGTTACAGTAACAGGAATGAATGGGGGGACAGATTGGTAGAATTGGCAGAATGTGAAACGTCTATACCAGTAACGAATCTGTCCCTTCTTTCTGCGCATATCAAACAGGTAAATAACGGCGCTCACCAGCTCCCTTCACATCAGAGTTATTATCACTGCACACGCTGTCTTTAAACCATGAACTTTCCTCCTAATGAGGAAATTGAAGGCTTCTGCTTGGGTTTACATCATGCATAATGAATTTTTCACAAGCCGAGTAATAGATGCAGCTCTGCCTGCAACGGATATGTTATTGCTTCTTCTTTTCCATGGTTCGGTCTTTCCAGAACGTCAACAGAATCAGTTAACAACTTCCAGGTATATGGAGCATGGCGGTGTCTGGGGACTCAGCTCATTTATCTCCCTCTAAAATGTCACATGATCAATTACTGTCTAGGACAGGATGTCTGGAAGACCAGAGGCGGCCGTAGGTCAGGGGTGGCCAACTCCAGTCCTCAGGGGCCACCAACAGATCAGGTTTGCAGGATATCCCAGCTTCAGCACAGGTGGCTTAATCAGTGGCTCAGTCGAAGACAGCGTGTAAAAGGTGGAAGACAGAAGAAACGAGTTCACGTGTCGGCTGTAAAACATTCAGACGTGTGACTTGTTGCACAGAATGATGGGAAAAAATGAATTTGAACAAACTGATGCATTGATGTGGGGTGTTACCGGGAGAGAAAGGGGGGCGGGGGGGGGCTGGGCGGCGAGCTAATGCATACAGCTTCATCATTAAAAAAAATACCCCATCACTCTTAGGCTGCGCTTATAGTGCCGGCGACGGTCGCTGGGAAATAAAAAAAATCAAATAGAGATGACTTCCAGCGATCGCGACCAATCCGTCGCGTCGCGCTTACTATAAGCACACGCGACGGCGGCAAGGCATTTGTTTTGCCACGACATGGCGTCGCTGTCGCCGGCACTATAAGCGCAGCCTTAGATCTTAATTTCTGTGAAACTGTTTTTTGTTGGGTTTTTTTAAGTGATTTGTGCTGGGGAAAAAAATTGGGCCGAATGTTTGGACAGCACCGTTTTTTTATGGCTGTATACAGGTATATCCAAAAATGTGAAAATTCAATTAACTTTGAAGAATCCATTGGTTACCCACCTATCAAATTCCAGAGTGTGTAAATTCACGTTTAATGTGACCAAAAACACACTGAATATGACGATTATGACAATTATCAGCCAGCATTACATATTTGGTATGCATGGTCCTTTCTTCTAAACCAGAGGTTCCCCGCCTTTATTACACCCTGCTCCCCCTGCTAGAAAATATTTGTGCCCCGAACCCCTAATTAATAACTGTTATTGGCGACTCCTCAGACTATCGTTAACACTGTGCGACCGATCCCAGGCAGTATAGTGTCCTGAGCTCATGGGGGGGAACACACGCTTAATAATCCCCCAAACTTTGGAAGCTCCCGCAGTGAGTGACAGCTATACCCCCCATGCTGCCTGCCCACACTGTGGGAGCTTCCAAAGTCACGCCCCACAATGCCTTGCTGCTGTGGATGCAAAGCACTGCGGGGAACAACTTTTGAAGCTCCTGCTGTAAGTGACAGCGATACCCCCCACGTTAAGGTGCAGTTTGGGGTCTTACTAAGTGCGCAGTCACCACATATCCTCAGGACCCCGCTATTGTGCCTGAGAGCTGCCAGCACTCATTTATTTGGGTGAACCTCACGCAACCCCCATTAGGAATCACTGTTCTAAACAAAAACAAGCCTAAGTGTAGTTTCGTCCTGAGTATTATACATCTCTTTTTATTCTACTCCCTCCTCATTTCTCGTCTCCCCCTGCCTGTACATTTTGAAAGGCCTGCTTTATGTGAACTGTCTTACTTGGGAAGCCATGATAATTTGTGTGTTGCTGATGGGCAGAAGCTGGAATCCCAGCTGCTGTATATAAGAGACTAGCAGTGAGTAATACAAATAATACATCACTGGTGTATAGCTCTGACATGTCCAGAATTGAAACGCCATGAGAGTTTGATGCCTATGGTTTGTTGCCTAAGGCAGGGGGGCTTAACTCCAGCCCTCAAGACCCCCAAACAGGCCAGGTTTTCAGGATACCCCAGCTGCAGCACAGGTGTCTCAATCAGTCCTTGCTTCAGCACAGATGGCTCAGTCAAAGACCGAGACTCTGATTATCCCAGCATAGGTAGCTCAATCAGAGTCTCTGTCTGAGTCCCTGATTGAGCCACCTGTGCTGAAGCAGGGATATCCTGAAAACCTGACCTTTTGGTAGAGTTGCCAGGTGTTCGGTATTGAACTGGACTGTCCTGTATTTGGATACTCTGTCCAGTATAAAATGAGAGGTGCTGTAATACTGGACATGTGTTCGGTATTTTCCTCCCTGGACATAGTGACCTGACGCACCTTTCACCATTGAGTCCAGTATTTTCGGAGAAGCCACCTGGTAACCCTACCTGTTGGGGGGGGGTTTGAAGACTGGAGTTGAGCCCCCCATGCCTAAGGCACAGGAAGATAAAGGGACTTGTACAATGTCACAGACAGGATTTACAGCCGTGTCCTGCCATTTCCAAGGCCTGCTCCCGCGGCGGGAATAGATACACTGCCTTCCAGTTGTTGATTAAAAGCAGCAGAAAAGCGCGAGATTAAGCTGCAAATTGCTTTCGTGCAGCTGCGTGACATTATCCGAGCCCCTGCAGTCCTCGCTAACACCGTGGCGAACTTCCCTTACGTTGGCGGACTTGGCGCTGTGCGAGGAACGAACGCCATTACTACTCCGAGAGCGCCGTGTGGGAATGCCATCGTAGTTATGGGAATTAGCAACTGCACAGGAGCAGCGACAATGATCACGGTCAGACGGAATAACACCAAGGCACAGGCAACCCAGGAGTTGCGTCACCACTCGGAAAGTCCACGTTTTGTTGCAATAAAAATCTTGAATACGTCACCTTGTGGGGACTCATGTCAGCTGCTCTGTGGCTGTCACCTTGTGTGACCTCACTTATTTCCTCGGTGTTCCATCCAAACTCCTTGATAAACTGCCTGCTGGCATGAAACGCGTAGGAGAGCTCTGTGCCTCCTTTTTACATGTTTTTTCAATAAATTAAGCTTTTTTTGACCCGACTCCCTCGGGCTGTGCGCTGTCTTTGTTCTATATCTGGATTTACTACCAGCAGCTGTCACGCTCCTATAGAGACTCAGAAGTGGGTGAGTGATCAGAAGAACCCACGAAGGAGATTGTGAGTAGAAGTCGTATGGACTTATCGCCTTATGACACTCCCAATGAGATTTAGGGAGAGGTGGAATCATATTCACTTACCGCTACCCTTCAGGGAATAATGGTCTCATTGCCAGCACATGTTTTAGACTTCTCACAATACAACTATTAGTATTACTCAAGATACAGTGATATCTCCACCTACCATATTGTTTTATGAACTTTATTATCTTGATCCAGTACTTGAGCACCCAGTCACCATCATCTCTAGTAAGCTGATAACACTTCTCCTCCTCCCCCCCCCTCTCTGCGATCACTGTCATGTGCGTGTGTTACCCCTGAGGTGGCTGCATGCTTGTAAAGCAATATATACATTCTAATAACGATCACTATTACAGCAGCAAAAACACCAAATACAAGGCCCTTCAGTGGGCCACGGATACGCCTCACATCAAGGCCGGGCCACGTATGCGCCTCATGGCCCGAACCACGTATACACATGCCCCATGGCCCCCGGGCCACGTATACACATGCCCCCTGTCCACGTATACGCCCCCAAGGCCCCCATCCACGTATACCCCCTCATGGCCCAGGCCACGTATACCCCCTCATGGCCCAGGCCACGTATACCCCCTCATGGCCCCGGCCACGTATACCCCCTCATGGCCCCGGCCACGTATACCCCCTCATGGCCTGGGTTGCTGAGGTAGTGTGCGGATTCATGTGCCGGCAGGGATTGGGATGTTCTGCTTTCCTTTATGGGACAGCATGCTCCTGTAAGCCCCAAACCTTCGGCCCACTGGACTCCATCTTCAAGCCGTTTGAGACGCAATGAAAGCCCCATGTTAATAAGAAAGCAGCCGGGTACCAGAAACTTCAGCCACGCCCTGTGGACCGCACTACTCACCCACATTACACATAAGTGGTCAAGCAGGTGGCATGGCTGCGGTAACCTTCGGCAGCACTGACCTCCTGTCTGGCAGCGAAGGTCTAGTGGTCAAAGCACTGGTCTTTAAAATGGGGGAAGTTGTATTGTGCTCAATCAATGCGACACACCAACACATTACTACAATGCACCCTGAATTATAGGGGGAGACCAGGTGCCCTCAGTATAACATTCACATCGCAGGCGGCATGCGGCCTCTCCGGCCATCTTCCTGCCGCGGGCTCACTGAGGGGGTATGGGAGAGCTCCGGGAGAGACCCGTAATCTCACTTACAGACGGGCCTCCCGGATTAATAAGTCGAGAGATGTCGCCCTTCCACGCTGTACTTTTCCACCAGGGCAGGTACAGGAGCATTTTTAGCGCTTTAATGACATGGAACGAGGTTTGGGACGGCTTAATTACAGGACCAGCTGTGGCAGACCTCACATAGGACACAGGGTCCCATATATATATATACACATAATGACAGAGTGATGGTTTATTTACAACCATGAAATGACAGAATGCCTTATAGGTCTCATGTGTAATAACAGTCCTGCTCACCACATACTGAGAAGGACCTCAGCGCAGATAACAGACTGGCCATGCAGTGCCACAGATTGCATTACAGTTACAGAGGCTCCACAGCAGGGGTGGGCAACACCCGTCCTCAGCGGCCACCAACAGGTCAGGTTTGCAGGATATCCCAGGTCAGCACAGGAGACTCACCCAATCATTGCTTCATGCTAGGTGGCTATCAGTCCCTGCTTCAGCACAGATTATTCAATCAGTCCCTACTTCATGCTAGGTTGCTCAATCAGTCCCTGCTTCAGCACAGATGGCTCAATCAGTCCCTGCTTCATGCTAGGTGGCTCAATCAGTCCCTGCTTCAGCACAGATGGCTCAATCATCCCTGCTTCAGCACAGATGGTTCAATCAGTCCCTGCTTCATGCTAGATGGTTCAATCAGTCCCTACTTCCGCACAGATGGCTCAATCAGTGGCTGAGTCAAAGACTGAGCATTTGTGCTGAAGCAGGGATATCCTGCAAACCTGACCTGTTGATGGCTCTTGAGTACTGGAGCTGCCCACCCCTGATCTATAGTAACTATTCAGTCATAGACGCATTCCTTATCACTCTATCAAATATCAGATATTTAGAACATGCCCTCCTGCAGTCAACCTGCTCATCATCAGCAGCAGCAGCAGCAGCAGGCTGTGATTGGAACTCCTCCCATCTCTAAAAACCAACATGCAGCAATATCAAAGCAGGGCTGAGTATGATGTTCAACTAGCCGAAGCTCTCGCTATGTGGAGATCCAAAATAACATCCCAGTGGCCCTCCAACTGCTGCCATTTGCTGCAGGCCCACCTGGCAGTGAAAGGGTAACCCGTACACAGACACATGTCTGTATGAAGGGGCGCTGTACTATAAGGAGCTTCTGGCCGGTCAGTATAAGGGGCGCTGTGCTATAAATAAGGAGCTTCTTGCCGGTCTGCATGAAGGGGGGCCGTTCTTAACAGGATCTTGGAGCCGGTCACGTAATGAAGGGGCGCGTGTGCTATAGGAAGGATTTGGGCCTGTCTGTATGAAGGGGCGCTGTCTATAAGGAGATTCTGGCCGGTCAGTATAAGGGGCGGCTGTGCTATAGGAGAATTCTGGCCGATGTCTGTACAGAAGGGGCGCTGTGCTATAAGGAGCTTCTGGCCGTCAGTATAAGGGGCGCTGTGCTATAAGAGAGCTTTGGCCGGTCTGTATGAAGGGGCGCTGTGCTATAAGGAGATTCTGGCCGGTCAGTATAAGGGGCGCTGTGCTATAAGGAGATTCTGGCCGATCTGTATGAAGGGGCGCTGTGCTATAAGGAGCTTCTGGCCGGTCAGTATGAAGGGGCGCTGTGCTATAAGAGCTTCTGGCCGGTCTGTATGAAGGGGGACTGTGCTATAAGGAGCTTCTGGCCGGTCTGTATTAGGCGCTGTGCATAAGGAGCTTCTGTCCCGGTCTGTATGAAGGGGGCGCTGTGCTATAAAGGAGCTTCTGGCCGCGTCTAGTATAAGGGGTCGTTCGTACTATAGTAGAGCTTCTGGCTGTCTGTATGAAGGGCGCTGATGCTATAAGGAGCTTCTGGCCGGTCTGTATAAGGGGCGCTGTGCATTAGAGCTTCTGGCCGGTCTGTATGAAGGGGCGCTGTGCTATAAGGAAGCTTCTGGCCGGTCTGTATGAAGGGGCGCTGTGCTATAAGGACCTTCTGGCTGGTCTGTATGAAGGGGCGCTGTGCTATAAGGAGCTTCTGGCCGGTCTGTATGAAGGGGCGCTGGTATAAGGAGCTTGCGGCCGAGTATAAGGGGCGCTGTACTATAAGGAGGCTTCTTGGCCGTTGTATGAAGGGGCCTGTGCTATAAGGAGCTTCTGGCCGGTCCCGGTTATAAGCGGCGCTCTGTGCTATAAGGAGCTTCTGGCCGGTCTGTATTGAAGGGGCCTGTGCTATAAGGACTCTCTGGCTGGTCTGTATGAAGGGGCGCTGTGCTATAAGGAGCTTTCTGGCCCGGTCTGTATGAAGGGGCGCTGTTGCTTATAATTAGTCTTCTGGACCGGTCTGTATGAAGGGGCGCTGTACTATAAGGAGCTTCTGGCCGGTCTGTATGAAGGGGCGCTGTGCTATAAGGAGCTTCTTTGGGCCTCAGTATAAGGGGCGCTGTACTATAAGGAGCTTCTTGGTCGGTCTGTATGAAGGGGCGCTGTGCTATAAGGATCTCACTCTGCTGATCTCACGACACAAAACCTTACTCCATGGAGGACGCGTCTGATTTCTGCTCGAAGCAGCTTCTGAAATTCCACACACAGGGGGAAGCGCTGTAAGGTGCCCTGCTCCGTCCTTGTCCACCTCACCGGTGTGAAGGTCTGAGCGGCAGAGCACGGATACTCCCTCCCCGAGGCTCCATCTTCTTGCGTCTCCCTCCTTCCCGATTATAACAAACCACTGGAATAAAGACATGCATTAGTAAAACATGGCAATACATGATCACATGTGATATACACACGGCGAGAATTCACAACGAGTGAGGACCAAGGCAGTGTGGTATAAGGGCCAAAGATCCACTCTATCACCAACGACTGACATTGAACGCAGAACGCAAACATTGCGAGCACAAATATTTCATTGCAGCCTTTTTTTTAAAGTACCTTAAAAAATGTTAAACGTGTATACAAACAGTATACGTTCCTTCCTGGGATAGGGGTCGTATCTTGGATTAATGGACTCATTTCTGACTATGAAGTGGTGTGAGAGGGAGATGCACCAAATGTAGTCCCTGCTGGATGAAGTGTGTGGGCCCGCAACATTTCATTTCCCCTTCATTTCCTCGTTGTTCTCGGCCTTTATGAATAAGTTAGGACCTCGGCAGAACTTTCCAAGAAAGAATGCCTTGCAATATGTGCTAATATAATTAACTCATGCATATTGCTAACTGATTGTCATCACGTTGTCAGATAAAGAGCATCCTCACACATTGCAAAGAAAAGCCTCTCAGACAGTGGGAGGGGGTCAGTCGCACACACTCAGGGATGGGGTTCAGTCGCAAGCCACGCTCGTGGGGGTGGTCGATGCACACGCTCACGGAGGGGGTCGTCCCGCACACGCTCACTGGGAGGGGGTCAGTCACCACCGCTCACTGGGGGGGTCAGCCGCACACGCTCCTGGTGGGGGTCAGTCGCACACGCTCACGGAGGGGGTAGCCGCACACGCTCAGGGTGGGGGTCAGTCGCCACGCTCACTGGGAGGGGGGTCAGTCGCACACGCCACTGGGAGGGGTCAGTCGCACACGCTCACTGGAGGGGGTCAGTCGCACACGCTCACTGGGAGGGGTCAGTCCACACCTCACTGGGGGGCTAAGTCCACACGCTCAGTGGGTGGGGGCCAGTCGCACACGCTCAGTGGGTGGGGCTAAGTCCACACGCTCAGTGGGTGGGGGCCATCGCCCGCTCAGTGGGGGGGCCGTCGCACACGCTCAGGGGTGGGTGCCTGTCGGCACACGCTCAGTGGGTGGGGGCAAGTCGCACACGCTCAGTGGGGTGGGGGCCAGTCGCACACGCTCATTGGGTGGGGGCCAGTCGCACACGCTCAGTGGGTGGGGGCCCAGTCGCACACCTCAGTGGGTGGGCCAGTCGCCACTGCTCAGTGGGTGGGGGCCAGTCGCACACGCTCACTGGGTGGGGGCAAGTCGCACATGCTCACTGGGAGGGGAGCAGTCACACACTATGACACCGCGTCCCCATCTCATCCTGACTTTCATCGCCATCCCTGTTCCGAGTGCGTCCAGCTAGTCGTCATGGAAACACCAGGAAACTTCCGCGTTGCCTGCAGAAGAGCTGCTGGGAAATGTAGGTCCTCGGGTGATGCCCCCCGGGCCCACTCTCTGCTCGGCAACGCGTTAACAGCCCCGGCAAGGAGAGGGGTTATTCTCAGCACACGTTGCTGTATATCCCCCGCAGAGTAACCTCCCCCCCCGGCGCCGTGAACACTGGACGAGCGGGCAGGGAGTACCAGCTCGACTACAAATCCCAGCATGCCTGACTGAACCACGGGCTGAGGGAATTTTTTTAAATAAAAACTTTATTCAAGAATATACAATTGTTATTAGCTTACGTCTAGTAAGCAGCTACAGTAGCCAAACCACATACTGTATAACATAATATTGATGTGAAATATATTTATTTAGCTTGTGCTATTTGTTCTATTTCTTAGGGGGGTGTTTCAATTCAATAACGTTTTTTTATTTTTACTTTATTGAATAATATATATACCAACTAGGAAGCAAAGCACGAAAACTTGTAAGCTAATGTATCTGTTTGTTAAAGTTGTTGTCAATGTTAGGCCTGGGACATGGTACAGCAGGCCGCGCTGAGGCCGCGCTGAGCCAGATGCACTTACCCCCCTGCATCTTGATCAGCGGCTTTAGCAGCCTCGTCTGCATCGTGCGGAGGCTCCGAAATTTTCAGTGAGACAGGCAGGTTTGAATTTCGGCGCTGAGGGGAGCGGAGGGAGCGGTCACTCCGCAAACATCCAATGGGAACGAGGGACTAGCCCCACTTCCGTCACGCCCTCCTTTCACGCCTTCGCCCCGCCCCCAAAGCACGCTCACTGCCTCGCCTGCCAGACGCAAAAAAGCCCCAGCTTGAGCAGGCGAGGCTGAGGCAGGAGCAGCTCCTCAGTTATTTGTTTTCACTCCCATTGTACTGCGCCATGGAATTACTGCGAGACTCCTCTCTCACATCTCCTCTCACTTCAAAAGTATCTAAAAACTGTCGCTTTTTTCCTCCACAATATTACAAAGATACGCCTGTTCCTCTGTTGCTCGACTGCTAAAACTCTGACTCGGTCCCTGCATCTCTCCCATTCGATTACTGTAAACCTCCTGCTAAGAAAAACCTTGAGGGAGTTCTTTGACAAAGGGCTTAGCCCGAAAACCCGTCAGAGTGGGTAGTTGTCCTATCTTTTATTCAATGGTGTGGCGGTTCCTGATAAGCATATCCCAGCGCAGTGCTCACTTTCCTCCCTCAGGTTTTTCTTTGCTGTTGATCTTCTATCAAGTTGGATGCACGCTTTGATGGAGTCCTGTATTGTCAATGTTGATGGTACCTAAGAGAACCTCCATTTCTACTAACAGTGAGTGTACTGTGGAAATTTCCTGCTACTTATTGACAGTGTTTGCCTATATGCTCTGTGGTCTTATCTGAGTGTGGTTGGTTAAAGGGGGGCGCTTACCTTGTGGGGTCTGTGTGCCTCCGCAGTATCCTATAAATCCCCTTTATCATTTAAGCCAGTTAGGTTGGCGGCCACTTGTTTATGAGTCATAGGTTGTTATTAACACTTTAAGTCAATACTCCATTTCAATATATTGGAGCAGCTATATAAGGATTTATATTCCCAGGATTAAGACTTATACTGCTCAGTCTATATGGGATTATCGGATGTTTGTTTCCTATGCCTGTAATTGTTCCTGTTGCACCGAGGCTGGACTGCATGTCTCTCTTTCTGCTCTACTAGTAACCTCCTGCTATCCGCCTTCCTGCCTCCACCTGTCTCCCCTGCAATCTATCCTAACCGTGCTGCCAGAATCACTCTCTTTCCTAAATCTGTCTCCGCGTCTTCCACTGCTCAAATCACTCTCCTGGCTTCCTATTCAAACCCCATCTCCACCTCAATTCTCCTCCTCACTTTTAAAGCTTTACACTCTTCTGACCCTCCTTACATCCCAGCCCTAATTTCTCGGCTATGCACCATCCCTCTCTTGCGTTCCGCTCAGGACGTTTCTTTCTACCCCCCTTTGTATCAAAGCCCTCTCCCACCTAAACCGTTCTCACGACTGCCCCAAACCCTGGAATGCCCTTCCCTCAATAACCCGACTAGCACCTCTCTCTAGCCACCTTAAGCACACTTGCTTAAGAGCATATGAGTAGCATTGTGGATATACTAACAAGCTTGGCCCCCTGCAGACCACTTAGCAGAACGCCCTCCTACTGTCTCTGTAACGTTCTTCCACCTACCAATTAGATTGAAAGCCTCTACGGAGCAGGGTTCTCCTCTTCAGAAATGTTACCTTTATGTCTGAAGCACTTTTTCCCATAATCTGTTTTTTGTATATTTGTTATGTATATGTCGTCACATTATTACTGCGTGAAGCGCTATGACATTAATGGCGCTATAATAAATAAAGACATACATACAAGATTGTGCGCTGTGAAATCTCTGATTAAACGAAGCGCAGACACAGCCACCAATAAGTCTGCATGTCACGCTGTGTCATGTTTGAGTAATCACCTTTTCCAAAATGGTTGCAATCACGTCAATGCCCAAATATAAATGGATTTAGGCTTGGCATAAATTGTTACTGCAACACCGAAAACCTAAAAAATAGCAAACTGTCTCTAACCTCGCCTGAGTGACTTTTACATGTAGTATTTGAGTACACAAGTTACTGGCAGCTGATTGGTAAAAAATTTATGTATAAGAACTGGACACCTCCGTAATAACGAGAAATTGGATCCGAAGACCAAAGTACCCCAATAATTGCACTCGATACTGAATCTTAATGTATATGGACCTAAATAGTCCCTCAGAAATTATCTGGATAGCGATCAAATTGATCACAAGACCAGCTTAAAAAGACAAAAACAATAACAAACTTTATTTAAATCGATTTGTACAAAACAAATGAAGTATATACATAGGAAAGTTATTTACATCCTACAAATCCTCAAGTGTCGTGGTGATCAAAGCGAGTAGCTGAAACCACTAATTTAACATTTAAATGCACATGCTAGATATAATGGTCTCTTAGTAGAGATACCATAATGTACATAAATGGGTAAGCTAGGCACTGGTTAGGCTTTATATCCTCTATATAAAATATCATGGATATACAGAAATTGCTTTGATTACAACAAGTCTAGATGATTCTTATCCAAAATATATAGAGCCCCTGAACAAGGTGTGTATGCCTGTTAAATAAATCTCACTGTGTGTCACATAGGTGAGTGATAATGATCAGACCTGTCTGGAGCAGTAAACCTCCGCCCCGTTGTGATCGTTAATCGGGGCACTGACGTCACTTCAGTTGGTCACAAGTCACCACCGGACAATTATAGGTGAACAGTGACGAAATAGGTCCAGCAGGCAGCGTTGGGAGGGTCCAAAGCACGGTGATGATTACGGAGAGTGTCCAGTACAACACACAATCCTACGCTTTTCGGAGTGAACTACTTCGTCAGGGTCCGACGTCTGCCTGTGGGACCTATTTCTGTCGACTGTTCACCTAATTGACCGTGTGGACTCGTGACCAACTGAAGTGACGTCAGTGCCCGATTACGATCACAACGGGGCGGAGGTTTTACTGCTTCCAGACGGTCCCAGCTGAGTGGATCTATCGGTGTAGAGAGTTTGCTCCATTGCTTTCTTCCGTTTGTAACCCTGTGGGTACTATGTAACTGACATTACTACAAATCGTGACTGGATATACAGTACTTTGCAGAAACTGGGGTTTAGGTTTCCTGCCTGGTACCAGGAGTGTTATGCTGAAGGATCCTCACGAAGCAAGTCATCTCTTACACTTGTGCCCAGGACATACTTGAAACGAGAGGTAACTCTCAATGTATTACTCCAGGTAAATATATTTATAAATAAAAATCTACTTCTGAGTGGTAACATGTACCCTAAACATGCCCTGCTTTTTTGACTAAGTTTTCTTGGACGTGCAATCATTTACACTTTAATATTGTCACAATATAATTACTTTTTTATACACTATGAGAGTTGTGCGCTTTGTTTTTTTCTCTTTTACAGTCTCTTGTGTGATGTTGAGCCATCCATTCTAACAGGGCTGCAGACTCTGTGGGATAAAGGTTTTTGTATTTTTATTTTTATAATTTATATTTACCCATTACCACTTATTTGGAATACAAGTTTGTGTTTCCATAAACCTTAAGTGCACTTAATTGTATCACTTCTTATTGGTTTGATATTAGCACAATACTATATTAGTTTTTTGTTGTCTTTAAATAGTTGCATTTGTGTGACGCAAATAAAGTTGTTGTTTCCAACACCAACACACAGTGTCATTGTATCAGTGGTAGTGTCTTATACTCACTGACACATCACTGAGCCGCTCCTATTAATAAAGTGCAAACAATGCGATAAGTGCAACGAGGTAAATGACAATATAAGTTAAAGAGGCAACTGCACCCAAAAGCTTACAATCAAAAGGGATTTGGACACTGCAATGATTAATTCAGACTTCGAATATCTTTGTGTAGGATCTGCACACGCTCAGTGGGTGGGGGCCAGTCGCACACGCTCAGTGGGTGGGGGCCAGTCGCACACGCTCAGTGGGTGGGGGCCAGTCGCACACGCTCAGTGGGTGGGGGCCAGTCGCACACGCTCAGTGGGTGGGGGCCAGTCGCACACGCTCACTGGGTGGGGGCAAGTCGCACATGCTCACTGGGAGGGGAGCAGTCACACACTATGACACCGCGTCCCCATCTCACCTGACTTTCATCCGCCATCCCTGTTCCGAGCTGCGTCCAGCTAGTCGTCATGGAAACAACCAGGAAACTTCCGCGTTGCCTGCAGAAGGAGCTGCTGGGAAATGTAGTCCTCGGGTGATGCCCCCGGGCCCACTCTCTGCTCGGCAACGCGTTAACAGCCCCCGGCAAGTGAGAGGGTTAATTCTCAGCACACGTGCTGTATATCCCCCGCAGAGTAACCTCCCCCCCCGGCGCCGTGAACACTGGACGAGCGGGCAGGGAGTACCAGCTCGACTACAAATCCCAGCATGCCTGACGTGAACCACGGGCTGAGGGAATTTTTTTTAAATAAAAACTTTATTCAAGAATATACAATTGTTATTAGCTTACAGTCTAGTAAGCAGCTTACAGTAGCCAAACACATACTGTATAACAATAATATTGATGTGAAATATATTTATTTAGCTTGTGCTATTTGTTCCTATTTCTTAGGGGGGGTTTCAATTCAATAACGTTTTTTTATTTTTACTTTATTGAATAGAAAAATATATATACCAACTAGGAGCAAAGCACGAAAAACTTGTAAGCTAATGTATCTGTTTGTTAAAGTTGTTGCAATGTTAGGCCTGGGACATGGTACAGCAGGCCGCGCTGAGCCGCGCTGAGCAGATGCACTTACCCCCTGCATCTGTGATCAGCGCGGCTTTAGCAGCCTCTTCTGCATGCGTGCGGAGGCTCCGAAATTTTCAGGAGACAGGCAGGTTTGAATTTCGGCGCTGAGGGGAGCGGAGGAGCGGTCACGTGACCGCAACCATCCAATGGGAACGAGGGACTAGCCCCACTTCCGTCACGCCCTCCTTTCACGCCTTCGCCCCGCCCCCAAAGCACGCTCACTGCCTCGCCTGCCAGGACGCAAAAAAGCCCCAGCTTGAGCAGGCGAGGCTGAGCAGGAGCACGGCTCAGTTATTGTTTTCACTCCCCATTGTACTGCGCCATGGAATACTGCGAGACTCCTCTCTCACATTCTCCTCTCACATTCAAAATGTATCTAAAACTGTCGCTTTTTCCTCCACAATATTACAAAGATACGCCTGTTCCTCTGTTGCTCGACTGCTAAAACTCTGACTCAGGCCCTCATTCTCTCCCATTTCGATTACTGTAACCTCCTGCTAAGAAAAACCTTGAGGGAGTTACTCTTTGACAAAGGGCTTAGCCCGAAACCCGTCAGAGTGGGTAGTTGTCCTATCTTTTATTCAATGGTGTGCCGGTTCCTGATTAGCATATCCCAGCGCAGTGCTCCACTTTCCTCCCTCAAGGTTTTTCTTTGCTGTTGATCTTCTATCAAGTTGGATGCACGCTTTGATGGAGTTCCTGTATGTCAATGTTGATGGTTACCTAAGAGAACCTCCATTTCTACTAACAGTGAGTGTACTGTGGAAATTTCCTGCTACTTATTGACAGTGTTGCCTATATGCTCTGTGGTCTTATCTGAGTGTGGTTGGTTAAAAGGGGGCGCTTTACCTTGTGGGGTCTGTGCCTCCGCAGTATCCTATAAATCCACTTTATCATTTAAGCCAGTTAGGTTGGCGGCCACTTGTTTATGAGTCATAGGTTGTTAATTACACTTTAAGTCAATACTCCATTTCAATATATTGGAGCAGCTATATAAGGATTTATATTCCCAGGATTAAGACTTATACTGCTCAGTCTATATGGGATTTATCGGATGTTATGTTCTATGACTGTGAATTGTTCCTGTTGCACCGAGGCTGGACTGCATGTCCTCTTTCTGCTCTACTAGTAACCTCCTGCTATCCGGCCTTCCTGCCTCTCACCTGTCTCCCCTGCAATCTATCCTTAACGCTGCTGCCAGAATCACTCTCTTTCCTAAATCTGTCTCAGCGTCTTCCCTGCTCAAATCACTCTCCTGGCTTCCTATTAAATCCCACATCTCACACTCAATTCTCCTCCTCACTTTTAAAGCTTTACACTCTTCTGACCCTCCTTACATCCCAGCCCTAATTTCTCGCTATGCACCATCCCGACTCTTGCGTTCCGCTCAAGGATGTTTTCTTTCTACCCCCTTTGTATCTAAAGCCCTCTCCCACCTTAAACCGTTCTCACTGACTGCCCCAAACCTCTGGAATGCCCTTCCCCTCAATACCCGACTAGCACCCTCTCTAGCCACCTTAAGACACACTTGCTTAAAGAAGCATATGAGTAGCATTGTGGATAATACTACAAAGCTTGGCCCCCTGCAGACGCACTTAGCAGAACGCCCTCCTACTGTCTCTGTACGTTCTTCCTACCTACCAATTAGATTGAAAGCTCTACGGAGCAGGGTCTCCTCTTCAGAAATGTTACCTTTATGTCTGAAGCACTTATTCCCATAATCTGTTATTTGTATATTTGTTATGTATATGATCGTCACATGTATTACTGCTGTGAAGCGCTATGTACATTAATGGCGCTATATAAATAAAGACATACATACAAGATTGTGCGCTGTGAAATACTCTGATTAAACTGAAGCGCAGACACAGCCACCAATAAGTCTGCATGTCACGCTGTGTCATGTTTGAGTAATCACCTTTTTCCAAAATGGTGCAAGTCACGTCAATGCCCAAATAAATGGGATTTAGGCTTGGCATAAATTGTTACTGCAACACGAAAACCTAAAAAATAGCAAACTGTCTCTAACCTCGCGCTGAGTGACTTTTACATGTAGTATTTGAGTACACAAGTTACTGGCAGCTGATTGGTAAAAATAATGTATATAGAACTGGACACCTCCGTAATAACGAGAAATTGATCCGAAGATCCAAAGTACCCCAATAATTGCACTCGATACTGAATCTTAATGTATATGGACCTAAATAGTCCCTCAGAAATTATCTGGATAGCGATCAAATTGATCACAAGGACCAGCTTAAAAAGACAAAAACAATAACTAAACTTTATTTAATCGATTTGTACACAAACAAATGAAGTATATACATAGGAAAGTTAATTTACAAATCCTCAAAGTGTCGTGGTGATCACAAAGCTGAGCTGAAACCACTAATATATACATTTAAATGCACAATGCTAGATATAATGGTCTCTTAGTATGAGATACCATAATGTACATAAATAGGGTAAGCTGAGCACTGGTTAGGCTTTAATATCCTCTATATAAAATATCATGGATAAAGAAATTGCTTTGATTACAACAAGTCTAGATGATCTCTTATCCAAAATATATAGAGCCCCTGAACAGAGGTGTGTATGCCTGTTAAATAAATCTCACTGTGTGTCACATAAGGTGAGTGATAAATGATCAGACCTGTCTGGAAGCAGTAAACCTCCGCCCCGTTGTGATCGTTAATCGGGGCACTGACGTCACTTCAGTTGGTCACAAGTCCACACCGGACAATTAGGTGAACAGTGACGGAAATAGGGTCCAGCAGGCAGCGTTGGAGGGTCCAAAGCACGGTGATGATTACAGGAGAGTGTCCAGTACAAACACACAATCCTACGCGTTTCGGAGTGAACTACTTCGTCAGGGTCCGACGCTGCCTGTGGGACCCTATTTCTGTCGCTGTTCACCTAATTGACCGGTGTGGACTCGTGACCAACTGAAGTGACGTCAGTGCCCCGATTAACGATCACAACGGGGCGGAGGTTTACTGCTTCCAGACGGGTCCCAGCTGGAGTGGATCTATCGGTGTAGGAGAGTTTGCTCCATTGCTTTCTTCATTTGTAACCCTGTGGGTACTATGTAACTGACATTACTACAAATCGTGACTGGATATACAGTACTTGCAGAAACTGGGGTTAAGGTTTCCTGCCTGGACCAGGAGTGTATGCTGAAGGATCCTCACGAAGCAAGTCATCTCTTAACTCTGTGCCCAGGACATACTTGAAAACGAGAGGTAACTCTCAATGTATTACTTCCAGGTAAAATATTTTATAAATAAATAAATCTACTTCCTGAGTGGTAACATGTACCCTAAACATGCCCTGCTTTTTTGACTAAGTTTTCTTGTACGTGCAATCATTTACACTTTAATATTGTCACAATATAATTACTTTTTTACACTATGAGAGTTGTGCGCTTTGTTTTTTCTCTTTTACATGTCTCTTGTGTGATGTTGAGCCATCCATTCTAACAGGCTGCAGACTCTGTGGGATAAAGGTTTTTGTATTTTTATTTTTATAATTTATATTTCACCCATTATCACTTATTTGGAATACAAGTTTGTGTTTCCATAAACCTTTAAGTGCACTTTAATTGTATCACTTCTTTATTGGTTTGATATTAGCACAATACTATATTAGTTTTTATTGTCTTTAAATAGTTGCATTTGGTGCGCAGTAAATTGTTTTTTCCATACACACACAGTGTCATTGTTATCAGTGGTAGTGTCTTTACTCACTGACAACTCACTGAGCCGCTCCTGTAATAAAGTGCAAACAATGCGGATAAGTGCAACAGGTAAATGACAATATAAGTTAAAGGGAGGCACTGCACCCAAAAAGCTTACAATCGAAGGGGATTTGGACACTGCAATGATTAATTCAGACTTCGAATATGCTTTTGGGTCTGAATTAATGACGTGTCCAGCCATATTCAGTCTCACTGGCAATGCAGCTCCGCACATAATAACTGCACAGATCGAAGGGGTTACACAGCATGTTGCCTGCAGATTTCCAGCAGGTTATTACAGTCTTCTCACAATCCCGGAAGCTGTGTGCGTTCCAAACCTCGCTCTGCTGTTGGAGAGAACCCTGCCTGTGTGACGTGGGGCGGGGCCGAGCTCTCTCTGTCTCCCTGTTGCCCTAGCTGTGTGGACGCGCGCGGGGGCGTGTGCTCGGGTGCGCGCGCTTCCTGTCAGGACTGGAGCTGTTCTGAGCTGCAGGTGCTGAGCAGAGAAAGGAAGGGGGAGGGAGTGGAAAGAGAAACGGGGGGAGAGAAGAGGGGGGAGGGGGATAGAAGGAGCGAGAGAAGGGGAGTGGGAGAGGAGAGCGAGAAGGGGAGTGGGAGAGGAGAGCGAGAAGGGGAGTAGGAGAGGAGAGAGAAGGGGAGTGGGAGAGGAGAGAGAAGGGGGGGTAGAGTGGGGGAGAGAGAGGGGAGTGAGAGGGGAGTGGGAGAGAAGGGGAGAGAAGGGGAGAGAGAGAGAGAAGAGGAGGGGAGAGAGAGAAGGGAAAGGGGAAGGTGGGGGAGAGAGAAGGGGAGGGGGAGAGAGAGAGAGAGAGAGGGAGGGGAGTGAAAGAAGGGGAGGGGGAGAGAGGGAGGGGATATGGAGGCTGCCTGCACCAGGACCTGCTGCTAATCGTACAGTTCACAGGAGAAAGGACCTGGGATGGATGCCGCCTGACCCCCCCGCCCCCAACTCACCCATCCAGGTAATGTCTGATCCTCCCTAACCCGGGCTTCCTCTGCTGGAGCAGGAGCTATTATTTATTGCAGGGGTCCTGAATTTGGGGGTGAACCCCCTTCCACATCAGCAGCTGCACACAGATGTGTAAGGTGAAGGCGCTATGCCATCCCTCTATGCCCTCACTGTATCCCTCTGTGTGTTTCTCTTCACACGGAGACAGGGTGTCCATTCCTTTTTGGGGTGTCATGGTGCTGGGACCCCCCCCCCCCCAGTGCCAGGGGTACACGACATGTCACTACTCTATTCGGCACCGCTGTGGTCGCCCAGAGTTTAGAAGGGGGCTGCATATTGTTATTTACCATATGATAAGTAACAAGAGACCCCGTCCCTCTCCCTCTCTCTTTTTGGGTTTGGTTTGGGAGACTCAGGGCTGGGAGACACATAGCGAAGGAGAAGTCCAACCTGGGAACACCAATCTAACTGACCCCAGAAAGTGTCCCATCCGTCATACCTCGGATTATTACTGTGTTATCCCTTTATCGCCTGTTCTTTACATACGTGTATATAGATCATTTATCATACAACGGAGAGAGGGATGGGAGTGCTGCATTAACAGGATACATTTGTTGTATTCGTGAAACAAAACAGAGACTTTGTGCTGTACTGTGCATCCCTCCTTGTTCCTGGAATGGGGGATTTCTGTGCTGGACTCACAGTATTTGGGAAGGGAGTGGGAATGGGGGTTTCTGTGCTGGGAACTCACATATTTGGGAAGGGAGTTGGAGATGGGGTTTTCTGTGCTGGACTCACAGTATTTGGTAAGGGAGTGGGAATGGGGTTTCTGTGCTGGACTCAAGGTATTTTGGGAAGTGAGTTGGAATGGGGTTTTCTGTTGCTGGACTCACAGATTTGGGAGGGAGTGGGAATGGGGTTTTCTGTTCGGACTCACAGTATTTGGGAAGGGAGTGGGAATGGGGGTTTCTGTGCTGGACTCACAGTATTTGGGAAGGTGAGTGGGAATGGGGGTTTCTGTGCTGGACTCACAGAATTTGGGAAGGGAGTGGGAATGGGGGTTTCTGTGCTGGACTCACAGTATTTGGGAAGGGAGTGGGAATGGGG
>CM071580.1:8311207-8382729 GCA_036426205.1 Ascaphus truei | reverse complement strand
ATAGATAGATAGATAGATAGATAGATAGATAGATAGATAGATAGATAGATAATCTTCTCTTTGAGCAGCACATGAAAGAGCTGAGAACAAAGGGATTGTTCCCAGTCAACAGGTTGCTAGTTTTGGTGACAATCCGCGGGGCCTTTGGTACACCGTCCCATCTCTCATGGGACAGACGGGTTGTGTAA
The DNA here is from genome assembly GCA_036426205.1 of Ascaphus truei. Lineage (NCBI taxonomy): Eukaryota > Metazoa > Chordata > Amphibia > Anura > Ascaphidae > Ascaphus > Ascaphus truei. Next base: position 8,382,541 of record CM071580.1, on the reverse strand, counting down.
TGTGGGTGTGTGTGTGTCCATATAACTGTAGATCTGCCGGTTTTGGATCTGCCCCTGTCCACGCGATGGGGCGGCTGCTTGTCACATCACACTTTGATATCTGAGCGAGGTTCCCTCAATTAACCCCCTGCTCATCAAAGCAGGACATAGACTCACCCTCGTTATATAGAGGCACCGCTCTCCGAACACGCCCCAAATCTCAAGGCAACAAGCTGGAGGCCGTGAGCAGCACATTCATGCTGCTGTCCCCGTGCAGAAACAGCAGGGGCGGGCAACTACAGTCCTCAAGGGCCACCAACAGGCCAGGTATTAGGAATCTCCCTGCTTCAGCACAGGTTGTCCACTGATTGAGCCCCCTGTGCTGAAGCAGGGATATCCCTCATACCTGACCTATTGGTGGCCCTTGAAGACTGATGTTGCCCACCGCTGTTGGAAGGCATTTTAGGCTGGTAACGTGATTAACCCCATCACTGCCAGAGTGGCTTGAAGAAATGTGTCACCGGGGAGACCCTCTGGCAGTGAAGGAGTTAAATGATGTGTGGCAGACAAGGGCCCAGATCCACAAAAGAGTACCCACCCCAGCACCCATTCATATGCATGGGGGTTACAGGCGTGTTAAAGGTTAGCACGTTTTAGTAGATTTGGGCCCATGCGATGTTCCAAGAGTCGGACGTTTTTCAGCAGATCTATGTTGCGGTCTCAGAGGGTCTTTAAGGTGCAGTCCGTGGCCAGTCCGCGTGGCCCTGACACGTGAGCCACTGATGCATGTGAAATGTTACACACAATGAATATTTAACGTGCAGCATTGTGATGAATAATGAAACAATATTTTGCTCACGTGTTTGGATGAGATGTGCTAATCTCCCCCATACCCAGGGACCTCTCCTCCCCTCCGCCCCCACCCAGCACCTTCTCTTTCCATTTTTAAAGCCCGGCTGAAAATAACCTCTTATAAGAAGCATGCTATTAAATGATGGGCTCCTGCAGAGCTGGTCCCAGATGTGCTTGTCCTCACTAACTTGCAGTTATTATAAATACACTCTTACTTCTTCTGTGTCTGTCTTCCAACATACCACTTAGATTGTAAGCTCTTCTGTGCAGGGTCTCACTTTGCCTTATGTTGTCATTTCCTTGCTGCTTTTATCTCGTTTGTTTGTACTTTATTTCCCCTGCCATTTTGCACAGCGCTACGTACATTGTTGGCGCCATATAAACTATACATAAAAGCTTGCAAAGGGTTTAACTTCCTTCAGCGCCTCCCTCTTATGTGATGCGACTTCACTGAACACAGGCAGAGCTCCTCTGCTGCCCCACGGTCCCCTGACAGGGAGGGTGTGGACACGAGTGCAGGAGAGTCCTGTATGACAAAAATCCAACACAGTGCAACGCTTGCTGTGTAAGCTTTTAACCCTTTAGCCACCAGAGGGGCCTGCAATGTCCCCTGGCAGGGAAAGGGTTACGGAATGGATTACATTGAACTATTAAACAGTGACGTTTTTTTTGTCAGCTAAGAGGGATTGTTCCTTCACATCCACGTATGAAGGTAGCGTTCACCTCCTGACCCCCTTGTGAGTGTTATGTTGAGGGGGTGAGGATACAGGACACCCGGATCTTTTTATGCGTTAGTTAAATCACCAGTTGTGAGCGAGCACGACCCCACCAACCAGAAAAAAACCCATTTATTAAGGTTCATAAAAGAACAGTTTGCTTGTCTGGCACTGAAGCTAGGGATAATTAATCCTCGTCACTGATCACAGCCGCTGATATAAATACACCCAAGTCAGATCTTCAACTTGATCGGCCCAAACCGTCCATGTTCCCGGCGTTCCTCAATCGCCCTGATACCAACATTTCAACTCCTTTGTATCCTGTGAAAATGGCCGTGCTTTCCATTTATCCGGGAACACGAAAATCCAAGCGTGTCAGCCCTTCATGTTTCTCTCCCCGACTAATGACGGCGTCACAGTGACTTAGCAAATGGAGAACAAAGCTAACGATTTGCCTTCACCTTTGTGGACTGGCAAACAGTCTGATCGCCAAAAAGGTCTCGGATAAAGTTCGTCAAAACCCTTCCATAGCTTTTGTGTATCATGGAAACGTAATCAATTTTTTTTCTTTTGAGGGGTCAACCAGCTCATGTTTACGTAGTGAACAGATAAGGTGCCTTTATCCCAACTCCAGTCCTCAAGGGCCACCAACAGGTCAGGTTTTCAGGTTATCCCTGCTTCCGCACAGGGGGTGCAGTCATTATGACTAAGCCACTGATTGGGCCACCTGTGCTGGAGCAGGGATATCCTGAAAACCTGACCTGTTGTTGGCCCTTGAGGAGTAGAGTTGGCCACCCCTGCTTTAACCCACTCGCTGCCAGAGTGCGTTGGCCATGGAGGGGTCACTTGAAACCGCTTGGGTTTTTGGCTGGAGAGAGCAGAGATTCTGTGCATGTGTGAGAATGACTTTACCTCCCGGAGCCTCACTCATGTATCATCCCGTTTGATCATTGAACAGACTCCCCCCCCCCCCCCCCCTGTCTCTCCCCCTCAAACATCTCACAGACCCCCTCCGCCGGAGCAGGGCTAACAAAAGATTTAGCTGCCTTGTGCGTTGCTTAGCAACCAGCGCAGAGCGGAGGAACGGGGCCGTGACGGGAAGAAAGCAGGAGCCAGCCGAAAAAACTTTCCATCCAACAAACCCAGCCGTGCCCGGAGAATATCACGCCGTAACTACTGCACCGAAAACGCCAACGCCGCGTCTACTCGCTCTCTGAAGAACCGTCCTTCCACCCGCCGGGGGTGAGAAGGGTATGAGATCTCCCCCATAGTGTCAGCTTCCTGACACGGGATGTCACATGTTGGCTAGGGTGACGGTGACACGTGTAATGTTCATGTCTTCGACCGCCCCTGTTGTACTGCGCTGCGGAATATGTTGGCATTATTTATAAATTATAACAATAATAATAATGCAGTGTGTCCCAGGCCCCCTCTGGCACTGCAGGGGGTTACAGATCCTTGTATATGCGTTGGCTTCATGCAGAGGGCTTGTGATCTCCAGGGGACCATCGGGCAAGGCCAGCCCTGAGTCTCCCAGCACGTGCCCATGTCTAGCGAGCGAGAGCACAGCTCTGTAATGAGGGTCGAAAGCTACTTTGATTGTAAGCTCTTTGGGACAGGGTCTCGCATTGCCTTGTTCTGTAATTTCGTAGGGGTGCAACGTGGCGGTGTATAAAGTTATACGTGATTGTGATGAGCTCCTCCGAGGTTAAAGCAGCAATGTTCTGGTTCTGCTGCTAATCTGTTGTGTGTGTGTGTGTGTGTATATATATATGGCCAGAAGGATTACAAACATGGCAGCAGGATCACCAATAAAAAGCCAGTGTGTCCGAGCGAGCCCTGAGCCTGGTGGACAGCTCTTGACCCGGGTGGGTCCCTGGACGTTGGGAAGACCACAGCTGAGCTTCGAGGGGGCTTCCTGGTTAGGGGTAGACCAGAGTCCCAGCAGATTTCTGGTTATGGATCGCCAGCACCCCCCAGCTGTCGGAAATGGAAGTGGAGGGGGATTCCCTTCCGATCGGGACGACTGCTCCATTGGAGCAGTTAGCCCGATCATTGTCTAAAAAAACGAGCATATGTGCCATGACATTACTGGTACCGCAATAGGACTGAAGGTTATATGGGGTTTTATTTCTCCAATACATCCGGAGGGAGGTTGCCCTTAAATTGCAACACATTTGTCTTCATCCTTAAGTATGTATGTATATATTTATTTATACAGCGCCATCCCTGTACTTAGCGCCTCACGGCACTAATTCATGTGACATAATAATATAACCCATGATGGGAATAAGCGTGTCAGGCACAGAAGTAACATTAGGAAGTCCATGCCCCAAAGAGTGAGGTAAGTGGGGAGAACTTACAGAGACAGTAGGAGGGGGTTCTGGTAAGTGCATCTGCAAGGGGCCCCACGTTTGATGTATGAGGTGTATAGTATCAGCCACAGAGCTACTCATAAGCTGCGGTACAGGCGTGAGTTTTAAGAAAGGTCCTAAAGTAGGAGAGAGAGGATGCCCGTTGGATATTGAGGGGAATGGAATTCCAGAGGTGTGGGGCAGTCAGTGAGAAAGGTTTAAGGTGGGAGAGGGCTTTAGATACAGAAGAGGTAGAGAGAAGACATCCTTGAGCAGAACGCAAGAGTCGGAATGATGTGTACCGAATTTGGGTGAGATGTAAGGAGGGGCAGAGGGGGTGTAGTGAGAAATTAGAGTGATATGTAAGGAGGGGCAGAGTAGGGTATAGTGAAATATTAGGGTGAGATATAAGGAGGGACAGAGGTGTGTATAGTGAGATATTAGGGTGAGATGTAAGGAGGGGCAGAGGAGGGTATAGTGAGATATTAGAGAGATGTAAGGAGAGGCAGAGGAGGGTATAATGAGATACTAGGGTGATATGTAAGGAGGGGCAGAGAAGGGTATAGTGAGATATTAGGTTGAGATGTAAGGAGGGGCAGAAGAGTGTAAAGCCTTAAAAGGGAGAAGGGGAATTTTGTAAGTAATACTGGATTTGATAGGAAGCCAGGAAAGGGATTTCAGAAGGAGAGACGGAGACAGATTTAGGAAAGAGTAGAGCGATTCTAGCAGCAGCGTTTAGGATAGATTGTAGGGGAGACAGGTGAGAGGCAGGAAGGCCGGACAGCAGGAGGTTACAGTAGTCGAGACGGGAGAGAGTGAGGGCCTGGGTTAGAGTTTTAGTAGTAAAGCAACAGAGGAAAGGGCGTATCTTCCTCTACTTCTAATAAGACATTTTATGCTGCATTCTTTGGATGCTGAGAGCAGTAGATACCTACCACATATTATAGGTTTCTCCATAGCCTGTAAATAAAAGAATGACATCATGTTGTGAGGAGAAACTGGTCCTACAAGAAGAAAGGGCCGCTGTTCTCTTTATCCCTCTGTCCCCTTTGACCGGCCGCTGACCCATTGATTTGGTATACGCCTGGCCCTGTCGGTGTTCCCGACCCCATGCTGTACTGAGCTGTGCAGCTTCGAGGTGGCCTTTGACCACCAAAGCATGTTTGAAGATTTAGCCGGCGTGGCGGGGGCACGCGGTGACATTTGCATGAGGGGGACCATTTATTATTAGAAGGACAGAGGCGCGCACAGCTCGTTGGCTAAATCTGGCTCTTTACACGTGTTTGTACAGTGATCTGCTGTCATTTATTTGTAATATGGGATTTTATTTGAGTCCAAGGATCAGGGTGTTGTTCATAAAACTTAACTCCACCAGCGCCAGATGGACCAGGCCGTGCGGAGTGACCCCTGAAACATCAGGCCGCCCAATTCCCGGGCAACTGGTCACAGGTAACAGTGATGTCATGATGACATCGAGGACGGGAAGTGGAGGGTTATTATCATACAGATATTGTTATTATCATACAGTCACACAGGACCTGGTATATGCTGGTTTCTCTCTTCTATGTCTGGTTACTCAGCACCCATGTTCTCCACTGCAAAGGGAACTGTTATTATTAATAATAATATGAAGAAAACGTGAGACACTTTATCAGTGGGTATTTTGTAAAACATTTTTTTTTAAAAAGAGCTCCCGGTATTCGGCTTTTACCTCTCTCTCACCCCTGCCCCACACCACCACCTCTCTCTCTCTCTCTCTCTCTCTCTCTCTCTCTCTGCTCCATCATCTCACCACCCCTCACTTCCTCCGCCCCATCTCTCTCACTCCCGCTCCACCTCTCTAAACGTCTCCCCGCACCATCTCTCGATCATCTCCCACCCCACAAGTGTCGTCCCGGCACCTCTCTATCTCTCTGCACCACGACTCGCGCTCTCCCCCCCCACCCCCCCCTCTCCCCAGACTGCCCCTCTCCCCTCTTTTCCGCACGCCCCCCTCGCTCTATCTCTCACGCCCTCCGCTTCTCCTCGCATCGGAAAAATTCGTCTCCCCCCCCCTCCCCTGATCTCTCCTTCGACATCTCGAATGAAGTCATCCCCCCCACCTCTCTCACGTCCTCCTCCGCCGTCCGCCTCCGCCCACCCATCTCGTCCCCCTCCCCCTCAGGCACCGCCACCCTCTTCCTCTCTCACCCCCACCTCTCTCTCTCTCTACACAACAAGCTCCCCCTCACCCAATACTCATAACTCCTCTCCACAATACACATAAAGCCCCTAATACACGTCCCCCGCCCTGGCTCCGTGTTTAACCCCTGTGTGAAATCTCCAGCCACCGGTCAGAATTCTCCACTCCGTTGCTTCTGGCAGTGAAAGGGTTCATGGAACGCTGTATTGTTCTCAATGTGCAGTAACTGTAGGTGACATTAGTATAAAGCAGGGTGTGGGCCAGGTCCATATACTATTGTATACACCAGAGTGTTGATATGAAAATCCGGATTAACAGGGAATTAATATCTCACTATGAGCCAGAGACTGTAATCACTACAGTAGTTATATACTATTTATTCACCATTAAGAGTTGCCACTATTCGTTTTCTGTTCTTTTAATAAGCACATTTCTGACTTCCCAAATTTAAAAAGCGCTCAAACCGTAGCAAATATTTCACACTGCCCACCGTCCCCTCACCCTGCCCACCGTCCCCTCACCCTGCCCACCCTCCCTAACACTGCCCACCGTCCCCTCACACTGCCCACCCGTCCCTCACACTGCCCACCGTCCCCTCACACTGCCCACCGTCCCCTCACACTGCCCACCCCTCCCTCACACTGCCCACCCTCCCTCACACTGCCCACCCTCCCTCTGGTCAGGCTGCTGGGTCAGTGCAGGCTGGGCTCAGTCTCTCAGACCTGGTCAGGGTGCTGGGTCAGTGCAGGCTGGGCTCAGTCTCTCAGACCTGGTCAGGGTGCTGGGTCTGTGCAGGCTGGGCTCAGTCTCTCAGACCTGGTCAGGGTGCTGGGTCAGTGCAGGCTGGGCTCAGTCTCTCAGACCTGGTCAGGGTGCTGGGTCAGTGCAGGCTGGGCTCAGTCTCTCACACCTGGTCAGGGTGCTGGGTCAGTGCAGGCTGGGCTCAGTCTCTCAGACCTGGCCAGGGTGCTGGGTCAGTGCAGGCTGGACATGGATGCACAGATAGAATAAGGATGGGCGCCAGGAACTTTTATAGTACAAAAAGAGCCTCATTCACATCCGTTTTTATAAGGATCGCCGTACAGGGAAAGACTTCCCATTAGACATAGTAACTGGTGGCAAACCATAAAAGTCGCTCTGCGCTTCTTCCCCTGGCAGCTCTCACTTCTATGCTGGGGAGGTACTTATACTAGCTTCCTTTAGTATTGGTTAGATTGGCAATCTCCTGCATAGCGTCAGTAATCCCCCCCCACTGGGAATACACTGTGCTTTCTGGGATTAGTATGCCAGTACTGTGTACTGCATACCTTGTACATGCATATTGGATCGGGAGTTTACTAAGGACCTGCGGGTGCGGCCGAACTGATTATGCTCCGGAGTTACTACTCTGAGAACTCCCTGCTGAGCACACGCTCACTCCTCTTCCTGCATGAGATCAATATTGGGCCATTACTATGGGCGCTAACTATAGGGCACGTTCCTTAACAGAAAACAACAAACATGGACAGGACATTCTTAATATACTTATCTAAACTGTTAAACGTATTTACAGGACTCACAGTGAGGCCCTCTGCCAGAACTCTGAGGAACCTGTTTCTAGAACATTGGGTGGTGCTATATATACCCTTCTATCTCCCTAATGAAACATCACTGGTCACAAGACATCCTACATCACATGATGGGGAGTGATCCCATCCGGTTAGTGCATTAAGACCGTTAACTCCTTAAACTAATTATTGGTCCCCAGGGAGGGGCTAGAGCCGTATACAATACATTTTCACAGAGATCCTGGGCACTTTGGGGACCGCAGTATTTAATAAAGTCCAAGAACAGGGTGTCTTTACCTAATTGATGAGAGAAGGCACTGCGGGGTCACACAGTATATACACAGTGTGAATATATAACGTTCCGTTGCTTACCTTGTACATAGCATTGCTTCGAGAATTACAACTGCACATAGATACTCTGAATCACTATGCAATGCTGCATGTTTCCATTTAAAGGGGCAATCCCTCCTAGGACCATAGTGAATTAACTCCAGTGACACGTTTTAAGGGTCTCTTATGGTGGTTTGAGCCTTTTTTTTAACCCAAATCTGACACCTATAGGTGTATTTATTAAAGTTGCAGACCAAGCAATATCCTACATGTGTTTTTAAATAAATCAGTTCTGTACTATGAGAACATAGTTGTAGCATTTTGTGTTTTAAAACATCTCTGAATGACATTTTTAATGTATTATAATGTAACATGCATTTATTGTTTCTATAGCAACCAGTTACAAAGTCACATCCCCTTCCTCTTCTGAAACAGGCTCTGGCACACCCCTTTATGAGCCCAGCCCCTGCCCTCTCTCTAGCAGTGCACCAATCGTATCTAGTGCCTGCCTGGTCACATGATCTTCCCCACAGAAGTTTGCATTGTTGGTCCTCTTCTGCTGCACTGACAGCCATTTAGTGAACCCCCGAGCCGTATCTTCACCGATCGATCACAGGAGAGCAGATCGATCAGCAACTTAGCTAATTACTTATCATTGTATGGATTGTATTGATGCACATATTAAATAAAAAAATTAAAAAAATACAATTGTAAATAAAAAAATGACAGCTTGGACTGCTGCTTTAAAGTGAGACATGGGAGGGGTTTGGTTTCTTCTGGCTGCTCCCTTGTGTGTGATGTCACTGTGTGATGTCACTCTTGATCAGCGAGCGCGTGCACTGCTAGAATCCCACCTCCCCTTATCTGTATTGGCTCTGTGATAAGTGCAGGGTGGGTGGGATAAGGGGATAGAATACACTTGAGTAACAAACACTTCACCATTCAGAGGCCCCTCAGAAATTCACCTGGCCGGCTGTGTGGGATGGCTCCATTAAGGAACGTCACATGGTCTCGATCTGCGAGGTCCCACTTCCTGTCCCCGTGTGCCTCGCTCATCGATTCCTCACGTCCGTATGCCAGGTCTTGGTGGCTGTGAGCAAAACGGTTTCATGAGAGAAAAATCGATATCATTTATTACTTCTACACAAAATGACATCAATCGCACTGCGCGTCTTCCTGGGCGAGGGGATCCCGTTAAAACCCACGGGGGCGGCCAGTGGGAGTGCAAGGGCCACCCTGGCTTTTATCCCGTTGGCCACGGTGCTGGCCCCTTTGGCAGCGAAAGGATAAAGAGGGTTGGATCATGGCCGGTCAGTGCCTGTAGCGTGACGGTCAGCGGTAGAGCAAGTACTAAAAAAACGATGTCTTTGTCACAGACAATGACATTGTGTGGTATTGGGTACCTGGGTATTGGGTACCTGGGTATTGGGTAACCTGGGTATTGGGTAACCTGGGTATTGGGTACCTGGGTATTGGGTACCTGGGTATTGGGTACCTGGGTATTGGGTAACCTGCCGTGGTTAGAAAACCTGCAATGTGTTCTACTGCGACTCGCATGCTTCACTAATACTACGTCCTCCGCCATCTTGTTTCCTGCCTTTGGGTCTACAGGGAGGTGACAAAGGTCCCACTGAGCGGTGACCTCTCATTGTTCTTCTGTGAATCTCCCTGAGTCGGGGTCAGTCTCGCTGATTCTCAGTGGGCCATAGATTTTAATATATTCCTTTAGTACTTTCCCATTAAAATGATGTGGGGGGGAAGTTTGGACCAGAATCCTGAATTGTTACAATTTTTTTCGGAGACGATACCTCCGGTCAGGCGCCCCACTGCTGATAACCCGTGTGTTTTTACCCCCTTCTTTTTACTTTCACTAGTAGCAGTGTGGTCTGTGGCTCTCATACCCTGGGACAGGATGGTGCGGGTCACAGTGACGGGTACAACGTTGTATGGCGGTGTGAGCTCCGTCTGTATGATGGAACGGGCGCAGGTAACATCGCTCATTCCCGAGCCTCGGCACATCTCACAAAGGGTCCCCTTGTGGTTTGTACACCTGGACAGGGCTGCTTTGTCCGAGCCGGGGGGTAACCGGACCTGCGTGTGTCCCCTCTCCCACCCCTCCTGAGCTGAGAGCAGTCACAGAGGATTATTGTTCAGGCTTTCTGGCCGGCGAAGCGAAAGCAGGAATGTGCTCAGCAGTCTGGGTAAAAAAAATATATCACTTGTGAGCACATTCACAATAACTTATTTATTAACGTGGGGTAAAAAAAAGACCTGATAGAATTCATTCACTCTGAGGCCGTGGAAGATCCCGTCAGCATCGCAGCCAAACCGCGGCCGAGCCCTGCGCAGAGGGCGGGGCAGCCTGGGAGATCCCGTCAGCATCGCAGCCAAACCGCGGCCGAGCCCTGCGCAGAGGGTGGGGCAGCCTGGGAGATCCCGTCAGCATCGCAGCCAAACCGCGGCCGAGCCCTGCGCAGGGGGCGGAGCAGCCTGGGAGATACTGTCAGCATCCCAGCCAAACCGCGGCCGAGCCCAGCGCAGGGGGCGGAGCAGCCTGGGAGATCCCATCAGCATCGCAGCCAAACCGCGGCCGAGCCCTGCGCAGGGGGCGGGGCAGCCTGCGAGATCCTGTCAGGCTGTCGTACCTAGATATACATACAGTATATACTCGAGGCTGTTTTATGTCCCAGGACATTTGCATACAAAAGCTTTGTGTCATACCCTTGTCCCAGTTCCCCTGTGCGGTTTTACTTTAACCCCTTCCCTGCTGGAAGGACCTAATATACATACATATGCAGTGATAGTGCAGCGACGTCAGAGCCCCCCATGGGACCTCTCTCCCATCTGTCCCCCCGTCTCACACGGTACCCAGGAGTCAGGACATAAGTTACCGGACACGGGCGCGCCTGGCGTTCTCACCACCCACCTATCCCAGCAGTAAAGCTTTTCTTAAGAGTGACTAATAAAAGCTGCTCGTTACCTGCAGGTAGCGGCATTCTAGGTAGCAACTAACCTTGGCCACTGTCACTGGGGTTTTTGTTTCTAAAAATATTGGGTTTTCGTTTCCGGAACACGACTTGGAAACAAATATGGGGTAATCTCAAAATAGGCAGGAAATGTTATTTTGACATTTTCTAAAATGTTTACTTTTGGGAAAAGTTTGCGATATTATAGTTTGTGAACCCAAAACTTGGCCCAGTTTAGGGAAACGAAAAAGAAATCTTGGGTTTTAAATTAGTTCAGATTCTGAACAGACTTTGAAGTTCAAAAAGTTGGGATTTCGAACCTGGAAACCCGCTGTTTTTAGTAGCAACTCTCTGAAGTTTTGTGAGACACCTGAAAATTCCTTCAGTTTCCTGATCCCCCCACAATATATTCTGTATTTAGCAAAAGGGACAGAGAAAGGGGACAGTCACAGCACCATACAGCCAGGACATGGGCAGAGGGGACAGTCACAGCACCATACAGCCAGGACATGGGCAGAGGGGACAGTCACAGCACCATACTGCCAGGACATGGGCAGAGGGGACAGTCACAGCACCATACAGCCAGGAGATGGGCAGAGGGGACAGTCACAGCACCATACTGCCAGGACATGGGCAGAGGGGACAGTCACAGCACCATACAGCCAGGACATGGGCAGAGGGGACAGTCACAGCACCATACAGCCAGCACATGGGCAGAGGGGACAGTCACAGCACCATACAGCCAGGACATGGGCAGAGGGGACAGTCACAGCACCATACAGCCAGGACATGGGCAGAGGGGACAGTCACAGCACCATACAGCCAGGACATGGGCAGAGGGGACAGTTACAGCACCATACAGCCAGGACATGGGCAGAGGGGACAGTCACAGCACCATACAGCCAGGACATGGGCAGAGGGGACAGTCACAGCACCATACAGCCAGGACATGGGCAGAGGGAACAGTCACAGCACCATACAGCCAGGACATGGGCAGAGGGGACAGTCACAGCACCATACAGTCAGGCGATGGGCAGAGGGGACAGTCACAGCACCATACGGCCAGAACATAGGCAGAGGGGACAGTCACAGCACCATATAGTTGGGACATGGGCACAGTAGCAGACGGGTCCGTGAGAAGAACCAGTAACATATCATGTTATTGCACAGCACATGGCTGTATTCTGAACCTGGTGCATGTATTTCCCTTCTCATGTTACATACAGTGGGGGCGGCAGTTCATTCATGGAAACTATGTTTACCTGATGGATTTAGGGTTTTGCCCAGTTGAGGATGTCCTATTTGGTCCTGGATTTACAGTTTAGTCTTTGTCTCCCTCTCCCAGTACTAACCTCTCTCTTTATCCGCGGGATCATTTGTGTTTTTCCGCTGCCCTGTGAATTTTTCCTTCACATTTTCTAATCTTCAATATTTAATGTTTCTCCCAACCACATTTGGTTCTGCGCGAGGGAAACGCTTCGAAAGAAATCCCTGTGCTGATTAGGGCTTTTTAGAGCGGATACGCGCTGTGTACGGCTGGCCCATTACTGACCTCACTGGACTGAGCGGTCAGTAGGAATATCGGACTTTATCTCTGCCGGGGCTACAATGTATCTCATTCCTCACTGGCAGCAAATGAATTAAAGACGCCTCATATCTCTACGAGCCTTGTTTATCGTGGGTGTGTACTCGCGTTACTATATATGGTCGCATGTTTATTTTGCTGGAGACGGTCTTCATCCTAAAGCAATACAGTATGTTAAACACCAGCAGGCAGTCCTATTGTTGAACCCACATAAAGGTTACGTACGTACTGCAGTGCAAATGTCATTACAGCAGCGGAATGATGACACTGTTTACAGAATGCATCCTTTTGTCTTGTTTTATAGTGTAAATGACATAAGTGGCATACTTGTATAACACAGAGATAATGTGCTATTATAATGTTCTTTATTGTTATTTTACAGTTCTTTCAGTAACTAAAAATCCCACTTTGTGAGCAGCAAGGTCCGCAACCCTGCCCTTCCCCATTATCTGTTGGCATACAGTGCTTCCACTGCAGCCCGGGATTCTGGGTAATGACACGCAGTGTCACAGTAACCCTCATTTTACTGAACACATCCTAAGTGCTGTAAAATCCGAATAAAAAGCCGGCTGGCATTTTAACCTCTCCTGGTATCCGGTAATGTATTGCAGTGTAATATAGTAACAGGCACAGCAATATGTTGTAGGCTCCTCTGTCGGTGACAGTGGGTGACAGTAGATGACATGCTTTGCTCTGTGTAAGTGATGTTCTGTGTGGATCCTTCATGGCTCTGTAACAGTGTTTCCCCCACCCAATCTCATATTGGCCCTATCATGTGGAAACTGACCCATGTTACATGTGGTGTAGTGTGGTGCACCTGCTGGTTTACAGGACTCCTGAGCCCCCCGTGGTGGTATGGGGGATGTCATCAGGACTGGCTTCATATAAGGTACAACTGAGTCATACTCACTCGGTACAGCGCCTCCATCTCTTCCAGACCCCCAGTGTTGTAGGGAGGAGTCTCTGAAAGAGAACCTCTATGTGCAGCTTCTCCCTGAATGACTCCAGGCTCAGACAAGAAGAGTTCTTTGGCAACAGCATACTTTATTACATCAACAAGTAGCAGACTGCCCATCATTGCAGCCGATCTTCAGCCGGTCATTATAGGTTGCCAACCCAAAGGAAGTCCCTGACCATACACTCCCAGTCAAGGGCACTGAAAGCAGGTCTAGCTCTTCCCTTACTCCCCGATGGAGTGCTGTGCAATAAATAGCTCCAATAGGCCCCACCCCTGTGTCACTGTAATTGGACACAGAGCCTGATGACACTATCTTCACTGAATACTACACAGCACATGTGTGTGGGGGAAAGCCCATGATTACTCCTGGCAAACCTGCCCTTACCAGGGATTATTGCACAGGAGGAGAAAGAACTATAACCCCAAAAACTACACAGGGTTACAGCTCTATAAACACACCTTAATCAGGACTGAAGCCGGGGTACTGTTTCCATGGGGTCTCATTCCCGGGTCGCTCGGCTTGCATGCATTGCATTCTGGTTTGAGTTTTGGAAGGTCTCGCACCCACCTTTCCTTCGGTGTCTGCACCGCTCGCAAGTAACGATGATGTCCCCCTCGACAGCCCCAACATATTCCCGGTTACAGATTTGTCTTTGCTTCATTTCTTGCCCGTGGTTTTTTTTGGGGGTGGGGGGGGGGGTCGGGGGGGGAGGGTGGTGGAAGATTACTGACGTCAAATATGATTTGTGTGAAGCTGTCCGCTCTTGGGGGGATTACCCAGAGACACTTCTAAATCCAGAAATGTAGGACCTGGGATGAAAAGTCTTCAGGACGATGTTATTCATTTAGATTTATAAAGTCCGGGACATTTTAAAAATACCACCCTGAAGTGATGAGATCGTTTGTTAGTACTGGAAGTCTCACTGGGGTTTTATTTAATGTTTTATTTAGTGTTGCTGTGTTCATCCTCTTGCCTCCTGTTAAGACTCCTGGCTCTTCCCTCCTCCCGGCTCTTCCCTCCTGCTCACAGCTTTTCCCTCCTCCTCCCGGCTCTTCCCTCCTCCCGGCTCTTCCCTCCTCACAGCTTTTCCCTCCTCCTCACGGCTCTTCCCTCCTCCTCCCGGCTCTTCCCTCCTCCTCCTGGCTCTTCCCTCCTCTCGGCACTTCCCTCCTCCTGGCTCTTCCCTCCTCCCGGCTCTTCCCTCCTCCTCACAGCTTTTCCCTCCTCCTCCCGACTCTTTCCTCCACTCTTCCCTCCTCCTCCCGGCTCTTTCCTCCCCCTCACGATACTTCCCTCCTCCTCCCGGCTCTTCCCTCCTCCTGCTGGATTTTACCTCCTGCCGACTCTTCCCACCTCCCGGCTATTCCTTCCTCCTGGCTCTTCCCTCCACCCAACGCTACCCTCCTCTCGGCTCTTCCTTCATCTCTTCCCTCCTCTCGGCTCTTCCTTCATCTCTTCCCTCCTCCCAGCTCTTCCCTCCTCTTTTCCTGGCTCTTCCCTCCTCTTTTCCTGGCTCTTCCCTCCTCTTTTCCCTCCTCCGGGCTGATCCCTCTTCCCGGCTTTTCCCTCCTCGATCTCCGCTGCTTGCTAGTAGGGGGAGAGGAGGACGCTGATCTGAGACTAATCTGTGGGTCTGCCACCCAGCATTGATACATATATGAGCTTGTGACTAACATGGCCACGTATATTCATATAACCACATCTAGTGGCACTTACCTGTATGTGACAGAGTAACCCCGGCACTGTGACTTCTCATACACCCATTAAAGTAAACTCCAATTCCTGATTCTGCAGTTGGAAAAACACACACATATATATCTTATATATTATATAGGTTCTGAGCAGTGATTTTTCTATTTCTGCATTTTGGGATAATAAAATGGCTGCCATTCATTCACTGCGAAATAATGGTTTGCTGTGCAGTAATTCGAAGCGTGTGCTTCTAAGCTCTAGGGAGAACATTGCTTTGCTGGAAACCAAATGTTTTGTTTGATGTCTCCCGACTCTGACCATTCGTCTCCGCTGCCGCACTATTTCCCGTCCCGTCTCTGCTAATCGATTTACTGCTAATTGCCTGGCTTGGTGTTCGGGACACGACGCAGTACACTGAGCCGCCATTACTCTTACAAACGACCTGATTGAATTAAGCGGATCATTGCAAACGGTAACCTAGTTAAAGTTTTCCCGTGATGTCATCAACGTGACGTGCCGGGATCCAGCAAGGAAATCTGTACTGAAATGTGGAAAACCTTTGCATCTTAAGTCAGGATTACTTTGTGTATGTGTCTCCGCTAATAACCGGCTGGAAGTATTGGCTTCTGAAGCGAGAAAGCCGCGTTCTACGAATATTTAGGACATTATCTGTATAGTTTAGTATTGCTCCTCGGGAATAAAAATCACTTTTTTATTTTTTAAGACAAAAACACAAAAAGAGATGAGACATATTTACAAACATATTGGACGCAAAACTTAATTTTTCCGCCATATTTTGGGAGGAAATGTGCCATCCATCCCATACAGGTTGTGTTTCTACAACGTGTATCCTAACCCAAGGGGGATCAGAATGTATAAAAGTAACACATTCCTGGATCTCCTGTTTATCCCTAATAACGTGTAAGCTCTTTTGCATAAGTAATCAGCTCTGCTTCACAATCTGCTGTAACGCGCCTCTGTCCCTTTCTCTGCCCTGATATTTTACGCTGCAAAATACAACATTACACATCTTTTATATATTGTATTTTCCCCCAGGCCAACGCAGAAAACAGCTGATGCTGTAAAAGCAAAAGTCCGAGAAGATTTGACATCGCGTTCCTAGCGCCTTCTGTTGGTGAGTTACCAGTCGTCTCTAAAACCGTCGGCCCGAACCAGCAATCCTAGAAAACATGGAAGTCATTTTTTAAAATCCCTATCGAATTAATTTAATTTATTTATCGTAGACCTGCACCTTTCGGTACAATTAAAGAAGCATTTTGCAATAATTTAGGAGATTTCATTGAATAGCTTTTAAGCCTGATTCCTGTTGAATAGGGAAGTAAGACAGAGATATGTATATCCACCCAAGGGGCATCTCGGGACGAAATACTCTATTAAAGTCAGTGGGGAACTTTGGCCGCAAACAGCCGGATCAGCCCCTTTGTCGGTAGTAAAAGAAGCCTCTTGTCACGAGAGACCAGGACAATTGCACGGGATCGCAATCACTAGACAGGAAGGAAGCGTTCAATAAAGCAAGGTTATTTCAGCCGGAGCCAACAGCCACAAAACAATACAAGGTTAACGTTCAAACTCGCCAAAACAGGGTTTACAGGTGGGAATCCTGGCTTACTAGGTGCTGGGTGCCACGTCCGTAGGCTTCCCCAGGATGGTTTCCACACTCCGTCTCTGGAACCGCGATACCTCGGGGATGCTATTTACAGAATAGGAAGTTTAAAGTTCCCGCTCGTCTACACAGCCGAGCCTTGTTTTGGTATCCGGCAAAGACCTCGGAGTAACACCTTTTACTAATTCAAAAAAAGTCTGGGGTACTGATACCGGCAGCGCTTTACATATATTCCCCGCCTCCATCTAAAAGCATGGAAGACGGGGTGCCGGCCAATCATAGCAACGGCTCACCAGTAAGGAACCATGGCCGTGGACGGTGACAGTGTTCCTACGTCAGCCCACAGGGGCGGGCTTGAGGTGAGTGGGAGATTCGAACCAACCAATGAAAATCGTGTCAAGGGGGCAAAGACCCCCACAACGTTTCCCAGGGCTGGCCCGATACCTCCCGCTGAGATAGGCCTCTGAGCCTGGGCTGCAAAAAAGCTCCACACACCCAGTGTGTAAGGGGCAGAGTTTCCCTGCACCCCCCTCACCTAGTGTGTAAGGGGCAGAGTTTCCCTGCACTCCCCACACCCAGTGTGTAAGGGGCAGACTTTCCCTGCACTCCCCACACCCAGTGTGTAAGGGGCAGAGTTTCCCTGCACTCTCCACACCCAGTGTGTAAGGGGCAGAGTTTCCCTGCACTCCCCACACCCAGTGTGTAAGGGGCAGAGTTTCCCTGCACTCCCCACACCCAGTGTGTAAGGGGCAGACCGTTTCCCCTGCACTCCTACACCCAGTGTGAAGGCGACTCAGACTTTCCCTGCACTCCTCCAACACCCAGTGTGTAAGGGGGCAGGTTTCCTGCTGCACTCCCCACAACAGTGTGTAAGGGCAGAGTTTCCCTGCAATCCCCACACCCAGGTGTAAGGCAGAGTTCCTGCACTCCCCACACCCAGTGTGTAGGACGAGTTATCACACGCAATCCAAACACCAGTGGCATGGAAGGAGACAGCGTTCCCTGCACTCCCCAACCCGTGGTATGTAAGGGACAGGTTTCCCTGCCTCCCCACACCCAGTGTGTAAGGACAGACTGTCCCGCACTACCCCACACCCAGTGTGTAAGGGACAGACTTTCCTGCCTCCCCACACCAGTGTGTATGAGGGGCACAGTTTCCGCTGCACTACACCACACAGTGTGGAAGAGGGCAGCGTTTCCCTGCCACCCCCACACCCAGCTGTGTAAGGGCGCGTTTCCTGCACCACTCCCCACACCCAGTGTGTAAGGGGCAGAGTTTCCCTGCACTCCCCCACCCATGGGTGTAAGGGGACAGAATTTCCCTGCACTCCCCACACCCAGGTGTGTAAGGGGCAGCTTTCCCGGCACTCCCACACCCAGTGTGATAAAGCGGTCAGAGTTTCCCTGCACTCCCCACACCCAGTGTGTAAGGGACAGACTTTCCCTGCACTCCCCACACCCAGTGTGTAAGGGGCAGAGTTTCCCTGTAGGACTTTCACAGCGTGTGAGACAGGGGCTTTTCCATGATCCACGTCACAGACCTCAGCTGATAAGGTTTCGGAACTCGCCTGATGGATGCGGATCAGATATGTGCAGAACTGGACTTTCCGAAATATATCTACTCAGACTTCCATTTCCTACTAACTCCGCTGGGATCTGACGAGACCGTTTGACAAGCAGAGTAATGGTTGCGCACCGAGACACATCATGCCATAAACTATCAGCGTCTTCAGTAAAGACTGAAGAGTATCTGCGCTGAAGCAGGAAAGTTGTGTACGATGGATTATATTGAAATTCAACCACACCAAACCTATGCAGCTGCTCTCGCGGGTAACTGCAGCTGGCACTTACGTGGTTAAGTCAGCGTGTGCGCTAGGAGTGATGTCATTTGCTGGGATTGTGTACCAAACAGTGCAGCTTTGCCTAAAAATAATCTGTTCTGAATATGGAACGTTTGACATTTTCTAGTAATGCAAATAACAGTAATTATCATTGTTTTTTTAAGCCTGCTCCCCCCGGGATCCTCTGCCCCCTAATGCAATATATTTATGTGTAATGTTCCACTTTCAAACTGTTAATGCACTTAGTTTTACTTCTGCCACTAATGCACGGATAACCCCCCACCCCGCTGCTCTGCAGGTGATAGAGTACCATTCTCATGCTGTACACTGCCAGTCCCTGGAGCTCCAGCCCCCCAGTGCCTGTAGTACATGTAACTGTTGTAACACATTGGTTATGAGTTTGCCAGAGCAGACCACCCACCCCTCCATTATTTTCTTTTACATTAAGCAGCGGTTCAAACCCCTTCATTTTCAATTTGGGGGCCGCGAGATGTCTACCTGTAAAGGTAGCACCGGTACTGTCCCCTCTAGGGGGAAACAAAATGGCGTATTAAATCCCCAGTAGGAAGCTGCTACGTGACTTGTTAGGGTGGCCAGGTGGCTCTCCAAAAATACTGGACTCAATGGTGAAAGGTGCGTCAGGTCACTATGTCCAGGGAGGAAAATACCGGACACATATATGTCCAGTATTACAGCACCTCTCATTTTTTACTGGACAGAGTATCCAAATACAGGACAGTCCGGTTCAATACTGGACACCTGGTAACCCTACCTGTCGTGACGTCTTGGTGGTCCGCGGGGATTTAAAACCACGGGATTACCGGCGGACGTCTGCAGTGCCGATCAGTGCCTCGGTGGCAGTTGTGTTGAGCCTTTCACTTGGAAAATATTATCTTATTCAGACAATGTCCTGTGCTTGTGTGCGGCTGCCCAGCGATGGAGACAGCCTGCTCGCCTCCCTACGCCACGGGCGCCATTTGCTTGAGGCTCTCCCCTGCCAGAGGGGCCTGCAACAAATCGCAGCAAGGGAATGGGTTAAACCCCCATGGGACCCTCGCTCGTCCAGCTCAAGGGACAAAGGCAGGCGAGGGGATCGTGACCGCAAACAGGACCGGTGGCCGTGAGATGGAGCGCAGGTGTAAATGCCCCCCAACATTTCCGGGACGTCTGGTCCATCACTTTTTTTGTTGTTGTTTTTGGGTGTTCACAATTCTCTGGCATTCTGGGAGTGGCGCCCCTGTTCTTTGTGTTTGTGACTACAAATCCCGGAATGCTGATGAGTTCGGCCTAGTGGTGTCCAGTTAAACGGCCTGCGAGCTGGGACTGTGCTAGACATATATGGGCATAATGTACATATGAAGTGGTGCCATTCTGGTACAAAAACATGATCCAGGTGTATCAAAGGAGAAAACCCTATTGATATAAATGGGATTAAACTTTCCTTTGATAAATCTGGTATTGCGTTTTCCCTTGTCTGGGCCGCAGTGTGTGCTTGGACCTCCTGCTGGTTCTGGCTAGTTCCCCCTGTCCTGGGCCGCAGTGTGTGCTGGGCCCTCCTGCTGGTTCTGTCTGGTTCCCCCTGTCCCGGGCCGCAGTGTGTGCTGGGCCCTCCTGCTGGTTCCCCCTGTCTGGGCCGCAGTGTGTGCTGGGCCCTCCTGCTGGTTCTGGCTGGTTCCTCCCCTCCCTGCCGCAGGTGTGTGCTGTGCCCCTCCCTTCTGGTCTCTGGCTTGGTTCTCCCATTGTCCTCTGGGGGCCGCAGTGTGTTCTGGCCCTCCGTGTTTTCTGGTCGGGTTCCCCTGTCTGGGCCGCATGTGTGCTGGGCCCTCCTAACTGGTTTCTTGCTGTTCCCCCCCTGTCCCGGTCCCAATTGTGTATGGGCCCCTCCTGGGGTTTCGGGCTGGTTCCCCCTGGCCCGGGCCGCAGTGTGTGCATGGGCCTCCTGCTGGTTCTTGTCTGGCGTTGGTTCCCCCTGCCCGGGCCCGCATTGTGTTGATTGGCCCTCCTGGGGTTTCTGGCTGGTTCCCCCCTGTTCCTGGGCCGCATTGTGGCTGGGCCCGCCTGCTGGTTCTGGGCTGGTTCCCACTTTCTGGGCCGCAGGTGTTTTTTTTTGGTGTGCTGGGCCCCCTCCTGCTGGTTCCTGGCTGGTTCCCCCTGTCTGGGGGCGCAGTTTGTTCGGGCCCCTCCTGCTGGTTCTGGCTGGTTCCCCCTTCCCTGGGCCTCATGTGTGCGTGCCCATCCTCTGTCTGGCTGGTTCCTCCTGTCCTGGTCCGCAGTGGGTGATGGCCCTGCTTGTTTTTCTGGCCGGTTTCCCCCTGTCTGGGTGGGCCCATGTTTGCTGGGCCCTCCTGCTGGTTCCTGGCTGGTTCCCCGTCCCGGGGCCGCATTTGTGTGCTGGGCCCTCCTGCCTGCTGGTTCTGGCTGTTCCTCCTCTCTGGGCCGGGTGGTGCTGGGCCCTCCTCTGGTTCTGGCTGGTTCCCTGTCTGGGGGCCGCAGTGTGTGGCTTGGGCCCTCCTGCTGGTTCTCTGGCTGGTTCCCCCTGTCTGGGTCCTGGGCCCGCAGTGTTTGCGGCCCCCTCTGTCTGGTTCTGGCTGGTTTCCCCCTGTCTGGCCCATGTGTGCGGGGCCGCTCCTGCTGGTCTGGCTGGTTTCCCCTCCTTGGCCCGCACTGTGTGCTGGGCCCCTCCTCCTGCTGGGTTCTGGTCTGGTTCCTCGCTTTCTGGGCCGCAGTGTGTGATGGGGCCCTCCTGGGTTTCTGGCCGGTTCCCCCTGTCCCTTGCCGCAGTGTGGCTGGCCCTCCTGCTGGTTCGCTCTGGCTGTTTCCCCCGTCCCGGGCCGCCTTGTGTGCTGGGCCCTCCTTCTTGGTTCTTGCTGGTTCCTCCTGTTCTTGGGCGGCCGCAGTTGTTCTGGGCCCTCTTCTTTTTCTGCTGGTTCCCCCGGGCCCTTCTGGGGCCCAGTGTGTGCTGGCCCCTCCTGCTGGTTCTGGCTGGTTCCCCCTGTCTGTCCGCAGTGTTGTTGCTGTCCGTTCTGGCTGGTTCTGGCTGGTTCCCCCCACTCCCTGTCTGGGACCCAGTGTGTGATGGCCCTCCGCTGGTTCTGGCTGGTTCCCCCTGTCTGGGCCGAGTGTGTGCTGGGCCCTCCTGCTGGTCTGTCTGTTTCCCCTGTCTGGGCCTTGGCCGCAGTGTTTCGGTGGGCCCGGTCCTCTGGTGTCTGGGCGGGTTTCCCCCTGTCGGGGGGGCCGCAGTGTTTGCTGGCCCCATCCTGCTGTTTCTGGCTGGTTCCCCCTCCTGTCTTGCCGCAGTGTGTTCTGGGCCCTCCTGGCTGGGTTCTCGTTGCTGGTTCCCCTGTCTGGGGTTGCCTCAGTGTTTGCTGGGCCCTCCTGCTTGTTCTGGCTGGTTCCCCCTGTCTGGTCCGGCAGTTTGTGCTGGGCCCTCCTTCTGTTTCTGGCTGGTTCCCCCTGTCTCGTGCCGCAGTTTGTGCCTGGGCCCTCCTGCGGTTTCTGGGCTGTTACCCTCCTGTCTGTGCACGCAGTGTTAGCTGGCCCATGTCTCTGCTGGGTTGTCTGGCTGGTTCCCCCTGTCTGGGCCTCATTGGTGTGTGCTGGGGCCCTCCTGCTAGGAGAGGTTCTTCTGGCTGGTTCCCCCTGTCTGGGTCCGCAGTGTTGGCTGGGCAGTCCTGTTAATGGTTTCTGGCGCCGGGTCCCCCCTGCTGTGGCACCGCAGTGTTTGATGGGTCCTCCTGGGTTGTCTGGTGCTGGGTAGCAAACATATCTCTGATCTCCGGCTGTAATCATGTATTGTAGGATTGATTGGTTCCGGTATGTAGGGTCCGCTGGAGCAAGCGTGTTCTACGGGTACGAGTGGTGGTCTGCTCATCCTTCCCCGCACATGATGAGACGGCACCCCATCACCTGCCCCTTAGTTACGCCCAATACATAAATACAGCATTAACTCCCCTCCCGATCCCGCTTCCCACCCAGCTCAGCCACCTGCTGGTGCGATTCTATCCCATCTATTAATTAAGCTTCAGGATAACCCGTTTCTTGTGGCGTGGTCAGTTCCCTACATGTGACCGTACTGCAACCGCTGGCACGTCAGCACTGTTATACTGTTCAATTCCTCTGCAGTGCGGGGGGTACGGGCGGCTGGACAGGAACGCGGTGGCCGTGGTCCATAAATCTCCGGAATCATACGCCGCAATCCGGCTTTAGGCCATAAGAGAGCCGTGTACTCTGGTTTATCGGGGTAATATAACTTTGGGGACATACATAGCATGGCTGGAGGTGGGGCTATAACCTTCCATATAAACTACTTGGATCCGTTTTATCATATTCCGTCACAGGAGGGTGACATGGGGATGTGTGTCACACACTGGTGACATGGGGATGTGTGTCACACACTGGTGACATGGTGACATGTCCCACTGGTGACATGGTGACGGGTGTCACACACTGGTGACATGGGGATGTGTGCCACACACTGGTGACATGGGGATGTGTGTCACACACTGGTGACATGGGGATGTGTGCCCCACACTGGTGACATGGGGATGTGTGCCCCACACTGGTGACATGGTGATGTGTGTCACACACTGGTGACATGGTGATGTGTGTCACACACTGGTGACATGGTGACGTGTGTCACACACTGGTGACATGGTGACATGTCCCACTGGTGACATGGTGACGTGTGTCACACACTGGTGACATGGTGACGTGTGCCCCACACTGGTGACATGGGGATGTGTGTCACACACTGGTGACATGGGGATGTGTGCCCCACAAATTGGACATGGGGGATATGTTGTCACACATGGTGAATGGGGGATGTGTGCCCCACACTGGTGACATGGGGATGTGTGTCACACATTGGTGACATGGGGATGTGTGCCCCACACTGGTGACATGGGGATATGTGTCACACACTGGTGACATGGGGATGTGTGCACCACACTGCAGGTTGCACAGTTATAATGATATTTTGGATATTACAACCTTACAAAGGAGAGAGGCAAACTGGAACACAGCAGGTCTCTCTGCGAGTGACAGGGTTACCCCGACTTACCGTGGCCTCCTTCAGTCTGTTACCCCGACTTACCGTGGCCTCCTTCAGTCTCTTGAAGTCTATGTGGAGATACGCGCTGATCCCATTAAACGAGCCGGGGAGAGTAATTCCACGTATGAGTAACACAAATAACACCACATAAGGCAGAGTTGCCGTTATCCACACAACCTGGAGGTGAAACACAGAGCACATTAGGGTTTAACGGCTGCCAAAGGGTCAGCAACATGCTGAGTGCATCTGAAATCCCTTTGCAGGTCTCCCACCACAGCTCTTAGAGTGTAAGCTCTTTGGGGGAGCGGGCTGAGATTTCAGGAATCTCTGCCGTCTCATGGAGAATCGTCCGCTAGAAAACTCACCTTCCCCGAGGTCTTCACTCCTTTCCACAGGCTGAAGAACAGGACAATGACCACAACAAAGAGACAGATGACCAGCTGCCACCGCGGGTGGCCCAAGTCGTGGATTCCACCACTTTCGTGCAGATGCAGCACCCCACGCCTGTGGCAGAGGTAAAGAGAAGTGTCACTGGACCTGAGCTACAGACAGGTACCAACTGCTAGCCCACTGAACCCCACGGTAGTGACCCCATTTTGCTACCCAAGGACCCCATCAACACATTGCAAGATGCACTTTAGATCTTGACCCAACTACAATGAGACGAATGCGGTCCTGTAACCCCTCGCTGGCAGCGCAGTGGCGAGATATTTGGGCGTCATGGCGGTTATACATTAAAGTGCTATAATGCCGACCAGGGGAACTATCGCATCGAAACTCAATGGGAGATTCGGAGAACCGTAATGGGCACACTGACCGTTTCAGGAATATCTCCCTCTGTATTAACGTTCCCCCGGCTGCAAATTTGAGGCCTAAAATAGCAATTTACCAAAGAAAAAAAAAATAACTTCGCTGAAATCACGTTTTTTTTTCTTTGTCTGATAAATTCTGCGCCCGTTTCGATCGCTCGAACACTTTGGCGCACGGCCCCGCCCATTGCGGTACTCCAGATAACGGAGGCGCGCGCTGCCAGGCGATTATTTCCATGTCTTCAGAGGATCAACGTGAAGACGCCACAAAACCCCCGTGGGAAATAAACCACAGCAGTTTCCTAGAAAGACCTCTTCCCACGCAGGCGAACGTGGCCTACGTGAGCGCTGGTTACTGAATCTGCTTCCACTTATTAGATTCAAAGCAGACGCGGGGTGACACTCACGGATCCTGAAAAAAAAGAGTCCCCACCCCAAACACTCCCGTCGCACGGATGCCCCCCCCCCACCCCCCGGAAAAAACACTCTTTTTGACCTTCCTCCCCACCTGAAGTAACGATGAAGATAAGGTGTTATATTCCTGATTAACTGCTCAAGAAGGGTGAGGGGTGCTGGGAAAAGGACATTTGGATAGGAAAAGATTTGTTATAAATCAGAGAATCGCCACCGAAGTCTCCAAGGCTGCGGACAGGCAGGGAGCGAGCGCGCTGGCGCTCTTGCGCGGTGCCGTCACGCTCCCTGCTCGGCCGGCAGTTTTGTGGCCGGCTAGGTGCAAGGGGGGGGAGGGTGTCGGGGGCCGCGGCCATGAGGTCACAGAGCTGGTTTGCCCTCATTGGGTGAACCGCTCACGTGACGCGCCAGCGAGAGGCAAACGCAATTTTGCTCGCTTCGGCAAGTAGCTCAGCGCCGTGCGTGCCACACACATTGCTGCGATGTGTTTCATCGCAGCCAGCGCGAGTGCCCCCTCAGCGCCACCCTGGCCGAGGCCTTAGGCTGAGGCCCCGGTGTCAGCGCGGCACGCGTGCCTGCCGGGCTGGTGGCGCATGCGCCTGAGATCCCCGGTCTGCGGTGAGCTGCAGGGGGAAAGACGGGGGCGTGGTGGGGGTGTGGCCATGACGTCACCCAGTCATTTCGCCCTCATTGGCTGAACCGCCGGGGGCGTGACCTCGCTCCGTCGCTAGTTGTGAGCACAGGGCAATGTAGGCAGCGGGCCCGGCCCCATCGAGGGGCGGCTCTTGTCCCTGCAGCGGACGCCATAGCGGGCGCTGCAGCAGGCATCGGGGACCTAGCCCAAGGCCCAAGTGCTCCCTGCTGCACGCGCGCCAGGCAGCGCGTGCACAGACTACAGCCGTGATCGGCGGTCTGTATAGGAGCGTAGGGGGGCGGGGGGCGGGGCCATGACTGGGGGGCACAGCCATGGCGGGCATATCTGCCCTTCCATTGGTGCGTGCCGAGCACGTGACCACGTTGCGGCACGGGAAGACAAAATTCCTGTCTTCCCTGCCAGCGTACGCGTCACAGCGCCTTCGTGCACACACACGGCCGCTGGGGCCTGCCGCATAGAGGGCTGTGCTGTGTGGTACCCACACCGCAGCACGCGCTCCGTGGCGCACACACCACAGCACGCGCTGCGTGGCGCGTAAAACCGCAGCACGCGCTCCGTGGCGCACTCACCACAGCACACACCACAGTGGCCACTGGGGACCTGGCCTAAGGCAGGGGTTCTCAATTCCAGTCCTCAAGTGCGACCAACAGGTCAGGTTTTCAGGATATCCCTGCTTCAGCACAGGTGGCTCAATCAGTGGCTCAGTTGAAGACTGAGCCACCTGTGCTGTAGCAGGGATATCCATAAGCCCTGATGTATTGGTAACCCTTGAGGACTGGAGTTGGCCAGTCAACGACTGACCAACTGATTGAGCCACCCATGCTGAAGCAGGGATATCCTTAAAACCTGACCTGTTGGTGGGCCTTTAGGACTGGAGTTGGCCGCCCCTGATATAAAAATCAGCGAGATTCATAGAAAGTCCGCAAGAGATGTTGCAACTGGAACACAGTATACGTTGCTTAGAGGGTGTGCAACCTTTCTGCATTATAGCGTTTGCTCCATATACCTTTGATCAATTCTGGCCATGTCCCCTAAGCAGCGCTAGATCATAAAAGCACCACTAAGGGCCCATTCCCTTGAATGCGCTGGAAGGTGTCTCACGGAATAGCACGGTCAATACGAGCCTTGGGGTCAGAGTGACCGGTTCGTGCCGTTTCCTGAAACTGCCCAGCCTTCCTTGTGTTCAGCCCTCACCTCCTCCTCCTCCTCCTCCTCCTCCTCCTCCTCATCGCACAGAAATCTGGCGTCCGGATTTGCCAATCTGTCATTGAGACGGATAAAACTTCTCACACGTGGTTCTCGCGGATCCACCAACCGTCTCCTCCAAAACCACAAACAAGAATTCCGTGACATTAATCTCTGCTCCAAAACCCATCGGAATACCCGCCTGAAATGTGCCCGGAATGTATTCTGCCCCGTGAGCACAGCCCCCGTCCAACCCCTCTACGCTTAATGTGTGCGCGCTGGAGAGCGCGCCCTGTTCCTGTTTTTGCTTGGCGCGTTCTAATGGTAACTACAGTATTAGCACAATGTCCTTAGCAATCATAATAAAAATGTCATTTTCCAACCGCAAATTCTGTTCGTCCCCCCCTAACCATCCTTTTGTGTTTTAAGTAAATACAAATACCTCTTGTGGTGCATTTGCAGGTTTCAGGCAGGTCTGCAATCCTCTTTCACCATTATCGCTTAGCAAACAGTGCTTCCACTGCAGCAAGGGATTCTGGGTAATGACATGCAAATGAGCACAGTGTATTGTATTTTTGAGAGCCTAAAAAATGCTGAACATCTTCCTGTGTGCTAGTGGAACGGATCAACAAATGCATTCTGACTATGACATAGAGATATAGTATTGGAGTCAGGAAGCCATTTATTTCCCCCCTTATGAGACAGAATTGGATAATGCAACAATGGGGGGGGGGGGGGGGCGCGGCTGTGATGTCTTCTTCTGGATCAATAAACTTTAAATACAATGTCTTTTTTCAACCTCATCTACTATGTAACTATGTGACTACAGTATGTGACTATGTGTAACTATGTGACTATGTAACTATGTGACTATATATAACTATGTAGAACTTGACAGCAGACACAGTAAGAACCAAATGCCCTATATCCCCACCCCCTCGCATGCCTGCCCCACCAATCACCCCCTCGCATGCCTGCCCCACCAATCACCCCCTCGCATGCCTGCCATTTCCTTATCTGCTGTAAAACCTCAGACCCGGTTTGATCCTTGGGGCTTTGTTTCATATTGAAGATTTAGCCTTCTGTCTATCCAAGCATGTTTTCATTCCCTTACTGCAGTAGCCCCTACCACCTCTGCTGGGAGGCTCTTCCATGAAACTACAACCCTTCCTGTAAATAAGTACTTCCCCTTAGCTGCCACCCTGCAGCTTCAGTGCACAGCCTCATGTTCTAGCGCTTCTACTCCTCGGATACACTACTGTATGTGCTTCTTTCCTGTACTGTGCTGAAATCCTTTATATATGGGACAGCGTCTCTCATATCCCCCTCTCCCTTCTCCCCTATAAGCTGCACATATTAACCCTTTTGTATGTGTGACAGTTTATCTAATCCCCTCTCCCTTCTCACCTCTAAGCTTCACATATTAACCCTTTTATCATATTCCCCTATCTCTTCTCTTAGCTGTATATATTAACCCTTTATATATGTGACAGTTTCTCTCATATCCCCCCCTCCCTTCTCTCTCCTCTAAGCTGCACATATTAACCCTTTTATCATATTCCCCTATCTCTTCTCCTAGCTGTATATATTAACCCTTTATATATGTGACAGTTTCTCTCATATCCCCTCTCCCTTCTCTCTCCTCCAAGCTGCACATATTAACCTTTTATATGTGACAGTTTCTCTCATATCCCCCTTTCCGCGTTACGCGTTTGGGATATATTAGGGTACCTCTATGAGTGCAGCAAGTGGGAAATATATCGGCCCCTCAACACAACCCTGGTTTAGCCAATTCTAATCTGAAATCTCCCCTTTCCCCAGTCCTGCCGCCCGGATAAAACATCGCCCTCTCTCTGTCTCTGGAGAACACCCAAAGCACGTGATGCAAATACAGAACGTTTCCAATAGAAACGATAACATCCAACGTCCTTCCACAACCATGAACGCGTCCTTCGCTCAGCGCGGATAACTGCGACGCCTGACTGCGTGAGAATAATTTGTTTTTATACTTCCCATAAAGCCGGACGTCGCCGCGTCTGACTGCGGTTCTCAGTGTTTGTACACAGAGCAAAAGGCACGTTTCATTTTAGATTTTTTGATGCAACTTTGTGCTTCTCGTGTCACGCACAAGCAGAGAAGTGAGACACTCTGCACGAGGTCGCAAACAATGGGAAGTTTGACTTTTTTGAGCAGCGAACACAGTCAGAATTTGCCGGCAATTCTTCAAGCATTAATTCAACGCGCATTGCAACTTCATTGAAAATGCTCATTTGCAAAGTTCTCTAAAATGCGCATAATGCTGACACTATGTAAATAGTTTGCACGCCGAGTTTCACTAACTGTCTGGCGATATTTCGCCGAACGCTTATTCATTTGGCGACATTATCTAAGGCTCGGCCTAGCCGTTTGGCAGGGATTCACATTTCGGAGTGGAATGCTTACATTTCGCCACTGCGTCTTGGGACAGTTTTGCACAAAGAGGAACGTAACGAGCTACAGATTCCCTGCCGTTTGTAAGAAATCCCGGCCGGCTCGATCCTTGGTCTTATTCCCGCTTACCGGACATATAAAAATACCTCAATTACAGACGTTTTTTCTCTGAATGAGCAACTGTCCAATTCTTTATATATATATATATTATTGGAGCAAGGAATGTTTGATATCAGACGCATTTGATATCAGATGCATAGGACGCGTTCGTGGTTGTGGAAGGACGTTGGATGTTATCGTTTCTATTGGAAACGTTCTGTATTTGCATCACGTGCTTTGGGTGTTCTCCAGAGACAGAGAGAGGGCGATGTTTTATCCGGGCGGCAGGACTGGGGAAAGGGGAGATTTCAGATTAGAATTGGCTAAACCAGGGTTGTGCTGAGGGGCCGATAAATTTCCACTTGCTGCACTCATAGAGGTACCCTAATATATCCCAAACGCGTAACGCGGAAAGGGGGATATGATAGAAACTGTCGCATATATAAAGGGTTAATATGTGCAGCTTAGAGGAGAGAGAAGGGAGAGGGGGATATGAGAGAAACTGTCACATATATAAAGGGTTAATATGTGCAGCTTAGAATGGAGAAGGGAGAGGGGGATATGAGAGAAACTGTCACATATATAAAGGGTTAATATGTGCAGCTTAAAGGGGAGAAGGGAGAGGGGGATATGGGAGACACTGTCACATATATAAAGGGTTAATATGTGCAGCTTAGAGGAGAGAGAAGGGAGAGGGGGATATGGGAGACACTGTCACATATATAAAGGGTTAATATGTGCAGCTTAGAGGGGAGAGAAGGGAGAGGGGGATATGAGAGAAACTGTCACATATATAAAGGGGTAATATGTGCAGCTTAGAGGAGAGAGAAGGGAGAGGGGGATATGAGAGAAACTGTCACATATATAAAGGGTTAATATGTGCAGCTTAGAAGGGAGGGGGGGATATGAGAGGTGTGTTATTTGTTAATAGCGGTATCAAATATTAAAGCCCATATCTCCCAAGAATTTCTATGCCACAAGACGCTCTTTCAGCACCGCTTTGTAAATATGGGCCAATAGTTGTCTTATCATAAAAAGAAAGATTTTACTGGAAACAGGGAACTCTGGGAATAATAACCGTTTCATGCGCAACCTTCCACAGTTCCACTGACGTCCAAACCGCAGCCACAGTTCAAAGAATTTAGTTCCGAATTTCATTTGATGAGATTGTTATTCTTAGTATTTTATTATTATTTGAAAGACAAATGCTTTGATTGTATCTGAAAGAATGGCGTAGTTACCCCGTTGTGTCTGCGTTTCAGAGGTCAAACATTAAAGTCCGATCCAATTCTTT
This sequence comes from Ascaphus truei, assembly GCA_036426205.1. NCBI lineage: Eukaryota > Metazoa > Chordata > Amphibia > Anura > Ascaphidae > Ascaphus > Ascaphus truei. Next base: position 8,351,981 of record CM071580.1, on the reverse strand, counting down.
TAAAACGATAGATGTTTATTATAGTAAGGGAATGCGGTTTCCTGTCTTTTCTCTTCGGACGCGTTCCCTGGAATTCCGTTCGCCTCCCAACTCTTTTTATGCCGAAATCTAAATATTTATGTCCCAGTATCTGAATGAGACAGGACCGCCTAAGTCCTGCAACATCAAACCCACTAAATACCAAGATTTATGTCCGATGCACAAAATATCCGTTATATATAATGGGGTGTGTGCGTGTGTGTATGCGTGCGCGTGTGCGTGTGCGAAGGCGGTATTCATTATGTGTGGGAATAGTGATTATATGAGGTTTACAATAATGATATGGTGTTAATGCAGGTTTCAAGCAATATAGTCCTTCTTGTGCACCTTACTCAAGCAGAGGCCCTAGAAGAAGTCTTTTGGAAGACGTGGTCTTCTGGGTCACTTCCAGTTTCGGACAGCTAGGCCCCCCTCTGATGCCAGCTCTCTCCGCTCCTGTCGGGGCCCTGGGTGTAGCTAGGAGGAGCCTTCCAGTTGTGAAACTACATTTCCATAAGACACGGTCTGGTTTAGATAAGAATAGTAAATACATGGGTACGGTTTCTTTGTAACCGCCGCCATGAAGTCTCCCCCAAACTCCTAGACTGTCATATCTTCCAGCCATGAAACCAGGGAGCCTGAAACATTTCCTCAGACTCTGAAGGAACTGATGTCCCCAAGACCCTGAATGTCTTGATGTCCCTCAGATCCTGAAGAAGTTTGTTCCTCAGACCCTGAAGGTGTTGATGTACCTCAGATCCTGAAGGAGCTTTTCGCCCCCGGACCCTGAAGGTGTTGATGTTCCTGAGACCCTGAAGGAGTTTGTCCCTGAGACTCTGAGGGAGTTAATGTCCCTCAGACCCTGAAGTAGTTGATGTCCTTGAAACCATGAAGGACTTGATGTCCCTCAGATCCTGAAGAAGTTGATGTTCCTCAGACCCTGAAGGAGCTGATATTCCTCAGACCCTGAAGACATTGATGTTCCTCAGACCCTGAAGACATTTATGTCCCTCAGACCCTTAAGACATTGATGTCCCTCAGACCCTGAAGGAGTTCATGTCCCTGAGACCCTGAAGAAGCTGATGTTCCTCAGACCCTGAAGAAGTTTATGTTCCTATGACCCTGACGGAGTTGGTATCCCTCAGACCCTGGAAGTGTTCATGTCCCTCAGACCCTGAAGCAGTTGATGTCCCTGAGACCCTGAAGGAGCTGATGTCTCCTGAGACCCTGAAGGAGCTACAATTCGTTGCGGAAAATGCAAACACTTACTCATAAAACTCAGCGGCCGGTGTGATTTTATACTTGGAGTACTTGGTTCCGTTGCTAAACAAGGACACGTTCAGCAGCTTTGGGTCGGTACAGTTGGGGCTGTTCCACTTATTGTCACACCTCGTCCAGGGCAGGTCAGAGGTGAAGGAGCACACAAGGTAATACAAAGACCACGCGATGATGACGTTGTAATAGAAGCCCACGTAGAGTGCAATTAATATCACGGCGTAGCCCACACCTGGTCAATAAAACACAATAAAACACAATAAAACACAATAAAACACAATAACTCGTCCACATTCACTGGGAAACAGATTTCCTGCTATGACTCCAGCTGGGAAGGGTGACCCCGAAGCACAGGATCTAAATGGCTCTCTCCCCCGCCTCCTCCTCTGTGCTTATTCTGTACAATGGCTATTGTTTGCTATTCTTTGCTTGGTGCACTGCAGGAGCATAACAGCTACATTTGTCTTTACATGTGTTTATTTTTCAGTGTTGACATGATAAAGCTTGCAACCCCTCCTAGGACCAAAGTGAACTAATTCCAGTAACATGTTTATGGCGTCTCATATAGGGGGATTGATACTTGGGAGGGGTGTGATTTCCTCTGGCTGCTCTCTTGTGTGTGATGTCACTGTGTGATGTCACGGTGTGGTTAGCGAGCGCTTGCACAGCCAGCGTTCCCCCTCCCCACCTCCCTTTATAATGACAGGGGGGGGGGGAGATAAGGGGAATTAAATCACTTATAAGAAATGTAACTGGCCGCCTATACGGGATTACACATTTAAGGGCGCGCTTATAGAGCCGGCGATGGCGACAGCGACGCGATGTTGCGTCAAAACAAATGCATTGCCGCTGTCGCGTGCGCTTATAGTAAGAGTGACGTGATGGCGCGACGGCTTGGTCGCGATCGCTGGAAGTCATCTCAATTTGATTTTTACAGCGACCGTAGCCCGATGTTGTCCTCGCCGGCACTATAAGCGCAGCCTAAGGCCGCGCGTATAGTGCCCGCGACAACGACACGACAGATGACATCACCCGTCGCCGTCGCCACGTGCGAAAGTTGAATTTCACTTTGCAGCAACGTCACAAGCGACCTGGCCATTGATTGGTTCACAGGCTGTCACATGTGGCGACAGCCTCTGAAAAATCAAATTTGACCGGTTACCAAATCCCGCCGCGTCGCGCTTACTATAAGCGCTTGCGACGGCGACAATACATTTGTTTTAGAGCAACGTCGCGTCGCGGCACTATAAGCGCAGCCTAAGGCAACAATCCCCTCTACTCACCATAAAGAAAAATACACATTTTCTTTTTGCCATTGCCAAGTCCTATTGCTGTTATCTCTAGAAAAGTCACTTAAAAAAAAATTTGTTTTGTATTTGCATTCTGGAGATATTAGTTGTTGCAAATATGCCTCTCGGGGGAATTAAAATGGCCACTGCTATTCACAAAACAAAGGATGGCGTAGTAACAGCTGATACCAGTGCTAGTAATACACAGCAAAAATGAAAAGCAGGACACATCAATGCATGTTATTACTTTAGTTTTGTTTATTTTTGGGCAGGGGAACAGCTTTTTTAAAGTTAAAACTTGAAGGTATCGCTATGTCTGCAGTGCACTAGGGGTTCTCTGTCTATGTTGGGAAGAGTTACAACCTCTTCTGTGGTCAGTTGTAGTGAATTTAAATTCTACTGATCAGAAATGACCACTCCGCTTGCAATGATTGCATTAAAGAGACCACCACATGTCTTGGGAAGGAATGTTCTTCTTAAAACCAGGGGTACCTCTCAAAAAAAGTCCCATCTTTTGAAAAATGTGATGAATATCTCAATATTCCTGCGAGGGGACTTCCAGTCAGACACGGGGGTAGCACCACACGTGGGTTCCCACAGCCCACACCCCAAAATATGTGTACAGTGTGCGTGTATATATGTGTGTGTGTGTGTGTGTGTGTGTGTGTGTGTGTGTGTGTGTGTGTATATGTGTGTATATATGTGTGTGTGTATGTATATACATATATACAAAGAGCGAGAGAGCGAGAGAGCGAGAGAGCGAGAGAGCGAGAGAGCGAGAGAGCAAACAGTATATATATATATATATATATATATATATATATATATATAAATAATAACCTTCTCAAATCCTTTAATTCAGGGGCGGCCAACTCCAGTCCTCAAGAGCCACCAACAGGTCGTATTTTCAGGATATCCCTGCTTCAGCACAGGTGGCTCAATCAGTGGCTCAGTCAAAGAGCCACCTGTGCCGAAGCAGAGATATCCATAAACCCTGTTGTGTTGGTGACCTTTGAGGACTGGAGCAGGGATATCTGCTGGGGACTGGAATTGGCCACCTCTGCGTTTATCACTGTGGCCGTGAAAGGCGGTTACGTTGATGGGAGGCGCAGTCATTTAGTACCAAAAGTCTACGGCACTGTCCAAACTTTGCCTATTTGTGTCGGTAAAATAACGCGGGAGGGGATGATGCCCGAGATTTGCGGAAAGAGAATATAATAACAAACCCCACTTACCTTTAAAAAAGGGGCATATTTTCCAAACCGTGGCCGCCCCTTCCCGGTTATATTGTCCAAGGGCTAATTCCATGTAGAACAGCGGCATTCCGGCGATGATTAGGAACAGCGTGTACGGGATCAAAAAGGCGCCTGCAACACGTAAAAAGCCTCGTAAATTTGCAGAATACGACACACTGCGCATTCACATGCGCGCGTCACAACATTCCCTGCGCATTCACATGCGCGCGTCACAACATTCCCTGCGCATTCACATGTGCGCGTCACAACATTTCCTGCGCATTCACATGCGCGCGTCACAACATGCACTACGCATTCACATGAGCGCGTCACAACATGAACTGCGCATTAACATGCACGCGTCACAACATGCACTGTGCATTCACGTGTGTGTCACAGCATTCACATGTGCGTGTCACTGCGCATTCACATGCGCGCGTCACAACATTCACTGCATATTCACATGCGCGCGTCACAACATGCACTGCGCATTCACATGCGCGCGTCACAACATGCACTGCACATTCACATGTGAGTGTCACAGCATTCACATGTGCGCGTCACTGCGTATTCCTCATCCATTTATCAGCCGACCTACCGCCGCACAATTACAACGTCACTGCGCATTCACATGTGCGCGTCACTGTGCATTCACATGTGCGCGTCACTGCGCATTCACATGTGCGTGTCACAGTATTCACTGCGCATTAACATGTGCGCATCACTGCACATTCACATGTGCGCGTCACAGCATTCACATGTGCGCGTCACTGCGCATTCCTCATCCATTTATCAGCCGACCTACCGACGCACAATTACAACGTTTCCACACTCGCTGTGTGTAAACCCAGCACTAACACCCTGATAACAGGCATTATATTCCTGGAATAGGTAGTCTCCGGAGCAGCAGGTACTACAAATACACGCGACATTCAGTGGAAACGACTTTATTCAAAAGATCTTTTGATCTATATTGTTACCAAGAATACCCAGGAGGTCCTTGGCGTAGTGCAGGACTGGCATGGCACGGAATGGGTCATTTGTCCAGATTATATAGGATACTCTAAATCAGGGGAGCGCAAATTTTTGCAGCTGTGCCCCCCTTGTCTTGCTTGCCCCGGTTCTCGCACCACCCCCCCCCCCACCTTCCACCCGTGTCAAATGACGCTGCGGGGGTCATGCAATGTCACGTCACGTGACCCACTGGGTCATTTGACGCGTGTGACGGCACATGGCCTCGCGGCATTATTTGACGATGCGTTGCCATGGTTACACGTCACACATCTGGCTGAATCACGGTAAATGGAGTGTTGCAGGGGCTTCACGCTATCCCCCGGCATTTAATTGAAATGCCTCGGGGAAGAGCGCGGGGCCTCTGCAACCGCCCGCGCCCCCCCAGAAAAATCTCCCGCCCCCTCTGTCACATCAGAGATCAAAAGGGCATCACATTTTGTTTTTTTAATACATTTGGAAATTATGTTTCTCCGAGCGTGAGACCATTGTGGTCACACTCTGAGACTACCTCAGTATAGGTCCCAGTGAGGTCCCGTTGGGGTCCAAGTGGAACAAGCCAAAAACCATGTGATCGATGCCTTATGTTTTCAAGTCAAAATAAGCAGAACTAAGTACTCTTTTTCATCGGCCTCTTCAGTAAACGTGACAAAATGAGGCCAATATTCACATCACAGCACACACCGACATTTCCCAAAATATACATCTGATTTTTTTTCCCCAAACAGATTTTCACTTGAGATACAATAAATAAATAATTGCAATGTGTTTTCATCCTGTAGTTAAGAATAAACGTCATTCATGTTTGTTTTAGCATCTCGAACCAGCAAAATGAAGCCTCAGGCAACACATGGTGCAAGACTTTAATAAACATTCTGGCACGATGACTCTTCATAACTAAGACAAACATGTACCCATGCCTCCTTATAGACAGATAGCGCCCTGATATTCAGCGTGTTGTAGTAATGTATGGATTCTCCCAGAATTCAGCTGGATTCTATCACAATGCAGTCAGTCAGGGGCACAGACATATCATGTGGGGATACTTGTCTCTGAAGTTGCACTACCCAAGTCTGAGACTCCCTACTACTACGATACGCTCCCGTTTCCAATTAATCTGTTGACACCCAACTTGAGAGTATGACCAACCACTCTGGAAACATACAGTAAAGCACCAGGGTTTCCAACTCCACCACCAAAAGGTCCGGTTGTAATGTTGTCCCTGCGTCAGCACAGGTGGCAGAATCACTGCCTCAGTCAACGTCTACACCACCTGTGCTGAAGCAGGGATATCCTTAAAATTTGACCTGTTGGTGGCCCTTGAGGACTGGAGTTGGCCACCCCTGGAATAGGATACCCTCCTGCTGCACCTTTTGATCAGGTACACTATATGGTGTAGTGTTCTGTAAGCCCAGCTGTACCAATTAAACAAACATTGTTGTGGGTGGTAAGCTGCATGGGTTAGGGGGACTTCTATTGGAACCACATGGAAGGGTCTCCATCCATCACGAGTAGAGAAACCACAGTGGTAATGACTTTTATATGCAACATGTTGGAGGGTCTGCTATAGGCCCATATTTACAGAAGACCCCTTCACCTAAATGAGCCATACAGTGTTTTTTGCCATAGTACTACTTAGTAAACATGAGCCTACATGTATAAAACGCTTCTCCCCTGTGACTTTAGCGGAGATCAGTATTAGTACAGTGGTCTCTGCCGTGACTTGTTCCATTGTTTGGCCAGTCCAGACCAGTCCCTTCTTCTGAGGGTATGAACAAAGCATCACTGCAGCCAAGTGAATGGGGTGCCACTTCGTTTATTAAAACTGCTCTGATACTTGGTATCATTTTACAATCCAACATGTTCTTTTCCAAGAGAGCTAGGGAATCTGCTTATTTAAATGGTAATGCTTAAAGCTGCAGTTCAGTCAATATCCTGCACGTGTGTTTTTTTTAATAAATCACTTCTGTAGTAAGAAAAAATACTTTTAGCATTTTCTGTTTTTAAAAAAACAACCTTGAAAGACCAATTTTCTTGTATTCTATTTAAACAGCCATTTGCTAAGGCGCTGCCCCCTCATGTCCTGTCACATGCCCTGGCACACCCCTTTGTCAGCCCTGCCCTCCCTCTAGCACATGTCAGTGCAGGAGTGCTCATGAATATTCATGAGCTTCCACTGACAGACAAGCAGATTATAAACAAATCCCAGCTTTTAATATGTCACCAAATTTCGACCTATCAATACATGGAGAACGAATTGACCGGCAGCTATACAGTTCTATAGGTAATTAGAGATTGCACACATGAAACTATTGAAGTAAAAAAAAAAAAATGTAAAAAAAAAAAAAAGACTGAACTGCAGCTTTAAAGGCAATGCACGGGAGACTTTTTCCCCAAATCAATGCATTGCTGAGCTCCCTGGTTGCCAGGGGGTTAATGTTGCAATGAGATGATAATGAGATGATGAGATGATAATGAGATGATGAGATAATGAGATGATAATGAGATGATAATGAGATGATAATGAGATGACACAATATTAAATGTGAGCAGTGAAACTGATGATATGACAGACCCTCTGAAGCCAGCGTCCTGACATTTCTCCAAAGGGCAGAGCAGAAGATATCCAGCAGAATGAATAAGGGTCTTCTCCTCCAGGACGTAAAGGACAGAGCATCAGAAACCCTGCCCGCAAGGCTGGGAAAACCTCCTGCAAAGGAACAAGCCACGAAAAACAATTCCAGGCGTGGCAGAACTCCTTCCAACCACTAGAGACTCTAATTAGGCACGTTCTATAGTGCCGGGCGTGTGCTATGCCGGGCGCGTGCTGCGCCGTGCGTGTGCGCGGATTTTTAGTTGGCTGACGTCAGTCAGCCTTTCTATACAAGGGCCGCGCGCGCACGGCAGGAAGAGGGGAGCCGACAGACAGCGGCGAAGATGAGGAAATTCATCTTTTCGCGCCGCTGCCTGCACTCAAATGTGTGTATGCGTGTGTGCATGTGTGCATGTGTGCATGTGTGCGTGCGTGCGTGCGAATAATTGCAGAAGTAAAAAAAAAAAAATCTTATCTAGGACTTACTTTCACTCACACAACCCATGCACACACATATACTCACATATACTCACACATACTCACATATACACACACATACATTACCTGCAGCTCCCGGCACTATATACAGGAAAAGCATGCAGCACGTACACGTGCGTTCGCATAGGAACGCGCGGCCGCATGCTGTATATTACAGCCCTTATACAGAGAGCCAAGCCTCCTTATTACCTCCCAGCAATAATGACAGCAGCTGACCCATTCCTATATGCCTTTGTACCCCAAATATGAGACCTAATGTGTAATTATTTTTAAATCCTAGTGGGACGAACTGAGACTTGGGAGGGGGTTTCATTTCCTCTGGCGTCACCCTTTTGTGTGATATCACTGTCTGACCAACAAGAGTTTGCGCGGGCAATCCGCTTTGTGCAGGCAAAAACCGCGCCCCCCTCACATCTCTGGGTTGACTCTCTAATAAGAACAGGATGGGCTATGGGTGAAGAATACCCTTGATTTACAACTCCCCCTCTCATTCCGCGGCCCCTAAGAAATTCAATTTGTAATAAATTTCCGCAGATACAAAATAAGTCACATTATTAGCACGGCTAGATTAATATGAGGAACCCACAAAATGGCTAAACTGCTTACAAAAGGCTGCTTTTTAAACTCACTACCTGTGTTTATGTCTTTGTATAACAGCTCTGAGCAGCATGTAGAATTATAATAATTGCAGTGTGCATCTGTAGGACAAAGTTAAGGGTTTCCTTCTGCTTAGGACTGGCTGGTTTAACAAGGAATGCTTCAGCAAACCATATGTCGACCACACAGCCACACTTCGCACAGCACAGCACATCAATCCTATAACAGCTTAATTTATATTGCATGCAACCCAAACCCTCCCCGGTTATTCCCACAAAAGGATGACGTAAAAGATTTTAAATGCGTCAGCTGAACCCGAGGGGAACGGGGAAAGCCTATTACTGTAATAACCCAGCATTAAGATGTCAAATACATATTTTATCTCTTCCTCAAAAAGTACCCCTGTGGGATGCCCTCACCTCCAAGTAATTGTAAGGTTAAGCACCAGTTAATGCGTTTGGAACTTGCAAAGAATGTTACTTAGTGTCTGGTAAGTCTTCAGCGATGCCAGATCTATGGCAGAAATACGCTAGCATCCACACGAGGTTACCGAGAGTACCATTAACTTACTGTTTCAAAAACACACACGGTTTCAATAAAGGCAGCGCTGAAAGAAATCGCCAGCTGGAAATATTAGTGCGAGAGAATCTCAGCCCCTAATTGACGGTAAAAGCTGCGTTCCCCTGCAGAGCGAGGGTTAATGCAAGTGGCCAGAAGTCCTACAAAGCCCCCCCATGCCCCCCACCCTCAGAGGATAATTAAAAGAATTGTAGACCTTCTGTAATTAGTACCTTTTCCCGTTTTTAGCTAGAGAATTTTTGTTAGAAATATTTTTTTTTTCCAATGGAAAAAAAAAAAAAGGGCTCAAAATCTTGCCCCTTTTTTTGTCCGAATATGGCCAATCAGAGAGATTTTCCATGAATAAAATGTCTTTCCAATAAATGATGGGTTTTGCGGCTCCACCTTGTGGTTTGAATAAGATGCATCTGTTATTTTTTTTTTTAATGCATCATCCGTGTTCCTGGCGAATAGTCTTAGGGGCCTATTCTAGAAACTTAGATCCCTAACGCATCGAGGATTCCGAGCGGTTCCCGGACGATTTGGCAAGTTTGCTATTCAGAAAGCTCAGATGACCTGCCAAACTCGTACGGGAAGTGCATCTCCCCGAGCGCTCTCGCTCCTGCTCAAACACACCGTGCGGGAGATGAAAAACAGCGTTTTTGGGAAAGTCCTCCTATTCTAGAACCTCCGATGAGAACATCGAGGCTCTCACCCAGCGAGCTTATCAGAGATCTCATCTCGCCAACCCAAGGGTGGGCCCATATGCCTGTATCTCGGGAAGCAGGGGGTCCCCGGACCTGACATTAATGCGGTTCTGCTCCGGAGACCCCCTGCACGGTAATTAAAATGTAAATAAAAACACTGCAGTCTCCTGTGAGAGCTGTGCAGGTAGATGCAGCTCTGTGCAGCTCTTACAGGCTGCGGCCAGATCGTACGGGGAGAACATAGAAAAAGGCTGAGATCCCATCGCTGCTGTCCCGTACGGTATTGGCGTCTTCCTACCTCACGGTTTGAGACGTGTGGAAATGCTTTCAGATTCTTTCTGAATACCGTGATAACACAAATGACAAACCGTGCGATGGGCTCATGCCAACCGTGCGATGGGCTCATGCCAACCATTCAATGGGGTCATGCCAACCGTTCAATGGGGTCATGCCAACCGTTCAATGGGGTCATGCCAACCGTTCAATGGGGTCATGCCAACCGTTCATTGGGGTCATGCCAAACCGTTCATTGGGGTCATGCCAAACCATTCGCGATGGCAGCAATTTTATCGAAGCTACTAGAATAGGCCCCTTAGGGTTTATACTGTAGGTTTAGGGAGTCTTCGTTGTGTAAATGTCCCTTGCACCTATTGTGCCACATATGCAAAATATGGTTTGTGATTTGAGAAGTATGGCTTGTACCAATTATAGTAACATGTCTACTAAATCATGGGCTGTTCATTTCCTTCCTTCTTTCTCCATATATTATTAACAGATCAACAGCCAACCATCTAATCTTCTCCTGCATGGTCAACTTTCTTAATTTCCATGCCCTCCTGGACCCTCTGTAATCTGGCTTCCATACAAGTGACTCAACTGAGACACTCACTAAGTTGGCAAATGATCTCCATGAAGCAAAACCACAGGTCGTTCCTCCCTTCTTATCCTACTTCATCGCTCTGCGACCTTCAGAGCCGAGCATGCTCTTCTCATTCAGATTCTACACTCTCTTGGTATCAGAAATATCGCTTTATCCTGGTTCTCCTCATACCTGTTCCACCGCTCCTGTCTCTTGTGTAGACATGTCCTCACCCTCATGTTGATCTGACTGTTGGTGTATCTCAGAGTTGTGTTCAGGGACCTCTCCCTACACAGTATCGCTTGGTGACCTCATCGACTCCTTTGACCTTTATGTAACACTTCTATGCAAATGATACACGGATGTATCTACCCATGCCTAACCTCACACCTGCTATCCAGTCCCAAGTCTCAGATTGCCTCTTGGTCCTTCTGGATGGCGCCTCAAACTCAATAGGGTATATGTATCAAGGCAAAAATGATGCAAAAAATTGCATCAGATTTATCGAAGAAAACCATCACCTGTCGCCAAAACACATTGCCGATATGTGACCTTTGACGCCTCTCTCCATTCAAACTACTGCCCTGGCTAAAACCAGTTGCTTCTTCCTTCCTAACATCGCAAAGATCTGACCTCTCCTCTTTCATTCAGCTGCAAAATATCTACAGCATGGCTTTCTGTTCTCCCATCTGGGTTATTGTAGCATATTGCTGACAGGTCTCCATTCCTTGTAACTTTCATCATTTGCAATCTATGCAGATTTCTGCCGCTGCAATCATTTCACTTTCTACCAGAAAAAAAGTATTCACGTCGCCTTCCCTTGCTTTCAAGGCTCTCCCCTCATCTGCTCCTCCGTACATATCAGCTCTGACATCTCGCTCTGCCCCTGCTCGTCTCCTGCGCTCTGCCCATAATTGTCTCCTTTCCGCCCCTTTCCACTCTACTGCTCTATCACCGTAAAACTTATCCCGCACTGCCCCTTACCTGTAGAACTCTCTCACACTCAGTATACGCCAAGCACGTTCTCTCCCAACCTATAAGTCAAACCTAAAACTCACCTCTTACATGAAGCGTATCAAAAGCCTGGACTCATGGCTACTGTCCCACACCCACAGTCGCTGAAGGTGTATAAGCCTGTCACGGTAGCTAGTGATAGGTTATAATACACACCAAAATATCTGGGTTGAATTGAACACGACTTAGATATAATAAATATAGTTTATTCCTTAAAGAAGGTGAACACACAAGATATACAAATAACAGACAAGAATTAGCACTTACTTAAGGGTTGGACAATGAAGCAATCAGGATACGGGATTGGCAATTCATTCAGCAATACAGGTTCAGATGAAGACATTACGAAAAGACACGAAGACCCTGAGTATAGAGCTTACACTCGTTTATATGGAGTTCCACTCCTATACTCTGGCATTGAGTGCAAGTCATTGGAGAACAATTATCTGCACCCAATCCCTCCTTGCCACCTCACCTGAGGGGCACAGTCATACCTGCCCACTGGGCGGATATTATTCTAATCAGGGGCTTATTTCCCTAGCCCCCCTCCCACAAGACTGGCGTCTTAAAGTCTGGTTTGGACAGGAAAGCCTTTGTCCCAAGGTGTGAAACACAACACTTATCATAAAGTACCCACGTCCTGCTTTCCTTTGGGATAGCATACACAAGCAGGCTGGGGGAGTCTTTGATCAGGGGTTTATTGTAGACCACTTGTCTCCCCCCATGAGCATTAACATACCATATGGGCTCTGGGTTTTTCTACCAGACCCAAAATACAATACCTTCTTTAATATCTACACATATTAAAATAATCCGTTCTGTGGGTCTGATCGGGCTGAAATTTGACAGGTCCTCATGCCGGAAGACCTTTGCCAAAGTGGCCAAGTTTCAGCCTTCCACAGCCCCCAGAACCGGAGATACAAAAAACAAGTTAAAACCAACCACTGTGCCCAAGCACTGCCATCTACTGCACTTATTCCCTCACCTGCTGTCTCTGTAACTCTCCCAACATACCACTTAGATTGTAAGCTCCCCGGGGCAGGGATTTCCTTTCCTATTGTCTGATTTCATGTTTGTGGCACTCGTGTTATAATTTCCTGTACTGTATTTTCTTTTTTTGTATAAAGTGCCGTATACATTTGTGGCGCTATATAAAGACAAATATTCAAACGTCAGCAGCAAATGTAAATCACACAATTGTATTTCTAAACTGGATGCAAGTGCACAGAATACAGTATAATTCATGTAAATAAGATACACTTTGTATAAGGATGATACATTTCTCCATGAAGTACAAGGGGGGGATTTCGTCTGAAAATGATCGAATGCTTTGGTGGATACAGAATAAGTCCCATGTCCCTTAAAGAAGGAATGCCCTTTTAAAGACAAGTTTTAGATCTATAATATCCTTTAAACTCCCCCAGGATATTATCAGGAGGCATGAGACCGTCCAGGCGGGACCCTGGGGTCGTTTAGCTGCTGGGGGACACTCTGCCGTCCACTTTAACAAGAAAGTACGTTTTAGGGTAAGGGGATAACTTTAGGGGTTTTAGCTATTAGAGAAGGAGGATAACTTTAGTGGTTTTAGCGGTTAGGATAGGGGGTTAACTTTAGGGGTTTAGTGGTTAGGTGGATAACTGTAGGGGTTTTAGCGGTTAGGGTAGGGGGATAACTATAGGGGTTTTAGTGATTAGGATAGGGGGTTAACTTTAGGGGTTTAGCGGTTAGAGTAGGGGGATAACTTTAGGGGTTTAGCGGTTAGGGTAGGGGGACAACATTAGGGGTTTAGCGGTATGGGTAGGGGGACAACTTTAGGGGTTTAGCGGTATGGGTAGGTGGATAACTATAGGGGTTTTAGCGGTTCCGGAGTGGGGATAACTTTAGGGGTTCTAGTGGTTGTGGGACCGGGTGTGGGACCGGAGCGGGTGTGCGATGGACCGGAGCGGGTGTGGGACGGACCGGAGCGGGTGTGGGACGGGCCGGAGCGGGTGTGGGACGGGCCGTAGCGGGTGTGGGACGGACCGGAGCGGGTGTGGGACGGACCGGAGCGGGTGTGGGACGGGCCGGAGCGGGTGTGGGACGGGCCGTAGCGGGTGTGGGACGGACCGGAGCGGGTGTGGGACGGACCGGAGCGGGTGTGGGACCGGCGCGGGGGGGGTGCGGGACGGACCGGAGTGGAGCGGGTGCGGGACGGACCGGAGTGGAGCGGGTGTGGAACCGGAGCGGGTGCGGGGCGGACCGGAGTGGGTGTGAGACAGACCGGAGCGGGACCGGAGTAGGTGCGGGACAGATCGGAGTAGGTGCGGGATAGACCGGAGCGGGTGCGGGACGGACCGGAGCGGGTGCGGGACGGACTCGATCGGGTGCTGGACTGACCGGAGGCGGGTGCGGGACAGACCGGTCGGGTGGGGATAGACCAGCGGTTGTGGGACAGACCGGACAGCGGGTGTGGGACAGCGTAAGCGGTGCGGGACAGAACCGGAGTCGGGTGCGGGTACTGGACGGAGCGGTGGTCGGGAGCAGACCGGAGCGAGTGTGGGACAAGACCGGAGCGGGTGCTGTAACAGACCCGGAGCGGGTGCGTGACAAGACCTGAGGCGTTGTGGGACAGATCGGAGCGGTGTTGCGGAACAACCGTAGCGGTCGGGACAGATGGAGCGGGTGGCTGACATGATCGGTCGAGACGTGAAATGAGGGGGGGAGGGTGAAGTGAAGTAGGAATCGGGTGCGTGACCGAACCGTGGATGGATCGAGTGCGGGCCAGACCGTGATCGGGTGCGTCAGACCGGATGCTGGTGCGTTGACAGACCGGAGCTGTGCGTTCCAGACCGAGCGGGTGCGGTACGAGACCGTAGTGTGCTTGACAGGATCCTGGCGGGTGCTTGTACGATATCTGGAGCGGTGCGGGACAGACCGGAGCTTGGTGCGGTGACGACCGGATAGGGTGCGTGACATACCGGAGCGGGTGCAGGTAACAGACCGGAGCGGTGTCGGGACAGACCCGAGCGGTGCGGGACAGACCGGAAAGCTGGGTGCGGGCACGACCTGAGCGGGTGCGGGACACCGGAGCGGGTGCGGGACAGATCTATTCGGGACCGATGCAGTGGCGGGACAGACCGACGTGTGCGGTACAGCCCGGAGCGGTGCGGGCATACCGGAGCGGTGCGGACAGACTCGACTGGAGTTTGGGACCAGATCGGGCTGGTGCGGGCAGAATCGCAGCGGTGTGCGGGACCAGACCGGAGCTGGTGCTGGGACGTACCGAGCTGGTGCGGGAACGACCTGAGCGGTGCGACGACCGAGCGGTGTGCGGGAAGAGCCGGAGGCGGGTTTCGGTACAAGCCGGATCGGGTGCTGGACAGACCGGAGCGGTGCGGGACGACCCTGATCGGGTGTGGGCCCGACCGGAGCGTTGCGGACGACCGGAGCTTGTGCGGGACGACCGTGAGCGGTTCGGGCACCGGAGCGTAAGTGCGTACAGACCGGAGCGGTGCCCCTGGACAGACCGGAGCGGGTGCGGGACAGACCCGGAGCGGAGTCGGGTGCGGACCATCACGGAGCGTTTTGCGGGACGGACCTGAGCGGGTGTGTGACAACCGGAAGCGGATCGGTGCGTGACATACCGGAGTGGGTGTGGTACAGACCGGGCGGGACCGAGTAGGTGCGGACAGCCTGAGCGGGGGTGGGGGGGATGCAGACCGGATCGGGTGTCGGTACAGATCGGAAGCGGGTGCGGTGACAGACCGCGATCGGTGGCGGACAGATACACCGATTATGTGCTGTACAGATCGTATCGGTGTGCGGGACAATCGGAGCGGGTGGCGGTACAGACGACGGGAAACCGAGTGGGTGCGGGACAGATCGGAAGCGGTGCTGGCTGGACAGACCGGAGATGTGGTCGCGGAGCAGTGGTGAAACCGAGCGGTGCCGGTAAGTCGGTGCGTGGCGGGGACAGATAACCGGTAGCGGGTGCGGGATAAACGGAGCCGGTACAGACGGGTGCGGGACAGATCGAGCCGTGTCGGGACAGACCGGAGGCGGGTGCGGGACTAGACCGGAGCGGGTGCGGACACCGGAGCGGGGAGGGACAGCTACGGGTGCGGTGACCGACCAAGCGGCGCGGGTGCAGGGACGATCGGAATCGGGTTGCGGGACAGACCGGAGTCGGGTGCGGACAGTACCGGAGCGGGTGCGGGACGCGAGTCGGAGCGTGTGCGGGACAGACCTGCGGAGCGGGTGCGGGACAGACCGAGCGGGTGCGGACAGATCGGGAGCGGGACCGAGCGGTTGCGGGACAGATCGATGCGGTTGCGTGACAACAGCGAGCGGGGGACGTGGACATACCGAGAGCGTGCGGGATAGACCCTGCGAGGCGGGTGCGGGACAATCGGAGCGGGTTTGCGGGACACCGGAGCGTGTGCGGGATGGAGTTTGCCTTGCGCTGGTAGTGTGGATAAATAGCCAGATTACCAGCACGATAGAAATACAATAAACCAATTGCACATCCGAATGAATAATCCAATTCCTGCCAATATCCCACACGATTAAATTACCCTGGAAAAGTATTGATACAAGTGTTTAAATGAACAATTTGACATCATCATTCTAACTAAGTTGGATAGTAGCTCTCAGGGCTGCCAGGCACGGGCAAATCACATTTTGATTAGAGACGTGTCGGGACCTGAGGCTCCGCTGGCTGATTGTTTCACCTTGTACTCGCGCTGATCCGTGGTTGTCTTGTAATAGTGTAACAATCCCTGCTACGTGACACACTCACATTCATTGTCGTCTTGTGAAGTTATTTCACTGCGTGGACGCTATAAGCAGCTATCCGTGGGGCACCACTTTGTCGGGCGTTTTTTTTTTCACATAGCAGCAGCACCCCACAATTTCATCTCCGCTTCTCCAGATCTTTCATTTGTAAAGGGGTGGGGGAGACGACGGTGGCTAGCTGGGTTCTCGTAATGGCGACATACGAAATCTCCTCGTTCCTCGGGCCAATAAGGAGCCTGTGACATCATCTGTGCAGCTTCCTATTGGCCTGCGAGCCAAGACCAGATACCGGCACCCCTACGAGGTATGTATTTCAGGGAGCAGGGGACCCCCAGAGATGAAATTAATGTAGTTCAGCTGCAGAGACCCCCTGCTTCAATTCTATGTTAAAAAACAAAACAAGAATAAAAACGTCCGCTTGGATGTTGCTATAAAGCAAGTTTCATGTAGGAAGTAAACATGCGGCAATATAATCCATTGTAAGTATAACAAGAAGCAACTCCTCATTACCCATATAACTGCTCCCTATAACTCCTCCAATTACCCCAATCTCCCTATACTCCCTATTCCATAACCCTCCCATAACCCCTATGACCCCATATAACCCCCCTATACTCCCTCATATGACCCATAAACTCTCCCTATACTCAATCCTATTACCCTATATAACCTCCCTATAACTCCCCTCCTATTACTCCATATACCTGCTCCCTATAACCCATATACCTGTTCCCTAACCTCCCCTATTAACCCATATAAACCCCTCCTATAACTCCTCCCTTACCCCATATACCCGCCTGCCTCTCTTCTCCATTACCCATATACCCTCCCATAACTCCTCCTATTACCCCATATAACCCTCCCTATAACTCCTCCTATTATCACATATAACCCTCCTATAACTCCTAGTTAATCATATAACCCCCTCATTACACCAATACCCCTCCCTAAACGCTCCCCTATTACCCCCATATACCTGCTTCCCTATAACCCATATAACCCTCCCTATAACGCCTCCTATGACCCCATATAACCCCTCCCTATAACTCCCCTATCTAACCCCAATAACCGCTCCCTACAACTCCTCCTATTACCCCAATATAACGCTCCCTATAACAAATGTAGATTTACATTATATTACCAGAAACTTTTGATCATTTCTGACTGTGTTCCCCTGATCGGTTATCGGCTTTCTAACCGCTTCAGTGCCAGATTTTTTTCAGGCCCAAGAGACAGCAGGGGTAACGGGAGTGCCCTCTGTTCTAATAATCACCGCGCTCAAACATTCTACAGAGGAACACGCCACAATATTTCAGCAATATGGGGCAATGAGATTCGTTACAACAAAAGGAAACAGGTTTTTGGGGTGCTTAAAGACAATTATAGAGCACAAATTATTGAGGAACCAACCAGACAGGGCAGTTCTGGATTTGGTCATATCAAAATGTAGCAGTAATACAAATATTCAAGTCCTGGACATTTGGGAACAGTGATCAAACATGTCTCATTTAAATAAATTATCAAAAAAACATTAAAGACCTAACCTTTAGAAAGGTAGGGTTTTAATCAACGGAGTCTAACTACAGTAATACACTGGGATGATGTTTTGGCAGGGAAAATGTAGAAGATTAAATGGGCAGTCTTTAAAACATTGTTAGAAAAGCACACTTATCAGTGTATACCCTTGGGTAATAAATAAACAAATAAGTCAAACCAATGTGGCTAAATAAACAGGTAGGGGAGGAATGACAAGAAGGAAGGCGTTTAGATTCAGAAGGACGGAGACATTGTAACAGAATTTAAGGAATGTAACAAAATTGCAAAAGGGCATCAAAAATAGCACAATGGATAATAAAAAAAGGATTGCAATAGAAAGTAAGGTCAATCCTAAAATGTTCTTTAAGTACCCTAATAACAACAAATGAGAAAGAAAATATAGGACCTTTCAGTGTGAGATGGGTAGGCAGATTATTGAGATAAGGAAAAAGCAGAGGTATAAACAAATTCTTTGCCTCGTTTACCAGGGAAGAACAAGTTCAATGTAAGCGCCACAGGAGGGAAGCCACAACCTCCCATATTAATGACCATTGGTTACTGAGGAATAAGTTCATATCGACTTGAAAAAATAAAGTAAATAAGGCACTGGCACTGTGGCATACATCCAAGTTCTCAAGGAGTTAAACTCAGGTAGCCAAACCATTATTAATATTCAAGACTCCATTTCCACAGGCTCAGTACCACAGATTGCGTAAAGCAAGTGGTGCCTATATTTAAAAAGGTAGCTAGATCACAAACCGGGGAATTACAGACTGTAGCCTGGCTTCAATAGTGGGGAACACTACTTGAAGGTTTAATACGGATAATATTCAGGAATACCTGAGGAAACAAACTTATTAGTAATGTCAGCTGGATTTAGAAGGATAGATCTGGCCAAACTAACCTTATTTGTTTCTTTGAGGAGGTAAGTAGGAATTTAGACCAGGGTAGCAGAGTTGATGTGGTCTACTTAGAATTTGCAAAGGCTTTTGATACGGTTTCACACAAGAGTTGGTTGTACAAAATAAGAAAATTGGACTCAGTAATAATATTGCACCTGGATTGAAAACTGGTTAAGGACAGACAAGAGGTTGTCATAAATGGAACTTTCAGGTTGGCTAAAGTCGTGAGTGGGAGTACCTCAGGGATCGGTACGGACCCTGCTTTTTAACTTGATTATTAAGCCTTGAGTTGGCATCGAAGCAAAGTCTCCATCTTTGCCAGGAATCCAAATGATAAGGTCGCAGTGATTTCCAACCTTTTTTGTTTGGAGGAACCCTCAAGTATTTCGAAAAATCTCGGGTGAACCCTATCTGCGCTGACACTATTAGGTTCGACAGGTGTCAGTCACAAATGTCCACACCTCACACCCCTCTATTTCCCACAATCTACCCATGTATTTTCTCTCCCTCCGTCTCACAAAGGCTGCTCCATAGAGATGGGAGCACGTGCTGAACCGCGCTGACGCTGTGGCTTGCTGTCTGAATTTCATGCCATGCAGGCTAACCAGCGGGCCGATCGGGAGCGGGGGGAGAGAGCTGAGGAGTCGGGGTAGTGACATCGCTGGGCCAATCGCCCGTGACGCACTGACGTCAACGTCACGGCGCGACGTCACGCCATGACGTTGACGCTGCTTCGCGCTGATTGGATGTTTTCAGCCGACAGCGCGCTGAAAAACAGCTTGGCTGTCAGCTGAAAATCCAACTCCTCAGCACTCGCGGACGCTCGCGTGAGCCCCCTACTAGAGACATCCTCATTGAGGAGGCCGGCTCAGCGCGTAGCGTCCGCACGCTCAGCGCGGCTTGTCCTTCTATGGACGTGGCCTTACTCTCCCCCGCTCCCCGCCTTGCATGTATTTATCCCTTGGCTCTCACCTTACGCCCTCTTTTCCTCACTCACTCCGCCCCCCCCTCCCTGTCTCTCACTCGCCCTACCTTCCATCAATTACCCCACTCTCCTCAATCCCCCGACAAAATACATACCAAAAAACCCATCGCGCACGGAACCGTGGTTTGGATATCAACTGGTTAGGTACTAGAATCAGAGCATAGGTAATTTCTCTTCAGAAGGACTTGGAGAGACTGGAAACGTGGGCCAGATAAATGGCAGATGAGGTTTCATACAGATAAATGTTAAGGTTATCATTTGGGATGCAAGAATAAAAAGGCGAATTACAAATTAAATGGGGTATAATTGGGGGATCCTTGATGGAGAAGGGTTTTTAGGAGTGCTTGTGTAACAGCAGGCTAGCAATAGTGCCCAAAGTCGTGCGTGGCTGCCAAAGGCAAACAAGATCTTATCTTGCATCAAACGGGCAATGGGTGGAAGGGGAGTAAAACATAATTATGCCCCTTACAAAGCACTTAGTAAGACCACACCTTGAATATGGAGTACAATTTTGGGCCCATCCTAAGAAAATACATTAGACTAGAGAGAGTGCAGAGAAGTGCCACCAAATTAATAAGGGGATGGACAAACTAACTTATGAGAAGTAGACTATCAAATTAGATTATTTACATTAGAAAAGAGGCGTTCTAAGAGGGATATGATAATATATATACAAATATATTTGGGGACAATCAAGGAGCTTCAAAAGAAATATTCATCTAAGGGCAGTTGGAGGTTGGAGGAAAGGAAATTCACCAGCAACAAAGGAAAGGTTCTTTACAGTAAGGGCAATAAAATGTGGCATCATTACCCATGGAGACTGTTGGCAGATACAATAGATTTGTTCAAAAAAAGGTTGGACATCTTTTTAGATAGGAAAGGTATACAGGGATATACCAACTAAGTATCATGGGAAGGACGTTGATTCAGGATTAATCCGATTGCCAATTCTTGGAGTCAGGGAGGAATTTATTTTTCCCTTATGGAGATATCATTGGATGATATGACTCTGGGGTTTTTATTGCCTTCCTCTGGATCAAATAGTACGTATAGCTATAGGATAAGATCTTGTCTAAATTTAGCTTAGGTTAAACTTGATGGACATGCGTCTTATTTCAACCCTCATCAACTATGTAACTATGTAACTAGGTCGCTCGTGCGGGGACCGACCGGAGCGGGTGCGGACGACCGGAGCGGGGCGGGACAGAACCGAGTGCGGGGATGCCGTGACGGACAGACCGGAGAGGGTGCGGGGACAGACCGGAGCGGAGCGGGTGCGGGACAGATCGATCGGGTGCGATGGACTGGACCGGAGCGGGGTGGGGACAGACGGAGCGGAGCGGGTGCGGGAAGATCGGAGGGTGGGGACAGACCGAGGCGGAACGGATAGCGGTGCGGGACAGAACGGAGCGGGTGCGGACAGGACCGGAGCGGGTGCGGGACAGATCGGAAGCGGGTGCTGGTGACAGACCGGAGAGGGTGCGCGGCAGACCGGAGTAGGTGCGGGTAAGATCGGATTACTTGCGGTCGGTTCGGGGACAGATGACCGGAGCGGGTGTGGGACAGACCGGAGCGGGTGCGGGACAGACCGGAGCGGGTGCGGGACGGACCGGAGCGGGTGCGGGACGGACCGGAGCGGGTGCGGGACAGACCGGAGCGGGTGCGGGATAGACCGGAGCGGGTGCGGGACAGATCGGAGCGGGTGCGGGACAGACCGGAGCGGGTGCGGGACAGATCGGAGCGGGTGCGGGACAGACCGGAGCGGGTGCGGGACAGACCGGAGCGGGTGCGGGACAGATCGGAGCGGGTGCGGGACAGACCGGAGCGTGTGCGGGATGGAGTTTTGCCGCTGGTAGTGTGGATAAATAGCCAGTTAACCAGCACATAGAAATACAAGATAAACCAATTGCACATCCGAATGAATAATCCAATTCCCTGCCAATATCCAACAAGTTAAATTACCCTTTGGAAAAGTATTGATACAAGTGTTTAAATGAACAATTTGACATCATCATTCTAACTAAGTGGATTAGCAGCTCTCAGGGCTGCCAGGCAGCGGGCAAATCACATTTTGATTAGAGACCGATGTCGGTGACCTGAGGCTCCGGCTGGCTGATTGTTTCACCTTGTTACTGTAATGCCTGTAGGGTTTGTCTTGTAATAGTGTAACAATCCCTGCTACGTGACACACTCACATTCATTGTCTGTCTTGTGAAGTTATTTCACTGCGTGGAGCTATAAAGCAGCTATCCGTGGGCACCACTTTTTCGGGGCGTTTTTTTTTTCACATAGCAGCAGAACCCCAACAATTTCATCTCCGCTTCTCCAGATACTTTCATTTGTAAGGGGTGGGGGAGACGGGACGGTTGGCTAGCTGGGGTTCTCGTAATGGCGACATACGAAATCTCCTGCGTTCCTCGGGCCAATAGGAGGCTGTGACATCATCCTGTGCAGCTTCCTATTGGCCTGCGAGACCAAGACCGAGATACCGGCACCCCCTACGGAGGTATGTATTTCAGGGAGCAGGGGACCCCCAGAGATGAAATTAATGTAGTTCAGCTGCAGAGACCCCCTGCTTCAATTCTATGTTAAAAAACAAAACAAGAATAAAAAACGTCCGCTTGGATTGTTGCTATAAAGCAAAGTTTCATGTAGGAAGTAAACATGCGGCAATATAAATCCATTGTAAGTATAAACAAGAAGCAACTCCTCCTATTACCCCATATAACTGCTTCCCATATCTGTCGTCCGATACCCAGATAAACCTCACTCATAACTTTCATCTTACCCATGCCTCTCCTTTAACTCTCCTATTACCCCATATAACCCCTCCCTATAACTCCTCATATTACCCCATAAACCTCTCCCTATAACTCATCCTATTACCCTATATAACCGCTCCCTATAACTCCTCCTATTACTCCATATACCTGCTCCCTATAACTCCATATACCTGTTCCCTATAACTCCTCCTATTAACCCATATAACCCCTCCCTATAACTCCTCCCATTACCCCATATAACCCCTGCCTATAACTTCTCCTATTACCCCATATACCTGCTCCCTATAACTCCTCCTATTACCCCATATAACCCCTCCCTATAACTCCTCCTATTATCTCATATAACCCCTCCCTATAACTCCTATTATCTCATATAACCCCTCTCATTACACCATATAACCCCTCCCTATAACTCCTCCTATTACCCCATATACCTGCTTCCTATAACCCCATATAACCCCTCCCTATAACTCCTCCTATTACCCCATATAACCCCTCCCTATAACTCCTCCTATTACCCCATATAACCGCTCCCTACAACTCCTCCTATTACCCCATATAACCGCTCCCTATAACAAATGTAGATTTACATTATATTACCAGAAACTTTTTGATCATTTCTGACTGGGTGTCCCCTGATCGGTATATCCGGCTTTCTAACCGCTTCAGTGCCAGATGTTTTCAGGCCCAAGAGACAGCATGGGGTAACGGGAGTGCCCTCTGTTCTAATAATCACAGCGCTCAAACATTCTACAGAGGAACAACGCCACAATATGTCAGCAATATGGGGCAATGAGATTAGCGTTACAACAAAAGGAAACAGGTTTTTGGGGGTGCTTAAAGACAATTATATGACACAAATTATTGAGGAACCAACCAGGACAGGGGCAGTTCTGGATTTGGTCATATCAAACAATGTAGCAGTAATAACAAATATTCAAGTCCTGGAACATTTGGGAAACAGTGATCATAACATGGTCTCATTTGAAATAAATTATCAAAAAACAGATTAAAGACCTTAACCTTTAGAAAGGTAGGTTTTAATCAACTGAGGTCTAATCTACAAGTAATACACTGGGATGATGTTTTGGCAGGGAAAATGTAGAAGATAAATGGGCAGTCTTTAAAACATTGTTAGAAAAGCACACTTATCAGTGTATACCCTTGGGTAATAAGTATAAAAGAAATAAGTCAAAACCAATGTGGCTAAATAAACAGGTAGGGGAGGAAATGGACAAGAAGAGGAAGGCGTTTAGATTCAGAAGGGACGGAGACATTGTATCAGAATTATAAGGAATGTAACAAAAATTGCAAAAGGGCAATCAAATTAGCAAAAATGGATAATGAAAAAAAGGATTGCAATAGAAAGTAAGGTCAATCCTAAAATGTTCTTTAAGTACCTTAATAACAAAAAAATGAGAAAAGAAAATATAGGACCCTTTCAGTGTGAGATGGGTAGGCAGATTATTGGAGATAAGGAAAAAGCAGAGGTATTAAACAAATTCTTTGCCTCTGTTTACCAGGGAAGAATCAAGTTCAATAGTAGCGCCACAGGAGGAAGCCACAACCTCCATATTAATGACCAATTGGTTAACTGAGGAATAAGTTCATAATCGACTTGAAAAAATTAAAGTAAATAAGGCACCTGGCACTGATGGCATACATCCAAGAGTTCTCAAGGAGTTAAACTCAGTAGTAGCCAAACCATTATATTTAATATTCAAGGACTCCATTTCCACAGGCTCAGTACCACAAGATTGGCGTAAAGCAGATGTGGTGCCTATATTTAAAAAGGGAGCTAGATCACAACCGGGGAATTACAGACCTGTAAGCCTGGCTTCAATAGTGGGGAAACTACTTGAAGGTTTAATACGGGATAATATTCAGGAATACCTGATGGAAACAAAATTATTAGTAATAGTCAGCATGGATTTATGAAGGATAGATCTGGCCAAACTAACCTTATTTGTTTCTTTGAGGAGGTAAGTAGGAATTTAGACCAGGGTAATGCAGTTGATGTGGTCTACTTAGATTTTGCAAAGGCTTTTGATACGGTTTCACACAAGAGGTTGGTGTACAAAATAAGAAAATTGGACTCAGTAATAATATATGCACCTGGATTGAAAACTGGTTAAAGGACAGACAACAGAGGGTTGTCATAAATGGAACTTTCAGGTTGGGCTAAAGTCGTGAGTGGAGTACCTCAGGGATCGGTACTGGGACCCCTGCTTTTTAACTTGATTATTAATGACCTTGAGGTTGGCATCGAGAGCAAAGTCTCCATCTTTGCCGATGATACTAAATTGTGTAAGGCAGTGATTTCCAACCTTTTTTGTTTGGAGGAACCCTTCAAGTATTTCGAAAAATCTCGGGGAACCCCTATCTGGCTGACACATATTAGGTTCGACAGGTGTCAGTCACAAATGTCACACCTCACGAGCCACCTCTATTTCCCACAATCTACCCATGTATTTCTCTCCCATCCGTCTCACAAAGGCTGCGTCCATAGAGATGGGAGCAGTGCTGAACCGCGCTGACGCTGTGGCTTGCCTGCTGAAGATTTCATGCCCATGCAGGCGAACCAGCGGGCGCGATCGGGAGGCGGGGGGAGGCTGAGGGAGGCGGGGTAGTGACATCGCTGGGCCAATCGCCCGTGACGCACTGACGTCAACGTCACGGCGCCGACGTCACGGCGCCATGACGTTGACGCTGCTTCGCGCTGATTGGATGTTTTCAGCCGACAGCGCGCTGAAAAACAGCTTGGCTGTCAGCTGAAAAATCCAACTCCTCAGCACGCCTGCGGACGCTCGCGTGAGCCCCCTCTAGAGACATCCTCATTGAGGATGCCGGGGCTCAGCGCGGAGCGTCCGCACGGCTCAGCGCGGCTTGTCCTTCTATGGACGTGGCCTTACTCTCCCCCGCTCCCCGCCTTGCATGTATTTATCCCTTGGCTCTCACTCTTACGCCCTCTTTTCCTCACTCACTCCCGCCCCCCCCCTCCCTTCTCTCACTCGCCCCTACCTTCCATCAATTACCCCACTCTCACTCAATCCCCCGTACAAAATACATACCAAAAAACCCCATCGCCACGGAACCGTGGTTGGGAATCACTGGTGTAAGGTAATAGAATCAGAGCAGGAGGTAATTTCTCTTCAGAAGGACTTGGAGAGACTGGAAACGTGGGCAGATAAATGGCAGATGAGGTTTCATACAGATAAATGTAAGGTTATGCATTTGGGATGCAAGAATAAAAAGGCGAATTACAAATTAAATGGGGATAAATTGGGGGAATCCTTGATGGAGAAGGGTTTAGGAGTGCTTGTAGACAGCAGGCTTAGCAATAGTGCCCAAAGTCGTGCAGTGGCTGCAAAGGCAAACAAGATCTTATCTTGCATCAAACGGGCAATGGGTGGAAGGGGAGTAAACATAATTATGCCCCTTTACAAAGCATTAGTAAGACCACACCTTGAATATGGAGTACAATTTTGGGCACCAATCCTAAGAAAATACATTATGGAACTAGAGAGAGTGCAGAGAAGTGCCACCAAATTAATAAAGGGGATGGACAATCTAACTTATGAGAAGAGACTAGCTAAATTAGATGTATTTACATTAGAAAAGAGGCGTCTAAGAGGGATATGATAACTATATATACAAATATATTTGGGGACAATACAAGGAGCTTTCAAAAGAACTATTCATCCTAAGGGCAGTTGGAGGTTGGAGGAAAGGAGATTTCACCAGCAACAAAGGAAAGGGTTCTTTACAGTAAGGGCAATTAAAATGTGGCATTCATTACCCATGGAGACTGTGATGGCAGATACAATAGATTTGTTCAAAAAAAGGTTGGACATCTTTTTAGATAGGAAAGGTATACAGGGATATACCAAATAAGTATACATGGGAAGGACGTTGATTCAGGGATTAATCCGATTGCCAATTCTTGGAGTCAGGGAGGAATTTATTTTTCCCCTTATGAGATATCATTGGATGATATGACTCTGGGGTTTTTTATTTGCCTTCCTCTGGATCAATAAGTACGTATAGATATAGGATAAAGTATCTTGTCTAAATTTAGCTTAGGTTAAACTTGATGGACATGCGTCTTATTTCAACCTCATCAACTATGTAACTATGTAACTATGTCAGCTCAGCACTGGTTAACTATTAATCTATAGAGATCGATACATAGAGACATGCAGGTAGACAGACAGATAGACAGACAGATAGATAGACAGATGACTGGTGCACGAGGGAAAATTCATCTTATCTTATTGTGCCAGAACTGCACATTTTGATTATAATTATATTATTAGTTATGGTTGGAGAAAAGCTATGACTAACTATGAGAATTGTTATCAAGTGATAGAAATACAATTCCCTCGCTTGGAACAATTTTGATACAGATAAAAGGCCACTATTATCTGAAATGTCCAAATAGTTACACAGTGTTGGGTTTGTAGACATGCGTCACACTAAATATACACACAGTTTGCTGTTGGTGCATATTTAGGGCCATTTCTGTTTTATTGAGCTTGCAGATGATAAAATAAACACATTGTGATCATGCAAAGGGCACGATGTTTGTTTTAACACGTTCATTGCAAATATTTAAGGTTGCAAAAACAATCAATCATTCTATAGACAGATGTGTCTTATAAAAATGATATAGAAGGAACGTGAATGTTGATGTTTATATTGATGCTAGCAAACAGAGTGTGGTATAGTTGATATAATATTGTATATAATTACATAATATTGTATATAATGATGTAATATTGCATATAATTATATAACATTGCATATATTGATGTAATATTGCATACAATGAAGTAATATAGCTTATAATGATATAATATTGCATTGCCTGTTTACACTACAAAACATCTCAACTGCTTTGACAAGAATTGGTTTTCTGAGACAGTAAAAGTCAGGAGAAGACTTTATTCTTGGTGTATGTAATGCTCCGTGCGTATACAAGCTCTCCAATAAATAGGATTTAGTGATTAATAGAACCGGGACAGAGTTCTCCTGTCGTAAACGAAACTCGTATTGTTTTATACCTTCTCTGTATCTAATAATACACATTAAGATGTGTGCTGACGTATCTGGCAAATGAGAAACCAGACTTAAATCTTGTCCAGAAAGTTCTCTATTGTGTTGGCAAAGTGTCTTAAAAGTTACACACTTTGGTATCTGTATGTGCTAAGCAGCAATATTACATCCCCCCTTTTTTCTTCTTCTTATTTGTATATGTAAAGCGTGTGACAATGTATAATTCTACGTTCTTACCTACGCTGGAAATCGTTCGGTGCTCATGTTATACGTGTCAAAATCCTGATTATGTGACGTAATGGCTGCTTCGATCAGTGTAACTCAGCAGCTACAACGTATCCTTATATTACTAAGGTAACATTATCTATTGTTACAGTTTGCAGCTCAAACTGCTGGGAACATTGGCAACAAATGATCACAAACAGGAAAGTGTTGCAAATATCTTGCACTGCTGGGGAGGTGGGATAAACCTGCTGTAGAAATCACAGGATGCTCAGTATATTAACACTCATTAAAAATGGCATTAAAGCAGCAAACGTGAAATCTTATAGGGTTTTTAAAAAATAAATCAGTTTTGTAGTGTTAGATCAGGGGTGCGCAAACTGGTGGCGCGAGATTTTTTGGGGGGCGCGGGCGGTTGCAGAGGTCCCGCGCTCTTCCCCAAGTTATTTAAATAAAATGCCGGGGGACCGCTCGAGACCTCTGTAATCTCTACTTACCACGATTAAGCTTCAAGTTTGTGCGCCACTTATTATTCAACTTTTTATGATATTTTTAATGCGTTTTAAAGCATCCTTTGATTTCTAAAGCAGGTTTTAGCTCACCTCCCCAGGAGTGCAAGATCTTTGCAACACTTTCCTGTTTGTGATCATTTGTTGCCAATGTTCCCAGCAGTTAGCAACTACAATGTATCCTTATATTACAAAGGTAACATTATCTATTGTTACAGTTTGCAACTCAAGCTTCTGGGAACATTGGCAACAAATGAGCAAAGATCTTGCACTGCTGGTGAGGTGAGCTAAAGCTTGCTATAGAAAGCAAAGGATGCTTTAAAACTCATTAAAAAATGGCATTACGTGTTGAATAATATATATATTTTAATGCAGTGAGTATTATCTAATACTACAGAACTGATTTATTGAAAAAAACAAAACATATAAGATTTCAAATGTTTTGTTGCTTCAATTCCACAATTGCTGTACGCCAGGGGGTGGCCAACTCCAGTCCTCAAGGGCCACCAACAGGTCAGGTTTTAAGGATATCCTTGCTTCAGCACAGGTGGCTATATCAATCAACCTGACCCGTTGGTGGCCCTTGAGGACAGGAGTTGCCCACCCCAGCTGTAGGCGCATGGCATGTGAACAGATCACCAACATTTTGCACCGAAAATAGGCGCAATGTCACCGCAGTTACTCTGCGTGTGCGGAACAGAAAAACAGGGCGTTTGTGGCACACACACTCTGAGGGTTTGTGGCACACACACTCTGAGGGTTTGTGGCACACACACTCTGAGGGTTTGTGGCACACACACTATGATGGTTTGTGGCACACACACTCTGATGGTTTGTGGCACACACACTCTGATGGTTTGTGGCACACACTCTGATGGTTTGTGTGAGCCACAAACACCCTATTTTTCTGTTCTATTCTACTACTAGGAGAGATGTGGAAATCCCTCCTATAAGGACGTTGGCTGCTACACTCTGGACAAGGTTGTCTTATGTAACATATTTTATATTTTTAATATTTGTATCCACTTGATGCATCTTGGTTTCGTAATATATTTCATATATAGATTTAAAAATTTTGGGGGGACCGTTAGCGCTTTCTTTTCTCTCTTTTTGACTCTACTTGTGCTGGATGGAAACACTTCTAAGCAACTCCTTTGGAAGTCCCATAAACTCAGCAGATTACCACACAGAAATCTTTCTCTTAAATAGCGGGTCTTACAGGACCCCCAAAGATTTAGTGTACCCGCTGAATAGGTACAGTTGGGAGGGCATGTCTAAATTGTGTATAAAACATAATCAGGAAGAGAAATGTCATCTGCAAGTTAGAAGTCCTGTCTCTATAAATAAGTATATGAAACACAAGACTTAGGGAGACAGTTAGAGGCACAGGACATAGTCTTACCTCCTCCATTCTTGTAGCAGAGGTAGGGAAATCTCCAGATATTGGCAAGATCCACTGAGAACCCAATCACTGAGAGGAGAAAGTCAATCTTTTTGCCCCAAGTCTCCCTCTCTTCTTCTCCCTGAGCTGGGACCGCATCCTGCGGGGATGACTCTGGGGCAATGATGCTGCTGTTGGTGTACTGGACTCCATTCTGCTCCTTCACTAAAATCAGCTCCACTTCTTTCTTCTCAGAGGGGCACTCTCTGATGGGGGCTACTGCTGACAGCTTGTGGTCAGACTGACCCTTGGGCATCTTGACTTTCAGCATCTGGGAGTTGGTAATCACCAAGTACTGGGTCTAACTGTGTGGGGTGGGTGGGAAGACGGCAGCCCGGGCAGTCTTGAGGGAAAGTTGTTGACCATGAAGGATTCTTTCTCCCTCCTTGATGAAGAAGCTGAGACAAAGAAAGTGAATGTCCATTCCATTACTCCAATGAGTGATTACAAATGTATGTGTTGGTCTTGATCAGCAAATTATCTTTATGTGAATTACATCTGATTGTAGAACAACCACCATCCTACTGCCCAACTGTGCAGTACACTCCCTCTGCACCTCCAAAGCTGGGGAAACCCACAAGACTACACAGAGACATCCCAGACTCATCTGCTCTACCAATAATTATCACTGTAGTTCAATAAATGTATGTCATATTGATGTTGTCCTTCAAGGACAGTGACTCTAACACAACGTGGTCTCTACTGAGACGTGCTCTTCTGAAATCCCAACACTCACTCCTAATGTTAGTGTAGACTTTGGTTGTCAGCATGGAGAGGACACGGGCTTTAGTAATTATACACAACATGCTTGGATGCAAACTCTGGAGATACTGTTACATCAAACATCTTGTGCTAAAGTATAAACCTCTCATTATTATCCAGGGTCACCCACCACCAGGTCCAAACTTTATCTGAGTGCTGTGAAGTGACTTCTACAGTGTTAGTTGCTCCATACATTTCAGATTCACCCGTTTACGACAGACATATGAACTTACCAAAGTGTGGGCAGGTAGGTGCACTGGGCAGAGCAGGTACAGCACACAAGGAGCAAAGCATCAGCTTCTACAGCTCAACTAAACGACGGGAGTGCTGAGTGGTCTCCTCAGGCTTGTCCATCTTCTCCTCACTGCAGCTGGACCTCTCCCCCTGGCTGATGGAAAGTGTGTGGCTCCTCTGTGAGAGGGAGCTGAGGGGAAAAGTGAAGATGGGAGCTTTTTAAATCAAGCTCCACTCACTCCACGTGATGTGTTTTAATCAAGACACCCTCTGGTGACATTGGAAACTGCGCAGCACCACCTGCTGGCCATGAGATGTATGGCAAGTAGGGCTACCCTCCCTGAAGACTTTGCATTGAGAGTGAGGAAACTGGATCCTTCCCCCTCTGAGGAGAGATACTGGATCCTCCCACCTCTGAGAAGAGATACCATGAAGCAAATTAAGGGAGTTATTCTGTATCTCTTGGGCATCACATGCAAAGTATAGGCAATCTGGTGAATGTAAACCCAGGTGCCCTAAGGGGAAAATCCTCAATTGATTTAAGAGGAAGGAGATGGGTCACCTGCATCCTGTTCTTTATAATAAATAATGACAGTAAAGGAACAATCCCGAAAATCCATGTCAGACACTGTCTCTCCTCTTACACCTGCCTCACTGTCATGGCACTACTTAGTTATCAGTGTTCTTTTCTACTTGATAAGCACACCTACAATCGTACTAATGCAAAAATAGCATTGGGACAACAGATGTGGTGCAAAGGTTATACTGTATATAAGGATAATTATATGATGTCCCTGTGTTGAGTATCGGGTTAATAGATTGAAGTAAAATTAGAATCCTTTGTTCTGAAAGTGGATATGCTGGACCAGTCTCCCCGCTAACATCCCCACCCCCAACCCTTAATGGGATCAGCTGTGCGGCTGGACCACACTCCATCCTACCTGAGCCACACTCCATCCTACCTGAGCCACACTCCATCCTACCTGAGCCACACTCCATTTAAATTAAATGCCGGGGGATCGCGTGAGGCCCCTGCAATTGTTTACTTACCGGGATTCAGCCGGCTGTGTTGCGTCGCCATGGCAACGGGGGCGCGAGAGCCGGGGGGAGAGAGACGGGAGCGCAGCACTTAAATTCTGTGCTCCTCTGCTCTAGAGCGTAAGCTTCCTGAATTAGGGCCCTCATTACCTTCTGTTTGTACACGTTTCTGCTTATGCGCTGTTATGCCAATAACAGCGCAACTAAACACTATAATTACAAGTCTGTATCTTATTATTAGATATCACTGATCCACGGACATCCCAGATTTTGGTTTTAACCAAAAAAGACCCAATAAAACACCGTCCGCCAGTCATTTCGGTTTTCAGGTTAAACCGATAAACCCCGGGAAATGCTTGAGCTGGAAGAGTGCAGAAGGGCAAACCCAGCGAGTAACCTTCATCCTGACGGGCCCAACTGGGACCCGCGCGTTTCACAGGCTTCCACGCGTCACAACCACCTAGCTGCTCAGGGCGAGAAACAGAACGCAGACCGCGTCCTGATGCTTAACAAGCAACACAGAATGATACTATTATATGTCATTGTTTATGCTGATGTATCTGATTAACACTGGAAAGTGCTGATTTCTTGCCTCTGGAAAAATATACAAAATATATATAAACACTGATCTTACCCCAAAAATTAAACACGGACTTTACCAAAAATATAAACTCTGACAAGCGGAATCGCTGTGCAGTGTCCTTTACACCATTCAAATAGTCACTTTATTTAAATGAATTTAAATCAAACAATTATGAGCGCTTAAAGCTGCAGTTCAGTCAATATCCTTCATGTGTGTTTTTTTTTAATAAATCAGTTCTGTAGCAAGAAAAAATACTTTTAGCATTTTCTGTTTTAAAAAAAACAACTTTGAAAGACCAATTTTCTTGTATTCTATTTTAACAAGCATGCTTGTTCCTATAGCAAGGATTTACATTCCCCATATTTAAAGATGTCGCCAAACTTTGCCGATCAATAGACGGAGAACGAATTGACCGGCAGCTATGCAGTTCTTTAGGTAATTAGAGATTGCCCACATGAAACTATTGAAGTAAAAAAATTAATTAAAAAAAAAAAAGACTTAACTGCAGCTTTAAGCCAAAAGCCTATTCTATAATGTGTATATATCACACTAATAATAAGCACATTAAAGCAGCAGTACTACTTTTCCCCTTGTTTTAATGTTATTTGTATATGTAAAGCCTGTGACGATGTATATTTCTACATTCTTACCTAAGCTAGCAATCGTTTGATGCTCCTGTTATAAATCTGTAAAAAAATCCTGATTGTGTGCCTAACTAAATGGCCGCCTGTCAGTTTCAATCAATCCTTGATTCAGTCAAACTCAGCAGCTACAATGTATCCTAATATTACTAAGGTAACAATTTCTGTTGTTACAGTTTGCAGCTCAAACTGCTGGGAACATTGGCAACAAATGATCCAAAACAGGAAAGTGTTGCAAAGCTCTTGCACTGCTGGGGAGGTGGGCTAAAGCCTGCTATAGAGATCACAGGATGGGCAGTATATTAAAACTCATTAAAAATTGCATTAAGAGTTGAATAAAATAAAAAATAATGAAACAAAAAAACCCCAGTCATTATTACCGTATACTATAGAACTGATTTATTTAAAAAAAAAAAACCATATAAGATGTCATGTTTTGCTGCTTCAAATCATAAGCTTCATATTGTTCTTTGCTCAACACATACCTAGATATAGATTGTTACACCCCGGTATAACCAAAGCCCCAATTCTCACCTCTTTTAAGTCCTCCTGTTGCTCTGTCTCCCCCGTTATTACTCAATCATAAAACGGGCCGGACACGAGGAAGACGTGAGGATTTCAGATAAAGAAGAGATATTTGAATGGAAAAGCTCTGATTTCCAGGAGTCAGACTTCACCGAAACCAATAGTATTATAAATGAGAGACACTCACTTCACGTGAGTGAAATTGGATTCCTATGAGTGACACTCATTGCTAATGAATAAGACTGCCTTCTATTGAGTGACACTCACTGCTAATGAGTGAGACTGCCTTCCTATGAGTGACACTCATTGCTAATGAATGAGACTGCCTTGCTATGAGTGACACTCATTGCTAATGAATAAGACTGCCTTCTATTGAGTGTCACTCACTACTAATGAATAAGAGTGCCTTCTATTGAGTGCCCTCACTGTAATGAATGAGACTGCCCTTCCTATGAGTGACACTCATTGATAATGCATGAGACTGCCTTCCTATGAGTGACACTCACTGCTAATGCATGAGACTTTCTTCCTACGAGTGACACTCATTGCTAATGAATAAGACTGCCTTCCTATGAGTGACACTCACTGCTAATGAATGAGACTGCCTTCCTATGAGTGACACTCACTGCTAATGAGTGAGACTGCTTTCCTATGAGTGACACTCACTGCTAATGATAAGTCTGCCTTCTATTGAGTGATTTATCACATTAAACTATACGTTTTTGTTTTTCTTGGATAAATCTGAGACATTTCTTTCCATCACGTTTGTCCCCGTTTTGCAGTCGGACGATATACATGAAAACTGTCCCCAAATGTGAGCACTTCAGAGTTGGGTGGCCTTTTAATGCCAGAGGATTAAGGCAAGTGAGCTGATGTATAATGAACACATTTCCCACGACTAATCAAACTCTTCCCACTTTAAAACCAGGCAAAACTGGGGCAAAACTAGGGCAAAAACACAGCACCAATTCCCCATCCGCTTCAATGAGAACCTTTTTCTTTAATAAATCTGGTGCTGTTTTTTACCTCCGTGTTTGCAGCCGAGAGACCTCCATAAACCCCCTAAATGAGCAATACTTAATACAAGGCTGTCATGTATGTTGGGGCGTCAACTTGGGGGTGTTACTGAAACGGCACCAGATTTATCCTGTGAGCCAATAAACTCAGCACAAAGCACAAAGCACCACCCTGACTAATAGTATGAAGGTAAAGTGCTTCCCATATACAACGCTCTGACACAGCCGCTCTGACACAGCCACGCTCGACACTGCCACGCTCTGACACCTGCCACGCCTGACACAGCCACGCTCTGACTGCCACACTCTGATTAATAGTATGAAGGTAAAGAGCTTTCCATATACTACATTCTGACACAGCAACACTGACACAGCCACGCTCTGACCCAGCCACGCTCTGACACTGCCACCCTCTGACACTGCCATCTCTGACACAGCCACGCTCGGACTGCCACACCTGATTATAGTATGAAGTAAAGAGCTTTTCCATATACTACATTCTGACACAGCCACACTGACACAGCCACGCTCTGACACAGTCACACACTGACACAGCCACACTCTGACACAGCCACACACTAACACAGCCACACACTGACACAGCCACACTGAACACAGCCACGCTCTGACACAGTCACACACTGACACAGCCACATCTCTGACACAAGCCACACACTAACACAGCCACACACTGACACAGCCACACTGACACACCACACTCTGACACAGCCACACACTGACACAGCCACCCTCTGACACAGTCACCTCTAACACAGTCACACTCTAAGGCTATTTTTATTGTTGTTGCTGCTGCGCGTGGCGGGCGGGTGACCGGCGTGACGCGGTGGCTTTAGTCTGTATGCTGCAAGCATGACGCGTGGCGGTTAGAGGGCGTACTACTCTGACGTCACAGCGTTAGGCCGCGCTGTGATTGGTTCACACGCTGGCAGCAGCGCGAAAATATAATTTTATTGCAATTTCCCTGGTCTGCCGCGCCACCGCTCACAGCAACACTTATATACCAACAACACATCACGCCTAACACGCCCACTATATTACCCCCTCCGACACGTCTAACATCAAAACCAAGCGCACTATATTACACGTACAACCAACACGCAACACAGCCTCAGCCTATATTACAAACTCTAACACAGCCGCACTATATTACACGCACTAACACAGCCGCACTATATTACATACGCCTCAACACAGCCAGCACTATATTCAAGACACGTCTAACACTCCGCACTATATTACAACACTTACACTAACACAGCCGCACTATATTACACCGTCTACACAGCCGCACTATATTACACGCTACAACTGCCCACAATATCTACCTACACTCTACACCCCCTACCCCACTTATTAAAGCCGCACTATATTACACGTCTAACACAGCCGCACTATATTACACGTCTAACACCAGCCGCACTATATTACGCACTCTAACACAGCCGCACTATATACACGCCTAACACACGCCTCCTATATTACACCTACACACGACACAGCCACATATACATTACACGTCTAACACAAGCCGCACTATATACATACACCAGCAATTACCGTTACACGCACATTACACGCCTAACACCTAACACAGCCGCACTATATTACACGTCTAACACAGCCGCACTATATTACACGCCTAACACACCCGCACTATATTACACGTCTAACACAGCCGCACTATATTACACGCCTAACACACGACAACACATCCGCCACTATATTACAACACACAACACGCCTAACACACGCCGCACATATTACACGAATCTAACACAGCAGCGCACTATATTACACGCCTAACACACGCACTATATACCACCTCTACACACGCCGCACTATATTAAACTTATACACGCCTAACACAAGCCGCACTCATTACAAACCGTTAACACAGCCCGCACTATATTACACCCAACGCCTAACACCAGCCGCACTAATTACAAACGTCTAACACAGCCCCACTATAATTACACGCCTAACACAGCCGCACTATATTACATACACAGCCTAACACAGCCGCACACTATACTACACGCCTAACCACAAGCCGCACTATATATACACAACACAGTCCTAACACAGCCGCAACTATAATTACAACCCTAACACACAGCCGCACTATATTACACGCCTAACACAGCCCGCACTATATTACAACAAGAACACTACAAACCACCTAACACGCCGCACTAATCTACACACTCTAACACAGCCGCACTATATTACAACGCCTAACACAGCCACTATATTACACGCCTAAACCAGCCGCACTATATTACACCGCTAACACAGCCGCACTATATTACACCAACCGCCTAACACACGCCTCCTATATTACACGCCTAAACAGCCGCACTATATAACAAACGCCTACACAGCCGCACTATATACACGCCAACACAGCCGCACTATTACCACCCTAACACAGCCCGCACTATATTACAAACAACACGCCTAACACAGCCGCACTATATTACACGCTAACCACCCACTATAATACCGCCTCAACACACCCCACTATATTACACGCCTAACCATCCGCACTATATTACACGCTAAACACACAGCCGCACTATATTCACGCCTAACACAGCCGTCACATTATACACAGCCCGCACTATATTACACGCCTACACAGCCGCACTATATTACACATAACACACACGCACTATAACACAGCCGCAACTATATTTAACACACGCCTAACACAGCCGCACTATATTCACACAACCGCCTAACACAGCGACTATTACAGCCTAGACACAGCCGCCTATATTCCAGACAATTAACACGCCTAACACAGCCGCACTATATACACACAAACGCCTAACACATCCGCCACTATATTTACACGTCTAACACAACACCGCACTATATTACAACACGCCTAACACAGCCGCACTATATTACAACACGCCTACACAAACGCACTATAGACACTCTAACACAGCCGACTATATTACACTTAACCGCCTACACAGCCGCACTAAATTACAAACGCCACACAGCGCACTATATTACCACAGCCTAACACGCCGCACTATATTACACGCCTAACACAGCCGCCTATATCACACAACCAATAACGCCTACACACAGCCGCACTATATTTACACGCCTAACACAGCCGCATATATTACAACAACCCTAACACGCCGCACATATTACACGCCTAACAGCCGCACTATATTACACACCTAACCACCACCGCACTATATATATACAACAAAACGCCAACACAGCCGCACTATATTACCACTACCCAGATGCCTAACACAGCCGCACTATATTACACGCTAACACAGCCGCACTATATTACAAACGCCTAACACAGCCGCACTATATTACACCGCTCAACACAGCCGCCGATATTACACGCCTAACACAACGCCCACTATATTACACGCCTAACACAGCCGCACTATATTACACCTAACAAACAGCCGCACTATTACACGCCTACACAGCCTGCCTATATACAGCCTAACACACCGCACTATAAACACGCAACACAGCCTAATACCAAGCCGCACTATATTACAAACACGCCTAACACAGCCGCATTATATTACACGCCTAACACACAGCCGCCCTATATTACACAAACGCCTAACCAGCCGCACTATATCAAACACGCCTAACACAGCCCGCACTATTTACACGCCTAACAAGCCGCACTATATTAACATACACTCTAACACACCGCACTATATTACACGCTCTAACAACAGCCGCACTATATTACAAACAACAACGCCTAACACAGACCGCACTATTTACACGCCTAACACAAACAGCCGCACTATATTAACACGTCCTAACACAGCCGCACTACTATTACACGCCTAAACAAGCGCGCACTATATTACACGCCTACCACAGCCGCACTATATTACAACGCTAATCACTAGCCGCACTATTACAACACAGCCTAACCCAGCGCATATATATACACGCCTAACACAGCCGCACTATATTACCACGCCTAACAACACCCCACTATATTACACGTCAACACAGCGCCCTATATACTACATACACGCTAACACAGCCGCACTATATTACAACGCCTAACACAGCCGCACTATATTACAACGCCTACACAAGCCGCACTATATTACACGCCTAACACAGCCGCACTATATTACAAACGCCTAACACAGCCGACTTATTACATACACCCTAACACACAGCCCACTATTTACACGCGTAACACAGCCGCACTATATTACAAACGCCTAACACAGCTACACTATATTACACACGCCTAACACAGCCGCACTATATTACATCACGCCCCCATCAGGATATATCAAAACCACACAAAAAGAACCCACACAAATAAGATAAGTTAAAGGAACTATCTAAAATTAACGACAGAGCGACGCTAATATTAGACACTGTATAACAAGTTACTAACAGGCGCTAGGACAAGCCAGAACAGTAAACGGTTTAGACTTGGTTTCCGAACACAGCGAAATAATACTAGCACAGCCGCACTTATTAGAGATGGACACATGGCACTAGGGATGGAGCTTAACTTAGAACCGTCCAAACATACTCAGCCTAAACAGACCACACGCACCATAGTTTCGCCCCCTCCGCGCCCACCCCCTCCCCCTCCTCACGCCACATCACGCCCCCCCCACCTTGCTTCCTCTTGCACCCCCGCGCCCTCTAACCCACGCCGCACTATATTACACGCCTAACACAGCCGCACTATATTACAACGCCTAACACACAGCCGCACTATATTACAACCCTAACACAGCCGCACTATATTCACGCCTTAACACAGCCCGCACTATATTACAAACAAAACACGCGTAACACAGCCGCACTATATTACACGCCTAACACGCACATACCAGCCGCCTATATTACACGCCTAACACAGCCGCACTATATTACACGCCTAACACAGCCACACTATATATACACGCCTAACACAGCCGCACTATATTACACACGCCTAACACAGCCGCACTATATTACACGCCTAACACAGCCGCACTATATTACACGCCTAACACAGCCGCACTATATTACACGCCTAACCACAGCCGCACTATATTTACACGCCGAACACAGCCGCACTATATACACGCCTAACACAGCCGCACTATATTACACGAACAAACGCCTAACACAGCCGCACTATATTACCAACAACTCTAACACAGCCGCACTATATTACACGCCTAACACAAGCACCTCACTATATTACAAACCGCCTAACACAGCCGCACTTATTACACTCTAACACACGCCGCACTATATTACACGCCTAACACAGCCGCACTATATTACATACAGCCTAACACAGCCCACTAATATTCACACATACCTTAACACAGCCGCACTATATTACACAACCACACGCCTAACACGCCGCACTATATTACACGCCTAACCACAGCCGCATTATATACACGCCTAACACAGCCGCACTATATTACACGCCTAACACAGCCCGCACTATATTACAACGCCTAACACAGCCGCACTAGATATTACACACGCCTAACACAGCCCGCACTATATTCACCTTCTAACACAGCCGCACTATTTACACGTCTACATTACACGCCTAACACAGCGCACTATATACACGTCTAACACAGCCGCACTATATTACAGCGCCTAACACAGCCCACTAATATGACAACAACATCCACACACGCCTAACCACGCCGTCACTATATTACACACTATACACACTAATAACAACACGCCTAACACGCCCATATATTACACGCCTAACACCAGCCGCACTATATTACACGCCTAACACAGCCGCACTATATTACACGCCTAACACAGCCGCACTATATTACCGCCAACAGCGCTATTACACGTCTAACACAGCCGCACTATATTACAGCCTAACACAGCCGCACTATATTACAGCGTCTAACACAGCCCACTATATTACACGCCTAACACAGCCCGCACTATATAACACGCCTAACACAGCCCACTATATTACACGCCTATACACACGCCGCACTATATTAACAATTACACGCCGTCACACACATCCGCACTATATTACACGCCTAACCAGCCGCACTATATTACCCGCCTAACA
>CM071580.1:8144998-8311127 GCA_036426205.1 Ascaphus truei | reverse complement strand
ACACTCATTGCTAATGAATGAGACTGCCTTGCTATGAGTGACACTCACTACTAATGAATAAGACTGCCTTCTATTGAGTGTCACTCACTACTAATGAATAAGAGTGCCTTCTATTGAGTGACACTCACTGCTAATGAATGAGACTGCCTTCCTATGAGTGACACTCATTGATAATGCATGAGACTGCCTTCCTATGAGTGACACTCACTGCTAATGCATGAGACTTTCTTCCTACGAGTGACACTCATTGCTAATGAATAAGACTGCCTTCCTATGAGTGACACTCACTGCTAATGAATGAGACTGCCTTCCTATGAGTGAACACTCACTGCTAATGAGGAGGACTGCTTTACTATGAGGACACTCACGGTAATGAATAAGTCTGCCTTTACTTGAGTGATTTATCACATTAAACTATACGTTTTGTTTTCTTGGATAAATTGAGACAGTTCTTCATCACTGTTGTGCCCCCGTTTTGCAGTCGGGACGATATACATGAAAACTGTCCCCAAATGATGAGCACTTCAGAGTTGGTGGCCTTTAATGGGCCAGAGTTAAGGCAAAGTGAGCTGATGTAGTAATGCACAATTTTCCCACGACTAATCAAACTCTTCCCACTTAAAACCAGGCAAAACTGGGGCAAAACTAGGCAAAAACACAGCACCAGATTCCCCATCCGCTTCAATGAGAACCTTTTTCTTTAATAAATCTGGTGATTTTTTTACCCGTGTGTGCAGCCGAGAGACCTCCATAACCCCCTAAATGAGCAATACTTAATACAAGGCTGTCATGTATGTTGGGCGTCAACTTGGGGGTGTTACTGAAAGGCCACCAGATTTATCCTGTGTGAGCCAAAAACTCAGCACAAAGCCACAAAGCACCACCCTGACTAATAGTATATGAAGGTAAAGTGCTTCCCATATAACACGCTCTGACAAGCAGCCACGCTCGTTGACACCAGCCACGCTGACACTGCCACGCTCTGACAAACGGCTCCACGATGACACGCCACGCTCTGACTGCCACACGCTGATTAATAGTATGAAGGTAAAGAGCTTTCCATACTTACTACCATTTTCCACACAGCAACACTGACACAGCCACGCTCTGCCACAGCCACGCTATGACACTGCCACGCACTTGACACTTCCCACTGCCTTACCATGTAACCAACGTCTCGGACTGCCACACTTGTTACTAGTATGAAGTAAAGAGCTTTCCATTTATCTACATTCGGACAGCCACACTGCCACGCCAAGCTGACAACAGTCACACACTGACAAGCCACCACTCTGACACAGGCCCACACAAACAACCAGCACACCATGACACAAGCCACACTGACACAGCCACGCTCTGACACAGTCACACACTGGACACAGCCAACAACTCTGACCAGCAGCCACACTATAACACAGCCACAAACTGACACAGCAACACTGACAAGCCACCTCTGACCCAGCCAACAGAAACACTGACAGAGCACACCCTCTGACACAGTCCCACCTCTAACACAGTCACACTCTAAGCTATTTTTTATTGTTGTTGCTGCCTGCGCGTAGGCGGTGTGACCGGCGTGACGCGTGGTTTAGTCGTAGCTTAAGCGTGACGCGGGCGTTAGAGGGCGTCTGACTTGACGTCACCAGCGTTGAGGCCGCGCTGTGATTGGTTCACTCGCGTGGCTAGCAGCGACGAAATATAAATTTTTATGCAATTTCCCCTGGTTGCCGCGTCCACCGGTCACAGCAACACTTATATACGCCACTCACACCACACGCCGCACTATATACCACGTTCTCATCACAAACAGCCGCACTATATTACACGACCTAACAAACGCCGTAAGGCAGTATATTACACGTTCTAACAGCAGCCCGCACTATATTACACGCCTTAACCAGTCCGCATATAGTTACCTACGTCAAACACAGCAGCACTAATATTCACACGTCTAACCCAGTCCGCACTATATTACACGCCATACAAACTAAAAGCCGACACTATATTACACCGTTAACACAGCCGCACTAGTATTACACGCCTAACCCCATGATCTAGCCTCACTAATCTT
Source organism: Ascaphus truei (assembly GCA_036426205.1). NCBI lineage: Eukaryota > Metazoa > Chordata > Amphibia > Anura > Ascaphidae > Ascaphus > Ascaphus truei. The sequence continues at coordinate 8,309,056 of CM071580.1, read as the reverse complement.
ACACGCTCTCCTCAAAGCACAAGCCGCACTGATTACAGTCTAACACAGTCCGACATTACAGCCTATAATTACAACGCATATATACACAGCCCGCACAGATACGCACTTATAAGCCGCACTATATTCACGCCTAACAACGACGCCTATCCGTCTAACCAGCCGCACTATATTACAAGTCTAACACAGCCGCACTAATTACACGCCTACACAGCCGCACTATATTCATACCTTCAACAACAGCCGACACACCACTATATTAACACGCCTAACACAGCCGCACTATATACACTGCCTAAACAGCCGCACTATATTACACGTCTAACACAGCCGCACTATATTACACGCCTAACACAGCCGCACTATATTACACGTCTAACACAGCCGCACTATATTACACGATCTAACACAGCCGCCGCACTATATTACACGCCTAACACAGCCGCACTATATTACCACGCCTACACAAGCCGCACTATATTAAACGTCTAACACAAGCCGCACTATATTACACGCCTAACACCCAGCCGCAAAAACAACTACTTACACGTCTAACACAGCCGCACTATATTACACTGCCTAACACAGCCGCACTATATTACACGCCTAACACAGCCGCACTATATTACACGCCTAACACAGCCGCACTATATTACACGTCTAACACTAGCAGCACTATATACAGCCTAACACAAGCGATATATTACACGCTAACACAGCCCGCACTATATTACACGCCTAAACACAGCCGTCACTATACACTCTAACACAGCCGCACATATTACACGCATACACAAGCCGCACTATATTACACGCCTAACACAGTCACGCACTATATTACACGTCTAACACAGCCGCATATATTAACGCCTAACACAGCCGCACTATATTACACGCTAACACAAGCGCACTATATTACACAAACGCCTAACACAGCGCACTATATACGCCTAACAAACCGCCACTATATACAAGCCTAACACAGCCGCCACTATATAACCCTAACACAGCCGCACTATATTACACGCCCTAACACAGCACGCACCTATATACAGCCTAACAAGCCGCACTATATTACACGCCTAACACACCGCACTATATTTAACCCGCCTAACACAAGCCGCACTATATTACACGCCTAAACACACCGCACTAATTACACGCCTAACACAGCGCACTATATTACACGCCTAACACAGCCGACATTACACCCTAACACAGCCGCACTATATTACACGCCTAACACAGCCGACTATATTACACGCCTAAACACAAGCGCACTATATACACGATAGCACACGCACTATATTTACACACTAAAACAGCCGCCCACTATATAGTTACACACGCACTAATCCACGGCTATCACAGCGCACATATAACACGCCTACACACAGATAAAATTAACACGCACTACACTATTAACGTCTCACACAGCCGCACTATATTACACGTCTAACACAGCCCGCACTATATTACACGCCTAACACCAGGCCCACTATATTACACGCCTAAACACAGCCGCACTATCATTACACGCCTAACACAGCCGCACTATATTACACGGCCTAACACAGCCGCACTATATTACACGCCTAACACAGCCGCACTATTTTACACGCCTAACACAGCCGCCTTATTACACGCCTACACACAGCCGCACTTATTACACGCCTAACACAGCCGCTCTATACACCCCAACACAGCCGCACATATTACCAAACGCCTACCACAGCCGCCACTATATTACACCCTACACCACCCAGCCGCACTAATACCAACCTAACACAGCCGCACTATATTACCCGGCTAACACAGCCGCACTATATTACACCAAACGCCGCATAATACACGCCTAACGAAGCCGCACTATTACACGCCTGAACACAGCCGCACGATATTACACGTCCTAACACAGCCCAACTATATTACAACGCCTAAACACAAGCCGCACTATATTACAGGCCTAACACAGCCGCACTATACACGTTAACACGCCTGCCTATATTACAGCCTAACACACCGCACTATATTACACGTCTAAAACAGCCGCATATATTACGACCACACAAGCCGCACTATATTACAAACACGCCTAACACAAGCCGATATATTACACGCCTACACACAGCCGCCTTATCAACGCTAACCACCGCCTTCAAACACTAACACAGCCCGCACTTCACCTACCAGGCACTAATTAATACACGTCTACACACCCGCACTATATTACACGTCTAACAACACGCCGCACTATATTCCAACGCCTAAACCACAGCGCACTATATACACGCCTACACAACAGCCGCACTATATTACACGCCTAACACAGCCCGCCTACTTTACACGCCCAACACAGCGGCACTAATATTACACGCCTAACACAGCCGCACTATATTACACGCTACACAGCCGCACTATAAACACGCCTAACCACACGCATATATATACACGCCTAACACAGCCGCACTATATTACACGCCTAACACACCGCTCACTTATTCAGTCACCACGCTTCATAAAAACAGCCGCACTATATTAACACGCCCTAACACAGCCGCACATATGAACACGCCTAACACAAGCAGCACTAATTGACACCGCCTAAACACAGCCGCACTATATACCAACGGCCTAACACAGCGCAACTATAACATTACAGCTCCTAAACACAGCGCTCACTATATTTACCACCTAACACAGCCGCAGCATATTCGCTACACGTACTATTCACACGCACACACGCTAACCGCCCCCATCTATATTATATCAACACACACATAATAAGTAGAAAGAAACGACAATCAGGGGCGGTTAGCCGTACAAGTTCAAGGCTAGGGCAGAAGTAAAGGTTGGACTTGTTTCGAAGAGCGAAGCCTTTGTGGAATGGATAGTGGAGACTACTGAAGCCTCGCAAGCGAGTATCGAGCGCTAACAGCACACCACAAAGACCGGGCCCCCCCCCCCCACGCCCCCCCTCCAATCACCGCCCCCACTCTCGCTCCTCCGCCCCCCTCCACGCCGCATCACCTACCCAGCGATTACAAGCGCCAACACAGCCGCACTATATTACAACCCTAACACAGCCGCACATATTCACGTCTAACACAGCCCGCACGATATTACAACAACGCGTAACAAGCCGCACTATATTACCACGCCGCTACACTAACACAGCCGCACTATATTACAGCGCCTAACACAGACGCCTATATTAACGACCTAACACAGGCCGCACTATATTAAAACACGCTACCGACAGCCGCACTATATTACAACGCCTAACACAGCCGCACTACATATTACACGCTCACACAGTCCGCACTATATTACACGCCTACCATCAGCCGCATATAGTACACGCCAACACAGCGACCACGCACACACTATCAACCTAATATTACAACCATCTATAAGCAAACCTAACACGAGCCGCACTATATACCACGAACCATAACACAGCCGCACTATATTACCGCTAACACAAGCACCTCACTATATTACAACGCCTAACACAAGCCGCACTTTATTACACGTCTAACACACGACTTATACGCACAGCCATATTACACGCCTAACACCAGCACCGCATTCTATATTCATACACGTCCTAAACACCAGCCGCACTATATTAACATGACCTAACACAGCCGCACTAATTCAAACACGCCTAACACAGCCGACCTAGTCAATACACGCCTACACAGCCGCATATATACCCGCCTAAACCACAGCCGCACTATATTTACCACGCCTAACAAGCCGCACTATAGTTACAACGCCTAACACAGCCGCCACTGATAGTAACACGCCTAACACAGCCCGCACTATATTCACTTCTAACACAGCCGCACTATTTACCGTCTAATTACAACACTCGTAACACAGCGCAATTGACGTCTAACACAGAGCCGCCAATCACGTAATAATAACAAGAGCATAATTCACAGCTCACACATTGACACATACATCAACACGCCTAACACACGCCGCTCATATATTTACACCACACTAAAACACAGCACACGCCTTATTACACGCCTACACAGCCGCTACCGACCAGACTTATAGCATACACTCCTAACACAGCAGCACTATATTCGCCGAACCCACGCCGGCATTCCGTCTAACACAGCCGCAATATTACACGCTAACACAGCCGCACTATATTACAGCGCTAAAAGGCCGTCACTATATTACAACCAGCCATTATACACATGCCCTACCCGCACTATATAACACGTACCTAACACAGCCTCACTATATTACACGCCTAACACAGCCGCACTATATACTACACAGCGAAATTACACCCGTCACAACACCGCACTATATTCCGCGCACGCCAAACACGCTAACCAGCCGCACTATATTACACGCCTAACAAAGACGACTATTTACAAGCCCTAACACGCGCCACTAATTAACCCCCTTAACACAGCCGCCACATAGTACACGCAACACCAGCCGAACTATTGCATTACACGCCTAAACACAGCCGCATATATTACACGCCTAACACAGCGCAATATATTACACGCCTAAACACACGCCGTACTATATACACGTCGTAACACAGCCGCACTATTACACGCCTCTAACACAGTGCACTATATTACACGCTAAACACAGCCGCAATATATTACACGCATAACAACAGCCGCACTATATTACACGCCGAACACCGCCGCACTAATATTTACAAGCCTAACACAGAACGCCACTATATACACGCCTAAAACAGCCGCACATATTACCGCCTAAACCACAGCCGCCTATATTACAACGCCTAACACAGCGCATATATTACACGCCTAAACAGAGCCGCCTGTATTACACGCCTAAACACAGCCGCACTATTTACAGGCTAAACAGCCGCACTATATTACCGCCTAACAAAGCAGCACTATATTACACGTCTACACCGCCGCACTAGATACATGCTAACACAGCCGCACTATATTACACGCCTAACTACAGCCCGCACTATATTACAGTCTAACACAGCCGCACTATATTACACGCCAACACAAGCCGACATATACACGGTCTACACAGCCGCACAATATTACACGTTCTAACACAGACCGCAACTAATACACGCCTAACCAGCCGCCGCCTATATTTACCGCTAACACACCAGCACTAATTACAGTCTAACACAGCCGCATATATTAACACGCCTTAACACAGCAGGCACTCTATTAACGCCTAACAAAGAACGCACTATATTTTAACGCCTACAACACGCCGCCACTATATTACACGCCTAACACAGCCGCACTATATTACACGCCTAACACAGCCGACCTATATACACGTTAACACAGCCGCACGATATTACACGCTAACACAGCCGCATATATTACACGCCAACACAGCCGCACTATATATTCAGTCTAACACACCCGCACTAATTACAGTCTAACAAAAGCCGCACTCACTAGATACACGCCTTAACAAAGCCGCACGATATTACACACGTCTTACACAGCCGCACTATATTACAAGTCTAACACGCCCGCACTATACTGTATGACCGCCTTAACCACAGCCGCACTATATAACACGCCTAACACGAGCCGCATTATATTACACGCTAACACAGCCGCCCACTATATTACACGCCTAACACAGTCCGCACTATATTACACGCATAACACAGCCGCACTATAGACAAGGACCGCACCACAGCCGCACCTATACACGCAACACAGCCGCCTATAATTCACGTCTAAATTACACGGTCAAACCCCAGCCGCACTATATGACAAGCAACCACAGCCCGAACTAATTACAGCTAACCACAGCACCGCACTCCGCCCACTATATACACGCTACACAGCGAACTATATACACGCCTAACACGCCGCACTAATTACACGCCTAAAACACGCCGCACTATATTACACGCTAACCAGCCGCACTATATTTACACGCCTAACACAGCCCGCACTATATTACACGCCTAACACAGCGCACTATATTACACGGTCTAACAGCCGCACTAATTACACGGCCTAACACACCGCCTCCAGAATTACACGTCTACAACACAGACGCACTATATTACACGCCTAACACAGCCGCACCTATATAACACGATAACACAGCCGCCACTATATTACCGAATTACACAGCAGCACTATATTACACGCCGAACACAAGCCGCTCACTAGATTACAGCCTACACCGCCGCACTATATTAACGCCTAACCAGCCGCCACTATAAAACGCCTAAACTAGACGCACTCATTCCAGCCTCCTAACACAGCGCACTTATATTACCACGCCTAACACAGCCGCCGCACTATATAACGCATAACACAGCGCACTATATTACACGCCTACCACAGCCGCACTATTTACACGCCGTAACACAGCCGTACATATTACACGTCTAACAACAGCCGCATATATTAAACGAATAACACAGCTCCGAACTATCTTACCGCTAACCACAGCCGCACTATCTACCCGCCTAAAACAGCGCCCTATTTACCACGCCTCACACTCAGCCCACTAGGACACGCCTAAACAGCCGCACTATATGAACGCCCTAACACAGCGGGTGTCGCCTATATTACACGCCTACACCGACAAGAAACGAACACAGCCACATATATACACGCCTAACACAGCCGCAGATATCTACACGCTAAACAGCAGCCGCATATTTTACACGCAACACAAGCCGCACTATATTACACGCCTAACACCCAGCCGCACTATATAAGCTCTAACACAGGCACTATATTACCACGCCTAACAACAGCCGCCACTATTTACACGAACACAGACCGCCACCTCTATTTACACGCCTAACACAGCGCGACACGATACACGTACCTAACACAGCCGCACTATATACACGCCTAACACACGCAGCACTACTATTACACGACTAACACCAGCCCGCACTTATCAAGCACACACGCAATTTTAGTTCTAACACAGACGCACTATATTCATCGATAACACAGCCGCCAAATATTACACCCCTACACAGCCGCACTATATTACAGCCGTTAACACACCCGCACATAACACTTCACAGCGCATATTACAGCTAACACACGACCCGCACATATTACACGCCTAACACAGCCGCAAATATATTGCTAACACCCGCATACTAACACGCCGCCACTATATTTACAGCCTAACACGCCACTATTTACACGCCCTACACACAGCCGCACTATATTCAGCCTAACAACAGACCTATCCGCAATATATTACACGCTAACACCAGGCCGCAACTATGATTACAACGCTTTAACCAGCCGCCATATATTACACGGCCCTAACTACAGCCGCACTATTACGCAAGTAACAAGCCAAACTATATTAACGCCTAACAACCGCCGCAACTTATGTACACGCCTAACACAACGCCGCATATATTACACGTCAACACAGCCGCACTTGTATTACACGCGTGCTAACCAAGCCGCACAGTATTTTAATCGCCTAACACACCCGCCACTATATCTACACGTCTACCACAGCCCGCACTATTTACACGCCTAACACAGCCGCACTATATTACAGGTCTAACACAGCAGCCGCGATTAAAGTCTAAGCGCAGCTTACACGCCTAACACAGCGCCACTATATACACGCCTAACACAGCCGCCACTATATTACACGCTAACACAGCCGCAACTTATAAGTTACACTACGCTAATCACCACACAGCCGAACTATATTTACAGCCTAACACAGCCGCACTAATTACCGCCTAACACAGCCGCATATATTAAGAGCTACCTAACACACAGCCGCCCTATATTAACCACGCGCTAACACATAGCCAGCACTATAGTACACGTTCTAACACACAGCCACTCTATTACACGCTAAACCACAGCTGCACTATATTACACGACCTAACACAGCCGCACTACCTATACCGGCTAACACCAGCCGCACTATATTACACGCCTAACCACAGCTATCCGCTAACAATCCATATTAACGTCTAACAAAAAGCCGCCCACTATATATCATCCTAACACAGCACGCACACTATATACACAGTTCTACAACGCCCGCACTATTACAAGTCTAACACAGCCGCACTAATTACACACCTAACCACATCCGAAACCGCATATAGTCCAATCTAAACAGCCAGCCATATATTACACGCCGAACATCAGCCCCAACTATTACACGCCTCAACACAAGCCGCACTATATTACACGCCCTAACACAGCCGCACTAATAAACGCCTAACACAGCCGCATATATAACACTGCTAACACAGCCCGACACTATATTACACCTAACAGCAGCCGCACTATATTACAATCTAAACGGCCATAACTCACCCAAGCTATTACAAGCCACACACATATATTATAACACAGCGCACTATAACGCCACACCGACCACTATATTACACGCATAAACAGCACCGCACTATATACCAAGCTCTAACACAGCCGCACTATATACACGACATAACACAGCGCACTATCTTACACCCTACACAACACACCCCACTATATTACACGCCTAACACAGCCGACAACTATTTACCACGCCGAACACAGCCGCACTATATCCACGCCTAACACAGGCCGCACTATATTACCACGCCAACACAGCCCGCACTATACTTACACAGCCTAAACACAGCCGCACATTCATATCACCTAACAACAGCCGCACCTATATTACACGCCTAACACGCCGCACTATATTACACAACACAGCCGCCACTTATAGTCTACGAGAAGCCCGCCTAATACACAAACCAGCACCACAATAGATACACGCCATAACCACGAGCCGCACTTATTACACGCCTAACACAGACCGCACTTATTACACGCCTAACACAGCCGCCCTACACGCTAACAACCACTATATACACGCCTAACACAGGCCGCACTATATTACACGTCTAACACAGCCGACACTAAATTAACGTACAAACAGCCCCGCACTATACTTACACTGACTAACAACAAGCGCACTATATTACAGCTCTAACACAGCCGCACTGTATAACTAACACAGCCCGCATTAGTACACAGCACACAAACACTATATTACAGTCATAACACAGCGCGCCTATATTACAGCCTAACCACAGCCGCACATATATTACGATATGCAACACAAGAACCTCACTTATACACTTAGTCTAACAAGCCGCACTTATTACCCGGCTAACACAGCCGCAACTAATTATACGCTAACCACCGCAACTAACCCTTAACACAGCCGCACTATATACAGCCCTAACACGCGCATAATATATTACAGCTCACAACAGCCGAACTATATTACACGCAACACACAGCCGCAACTAATTACACGCCTAACCACACCGCACATATGTACACGCTAACTACAGCCGCACTAATTACACGCAAAAGCACATATACAGTCAAACAGCCCAGCACTAATTACAGCGTCTAACCCACAGCCGCACTATATACGACGTCTAACACAGCCGCAGATATTACCGCCTAAACACAGCCGCACTATACCTATACAGCGCAAATTACACACGCAAACAGCCGCACTATAAACCTAATACACGCCACATATACACGCGCAAAACCTATATTACAACAAAAGCGACATATTACACATCAGCCGCCACTATATTACACGCCTAAACAACAGCCATATATTAACAGCCTAACACAGCCGCACACGATCACAGTCTAACACAAGCCGCACTATATTACACGCTAACACAGCCGCAACTATCTTACCGGCCTAACACAGCCGCACTATATTACACGCCTAACACAGCCGCACGCATATTACACGCACACCCAGCCGCCACTATATTACACGACTAACCAGCCACGCCCTATATACAGGACCACAGCACTATATACACACGCATTAACCTCTAACAACAGCACGCCACTATATTACCTCTATCCTAACACAGCACGCCAACTATATTACACGCTAAACACAGCCGCACATATTACACGCACCCTCTTTAACAGCCGCACCTATATTTACACGCCTCACACAGCCGCACATAACAGTCTCAAATGCATAACTAAACGCTCCAGCGATGTATAAGCTATATCACACGACAGACTACACGCACATATACACCTAAACAGCCGCACTATATTACACGCCTAAACAGCCACTATACGAACAGCGCAACTAACATCTAGCCATTTCACGTAACCTCAGCAATACCTAACACAGCCGCACTATACTTACCACAACACAGCCAACTAATCAGCTCCACAGCCGCACTAATATACACGCCTAAACACGCCGCACTATATTACACGCGAACACAGCCGCTATTATCCGCAACACAGAGCACTATTAACCGCCTAACAGCAGCCACACTATACTCACGGCATAACACAAGCCGCATATATTACACCCGAACAAGCGAGTTTCACCTAACCACTATCATACACGTCTAAACACAGCACGCATATATTACACGCCTAACACAGCGCACTATATTACACCCAAACACTAGCCGCACTATATTCAGACTACACAAGCGCAATATTCAAAACACAGCCCGCACTATAGTACACGTCTAACACAGCCGCCCTATACTACACGCACAACAACCGCCAATATATACACGCTAACACGCGCGCACTATATTAACCTAACAGCCGATATTACACGTTAACCAGCAGATATAACACGCAACACAGCCGCACCTATATTACACCGTCTACACACCAGACGCACTATATTAACGCCTAACACAGCCAGCACTATTTACACAGTCTAACACAGCGCACTATATTTTACACGCCTAACGACAGCCTCGAAATATATTAACAGCTAACACCAGCCAGCACTATATTACATGCCCACACAACCGCAATATATTACAGCTAAACACCGCCGCACTATAATTACACGTCTAACACAGAAGCAATATATTACCCACTAAACAGCCGACACTATATTAGCCTACACAGCCGCACTATATACACGTCTAACACAGCGCATATATTACACGCTAACAACCCGCACTATCATTACCCGCCTAACACAGCCGGCCACTCTATTACACGCCTAACACACCCCGCACTGATTACCAGTCTACACAGCCGCACTATATTACCCGCCTAACACAAGCCGCACGATAGTACAGCATAAAACCAGCGCCCTATATTACACGCCTAACACAGCCGCATATATTACACGGCCTAACACAGCCGCACATAACCAGCCTTCACACAGGCACATATTACACGCCTAACACCAGCCAGCCACTATATATTACACGCCTAACCAGCCACACTATATACACGCAACACAAGCCGCACTTATTACACGCCAACACAGCGAACATATTACACGCCTAACACAGCCGCACTATATTTACACGCTAACACCGCGACATATATTACACGCCTAACACACCGACACTATATTACACGTCTAAAACCGCACTTTACACGCCTAAAGGCCCAATATATTACACGCTAACCACGCCCCGCACTATATTACACGTCTAACACAGGGCCGCACTAGATACACGCTAACACAGGCATACCGTACAAGCCGACATATTACACGCTACAACGCACAATACGTCACCAGCGCCTATATTACACGCTAACCACAGCCGACTATATTACACGGCTAACACAGCCGTTCACGTCTCAGACATATATTCACACGGCCTAACACAGCCGCACGATATTTACAGCTCATAAACAAGCGCACTATATACACGCTAACACAGCCGCACTATATTACACGCCTAACACAGCCGACTATATTACACTAACTAAAGCACAACCGCCACTAGCCGCACTAATTACAAGTCTTAACACAGCCGCACTATATACACGCCTAACAGCCGCCACTTATATTACACGCCTAACACGCCCCGCACATATATTACAACGCCTAACACAGCGAACTATATACACGTCTAACACAGCCACGCCACTATATTACACGCTAAACACAGCCGCATATATTACCAGCCTAACACGCCGCACTATATTACACACCAACACAGTCCAACTACACTAAGCGCAACTATTACCACGCCTAACACAGCCGCACTATATTAACGCACCACCGCCTAATACTACACAGCCGACTATAGTTACACCATCTAACAACAGACGCAATATCACTCTCCACACGACTTCAGCTAACACAGCAACCACTATATTAACAGCCTAACACAGCCGCACTACTATTACACGCCTAAACAGCCGCACTATATTAATAACAGTCGTCATATACACCCTATATTACAGCCAAGACCGCATCAATATATCCACCCTAACACAGCCGCACTACTTACACGTCAACACCGCCGCACTATTATTACAAGCCTAACACAGCGCCACTCTATATTACACGCTAATAGACATCAGCCGCACTATATTTACAGCCTAACACAGCCGCACTTATACACGCCTAAACAGCCGCAACTATATTACACGCCTAACACAGCCGAACTATATTACAGCCTAACACAGCCGCACTATATTACACGACCAAACAAGCCCGCACATATTACACTAACACAGCCGCACTATATACCGACAACAACACCGCACTATATTACACGTCCTAACCAGCCGCACTATATTACGCCTAAACAGACCGCACTATATCTAACACGCCTAAACACAAGCCACTGAGATCGAAAGCGTATCACACGACCTAAACACAGCCGCATATATTACAGCTTCTAACACAGCCGAACTATATACACGCCTAACACAGCCGCACTATATTACACGCCTAACAGACTAATAGACGACTAAACCCCGCAGCGCGATATTCGCCTACACAGCGCATATAGCTATCACAGCCGCACTATATAAGCTACACAGACTTATACCGCCACACCAGCGCACTATATTAACGTCTAAACACGGCCGCACTAATATTACACGCCTAACCACCAGCGCACTATATTACACGCCTAACACAGCGCACTATATACCACGCCTAACACAACAGCAACTTATTACACGCCTAACACAGCCGCCGCACTATATTACACCGTAACACAGCCGAACTATATCTACAACCGCCAATCTCACCAACACAGCCGCACTATATCTACACGCCTAAAAACAGCCGCACTTATATTACACGCTTAACACAGCCGCCTAGGTTTTACACGCCTAACACAGCCGCACGTATATCACTAACCCACGCACTATATTACACCATAACCGCACGATATTACCCCTACAACCGACACGCATATACCTCCCTCAAGCCGCTATATAGCAGCGCTTACATTCGTCCCGCACTATAAATTCCCTCCCCTCTCACCTAACCCATGTCTTCCGAACTAATAACACGCTCTAACACAGCGCACTTATTATCCCACAGATCCGTCATCTTTGCTCTAACTATCCCCCCGCACTAATAACGTCTACCACACCGATTATCCTGCCAACAACGCACTATATGACACCTACGACAGCGCATATATTACACGCCTACACACGCACTATATTAGCACGACACACCGATATACACAGCCTACACAGCCGCACTATAGTACACGCCTAACACAGACGCACCGACTATAGTTAAACAGCCGACATACCGTAACACAGCCGCACTATAACAATTACACCGCAATTACAGACAACAAGCCGACACTATATTAACTACACAGCCGCACATGACACCAACACACGGCCACTATATTACACGCCTACACAGCCGCCACTATATTCACGCCTAACACAGCGCACCTATATTAACCGCCTAACCACAGCCGCACAATTAAACGTACCAGCATATATTACGCAACAGCCGCACTATATTAAACGCTAACACCCCGCATATAGGTACACGTCTAACACAGACCGCACACTATATACACGCCTAAACACGTATATTACCCTAACACACTAGACTTACACGCCTAACACAGCCGTCACTATATACACGCCCTAACACAAGCCGCACGATATTAACCCTAACACAGCCGCATATTACACGTCTAACACAGCCGCACTATACACTAACCATATTACACGCCTAACACACGCAATAATCCGCCACCCGAACTATTACGCTAACCCTAGCCGCCTATTACCTACACAGCCGCCACTATATTACAGCACACAGCCGCACAATAACCACCACGCAGCCGCATATATTACACCATAACACGCTCGCATATTATACACGTCTAACAAGCCGCATATATTAGCCTACAAGCGCCCTATTTCGGCAAACACAGCGCACTATTAGTTACACCGCCTAACACCGCCGCACTATTATCGCTTACAGCGATTTAACCTAACACAGCCGCCGACTAATTACCGCCTAACACAGCCGCCACTATATTACATACACAGCACACTTAACAAGCCGAACACTAAGCTCGCACAAGAACCCTAACAGCCGCACTATATTACACACAACCACATAGCCTAACACAGCCGCACTATATTAGACACGCCTCTAACACAGCGCATAATATTAACGTATAACACAGCCGCAACTATATACAGCCTAACACAAGCCGCCTATATTACACGGCCTAACACAGGCCCGCACTATTACACGTCTAACCAGCACGCATATATTACAAGCATAACACAGTCCGCACTAGATTAACCTAACAGCGATACCGTACACAGCACGACTATATTACACGATACACCAGCACACTATATTACACGCATAAAACAGACGCAATAGATTAAAAGCCTAACACAGCAGCCTATATGACACGTCTAACACACAGCCACAAACATAGTTACACGCCTACCTCCAGCTGCCCTGCACATATTACACACCTAACGACAGCCACACTATATTACACGCCTAAAAACACAGCCGCCACTATAATTACACGCTAAACAGCCGCACTCATTACACGCCTAACGAACCACAGCCGCAGACTCATTCACGTCTAACACCGGCCGCACTAATAAACACTAACACAGCCGCACTAATTACACGGCCTAAACACGCATATATACACGCCTAACACAGCCGCACTATATTACACGTCTAACACAGCCGCACTATATTACACGTCTAACACAGCCGCACTATATTACACGTCTAAAACACAGCGCACTATATTACACGCCTAACACAGCCGCACTATATTACACGCCTAACACAGCCGCACTATATTACACACCTAACACAGCCACACTATATTACATGCCTAACACAGCCGCACTATATTACACGCCTAACACAGCCACACTGATAATAGTATGAGGGTAAAGAGCTTCCCATGTACCACACTCTGACACACACTGACACAAACACACAGAGACATACACACACAGACATACACACACAGATATACACACAGACATACACACACAGACACACAGAGAGCTTCCCATGTACCACACTCTGACACACACAGACACAAACACACACAGAAACACAGATCCACATACAGTACATACAGACCCACACATAAATATACACACAGACACAAATATACACACAGACATACACAAACAGACATACACACACAGACATGCACACACACACACAGACACTGACACACAGACAGACATAGACACACGGACACAGACATACACACACACACACACACACACACACACACACACACAAAGACACACACACAGACATAGACACACAGAAACACAAATACACAGACACACAGTCACACACACACACGGATACACACATAGACACACACAAACATACACACAGATACAGACACACAGCTGCACACACAGAGACACAGACACAGCCAGAGACATAGACACACACACATACACACACAAATACATACACAGACACACACACACACACACACACTGCCCTGAAAGTTATGACAAGTCAAGTATTTGCCATATATTGCTCTGACTTATATTTCGATGCCTGATATTGGATTATTTCTTAAGAGGCTCTTTAACCATAAAAGAATGATGTTTATTCGGCTGCGGCACGGTGAAATCAAATTAAAGTTGGCAATTACTTAGGAAGCATCAAGACGAACTGCTCCTCAGGCCCTGCTGCAGCCCAGATATTAGGGCTTGGAAATAACACAGAAAAGGTATAATTGATCTAAGGTAACTGTGCTAATCTAAATTAAATAAAGAGACGCTGATAAGCTGAAAGGTTACAAACAAGGAGCAGAACTGAGCGAGGCCGGGAAGCTGAAGGAAAACAGGAGGCTTTTAAGTGAACTTCTTTTGAATCTTAGAGCCGGAGTAATATGTAATATTCCCCCTAATGTCCCTGCAGACAGGATGGTGCGGAGACAGCCGGGTGAGACGGGTGAGACGGGTGATACCGGCCTTTCCATCCTGGAAATCATGCTCCACCAATCTTTCTTTGATTCACTCTTTTTTTGATTCACTCTTTTGCAGTTAAACCAAATGACAAACCAAACTTGCAGTGCGTTTTATTCTCTGTGAGTTTAACAATTTCAGAGGCTGCGATGTATGTTAAGACGGTGACTCCCTCTGCTGCGTTAATATAGTGTGGTGTGCACCCCCAACTCGTAGCAATACCCATCGTAAGAGCCCACAGCAGTGATTGCGTCACGTGAATAAGTCCAGGGGGAATAGGAGCAGGTTTAGCAGCTGTATTTATTGGTTATACAGTGTGTTATATAGCTAGGAAGACACTATATTTGATACCGTGTTGTGGTATGTGCAATTAAACCTAATAGGACAAAGATTCTTAACACGGGGAAACAAAATGGCCACCTCCATCAATTTGTGGATTCTGTCATCAGATTGTCCTAGTATTGTCAAACTCCAGTTAAAAAAAGATGATGTCTGGTCAATGTGATTCTCGCACTGTTGTGCGATATTATACCAGCCAATAAATAAACCACGTTTCCACTGAAAGGCGAGGCTGCGGTCACAAAGTTGCCCCGGAAGGCGGCTGTTGTCTAACGACGATCAAGCGCGGTCTTGAAGTGACACAACAATGTAAATACTGAGTATCACCTCAACTCTCACATTATGGCGACTTGCAGAGAAATACGTTTAATATGATATCACAAACGGTAAAACCCTTCCATGTAACAATCTCATTCGCAGGAAACTGCCTGAAGGTTGAAAAACAAACAAACAACACAAAACTCATTGTTCTCAAGAAGGCCGTGATGTATGAACATAGTTACATAGTTATAAAGTCACATAGTTATATAGTTATATAGTCACATAGTTACATAGCTACATACCTGTAGTTACATACAGTAGTTACACAGTAGTTGAGGTTGAAATAAGACATATGTCCATCAAGTTCAACCTATGTATGCTAAATTTAGACGACAGATACTTATCCTATGTTTGTACTTACAGTATATTGATCCAGAGGAAGGCAAAGACAAACCCCAGTGAAATATAATCCAATGATATCTCATAAATTGAAAATAAATTCCTTCCTGACTCCTAGAATTGGCAATCGGATTAATCCCTGTATCAACATCCTTCCCATGTGTACTTATTTGGTATATCCCTGTATACCTTTCCTTTCTACAAAGATGTCCAACCTTTTTATTTTAACAAATCTATTGTATCTGCCATCACAGTCTCCATGGGTAATGAATTCCACATTTTAACTGCCCTTACTGTAAAGAACCCTTTCCTTTGTTGCTGGTGAAATTTCCTTTCCTCCAACCTTAAGGGATGGCCCCGAGTCCTTTGTACTGCCCGTGGGATGAATAGTTCTTTTGAAAGCTCCTTGTATTGTCCCAGAATATATTTGTAAATAGTTATCATAACCCCTCTCAGATGCCTCTTTTGTAATGTAAATAAATCTAATTTAGCTAGCCTCTCCTCATAAATTAGATTGTCCATCCCCTTTATTAATTTGGTGGCTCTTCTCTGCACTCTCTTGTTCCACAATGTCTTTTCTAAGGATTGGTGCCCAAAATTGTACTCCATATTCAAGGTGAGGTCTTACTAATGCTTTGTAAAGGGGCATACTTATGTTTACTTCCCTTCCATCCATTCCCCATTTAATGCAAGATAAGATCTGACATCGTGGATATCGTGAAAAAAACAATCAAAACCCTATTGGGCAGTGAATAATTATCCCTGCCACTGAGAAGTCGAAGTAAAGCTACAGGTTGTTATTGTCCAGTATTGTTTGTTAACATGGTTACCAATTTATTTTCCTTTTAAATATTTAATTTCCCTGAAACACTTCAAGCAAATTGTTTGAAAATGTTATACAGGTTGCAAAATAATACATGACATGTTTTGTATCAAGAATCCGGTCGATGAGATGTACTGTTTACATTTTTTTGTTCTTCACTTCAAAAGACAAAATTCCAAGATGGCGGCTGCACTGATTTGGTTGAAACATCTGGCCAATTTAAGTTAGGACGGCAGACATGTATCCCCAGGATTTCATCAAAACCGGTCAAGGCGTTTGGCCACAAAGTTTACTTGAAGTCTTCGCGTCGCTCATCCAATTAGAAATGAAAGTTCTGGTAGTGGTAAAGTTCCTGAAGAAATGTAGGTTTGTTGTTGGTTGATAGTCATGATAGTCATCGCTAGTATAGATTTATGTGGAAGCCTGGTGGTTAGTGACTGGTAAGGTGGTTAGTGACTGGTCGTTAGTGGTTACTTGTGGCTTAGTGATCGGTTAGCGACTCGGTGGCATTTGTGAGTTAGTGGTTAGTTGGTGGTTGTGAGTTAGTGGTTAGTTGATAGTTGTGAGTTAGTGGTTGGTTCGCGGTCGTGAGTTAGTGATTGGCTGGTGGTTGTGAGTTAGTGGTTGGTTAATGGTTGGTAGTTGTGAGTTAGTGGTTGGTTACTGGTTGGTTTTCAGTGGATGGCTGGTTTTGCGTTTGGGGGGGGTTGGGAGTTAGTGGTGGTGCTGGTTGGTAGTGATTGGATGGTGGTGTGAGTTAGTGGTTGGTAGTTGTGAGTTGTAGTGGCTGGTGAGTAACTGGTTGGGTTAGTGGGAGTTGGCTGGGATGGTGGAGTTAGTGGGTGAGTTGTGAGGTGTTGGTTAAGTTGGGGAGGATGGCGGGGTCGGGTGTGTGAGTTAGTGGTTGTGAGTTAGAGGTTGGTTAGTGATTGGCTGGTGGTTGTGAGTTAGTGGTTGGTTACTGGTTTGTTAGTGGTTAGTTTTTGGCCCTTATGTGTGGGTAGCTACTGATTCTAGTTCTTATGATCAAGGCTGGAAAGATAGAATCCAACACGAGGGATGTCAAATAATTTCCTACAAGTATCAGAAGCCTTGGGGCTAAAACGCTGGCCTTTAAAATGGGATACCATACATCATGGATGTTTACTCCATATGATTTTAAGCAAGTCACTTTGTCTTCCTGTGCATTTAGCTCTAAATTATACTTAGAGTGTAAGCTCTTCGGGGCAGGGACTCCTTTTCCTAATGTTACTTTTATACCTGAACCACTTATTTCCTATTATTGGGTCCCGTGTGTAGCTGCTGTAAGGCGCTGTGTACACAGATGGCGCTATATAAAGAAAGATATACAGACAAGATATACAGACATGGAGTCATGTACACACTAAGCAAAGACTATTCATTGCGATTCATTTTCTCTGAGGCTGTTTTGCACCAGTTTGGCACCTGGGAAATCTTTATAAATAACGGTGCAAGATGTGGTTCCAAGGCCCATGTCCACGACACGGTGCTAAGCCACAGCACGCCTCAGCGTCCATTCATATGTATGGGAGTAATGCTTAGCACCGTTTTGTGGATCGGGGCCTATGTGTGATGTCTGACAAACCCCTGTAGCCCCGGCCACATTCTTTATTTCTCTCCATTTACATTGAGGGGGCAGTGGATGCATTGAAAGTTGGTCAAGTAGCCAGACTGCACGTATCCCCTCCCCTGCTGTCTCTGTAACTCTCCCAACATACCACTTAGAGTGTAAGCTCTTCGGTTCAGGGGTTTGCTTTCCTACTGTCTGGCTTTGTTGCACCTATCGTATTATAATTACCTGCGCTGTGTTGTCTCTTTGTAAAGCGCTGAGTACATTGTGGGCGCAATACAAATAAAGATATGGATGGATTGGGTGAGATAAGTGTGGCCTTCTCTTCTCTTCAATCTATCTTCAGTTTAGACGTTTATAAAACAGGGGGCGCTCAACTCCAGTCCTCAAGACCCCCGCTTCCCCCCCCCCCCCAACAGGTCCGGTTTTCAGGATATCCAAGCTTCAGCACAGGTGGCTCAATCCGTCCCTGCTACAGCACAGGTGGCTCAATCAGTCCCTGCTTCAGCACGGGTGTCTCAATCAGTCCCTTCTTCAGCATAAGTGGTTCAATCAGTCCCTGCTCCAGGAGAGGTGGCTCAGAGGCTCAGTTATCGACTGAGCCTCTCATTGAGCCACCTGTGCTGAAGCAGGGACTGATTGAGCCACCTGGGAAGAAGCTGGGAAATCCTGAAAACCAGACCTGTTGGGGAGGCTGGAGGACTGCAGCTGAGCGCCTCTGCTCTACAACACACCAGCGCTGCCGTCAAGCGCCCTCTGGTGGACGAACGTCATTGAACATGTCTTATAACTAGGGATGAGCAACACGCACTTGACTTGATTGGCAGGTACGGCCGGGGATACAGGACCTTCCCGCTGCAGACTGCTGCTGCCTTCCAGCCTAATGCAGAGCAGAGGGAGATAACGATGATGCTGATATGTGAGAAGGTGAGGGGGAAGAATGCACCTATACAGGGGGCCTGCCCCATCCCTGCTCACGCCTGTACGTCCCACTGACCCTATTACAGGCGATGACATTATAACGTGGGGACAGGAATCTTCTGTTCATAGCAAATCTGCACAGTAACGATGGGACTGGAGGGGCGCGGGTCTTTGTTTCAACCTAATCTACTCTTACATTCCAGGGTTAAAAATGCTACATGTGCGCGCACATTTCCGTGCGCAGGGCGGGAATATGATGTTTTAGAGCAGCGGTGCGCAAACTGGGGGGCGCGAGATTAACTGAAGGGGGCGCGGGGTTTACAGAGGCCCCGCGCGCACCCCGAAGGCATTTAAATGAAGTGCCGGGGAAGCGGCGAAGGCCTCACCTTACTTACCTTGGTTCAGCCGGCATGTGGAGACGCGTCGCCGTGGCAACGTGACGTCATGACGCCCAGACGCAGGGAACCACGGTAAGGTGGAGGGAGGGAGGGGGGTGCGCGGAGAACAGGACAGCCGGCGGGGGGGCGCAGGGGATAAAGATTGTGCTCCCCCGTTTTAGAGACTCAAGAGGTTTGGGAGACTTGTTTGCCGGGTTGTGCTGCACGGTGAAGGGGTTTTGTCACTTCCTTTACCCACTGTAACTTATATAATGTGGGGGTGAAACCGATCCCAGCTTCAAATTGCAAAGCCAGTACAACCAGCCTCACACTGAAGAGACGCAAAAAGTGGAAAACTGCTGTCTGTGTGTAGGGTTACTGGCTCTGCACTTCTTTAACACAGGCTGCGGCGAAAAGCTGTGTAATGCGGCAGCCATACGCTTATAGGGGGGGTCCATGTTAAAATGGACGTGAAGCAAAAGGTGACACTGTGTGCTCATTTGCGTGTCATTACCCAGAATCCCTTGCTGCAGTGGAAGCACTGCACGCTAAGAGATAATGGGGAAGGGCGGGGGTTGCAGACCTGTCTGATACACGTGAATGTGCGCACACGCGGGGATTTTATTGGCTGATTACTGGGGTTACCATTTCTGGAAGTCAAACACGGGAATCACCAAGAATTTGTAATGTATGTATTTTATTTCCAGCCCTAAAACCCCTCAACCCGTGCACGACCGAGACAATCAGAGGTTATGTTAAATTGAAAAAGTATTTGTTTCTACGAGACGCAGAAGTAACGGCCCCCTCAGGTCAGAGAGACAATACGTCTCAATAAATCTACATCCTTCAGGTTCCATAAAAGAAATCGGATTTTGGTTTCTAGAAAACAAGCTTACCCTTTTTCCGACCCGTTCCTGTAATGGGTCTCCGGGCGTCAAATGAAAAATCAGGGCGGCAAAACTGTCCAGGGGTGTCGCAGAAGGAACATTTTGGATGGAGCAGTTCTTGCACGGATCGATAGCTCGCCCGGAGCAGCGCTCGGTCTTGTTAAACATGTTTGCGAGTCTTTATGCTGTTTGTATCGATTATGCACCGTAAAATGCCAAAACATCCTGTCTCGCCCATATATCTGGGATTTGGACGCTATCGTTTAACCATTTCAGCACCAGAGGGGTCTGCGATGCGTCTGGTGTAATCTGCTTTATTGGGCAGGGATTAACATACATACATACATACTGTACATACTGTACATACATACATACATACATATATAGCCCTTTTTACTCTGCTAAAATATATTTAAGAAGGCCCCATAAATACATTTATTGTGCTGTAAGGTAACCCTTTATTGCGGTTGTGCAGTGATTCCCAACAGGGGCTCCGTGAGGCGTCTCCAAGGGGTTCGCCAAATCAGTACTGGCGCGGTTCCCAGGCAGTGTAGCGCGGTCCTGAGCCAGTGTGGGAACTGCGCACTTAGTAAGGCCCCAAACTGCACCTTACAATGGGGGGTTTCGCTGTCACTTACAGCAGGAGATTCCCACAGTGCTTTGCACCCACAGCAGCAAGGCATTGTGGGGCGTGACTTTGGAAGCTCCCGCAGTGAGTCACAGCTGTACCCCCCATGCTGTCTCCACACACTGAGGGGCAGTTTAGGGGCCCGATGAAGGACCCTGAGAGGTTGGAAAGCTTGTAACATATCAACTACTCGTTGGTCCAATAAAAGGTATCATACCCCCTAGTCCCTCTGTTACTTAATAAGAAGATGGGAATTGAAAGATATGCATAAAAGGTTAAAAAAAAAATGTATATATATATATACACTTAGTTAAGGTTATGGTGGGTAAAATAAAGTGACAAAAACCCTCCACAGCAAAGCATATAGCAAATGGAAATATTACTGTATGCTCATTTGCATGTCTTAGCACCTATAGGGAACCATGTTGATGGTTTTGAAGCAAAAGGTGACACTCCCATTATTTTTCTTGGTTTGTTTGAAGGTATTTCCAGGTTGTGATGACTTTTACTGGACCAGCACAAAACCGCCTGACACATATTGTATTGCCTGACGATCTGTCATCACATGATTTGTGAGGACATCAAACTGAGCTCTAAACACTGGCAGCATTTAACAAAAGAGGAGCCCAGACCCGTAGGGGAAAGAGGCAGTATGACCACTGGCCAAGACCCCCAAACCTCACCCCCCCTTTTCCCACTCCTGGTGGGGGATGTGGTAGTGAGAGGCTGAGGATGAGTGGAGAGGTTGGGCTGAGGATGAGTGGTGAGGTTGGGCTGAGGATGAGTGGGGAAGTTGGGCTGAGGATGAGTGGGAGGGGGTTCCGGGGGACCCGGCGGACCCGGCAGCGGTAGGGAGAGCGCCCCGATCGGAGGGCGCTCTTCCGCTGCTTCGGCGCGCGCCCGTCACTCTCGGGCGCGCGTCAGGCTACTGCTGCGGCCAAGAACGGGCAAATGCTCGAATAAACTTGGCCGCAGCAGTACTGTGGGAAAAATATTTCGTACATTATGGCCTGCCCAACCGAATGCATTCGGATCAGGGACGAGACTTTGAGAGCAAGTTGATCAAAGAATTATTGGCTTTGGTGAATATTCAGAAATCTAGGACTACCCCTTATCATCCTGAGGGAGATGCACTCCCGGAACGATTCAATCGGACATTGCTAGATATGCTGGGTACCCTATAAGATTCCCAAAAGGGGGAGTGGAGCAAACATGTGGAAGCTTTGGCCCATGCCTACAATTGCACTCGGCACGAATCCACAGGCTATACACCATACTTTATGATGTTTGGACGAGAGGCTCGATTGCCAATTGATATTCGTCTGCGGGTATCTACCGATGGGGTACTAAATACAGCTCATTATAAGTATGTACAAAGACTTCAGGACAGTCTCCATCAGGCTTATCAGTTAGCGGAAAGAGCTACCGCCAGGTTGAACGCCAGTAACAAAAGGAGGTATGATCATAAAGTAAGGTATCGAGAACTTCAAACGGGAGATGCTGTTCTACGGCGAAATTTAGGAATCCCTGGCAAGCATAAATTAGCCGATCACTGGAGAGAGGGACCCTTCCATGTGGAATCCCAAATGCCGGGTCTCCCTGTATATCGCATAAGGGACGTGAATGGTAGAATCAAGGTCTGGCACTGAAATCACCTGCTACCTATACCGCAACTAGAAGAAGGGGAACCCGATACACTAGTGGATGACAATGAAAAGGAAGAATCTAAGGAGAATTCAGAGACCATAGAGGACTTAATTCAAGATCCTTTGGTTGGGACCTCCAACCAAGATTGGTGGGCACCTCCTGAAGGAGCCACGGGTAATGGGCCTGCAATTCAACCCCCATCAGCAGAGAATTTATCACGTAATCAATCGTTAGATTCTACCCCCCCCCCCCGAGTTTTGTGCCACCAAAAGACAATCCTCAAGTACACAGAGACAATGTTCAAGTACAGAGAGACTTTCCTCAAACTGATCCACCTGCTTCCACAGAGTCTAGGCCTCAAGATTCCGATGATATCTCTCAAGATGAAGATAAGGAGATTGAGACTCGCAAAAGCCAGCGAGTGAAACGTCCTCCCATTAGAGTAGCGTATGATTCATTAGGGACACCTCACTTTGAATCTCAGCAGCAAGCTAAAGCCAAGCTAACCTCCATCATAAATATGTTCACTGAGTTGAGCAATTTGATCTAATAAGGATAAACAATATCGCCATTGGTTGTAAAGTTTTATTTTATAACAACGTTATGCTATTTTCATTATATAACTCTTGTACATGGTTATATGAAGGGGCCTCTGCTGTGTAAGGTAGGGGGGCATGTTTAAGGTGACAAAATACAGAATCAAAGTAGCAAACGTCTCGTTAACAAACATCATCTTGTTTGTTTTTTGTATCTTATTTGCACAACAGAGGTTAGGTATTTAACATGAAAGACGAGATGCTGGAGGGAATTGGTCTTTGTTGCAGAGATCAGGCAGCTTCTTTGTTGCAGTGATTTAGGGGCTTCATGGCTTGTTGATAGATCAATGTGTAATTCTTGCATCAGAGAATTTTAATCTGTGAAATAATTAAATAAACTGATGTTTTAGAGGTGTAACAAAAATACATTTAAATACACACTATATATCTTTATATAGCAACATAATGAACTATATATATATATATATATATATATATATATATATATATAGTATTTTTATATTCAATGTATATAGTATTTTTATATTCAATGTATTATCCATCATGTTTTATGTAGATATATCGATGTTCACAATTTTCACCATTGGTTGTAAAGTTTTATTTTATAACAACGTTATGCTATTTTCATTATATAACTCTTGTACATGGTTATATGAAGTTGTGTCCCAAGCGAGGACGTTGGGGTTTTCGCCAGGGGGAAGATGTAGCCAGGCTTCTCTCTTTGCACTTACAGCTGTTGCCGGGAACGCGTGCAGGCCGTTGCTAAGGCCGCCGTCGCGTTGCCAAGGTCCTGGCGGCTAGAAGTGCAGGGTACAGTGAATATTGCTCGGCAGAGTTGCGCATGCGCAGGAGACGTGCGCAAGGAGCTACCTCACAGGAAGGGACATATCTCCCATGAGAATCAGGAGCCTCCCATGTGATGTCAAGGAACCAATAGGGGTGAAGCATCTCCCCGCAAGGGATAGATATATGCGTGGGATTGCATACGCAGTTCAGTTGGTGTCGGGAGCAGCTAAAGAAAGGAGGTAGCGTGCAGGAGTTAGTGACTCTCTGCACTTGGCTAGCAGCCCCTCAGGCCCCACATAGCCCTATGACACTACAGCGGAGTATTGTAGGGACCGGCCCCAGTAACGGACATTACCCTTATTATGTAGCAAGTTCTGAATAGACCCAGCCGACGCTGCGCGTACTGCCAGAGAGTTGGGCCTATACTGTCGTTACCGTTGCCGCGTCCTTTCGGGTGGGATCGCCCCGGATGGTGGTTGCGGTGTTCTTCCGTTCGCTGATCCTTTGTGAAGTTCGGTTGCAGGCCCGAGCACTGGAGTGCTCGGCGTGGGATGAATAGTTCTTTTGAAAGCTCCTTGTATTGTCCCTGAATATATTTGTATATAGTTATCATATCCCCTCTTAGACGCCTCTTTTCTAATGTAAATAAATCTAATTTAGCTAGTCTCTCCTCATAAGTTAGAATGTCCATCCCCTTTATTAATTTGGTGGCTCTTCTCTGCACTCTCTCTAGTTCCATAATGTCTTTTCTAAGGAGTGGTGCCCAAAATTGTACTCCATATTCAAGGTGTGGTCTTACTAATGCTTTGTAAAGGGGCATAATTATGTTTACTCCCCTTCCATCCATTGCCCGTTTTAATGCAAGGTAAGATCTTGTTTGCCTTTGGAGCTATTGCATGACTTTGGGCACTATTGCTAAGCCTGCTGTCTACAAGCACTCCTAAATTCTTCTCCATCAAGGATTCCCCCAATTTATCCCCATTTAATTTGTAAGTCGCATGTTCATTCTTGCTTCCCAAATGCACAACCTTACATTTATCTGTGTTAAACCTCATCTGCCATTTACCTGCCCAAGTTTCCAGTCTCTCCAAGTCCTTCTGAAGAGAAATTACATCCTGCTCTGATTCTATTACCTTACACAATTTAGTATCATCAGCAAAGATGGAGACTTTGCTCTCGATGCCAACCTCAAGGTCATTAATAAACAAGTTAAAAAGCAGGGGTCCCAGTACCGATCCCTGAGGTACTCCACTCACGACTTTAGCCCAACCTGAAAAAGTTCCATTTATGACAACTCTCGGTTGTCTATCCTTCAACCAGTTTTCAATCCAGGTGCATACATTATTAATGAGTCCAATTTGCTTTATTTTGTACACCAACCTCTTGTGTGGAACCGTATCAAAAGCCTTTGCAAAATCTTGTCGACCACATCGACATTTTGATGACTAAAAAGAAAAGAACTTCCTTTGGACTTTAAAGTTTGCATCAATATAGAAAAGATTTCATAAGTTTGTTTCTATAATACTTAGATAGACGCAATCTTCACTGTTGTACTTAATATACTCACCTAAATATAACCATTTAACTTCTATTTTTGCATGAGAAATAGATATCAGAGATTATACATAGAAAACCATGTTTTTTTCTACCATTTGATTCGTGCAATCACAACGGTTACAAATATCTGTCGCTCTTGCAAATTGATGTCAGGCCCATGATATCTTCATATTTGATACATTTAAGGTCCTATGCTAGTAGCCTTCTTACCCACTTATCAAGGATTTTTAGCTGCTATCGGCCAAAAATACCTACAGCGATTCAGAAAGACGTGATAAGTGGGCTGAATCGCCATTTTTTGCTGCTGTCAAAAACACACAGCCAAGTGAGCGGTGATAAGCCAATACGCCACTTATCGGCGGGCTTTGAAACTCGTGCAATTCTAGTAGCCTCGATAAGGTTATTGAGGCTTATCGCGGGTCTAGAATGGTGATTTCCTCCCAAATTCCTCTCGCCAGAAAAAGTTGGCGTGAAGCTGCCAAGAAACTTCAGAGGCGGCGGCGAGAGAGGAACTTTAGAAAAAAAATGTATTCCTCCTGCCTCGGATTGATGCCGTGGGTCTCCGGAGCTGATAAGCATTAGTATCGGCACCGGAGCCCCCCGGCATGAATCAGATACATGCAAAATGCATTTACAGGCAACTTCATTTTCTTAGCGGCTAACCGCTAAGGCAATGAAGGGGTTAACTACCAGTGCCCAGTTTATTTTGGGTAGTGGGGGTGGGTGAAGGTGGTATTTGTCCCTTTGTGGGTGTTTATGCCTTCCGGGGGGTAGCGGGACTGGTTAACCCGTTCATTACCATAGCGGTTCCCACCGTTATGGCAGTGAAGGGGTTACCTCCTCCTGCAACCTTCTCGGCAGGCCTAACCACCCACCATGGGGCTACTGCCCCCCTTCAGTCACCCCCTCTGCCCCCAATAAACAGGCTATTACAGTTGAACCCCTTCATTGCCTTAGCGGCTAGCCGCTAAGATAATGAAGCTGTTTTAATAACAATTTTAATACAAGTGTACGTGAGCAGGGGGTCTCCGGAGCAGAATCGCATTGATTTCTGGTCCGGGGCCCCCCTGCTTCCTGAGATACAGGCCCAGTTATGGGGTGCCGATATCTCCTATGCATTTAAATGTCCCGCGGAGGAGTTTGGGGGAGTTACATGGGGCACAGATTATAATGAGATGTATCACATTCTGCGTCTCTGTCCCAGCTTGCACCTTGGGGAGAGTCAGTGGGAGGAGTTGGGGGAGTTACATGGTGCACAGATTATAATGAGATGTATCTCATTCTACGTCTCTGTCCCAGCTTGCACCTTGGGGAGAGTCAGTGGGAGGAGTTGGGGGGAGTTACATGGTGCACAGATTATAATGAGATGTATCTCATTCTAAGTCTCTGTCCCAGCTTGCACCTTGGGGAGAGTCAGTGGGAGGAGTTGGGGGGAGTTACATGGTGCACAGATTATAATGAGATGCATCACATTCTATGTCTCTGTCCCAGTTTGCACCTTGGGGAGAGTCAGTAGGAGGAGTTGGGGGAGTTACATGGGGCACACATTATAGTGAGATGTATCACATTCTGCGTCTCTGTCCCAGCTTGTACCTTGGGGAGAGTCAGTAGGAGGAGTTGGGGAGGAGTTACATGGCTCACACATTATAATGAGATGAATCACATTCTGCGTCTCTGCCCCAGCTTGCACCTTGGGGAGAGTCAGTAGGAGGAGTTGGGGGAGTTACATGGCGCACAGATTATAATGAGATGTATCACATTCTGCGTCTCTGCCCCAGCTTGCACCTTGGGGAGAGTCAGTAGGAGGAGTTGGGGGGGAGTTACATGGTGCACAGATTACAATGCGATATATCACATTCTGCATCTTTCTCCATTTTATTCACCCCCAAAATCCTCCATATCTGCCGGGGCGTAAATCTAAAATTCTGTATCAGGCGTATCTGTATTCTGTTCTAACATACGTCGCAGCTCTGCCCCCCAAATAGGAGGAGTGCGTCTAAACACGGAGCAGCTGCGCCTGAACACACTTTTCTCTACATTGACACAGACCGCGATATAGAGAGAGAAAGGCCTGGACTTGTAAGGGGAGCGGTGGCATGACGCAAGGCCTCTTCCCCTGAGGAGCAGTAAGGTCAGGCCAGGGATGGAATTAAGGAAGACTACTGTGAGTGTGGGTGAGTATGGGTGTGAGTGTGAGTGTGGTGTGGGTTTGAGTTTGAGAGTGGTTGTGGGTGCGGGTGTGAAGGATTGTATGAAATAAATTTGAATATCTGATTGATACAATTTAAATTAAAACAGAAGGTTGTGTATTGTTTTAAATTCAGAACTACTATTCGTGAATATAAATGATTAGTGTAATGTTATTTATAATAGCCATACTGTGAAAATAACACACTGTGTTCACCTATATAATGAAAACGTCCGCGATGCTTCAAATACATTTGTGGTCGATAGATAGAAACTTCATTCTGCGCTAATATAAACTGACTTTTTAGGGTTTACGCCGGGTTCAATTTGGAAGTCGATTTTGGCGCACGTTATACTTTTATTTTGGCAAACGGGTAACATTTTTTTTTTTTAGTACAATATACAGTAGTTTATCACATTCACATCTGTGCGCCAAGCGCTTCCATATCAGTGCGACAAATAATCGCCGGAAACCACGATCGATGCTAAGGCAAGTACACAGGCGCCGACAACGCAATTACATTCGAGCTTTCCGTGAGTCAACTTTACAGCAAAACGGCCACTTGCGGCACCCGGTACAGAGGACCTTGTGTGCGTGACCTTGGGCTCAGTCCTCCTTCTTGTCGGACGTGCGGAGACTGTCCTCCTCACTGCTGACCGGATAGACCTTATTTGTGGCCACGTGTGGCAGTACGTTACCCTCTTCCTCCGCCTCCTCTTGCTGCAGCATGTGCAGATAATACCGCTGGTGCTCTAGGTAGGTAGTGAACAACTTGGCGTATTCCGGATGGTTGAGTGAAAAGTCCTTAAACTCGTCTGGAAGCAGAGAATGGAGGCGGAGATTAACGGGAGAAGAACATTAGTCAAAATGTAGCAGCAGTGTGTCTGAGATCTGAGTCCCTTTAAATAACGTGGCACTGAAATGAACTCATTTTTACACGTTTTATATGACATTATATATATACACTTCTATCACATTGATAGTGTACGAACAGAAAGAGAGAACATTTTTTTCGCCCCAATAATTTTTCATGAAAAAATTGATGTTAATTTTTTTGGAACTATACAGAATTAACTTTTTTGGTGTGTGCAGATTTCTTGTCCATTAACTACACGGGGAAAATGTGCAGAATGATAATGCAATTGTTCGATCAAAGTTACAAACATCACCATCATATCATCTTGAGGTCCAAGTTAAAAAAAAAAAAATAATTGGCCAGAATTCACATCGTTGAACAGATATACAGAAGAATCAGCGACATTGAAGACATTACGTCCTGCGTCCCACACTTTGCTTTCTATCCTAGATCCCTCGTAGAATTTTTTGCCTTGTTTTGCAACGACCGCTTTTTGATTTGGACATTTTACGCCTGTAATGTGCAGTTGCTGCAACGTGTATTTTCCACGTCGCTTTGCTACCGCCACCACCTTGTGACCATCCTTTCCAGAAGGACTTGTACCGTTAACGTGGAAAAAACGTCTTACCGTAGGAGATCTTCCCCGATTCATCTGCGTCCATATCCCGGAAAAGTTTGGAGACATCAAGATCTGGCACCCCGAGTGAGGACCTCAGCAAGGAACTAAACTCCACTTCCGTGATGCTGCCATCTTCATCAACATCAAACAGCTGGAGAGGGAAGTAGAAGAAGAATAACAGCTGTATCAGCGCGTCAATAAATATCCGATAGTATCATTCCTCCAGCTAGAATATAAATATAATAGCCCAAAATGGCAGCGTGAATTTTAAAGACGGAGCTCATCCGACAACGATTTCCACCTCCACTGTCAAATTTCGGAGGAGTTCAAACTAAGGATCTGCCTTATTACCCTATTTCGATTTACGAGCGAATGTGTGAAGAAATCTGGCTGAAGGCGATACGATTTTTTTCTGGAGTTGGCGAAGACTAGTTTCGGATTTTTTGTTCCCCCTGTCCCAACAGGAGCAAATTTGGGCCTTTTCCAGTTCTATCAAAGTTCACCAACAGTTCTGCAGACATTGCAAGAGACTGCAAAATGCGTGGTAAAAACGGCCAGGTTTCAGGAAACTCCCACAAATTTCAGTGCAAAAAAGATGGATCTCTCTGTGAGATATATAGATATATCTATATTTGTATTTTTGACACCTTTTCCAAAATTTGCAAGTGGCCGAAATGTGCTGTTTTTGTGATGAAATGTGCTGTTTACCGCTAGCTGAATCATTGAAATGTAAACATTATTGCAACTTTATCGAAGCTACGTGGCAATGGAGACGGTAAGAGGAACTGGGAATTTGGTTTCAAGTGTTCATCCAAAAAACAAACCATCAATCTCTTCATTGTGACCTTATCAAGACTCCAGGAACAATAACCCCACCAAAGGCCACAAAAACGCCCCTATTATCTGAAAACAAAACAAGATGTTCCACCCGGGCAGGAACAGCATTGTTGAAAGGCCAAGCAAACTGGAACGTGAGAAATACAACAATGGCGGCTCTGTCCGTCGCTGTTTTTAATGTTTGGTTATGGGGAAACCCCAAGTACTTTAGCAGGAAGACGAGGTATCAATGAGCCACCTTACACTTGAGTATGGGGTAATTGCTGCTCGGGGTGAGCTCTGATGCTGCAGTACACATGTACTTGGCTTGATGGGGAGTTGGGATATGTTCAAGATTAGTGGGAAATGGCTGGTACTGTTTTAATGATACTTGTATGCAGCTTTGTGCACGTTGGGAACGGGCTGGTTTCTGGAACATTAATGTCCATGAAATATGGTTTTATTTCCGCTGAATTACTTCTGAATAAGAACTGGGGTTAGCTTTGATTTCTTGACTTCACGTCTCTCTTACCTGGAGTCTTATCTCTTACCTTAAATGCCATTTGAATGGTCTCCTCGGTGTTGGCCGGATTGCAAAGGACGGACATACCAATGACATACTCTCGGAAATCTATGGTGCCGTCTCTGTTCTAAAGGAAAGGCAGAACAGCCTAAGGACGTGCTCAATAAATACAAGATGGAGACAGGTCGATGTTGTTGAGCATAATTACTGAAAGAGTCTCAGGGGTTCAGTGACCCGATTTGTAAGGCACCGAGTGGGCAAATTAATTATGCGGTGTGCGTACATACATACATACATACATACATACAGCCAGTCCGTGTACATGGGAAACTCATGCTAAGCTTTGGACTACCAACCTCTTGGGTCTTGTAGACAGGGAACATGTCTAAAAGATATTGCGTGATCTACACACCCGTCCAGTGCTTTGTCCGTGACATTCACACACTGGTAACTTGTGATCTCGCTGACACTTATTACAGTCACACAAAGGGGGGGGGGGGGTTTCAAAGAAAAAAGTCTAAAACATTATTAATTAAAGGGGCAAAACACAATGTCACAAGTTCACACATAACACTGCCCTTTCTAAGCTGATTACAGAATGGTAATGATGATATATGTGCTTAACACGTATTTCTTCTAGTGCGTGTGCCAAGTGTTTGACTGGATCAATAAGGATTACAGTACATTACATAAAGCATATAGTCACAGTCTGTATAAAGTGTATAGTCACAGTGTGTATATAGGGTATAGTCACAGTGTGTATATGGTGTATAGTCACAGTGTGTATATGGTGTATAGTCACAGTATGTATATGGTGTATAGTCACTGTGTGTATATAGTGTATAGTCACAATGTGTATATAGTGTACAGTATAGTCAGTGTGTATATAGTGTATAGTCACAGTGTGCATATAGTGTATAGTCAGTGTGTGTATAGTGTATAGTCAGTGTGTATATAGTGTATAGTATAGTCACTGTGTGTATATAGTGTACAGTATAGTCACTGTGTGTATATAGTGTATAGTCACTGTGTGTACATAGTGTACAGTATAGTCACTATGTGTATATAGTGTATAGTCACTGTGTGTATATAGTGTACAGTATAGTCACTGTGTATATAGTGTATAGTCACTGTGTGTATATAGTGTACAGTATAGTCACTGTGTGTATACAGTGTATAGTCAGTGTGTGTATATAGTGTACAGTATAGTCATTGTGTGTATATAGTGTACAGTATACTATGTGTATATAGTGTATAGTCACTGTGTGTATATAGTGTACAGTATAGTCACTGTGTGTATACAGTGTATAGTCACTGTGTGTATATAGTGTATAGTCACTGTGCATATATAGTGTACAGTATAGTCACTGTGTGATATAGTGTGTAGTCACAGTGTGTATAAGGAAGGGTGGGGGAGCCGTGTTATGACACGCGAATGAAGGACGCTTGAGAGGTTGCAAAGTTTGCAACATAAATATTTGTGGTTCAATAAAAGGTATCATAACCGCTTACTCCCTCTCCATCCTTTATTATGTTACTGCAGTGTATAGTTACTGTATATATAGTGCATAGTTACAGTGTGTATATAGTGCATAGTAACAGTGTATATATACTGTAGTGTAGTTACTGATATTAGTTGCTAGTTACATATGTATATTATAGGCATAGTACTGTAGATATAGTGCGATATAGCTGGAGTAATATAGTGCCTAATTAACGCAGTGTTATATATAGTGCCTTACGTTACAGTGTATATATAGTGCATAGTTACATGGTGATATATTATAGTGCATAGTAGACAGTGTATATATAGTGCATAGTTACAGTGTGTATATAGTGCATAGTTACAGTGTATATATAGTGCCTAGTTACAGTGTGTATATAGTGCATAGTTACAGTGTGTATATGGTGCATAGTTACAGTGTGTATATAGTGCATATTTACAGTGTATATATAGGTATAGGTACGTATATATAGTGGCCTAGTTACAGTGATATATTAGTGCATAGTTAGTGTATATATATTAGTCTATTAGTGCATATTTACAGTGTATATATAGTGTAGTTACGTGGTGCCTAGTTACAGTGTATAGTTATAAGTGCATCGTATATAGTGCAGTATTACCGTGTAGATAATATCGCATAGTTACAGTGAGTATATAGTGCAGTTAAGTGTAGTATATAGCATAGTTACTGTTAAGTGCATAGATAGTGTGTATATAGTGCATAGTTACAGTGTGTATATAGGGACATTAGCTGTACAGTGTATATATAAGTGCCTAGTTACAGGTGTAGTATATAGTGCATAGTTACAGTGTTATAATAGTGCTAGGTAAGTGTGGGATCACGTAATCGGCGTAGTTACAGTGTGTATATAGTGCATAGTGTACAGTGGGTATATATAGTGCATAGTTACCGGAGGGAATGTAGTGTATATAGTGCATAGTTAGTGTGTATATAGTGCATAGTTACAGTGTGTATATAGTGCATAGTTACAGTGTGGATATAGTGTATAGTTACAGTGTGTATGTAGTGCATAGTTACAGTGTATATATAGTGTATAGTTACTGTATATATAGCACCTAGTTAGTGTATATATAGTGCATAGTTACAGTGTATATATAGTGCATAGTTACAGTGTATATATAGTGCATAGTTACAGTGTATATATAGTGTATAGTTATGTGATTATAGTGCATAGTACAGGTGTATATATAGTGATATAGTTAGTGTATATATAGTGCATAGTTACAGTGTATATATAGTGTATAGTTACGTGTATTAAGGAATAGTACAGTGTATATATAGTGTATAGTTAGTGTATATATAGTGTATAGTTACTGTGTATATAGTGCATAGTTACAGGTGTGTATATAGTGCAAAGTACGTGTATATATAGTGTATAGTTACTGTGTATACAGTGCCTAGTTACAGTGGATATATAGAACACACAACATACCCTGTCAAACAGAGCGAAGAGCTCCCTGAGAACGTCGGGACACTGGCATGCGTAGGTGACTCGCAAAATCCCCAGCCGATTCTCCCTCCTCGGGACGAGCCGGCGATGGAAGCGAAAACCTCAGCGTGGTCCTGACGTTGTCCCATTCAGGCTAAAATCAAACACTTATCAGAAACTTAGCGTTTCGCGGGAGAGGCCCGGGACTGGCGCCGCGAGAACGTGGTTAATGTTATGAGACTCACATCACGGCGCTTGCGCTGGCACATGCCCCCATACACGCAAATCTGCTCCGAAGAGAGCTGCAATCTAACGTGGCCTTGGGTCAGGCTATAAAGTACCTGGCCCCCAAGGGGGTCACTTGATGCAAAACACGTTCTGCAGATTCAAAGTTGACGTTACAGCTCAGCCACAGAGCACCACGTCACTCTCCGCTAACGGGAGCTGGCACTAGTAGGGGTTAACAAGTGAACCGGGTGGACTCTGTGGCTGTGATATTAGGACTCGGCGTCACCTGCAAAGTGTTCTCCGAGCCCTCCCGGGGGTAAAATGCTGCCAAAAATAGTGTGGACAGATTTAGACCCCTCATTGTGAGGTTCCGGCAGGCAGCGAGCGAAACGCGCGGGTCTTCCCTCTTTGATAAGGGACAACCGTCCTGAAACCGCCGGTGTTTCAGGTTTATTAGGACCAGATGACCACTTAATAAAATCTTTTAAACTGGAACTGGTGTGCAGCCACGAATCTTCTTCATACAGCAGTGCTCCGCCATCGGACCCACGGACCACCTTTACCTTCCCCTATTTACAGTCTCCGCATTCAGCGAATCTAGTGATCTACAAAAATGTAGCAAATTAGCAAAATATAAATGAAATGGCGAAGCCAGCGGGCGCAACGCCGCCATCGCTCGCAAACTCCGACTCTTCAGCGGCGGCTTTATGTGGACACAAAAAAGGGGACCCTTGCAACGGCCCGTGAAAGCCTACTCGGGGCCTGGCCGCTGCAAAAATCAGGGGGACCCATCATCCCCTTCCTCTCCCTCCCCCCGGTAGTGTCCCGTCCCCACCTCCTCCCTCTCCCCTGCATGCTCTCTCTCTCTCTCGTCTCCTCCTGCTCCCCTCGCCTTGCTCTGTCTTCTCCTCATCCCTGTCTGTCTCCATCCGTCAAGAAGGAGTAGAAAAAACTCCCTCGAAGCAAGAACGAAGGAAATCGGAGTGAGAAAGAACCAAGAATAAGAAAGATGAGGTAATGAGACAGCAGCCATAACGGCATGAGAGCATACAAATCTGTCAAAGAATCATCGCTGAGGCAAGAACCAGAAATAGAGATGAAAAGGCCATCCCTCTCTCTATACCCCTCCATCCCTCTCTCTATACCCCTCCATCCCTCTCTCTTTACCCCTCCATCCCTCTCTCTTTACCCCTCCATCTCTCACTTTGTCCTCCCCTCCATCCCTCTTCCCCTCCATCTCTCTCTCTTCCCCTCCATCTCTCTCTTCCCCTCCATCTCTCTATACCCCTCCATCCCTCTCTATACCCCTCCATCCCTCTCTCTATACCCCTCCATCCCTCTCTCTATACCCCTCCATCCCTCTCTCTTTACCCCTCCATCCCTCTCTCTTTACCCCTCCATCCCTCGCTCTCTGTCCTCCCCTCCATCCCTCACTCTCTATCTTCCCCTCCTTCCATCTCTCTCTCTCCATCCCCTCCGTCCCTCTCTCTCTCTCCCTCCCCTCCGTCCCTCTCTTTCTCCTGTTGCCCTTGGCGCAGGATGTTCGGGGTGATGGGAAGCTCCTCACTTGAGCTTCCTGCTGATTTTAGTGAACTCCACCAAACCGGCCTCCATGGGTAAGGTCAGCTGCCCGGCCGTCATCATGAGCCTGCAGTCTTCATACGTGTGGTCAGTGACGGGGAGACCCAGAGCTCTGGAGAACGGAGACAGAAAGTGTTTTCACATCACGTGGCCACCGGGGAAATGGTTTCATGACTCAGGACTGTGACAGTAACCGAGCGGAATGTCCTATTACCCTGCGCGGAGACACCCGCGTGTACCACCACACGGACATGGGTCACTCCGAGTCCAGTGTCATGGATGTTATAACAGTGTCACATACATGCAAACAGAGTCTGCCAAACCTCACTAGCTAATGGAGGAGCTCGGCTTACGGATTCCTGTTACAGGTTATTTTTCTATAGGTAGGGGCAGAGTTGCCACCTTTTTTTTCCAATTGAAATCCAATTTTTAACAGTGATTTGATGTTGATATATTTAACTCTCTTACCTTCTCCGGCGGCATCTCCCCCCTGCATGGTCCTTTTAACGTGGCGCCGCGACGTTAAATGGCCCTGTGTTTCCATGGCTACGGGACGTCACGGCGTCCCATTGCCATGGGAATGTGACGCTGCATGGCGCCGTGATCTCCCGTTGTCATGGCAATGTGACGCCATTTGCTGTCCCGGAGCCAGGTTGACGGGACCGTGCAGAGAGAGATGCAGCCCCCCCCCCCCCACCCCGGAGAAGGTAAGTGCCGAGGCCCCGCTCCGGAGATTTCGTATATAAACCCGTAGCCTGGAGATACGTGACCAAAACCAGTAGTCTCCGGGTCAAACCCGGAGTGGTGGCAATCCTGGGTATGGAGCAGGGGGTCCAGCAGATGAACCGTCTTCATTTCAGCACTGGGGACCCCCTACTCCCCGTGAAAACACACCTCTGGGATAAGTCCAGAAAGCCCACGAAGTCATTGCACAGTGTAGCATAGTGGAAGTACCAAAGCTGTTTGATGTATATAGCAAACAGCGCTTCCTCTGCAGCCAGGGATTCTGGGTAATGACAAGCAAATGACCACAGCGTGTCACTCTTTACTTCTCAGCCTCTGTGTTTAAAATGATTGTGGTATTGTGCAATCTAGCCCTCGCCTATTCTGTTTCGCCACTTTGCACACTACAGTATGTCATATCTCACGTTATCATCACAATAATCTGTGCCTACAACATTCTCCTGGTTAAAAAATATGAGATTAATAACACAATTCAAATAACCTCTTCTGTTTGGGAGGCTCCATTATGTACTGTAATTAAGAGAAAAATAGGCCTTCGCTTAAGTGGACTTTTTTTTAAAGTTCAATTCAGTAAATAAGTAGCTGTATCTTTTAAAACAGGGGTGTTCAACGCCAGTCCTGTAGAGATAACCAACAGGACAGGTTTTGAGGATATCCCAGCTTCAGTACAGGTGGCTCAATCAGTCCCAGCTTCAGCACACGTGGCTCAATCAGTGGTTCAGTCTTTGACTGGGCCACCTGGGCTGAAGCTGGGACATCCCAAAAACCTGACCTGTTGGTGGCCCCTGACGAATGGAGTTGAGCCCCCCTGCTTTCAGATATATTTTGAATGAAGACGGTTCCCGTACGGAGACCGAACCTGTTTCCATTTTGTTTTTCTCACGTTAAATATAGTTACTTAAAACGGTTTCTCTGCCCATCCTTTCATTTGGATAAGTTCCGCGCCCCAGAGCGTGCGGAGTATCTAGGCATTGTAATACACCCTTTGTGGTTTTTCTAACCGGGCGTTCTTTCCCACATGTCCCCTATATTTTATTATTACAGTATATGCCGCGCGGTGCCGCAGTCTGTGAACGCACTTCGCCATGACGAGACGAATGTTGTTGGCGTAACGAATGGGGTCCTTTTTCTCAGCCTCGGAAGGAACATAGACGGGAAGAAACTGCGAGGATAAGGAAATTCAGATTAAATCGCCGGGCGGGGGAAAAATGGCGTTATTTCGTCACGGAAAAAACACACTCCATGTAGTCTCCTCCCCCTCCCCCCCCGGCACCGAACGGGTTAATGTTTCTGCCAGATCTCACCTCCACTTCCACCTTGGTGCAGATTTGACACACGGTCATCAGCAGAAGTTTGGCGCTACAAGAAAGAGGATGAAGTCTGAAGAAATCCAAGGTTGATGCTCAGAAAAGCGTTGAGTTTCGGGCCATGGATCTAGTCTGTTTGGGGAGAGGCGCTGTCTGCCTCGATGTGCCACGCTGTGTCGCCCTGGCGGTTTGCCCATATTATACCAGGACGAATCCCCCCCCAAAAAAATCTCAAACATTGGGTTTGAAATGCCCGAGAGGAACACAGCAAACACGCGTTTCGTGGGCATGGAGAGGAAGGGGACAGAGACATCTGTGTGTCTAACAAGCTGGCCCGTATGACAGAACCTTCTGGTTTAATTCACATTATAATTAGGGGATCCAGTTTGCGGTTTTAACCAAAAAATAATCTGGTAAAACGCAGCCGGCCAATCGTTGGGGATTTTCGGGTAAAACCGTTAAAGACCGGGAAAGTGAAGAACCCCGTCCTCCAGCACACCAACACTCCCAGGACGAGAACCCCCTCCCACAGCACACCGACCCCCCACCCACCAAGGACTAGAACCCCATCGCCAAGAACACAGAACCTCACCCTCCCCAGGACTAGAACCCCCACCTCCAGAAAACCCCCCCCCCCCCTGGACTTTAACCCTTGTCCCCAGCACATGAACTCCTCAAGACAGGATCCCCTTCCACCAGCACACTGACCCCCAGGACTAGAACCCCCCCAGCAAACCACCCACCCCAGAACTTTAACCCCTGCCCCTAGCACACCAACCCTCAACCCTGCCCCACAGGGCTTGAACTCCTTGCCCCGGCACACCCATCCCCCGTTACCATGTCAGGTGGCATTTGTGCTACTTGATGCGTGCGTGGTAAAAATATTTTAAAAGAATTATATAGGTGTTTTACTATTTATTATTATTATATATTATTTAAACACTGAAAACCCAGATTTTTTGCATTTGGAAAAATATATACACAGGCGGTCCTCGCTATCCACCGTGTCACTTTGCGACGGGTGGCATATCTGCCGCTCCCCAATGCAACGTTTTCCGATGCCTGAATGCGTTATCCGACGCTCACCGCCACTGATTCACATGGGACTCACTTTACAACGGTTTCACTCTCCAACGCTACTTCCACAACGGATCCCATTGGATAACCGAGGACAGCCTGTACTGTGTATAAAAATAAACGCCGCAAACCGGAACCCCTAATTATAATAGGAAATGATTTGGGGTGAACCAACCATTCCTACCCCTGCAGGCCCCTTTATATCCCTGAGCCTGCAAGCTCTTTGGGCGAGAGGTTTCTTACAGGACTGTCTGTACAGAGCTGTGCACACTGGTTTATACTGTATGTAATGCATTGGGGGCTCTTCTGACGATAGGAAGGGCTGTGGTTTCTTATATTTACAGGTTTATTTGATGCAACTTACGCGGGGTATCCTTGCCAAGTCCATGTCACGGTATCCTACATCCACCAGAAGTGACAGGTAATAGGTTAGTACAGCGTTAACCCTTTCATAACTCATCTCACAGTCACTGCATCCCTTTTGCTTCCAGGCAGCAAGATATCCCAACCTGTTAACACTCGACACCAAGGGTGGCCAACTCCAGTCCTCAAGGGCCACCAACAGGTCAGGTTTTAAGGATATCCCTGCTTCAGCACAGGTGGCTCAAGATATTGCTTTTTGACTTAACACCAAGTGCTGTAGCTTTAGAATTGCTCCTTCAATGTTTCATCATTCAGCTGTGGGCCCCAGCAAAACGACAATGTATTATGATCATGTAAATGATACAGCAGCCATTCAAAATCATACAGAAGGTGTTAAATGCCTGAGTGATTTCACTGTAATGCAACAGCTAAATGCATTATCCCCTTACACCAACTGAGTCAATTTCCAGTGAAAGAGCAACTGGTTGAGCAACCTGTGCTGAAGCAGGGATATCCTATAATACCTGGCCTGTTGGTGACTCTTGAGGACAGGAATTGGCCACTCCTGCTGTTATACTCCCCAATTTACCGCAAATGGGCTCTTCAGGTGGTTCAAGAAAGAAGTGTCAGCCTTGGATGATTTTTGGGCGATTAATATGTCTAATCCTCAGGTGATAAAATTAAAAGGGAGATATATGAAAAAGGGCATTTATTGCATCTTAGTGCAAACTTAGAGTCATTTTTAGCACAGAAATTAATATTATGATTCCAATTGTAAATGGATTAATTCCGCTTCCCTCCCCAATATTTAAAAAGTAGAAATGATAGGAAAATAATTGTTTTAAATGATTCATGTTGGGAATGCTCGGCTCTCCACAGATTGTACAATAGGAGTTTTAGTGAGCTCAGTAATATATTTAGCATAAAGCGTATTAGTGACATGCTCTTTAATTTAGCCTGTCTAATTGGCTCTAATTTAGTTAAATTACATTAAATTACACCCTTTAATATAGCTGTGTGTAGGTCAGAAAGTCATTCTATCAGGATAGGCAATTTTCCTCATTGTTACACAGTGAAAGTGTCACTGAGATAAATAAATGTTAAAAAAAAGCAATCCAACAGTGTTCTAATGCTTGAACAATGGGAAGTATTTGTGGACATGTTTATTATTTAATAAGGCCGTCCATTCAGGGCCTGGAAGTGTTTATTTTGTACATTTGACATATTTTCCAGAAAATGGGGGGGTGGGAGGAGGCCTGGGGGGCTAATATTTATAAAGTTATGTCATCATTTTTAGTCTTCATTTCTGGAAAAGTGTTAATAGTCTAGGGCACCGGTCGCCAACTCTAATCCTCAAGGGCCACCAACAGGTCAGGTTCAATATATCCCTGCTTCGGCACAGGTGGCTAAATCTGAGCCACTGATTGAGCCACCTATGCTGAAGCTGGGAAATCCCTAATACCTGGCCTACCCCTAATGCCTGGCCTGTTGGTGGCTCTTGAAGACAGGAGTTGGCCATCCTTCTTCTAAGGTTTTACTCCAATTTACCGCAACTGGGCTCAGTTGGTTCAAGAAAAAAAATGCACTATTTGAGAAAGGAATTTATTGCATCAGTGGCGTTCTAAGTTTAACAGTAAACGTGGCAAGTTTCAGTAAATCCTTTTCTAAACATCACATCTCAATAAGACTTTGAGCCGGTATTCCTAATACTAAATATAATCTGTGAAACATGTTCACGGGGCGGACATCAATAACCGTTATGCTAACTGCACGTAGGGGAAAAGGAAAACTGATTAAAAGTTCAAGCATTAGGACAGCATGCAATGGCTTTAATGTACAGTACTCTTGCTATATGTCTTACAACTAGCGATGATCCATTAGGTTTCTAGAGAGAACTGACAAGTCTTAGCAGTCCTTGGTCTGTGCATATTTTGCAAGGTTAGTGTAAGTTCAGTGCACAAATGTTTGAATTCATTGTAACAGGAATCTGCTGCCCTCATGGGATTCTTGTCATATGTCTATAGGGCGTTTTCTCACTGCGTAGCCGAGTGCTTGAAGAGTTACAGTAGGATTGAAAGTACACGTTTACCTGTTTGATAATGCCTGAAACATTTGAATTCAAGGCCGCATTGTGGATATGTTTCGCTTCCCCAGCTATGGCTTCTTTATTAATATTATATCTTCTGGAGATGGTTGAACACATCCAGCAGATACATTCATAATCGTTTCTGCATCGCATCTGCAGATATAACACAGTTTTGAGTTTTGTTTTTTAACTTGAAGAGATCTCTTCTTGCTCTTTCCAACATTGTTTTGGTTTTTTGATAGTTTTTTTTTATTGGGTTTACAAGCATTAAACAACAACGTTACAATATAGAAAAAAACAATAAGACACAGAAAAACATACTTTTATACAAAATTATTTTTTGT
Organism: Ascaphus truei; assembly: GCA_036426205.1. Classification (NCBI taxonomy): domain Eukaryota; kingdom Metazoa; phylum Chordata; class Amphibia; order Anura; family Ascaphidae; genus Ascaphus; species Ascaphus truei. Next base: position 8,266,337 of record CM071580.1, on the reverse strand, counting down.
ATTGCTCAGTGTGTGTGTGTGTGTGTGTGTGTGTGTGTGTGTGTGTGTGTGTGTGTGTGTGTGTGTGTGTGTGTGTGTGTGTGTGAGAGAGAGAGTATATGGGGTAATAGGAGTTATAGGGAGCGGTTATATGGGGTAATAGGGAGCGGTCCTGGGCCCTATAACATGACGCGTAACCTGCGGCCAGTCTCCTCCGGATGTCGCTCGTCTGGTTATTTCATTCATGGTGTTCCTTCGAGAGTCCGGATCCACGCGAGAGACGAGCACCGGCTGGAGAGCGCGGAGTATTCCTGAGAGACACACAGGCTGGCACTTAGAGGACAAATCCAAGACATTCATTCCTTGATATATATTTTTTTTTATGGCACGTTGGCGCTGGGGGTCTTCGGAGATAAACCCCATTAATTTCAGCTTCGGGGACCCCCTGCTTCCAGAGATGCTTCCCTCCGAGGGGGGTGCTCTGTGCTTTTTAAGGGACCCACGTCACGTGGGCCAATAGGAAACCACACTGGATGATGTCACGGCTTCCTATTGGTCCGCAGGGCGTGGGAGCTTTGAATAGCGGCCATTACATAAACCCCGACAGCCACGCAGAGCGGCCACCGGCCCCCCCTACGAAGGTAAATCCAAGCGGATTTTAAAGCAGCAATCCAAGCCGGCGGAGTAGAGCTTCCAACTTCTGGCAAAGTTCTTTTTATTTTTTTAAATTGTATTGAAGCAGGGGGTCTCCTGAGCTGAACCCGTTAATTTCAGTTCCGGAGACCCCCTGCTTCAATTCTCAGTTAAAAAAATAATAATATAGCAAAGGCTTGGATTGGATTGCTCCTTTAACCCATCCTTTGAAACCTGTTTCTTTAGGGCTTGGTATCTCAGCAAATTGAAACACTGCACAGAACTGCCCAAAATCTGAGTTCAAGAGAGTGGGATCAGCAGATATAAAAGGTTAGAATAAATCTATTCCTGAGCTGAGCAGATTGCTCCTATAAACGGGGAAATAATGATCATTACATTAAATTATTTAAACACAGCACATGTGAAGAAATGCTCCGTACATTATAATTACATCTACTGTATGAAGAACTCTAAAAAAAAAAAAGTTTCACGCTCTACAATAAACCTCAACATCTGCAGGACCAGGAACTGTGCAGCTATCCTGCGCGCGGGGTACTGAGCTCTGTACTGTAACTGACGCGTTTTGGGGCCCATTGGAAGAAAAGCTCTACATGAAATAAAGTTATTATTATTATTAATAATAATAAATAGGACATTTACACTATTACCAAACAACAACATTTTTGAAGCCTTTAACCCAAGTGGGGTCTTTAAAAGTAACAGCGCTGGAAGGGGTCCTGAGGCGCACTAGTGATGGGGCAGCCTGTAGCGAATCGGGACACAGGGTTTTCTTCCAAAAGAATTGATTTGAGCCAGAAATGACGACGTTTCGCCTGCTGTAGTGGCCTTTTTCAAGCAAAGTGGCGTGGTTCAACGTGACCAAAAGAACGCGTTTACTAACTTAAAGAAGTTTTTATAAAGGATAACACAGAGCAATAACATCATATAATACACTGGAGGATTACTTGTCTGTATACTGGAGGAATACTTTCCCCTTGTATAGGTATTGCTCTCACGTTCATTAAAAAAAAAAATCAAAATATATCTTTGGCATATGATCTGGTTTTACTCACTAGGGGCTGTAAAAATATATACCTCTGCAAGGGAAAAGTGTCCTCCTGGTCACGATGGACGTTACTAGTTTATACACTAGAATTCCTCATGAAGAAGGCCTAGCAGTCACTAGACATAGACTTGTGGAAATACAGACAACGAATCCTCCAGTTATTGCTCCATTTTATCCTTTATAAAAACGTCTTTAAGTTTGAAAACACGCTTTATTTACAGGCAACAGACACAGCAATGGGGAGTGACGTAGCGCCGTCTTATCCAAATCTTTACATGGCAGAGTTTGAAAAGAAAATTCTTTTATTTTTGATACAATTTATTACACCAAAATGATTTTTTAGTGCAGATTTATAGATGACGTGTTTTTGATTTGGGAGAGACGTCAGACGAACCGATTGAATTTGTCAAATATTTGGATGAACTTTCGACTCTGGTTCTTTTGACTAAAAACCGAAGTGAAAAACAAATTGCCTTTCTAGATGTGTTGTTAATTCGAGAAGAGGGTAAATTACGCAGTGATCGTTATCGTAAACCCACTGACAGGAACGCGACACTGTATGCCACTAGCTTCCATCCAGAAGCATGAAAAGAAATGTTGCCCTTTTCTCCAAAAAATCAGGGCACCCGCGTTGTGGATAGGTAATTATAAGAGGACCTTAACAGAAATAATAATAGCAGCATGTTCTTGTATAGCGCTGCTAGTTTTACATAGCGCTTTACAGAGACATTTTGCAGGCACAGGTCCCTGCACCATGGAGCTTACAATCTATGTTTTTGTTGCCTGAGGCACAGGGAGATAAAGTGACTTGCCCACGTTCACAAGGATCCGACACCGGGAATTGAACCAGGTTCCCCTGCATCAAACTCCGTGCCAGTCAGTGTCTTCACTCACTGAGACACTCATCTCACTCCTAAAGACACACTTCGTAGCAAGAGGGCATAAAGAATCTGTAACAGATAACGCCATCGCAAAACTACACACAGATCTAACACGGACTACACATCCGGAAAGGATCACTTTTGTGACAAAATTTAAAACGGCAAGTAAATTAATTTAAAAAAAATGTATTGATAGACATTGGAAAACTGACGAGACATTAGGACAAGTGTGTAAGAATCCTCCTAGATTTGCTTACAAAAGAGGACAAAATTGTAAAAATATGCTAATCCAAGCAGATAGAAAGGATTATTATACTGCTCCTCACTTTCTGAGTACACCGAAAGTGGGGTGTTTTAAATGCTTGAACTGCTCGGTTTACAACAGTGTCAATATTGGAAACAAAAGCAGAAAGGCCCAGCGCAACACACAAAATGACACAACATATAGTACAATACTTCAGTGCTTATCTGCTCATGAGTAAGGCCTTTGGCCAAAAGGTTATAAGCCTGCAGCCACATCACGGCATGCCCAACCTGCAGGTCCTAACACTACCTGGCACAATTCTCATGTACCTCTCTTCTCTGCTGGAGGGAGAAAGACCACACTGGGTCTGTGATTCACAGGGACATGATAACAACTGCTACTGGAAAGTGGAGAAGTGTCAATATTGGAGATCAATTTAGCCACCCTAGAAGTGGCAAGATATATATTTAAAAGAAGCAGCAGGATTACAGGTATGACGACTCATGTTATACTGTCCCGGCTAAGCTCATTCTAAAGCTTGCCGGGAGCTTGCCGGGAGCGCAGCGGGCTAGCCGCGGGTCCGTTCTCCATTTAAAAACGGAGTTTCCCGCACGGCGGCCGCTTCAATAGATAAGCGCTAATGGCGCTTACTATTCAAAGCGCCCGAGGCGTGGGAAAACCGTCCGGGTTTCGGCCGGAGACAGCCCGCGCGCTGCCCGCGCTATTTTAAAACTGCGGGGGCGGCCGCATTAGAGTCAGCCCGGCCGCTAATGTATGTGTGATAAAATGTCCTTGCGGTTTGTGTTACTGCACCGACACACTTTATTCGAGCAAATACCCAGTATGTACCTGGCAGATACCTGGAATGCGCCGCTCCTCACCTCTGACAAGCCCTGTTGCGTTTGCCTTCCCAGCCTGGGTTCATGCCTGGCTGACGGGCGGCTGATCTGTTAAATGATAATGATTAGGATTTAATAGGCTGCAATGCTTCGCGTGTCTACCAGATGGCATAAATTCATGAATTGTAATGCAGTATATATATATATATACTGTGCAGTATTGCAGCCAGCGGGAATAAAATGCTTCAATCCCTGCCTGGAAAATAACCCAATGCACTCGGGCAGAAAACAGTCACAAACCTCAATACACCCGGGTATACCCGAATTCGTGGGACTAGCCGAGCTCGAATAAAGTGTGTCGCCAGTGTATGTAGGAAAGTCAAATTGTATGTTAAAAACTCGGTTCATAAACAAATACTAAACCCCCAAAAATGGTATCCATGTAACTGTTGTGCCATGTCCCTATTCACCCCTACCCCCCAACCCCCCTCTCTCCCTTTTTTCTCTTTCGTAACCCTCAATCCACCCATATCAATGTTATATGCATATTTCTGTAATGTTATCTGTTGTTTTATAAAAGAAATAAAAATACAAAGTTGGGGGAAAAAACTCGGTTCATAGAACACAAAAACAAAATGAGTTATGCAGCAGAGGACCCTACATTAACCACATTGTAACACACTCATAAACACCCAATTTCCTCATTAAAAATGATGGGGATAGGGCATGTTAAAATAGCCACATCAGGGACGCGGCTCAGCCAATGAGGGCAAACCACTCACGTGACATCATGGGAACGCCTCACGGCACGCCGACCCATCGCGCAATCCCACAGGCCGTGTATCGCTCCAGCTACAGGCGAGCGTGATGCCGCGCGGACACAGCCGAAGGCTAAATTCTGTGAGATTATTATATTTTATTTGCTATTTTTGCTGTTTTTTTTAAATCGCGCAGTGTGCTCACTCACCAATGATGGGGTGTGTAGAAAGATGGATTTATTCCCTGCTGACACCACCTTGTCTTCCTTGCTAAATATTACACATTGGCTGCAGAGGATTCGTACATCTGGGACCGCTGCTTAGCAACGACATCCACAACGGAGGACGCGCGCGCGAATCTGTGATGACATCAGATGTGAGAAAGAACATTGTGGGATTTTAAGTCAGGACCGAACTGCGCAGGCGTGAGACACCGACCTCGGGATTTCAGGGCTATATATGGAACATTTTGGTCACTTTGAACCACGCCACTTTGCTTGAAAAGGCCACTAGAGCAGGAGAAACGTCCTCATTTATGGCTCAAATAAATTATTTGGGAAGAAAACCTGCGGTGCCCGGATTCGCTTTCTTACTTGGACTATACTTCGGATTAGTGGCAGGTTTTCCGTGGCCTCGGCTTGCATAATTACATTCGTGGACATTCATGTTCTGCAGTGACGCAACACGTACTGCCAAATATGGGCACCGCCACGTTTTCCTCGCGGGACACGGTGGAGGGCATGCCAGACACGATGACCGCGATGCCGTCGAAGAAGCTGGAGTGGGGGGCGGCCACGAGGAGGGGAGCCACGGAGGGGCTGGCCAGATTCCCTTTGACCTGAACGTGGAATCCCATAGAGAAGAAGAAGAGCCGGCCCAGGAAGCTGATCAGGCCACGGGTCACCTTACTGCGAGGGGACAGGAAGGGACAGAGGGTACAAGACACGCTCTACATACAGACGCACGGTTACACGCCAAAGCTCGTATTCAATATACCGCTTCCCAGCCCGGGAGAGGGGATCAGCTCCGGGGGACGAAAATCTTCCCTAGCGCTGGGAAAGTATGCAGTTTCACAGAGTATTGAGTAAGACCCACCTTTCTGTGCTCCCCCTCTCTATGTGCATCCCTCTCCTCCTGTGCTCCCCCTCCTTTTCCTGTCCCTGGATATACTGCTGACCTCCCTGGATATCGACCTTTGGCTTTGGACTTCTACTACGCTGCCCTCTGGAACCCTAGGATTTGGCTTTGGACATTACTACTCTGCAGACTTCTATATCCCTTGGACACGGCTTACGGACACTCTACTACGCTGCTCTCTCCACTCCACGACCCAGGCTTACGGACACTCTACTACGCTGCTCTCTCCATCCCACGACCATTGGCTTACGGACTTTACCTTTCTACGCTGGAACTGGCAGGTACGGTACGCATTCTATTTTTGTTACCAGGACCACCTACGCTACTTCCACACTCCGCCCGGACCCCCGTTTACTGCTAGGTGTGTGGTATAACTCCTTTCCACCTCAGTCCCGGGGTCTCATCTGGCTTGTGGGCAGGCCGAGCGTTACAGAAACATATACAATGCTTAGGCAGGGGCTGGAAGTCACTGGCTGCTATTTAAGCCTTGAACAGGTGCCGCCCATAACAACGTTCAGGATGAGGCTTGCCCGCAACCAAGATTTCCACAGCAGCCAGGTAAGGGCAGGTTCCAGCCAAAGCATGGACTGGAACCCTTAAACGAAGGCATCTGCGATGTCGGCATTCTGCCCGGCATAGATGGTCCTATACTGTTGGGCAATGACTTGGTCCAACTCCGATGCAGTTACAAGGAGTACGATAACATAGCTGTAGCTGTGGTGACTCAGACCCAGAGTCACTGGGATCCCCACCCAGACTCAGCTGCGGTTCAGGGTCCCAATCCTGAACCCATCACTTCCCAGGCCTTGGAACTCCCAGTTGTGGACGTTCCGGACACGGTTGACCAGGTAAGACAAGCGGAGCCTGCCTTGACTGGGACTGATATCCCTTACTGTGACTGGGGTCAGTTGGCCTGGAGCAGGGTCAGACGTTTCAGGATGCGGTACGGACGGACCCGAGCTTGGAGGGCTTGAGGCAGCGTGCTGCTGAAACGTCCTCCGAGTCCGGATGAGAGCAGATCCTGTGGCGCAGTGGACTCTTCTACTGAGTTAAAGCCCCGGCAGCTCCGAACAAACCATGGACAGCCAAATGTCAGTTGGTGGTACCTACTAAGTACCGCGCACAGTTGCTACACTTAGCTCATGCGATCCTGCTGGCAGGACATCAGGGGTTACCCATATGAAAGCCATGCTGAACCAGAGTTTCTACTGGCTGGGGTATCACAGGAGGCATCCACGTTCTGCCGCACCTGTGATGTTTGCCAGCGAGTGGGGAGGCAGGGAGATCGGGCGAAGGCCACCCTGGAGCCTCTACCGGTGATAGGGGAACCATTCCTGTGAGTGGTGGTAGTCCTCATTGGGTCCTTGATGATTCCCAGCAGGTTAGGGAAAAAGTATATTTTAACGGTCGTGGACTTTGCGACCAGGTACCCAAAGGCGATGGCGCTTTCCTCCATTGACACCTGTAAGGTGGCTGAGGCGCTCATAAATATTTTTACTAGGGTAGGTTTTCCTAGTGAAATCCTGACTGACCAGGGAGCACATTTCATGAGTGAGCTGCTCCAATGTCTCTGGGCTGCGTTCGGGGTGACATCTCTCCGCACGGCCCCCTATCACCCTCAAACCAACGGACTGTGTGAGCGGTTCAATGGCACCCTGAAGCAGATGCTGCCGTCATTTGTGGAGGCCGAAGGAGGGGACTGGGAAGCACACCTGCAGCACCTACTGTTCGCATACAGTGAGGTGCCACAGGAGTCTACCGCATTCTCACCCTTCGAGCTTCTATATGGGCGCCGGGTCCGTGGATCGCTCGACCTATTCCGGGAGTGATGGGAGGGGGAGACTCTATTATGCACCCCCTTATTCCCCTGCAAGCTCTTTTCCTTGTCTTCCCCTTCCTTCCCCTTACCCCATTTTTCCTCCCTTTCCTCGTGTTGCATTCCGTAACATTTCTTTGGGTTCAACACCTACTACACAGCATATTACTTCACAAGTATTTTACATCAGTATGCATAGTCTACATCATTTTGATTAAGCAAATTCGATTTGGCAGTTCCACGATTTTTTCGTTTGATTTCGATTGAGTGCTGGGAACCTCTCCGCCCCTCCCCCCCTTTTTTCACTTTGTTAAAATTAATGTTTTAAGATTATTCGCATATATCTCTGGATAAAGATGGCCGAAACGTCTTTTTTTTTCTAATTTCACAAGAATCTGACCTTCTCTCGACCGTAGTTTTTTGGCATCATTTGGAATGTATTTTTGCCTCGTTTCCCAATAAATACTGAAGCGGAAATTCTGGTGATCATGAATACATCACGAAAAAACGACATTCCTTCAAATCAGCAACCCCCCTCTTTCTGTAATGTTGATTATTTTACAGAATTCTAACTGGGGGGTTCTCTGGGAGTGAAATCTTTTTAGCTCCAGAGGGTCAGGACCTGGTTCCATGATACTGGTTTAGTTGCCAGTATATTTTCTACCCGTTTGAGAAATCAAAATGGCCGCCAAATCTCGCAGGTCCCGCGGGCCTACAGGATGCCGCAACTCCGTCCATTTTGGATGACTGTGACAGCCATCTTTATATGTCCAGCAACAAAACAAGTGAGTAACTCGGGATCTAGGGGGCCAAAAAATAATGATCGGTACACAAAATGGGGCGGGGGTGGGGCAGTCGCTGCTTAAATTCGGTAAGAGGCTATTTCTTTTTTTATGTAAGGGAGAAGTGATGCTCAAATGCCTGGTCCCATCTTTCCATAGTTTAGTCCATTCATAAAAAAAGGAAAAACACGCTGGGTATTAACCATTAAACAATTATTCATGTCACACTCTAAACCTAATAAAAAAAGGCTCTATAACACCCTGAATGTAGGGGGTGGGCAAGTGATTACTCCTCCCCTCCTCATTAGGTTGGCCCTTAGGTATGAGTACTCATATAATCCCCCAGCAGTCTTCCTTATGCATGCAGCTGTATCCAAAGTCCAAAGGTTCCAATGCAAGTGTGTGCAGCGCACAGCAAGAGACAGAGAGAGAGGCAGGTCTGACAAAAATTGATTACTTTATTGGGAAGCCATTAAAATCGAGGGTAGCAGCCGTTCTACGCGTTTCGTATAAAATGCACAACCTGCACGAAACGCGTAGACTGCTGCTAGACCCCGACTTTCTGGCTTCTAATAGTATCAATTTTTGTCAGCCCCCTGCTCTTGCTCTCTCATCGTCTGTGCGCTTCCTACACCCTTATTTCTTTTTTTATTCTTCCGCTTGTAATCTTCAAAAAACTTTAAATGCATATAAGGCGATAGTCAGCACATTTACCGTGAGGCGCCATCAGCCTAATAGTGGTAACTCCATCTCTCCAAAGCAGCCCCCCTCCCCTCCAAAACTAGATACAATCTTTCTTTTTGGTTGCTCCTCGCCTTCCTTTATTTCGGCCCTTCCTTTCCCTCATTCTTCTCCCCTCCTTTCCTTCCTCCCTCCACTTCTTCTCCATCTATACCGCCGTTCCGGGCGTGCTTGAATTGCACTCTTTTGGCCAGCCCCCCCCCCCCCCCCCCCGTTTCCAAGGCGGAACCCTACTTTCAGATTCCGACACAAAACCATTGGGACTTTTGAATTCCACCCCTACATATGTAGAGAAGATAGGAACTGTATCATCGTTTGCATTGGTGGTGCTCTGTGGCCTGCACGTGGCATCCTTTACCACAAGAGGGCGCAACTCCAGTCCTCAAGACGCCCCTGCAGGTCAGATTATCAGGATATCCCAGCTTCCGTGCAAAAAAAGTGGTTTTAGGCGCTCCTTATACAGAGAGTGATACAGTGATAATTAGAATACCAAAATTAAATAATACAATCACTGAAGGTTGTGTACAGTGCACTAGTTAACTTATATAAGTGAAAGTGCAAATGTGTAAATAAATAAATACAGTGAATTCAAGTGAAAAAGTCGCAGCTCAACCCTCTGAAGAAAAGGTCCAAATTCTCTTCTAGTCGAATAGTAGGCGTAGCTTTGGGGAGCCCAGATATCACCATATGTGGAATAAAGAAATAATATACAGTACATAGTGTAATATGTTCCAGGACTTCTAGGTATCAGCAAAATGGGGACTCACACTTTCCCAGCTCAAGTGCCGCCTGTCTCTAACATCATCAGCCAGACGAGCTCTGCTCTGATTGGCTGCTGAGAATATTCTCACGCGTCTGATAGGCCTGTAGTATTCTGTGAATGAAACTCAGAAGTATTATAAACCAATAGCTGCTTCAACACAATTTGTCTGGAATCTAGTCATCAGGGGAACATCCTTAGTTAGATTTCCCTGCACTTAGTAGAGGCTAGTTTTTTTTACCCCAGTTTCCAAGTAAGTGTGTCTTTTTGTCAGCATTCCTCTCAAAAAGAAATCTTCTCCTATGACTATCGTGACATTAGATGGCAGACTGCTGGGGCCTGGGATTAACCTTCAGGATTCCCTTTCCCACCAGTTTGCTGCTGATGAGTCACAGGAGACTGAAAAGGTTCCCATTATCCCCCCTTCCAGGATTGTCTCTGCAATCACTCGCACTTTCATGGACCACATTTGTAAAGCCCAGTCTGAGCTCCCCCCTTGTCTCTGTTCCTCCTCATCGGCTCTTCGTTTCCTCCCCTCTTCGTCTTCAAGTCTTCCAAAGGGGTCATCAATCCAGATTTGTGGGTCACCCAGGTACTAATAAAACTGTAGTTTCTCGAGCGGACCTTCTGGTGGCCGGAGATCAGGAACAACATCAAGGACTTTGTCTCGCCTGCGCAATATGCGCACGTACCAAGGTGCCACGCGGGTTACTTCATCCCCTTCCCATCCTTAGCCACACTTGTCCATGGATTTCATGGTGGAGCTTCCTCCCTCCCAGGGCATGATGGTAATCCTGGTCTTGGTTGGCCACGTCTCCAAACAGGCACATTTCGTCCCTCTGAAGAAACTTCCTTCTGCTCCTGAGTTGACAGACATTTGCATCAGGGAAGTATTCCGCTTGCATGGTTTACCTACTGAGATTGTCTCTGAGAGGGGTTCACAGTTCATTGCGAGATTCTGGAGAGCCTTTTGTCGCCGTTTGGACATTGACCTTCATTTTTCATCCGGCTACTACCCACCGTCCAATGGTCAGACGGAGAGGACCAAACAAAGTTGGAACAGTTCCTTCGGTGCTATGTCTCCGAGCAGGATGATTGGGTGGACCTGCTGCCTCTGGCAGAATTCGCCATGAACTCTCTGTCCCAAGAGTCCTTGAAGTGCTTTCCCTTCTTTGCGGCTCTAGGGTATAACCCGACTACCTGTTCCCGCGAATCCCCCACTGTCGGGTTTCCTGCAGCAGATACCAGGGCTGATGACCTACTGGATCTTTGGAAAGGCATTAAGGCGACTCTTCACATGGCAGCAGAGACAAAGAGAAGAAACGCAGACAAATGTGGGAGGCCATCAACCGAAAACCAAGTTGATGATGATGTCTGGCTCTCGACGCAGAAAAGTCGCTTATGTCAGGCCTCTGCGAAATTGGGACCATGTTTTATCGGTCCTTACAGGATTTCCCGGAGAGTGAATGAGATGTCCTTCCAGCTGGAGCTCCCTGCATCACTCAAGATCCCCCTCCACATTTCATGTTACTGCTGAATCCGGCCACCCGGGAACCGGTTTTCCAGGACTCTACCTCCTCCTGTTTCCATGGATGGTCATCCCGAATGTTGTCCAGAAGATTTTGGACTCCTGTGTCTTGACAGGGTCCCTTCAGTGCTTGATCGACTGTAAGGGGTACTGCCCAGAGAGGAGTAGGGTCAGGGCATCAGATGTCCACTCTCCGGGCCTTGGTCAAGAGATTCCACAGGGGTTTTCCTGCCAAACCCACTCCTGTGTATTCAGAGTCTGCCCCTAAAAGGGGGGATCTTCCAATATGTCTGCCGAGGCAGAACATCTGCCTCTATCAACATGGATGCCAAGGCAGGAAATCAGCCTCCATCTGAAGCTATTGTCTGCACCTGTCTGCTCCCTGTATAAGGATTCATACCTTTCTCCTCCTTGCCTGTGCAAGGTTCTCCTGTGACTCCTGCTATAACCCTATCTTTCCTACCTTGTTCCTCCCTGTTGCCGATCCCAGCCTGTGACCTGGACCAACCTTCTTTCTTCAACCCTGACCTCAGAACTATGATCCCTACTGCCCTGCCTTCTCCAGCCCTGACCCCGGAACAGTGACCTCGATTATCCTTCCTTCTCCTGCCCTGACCTCGGACCTCACGATTCTACTCTTCAGGATTTGCAATCCCAGGTACGGTTTCGTCTCTACTCTCCACCTCTGCCTAGCGGGTCTGTCTCCTGGACAGTACACAGCGACGTACACGATCGTAACGTAAGGACACGCTGGCAGGGTGGGGGATAGTAAGGACACGCTGGCAGGGTGGGGGATAGTAAGGACACACTGGCAGGGTGGGGGGGCCAGTTAGGACACGCTGGCAGGGTGGGGGCAGTTTCTGTTTCCATTTCGTTTAAACAAATTGCCGTATAGCACTAAAGCTGCCGCCCAATTTTACTTCCAATTTTGGCTACCTGGTGTTCTTTGGGTTTTATGTTTGGGAAGGTAAGGGGGGGTGGCGGGAGGTAACTGGCGATGGTCAAAGACTCTAAGATCAGGGAACCGACAGAGGAAATCAAACCCCTCCTAAGTATAACTTTAACAAATATAAATACTTATAGGTAGCATATTTGGGTATTATTTAAGAATAATATTTTTCTTATACAGTGTACTCAGTGCTGTATATACAATTTTGTAGGTCCAATGAGTCCCTGCCCCATAGAGCTTACAATCTAATTACGATGTCTGTTGCACAGGGAGGTAAAGTGACTTGCCCAAGGTCACAAGGAGCTGCCACTTGGCATTGAACCATGCTCCCCTGCTCAAAAGGCAGTGACATTACCACTGTGATACGCTGTCCAATTACTGTATTTGGGAAGATGATTTTCTTTCTGCTTTCTCTGAGGTTCGATGATTGTGCCACCCATACTACACCAACACATGGGCCAAACCCACCCAATCAGAGTCCAGAGGCGGGATGCCCACCCTACACAAACACATGGACCAAGACCACCCAATCAGAGTCCAGAGGCTGATGCCCACCCTACACAAACACATGGACCAAGACCACCCAATCAAAGTCTAGAGACGGGATGCCCACCATACACAAACACATGGGCCAAGACCACCCAATCAGAGTCCAGAGGCTGGATGCCCACCATACACAAACACATGGACCAAGACCACCCAATCAGAGTCCAGAGGCGGGATGCCCACCATACACAAACACATGGGCCAAGACCACCCAATCAGAGTCCAGAGGCTGGATGCCCACCCTACACAAGCACATGGACCAAGACCACCCAATCAGAGTCCAGAGACGAGACACCCATCCTATACAGCTACATGGGCCAAGACCACCCAATCAGAGTCCATCTGCCCTCTTCACCTCCCGTGAGATATACACAGAGTAGCGCAAATAAAGAAGGGTTTGTGTCACAGGACGTGTGTAGGATTTAATCAAACACATGCGGGAAGAAAAAACTAAAGGGAGGGGAGACCGCGTCTCCCAGTTGCTGCTCTGCATTCCCTCTCTGACGCCCGGGCTGTTTGGGTTACTGGAACAACCTGGCTCCGATCTCATCACACCGCAGCAAGGCATTCTGGGAGTCGTGTGGTGTAGGGAGGGTTTCTAAAAGAAACTAATTTTTCTTTCAAAAGAAAGTGGAATTGCACATTTGTAAAGGAAAAAGTAGCAGTGCTCTGGGTGGGATCAAAATATACTATACTACCACTGTTTATTCCAGGGCTGGGCAACTCCTGTCCTTAAGGGCCACCAACAGGTCAGGTTTTCAGGATATCCCTGCTTCTGCACAGGTGGCTCAATCTGTCCCTGCTTCAGCACAGGTGGCTCAGTCTGTGCTGAAGCTGGGATATCCTGAAAAGCTAACCTGTTGGTGGCCCTTGAGGGCTGGACTCGCCCATCCTTGGTCTGCACCCTTGTTTTTTGGGTCAGTGTTAAAAGAAATGAAATCTAAGCCGGCAGAGAATGCATGGCGGGGCCCTGCAGCACAGAATAAGCTTTAACATCCTGTATCCCGGAGGTATAAAATATTCCATATTCCTGGCACGACGCATGTCTGGTGCTATGAATGGCACCTTATTTCCAGGTCAAACAGGCACAGATAGAACGCTTAGTGCCCGCGTGCGTAGGCTGCGCAGCGCCAGCCACAAGCGTTTTCTGTTGGGAGAGATGTTTGAACCCTTTCCTACAGTACATGTTACTCTGGCTCACAGCTGCCAATTCTTCCTAAACTTCAAAGAGACTCACCCAGCTTCCGAGCCTCGGAGATCCTCTGTTCTTCGTAACGGGAGGCATCTTTTTGATACTCTTTTGGAAATATATAATGGGATCCTGAGTTCTTGGTTCCCCGATACGAACACACATCGGGTCCCAGATAAGGAAGCTGATATTTGTATATACGTATATCTTTATTTATATAGGACTATCCCTTAGGGTGACCAGATTTTCAAAATGAAAAACCGGGACACTTTAAAACAATGTACATCACGTCACGCCCCCCCCCCCTCCTCGTTGCCATGACAACAAGACACTAACGTCAGGCGGTGACATGTTGCCATGACAATGTGGCATCACGTGATGCTCCTCTCACCACCACCCCCACTACCACCACACCCAGACCTCCTCTCATCACCACCCCTACTACCACCACACCCAGACCTCCTCTCACCACCACCCCCACTACCACCACACCCAGACCTCCTCTCACCACCACACCCAGACCTCCTCTCCCCCCACCCCCACTACCACCACACGCAGACCTCCTCTCACCACCACCTCACTCCTCTCACCACCACCCCCACTACCACCACACCCAGACCTCCTCTCCCTCCACCCCCACTACCACCACACGCAGACCTCCTCTCACCACCACCTCACTACCACCACACCCAGAGCTCCTCTCACCACCACCCCCACTACCACCACACCCAGACCTCCTCTCACCACCACACCAAGACCTCCTCTCATCACCACTCCCAGGCCTCCTCTCACCACCACCTCCCCTACCACCACACCCAGACTTCCTCTCACCACCACCCCACTACCACCACACCCAGACCTCCTATCACCACCCCCACTCCCACCACCCCCATACCTCCTCTCACCACCACCCCCACTACCACCACACCCATACCTCCTCTCACCACCACCCCCACTACCACCACACCCAGACCTCCTCTCACCACCACCCCCACTACCACCACACCCAGACCTCTCACCACCACCCCCCCGGGTTATACATGCTGCTAATGTACACCCCCCCCCTACTGTGTGTATGTGTGTGTGTCCCTGTGTGTGTCCGTGTGTGTGTGTCCGTGTGTGTGTGTGTTTGTGTCCCTGTGTGTGTGTGTGTGTCCCTGTGTATGTGTGTCCCTGTGTGTCCTTTGGCCCGTCACTCCGCCTCAGGCCAATGAGAGGTGTGCGGGGGCGGCCCAAGGGACCAATGAGATTTCCCCTAGGGACACCGGACATCCAGGCAGGCAGGCAGGCATGCATGCAGGCAGGCAGGCAAACATACAGTGCTTTCACTAATATAGTATAAGATTAACTATTTTGTAAGTCTGAGTTGATTAGACAAACCCCTCCCTTAAGTGTTAGTCAAATGCATGTGATTAGGGTACTTAAGTCACTGTAGCATGGCTGTGAGCCATAAGGCTGTGTAACATCAAAAGCGTCACATCATAAGTGTCTACAAGAGTTCATTTTGGAGTTGAAATTGGAGGTGAAGATTGGAGGAAGATCTGGACTCTGCATTACAACTTTGCCACTGTGAGACATTAACTTTTAACATCTGTGATTTATTTGTACACTTATCCACCAGTACCTTGGAACTCTCTCCTCCTGCATCTCACTATGCCCTCCCTATTTCTTTTTCTGTTTACTGTTTCCTTACTCCTTTGTGAACGTCTCTTTTCTCTCCAACTTCCCCACTCCCCACTGCTCCATTATTTACACACCTCTCTCCCAACAACTTCTTTACCCTCTCAATACAAAACACCCACACACATCCTCTATTCACACCATCTATCTACTCCTTCCTGCTGCTGGGGATCTTCCCTGAGCCGGAAGCCAGACATACACACCTGATCTCACTCATGCCTCCCTGCCATCTCTTCCCCTGTAAATGGTGTTAACCTTTTCATTTAACACTGACCTTCCTTAAATTTTACCCCACAAATCAAGCATCCCAATAGCCTGCCCTCATGGCTATTGTCCCACACTCAGTCACTCCTACCACTCATTGTGACCAAGCACTGCCATCTACAGCACTTGCTCCCTCCCCTGCTGTCTCTGTAAGTTTCCCATTAAACCTCTTAGATTGTAAGCTCTTCGGGGCAGGGATTTCCTTTCCTATTGTCTGATTTTGCTGCACTTATTGTATAATTATAATTCCCTGTACTGTATTCTTTGTGAAGCGCTGAGTACTCTTTTGGCGCTATATAAATAAAGACATACAATACAATAACGTGTCGCAAACATGGCTCCCAATTTTCGTATTTATCAATACTTTACAACACGATTATTGGTATCTTAAATACTTTATTGTACAATGCATACAATTGTACATTATTTCTAACGCGATCCGCTTATAACGCAATGTGATACTTTAGACCCCAAGCACAGCGTTATAAGGGGGTTGAGCTGTATCTTCACCCTTGGTGCGCCCTGTGCTCTTTTCTTCTATAATGAGAATAAGCACTTCAGACATTAAAGTAAAAATAGGAGAAATTATTCCCTGTCCGAAGAGCTTACAATCTAAGTGGTAAGTAGGGAGAATTTATAGAGACAGTAAGAGGGTGTTCTGGTAAGTTCGTCTGCAAGGGGCCAAGGTCAGTGCATATGAGGTGTATAGTATCAGCCAGTGGAGCAACAGTTCTATATCGAGGAGTCAAGTGCTGGAGAAGGAGGAGGGCAGGGGGCAGATTTGAAAAATCTAAATCGAGAGGGAGGGGAACTGGCAGAATTGTGTAGGATTAGCAAGTGGGGAGGGGTCTGTCGTCCCTCTCACAATCAAAACCTTTAGTCCGTTAGCGGATGCCCTGCCAAAATAGTATATCTCCGATGCAACTAGAACTTTACTGGAGTATGAATTCAGGCGTAGAGACGAACATGACGTAATTTGAAATGAAAAATATTATTTGGAGTAAGCAAATCTGGTTTAGTTCAATTTTAATGATTCCTTACCAATGTAATCCATAATATGTTAGGAGTTGACTGAAAAGGTTGAACATACTGTAAACTAGATAAGAAGCTGAACTGAGCTGTGATATTGCATGCAGATGGCAGACAGTGTAACCCAATGTAACAGAGATCGGACACAGAAGCATTAATGGAAAAAAGAACAGTGCTGAGTTCACAAAACAAATGTTCTCTTTACTGACAGGGGTTGTTTGAACTTTGAGTCCATGTGCTTTTAGCTAACACAGATATGATATCCTTCTTTGTGACGACGCATATTACCGATAGGCACATCTTTCCTGACTTAAATTCTCATTTCCTGTTCTGAAGTGTATCTGACATGAAAATTCCGACTTCAAAAGGAAGACCAAATTAAGGAAAAGTCTTGGAATAAAAAGACTCACGTAGGTGAGCAGATGTTCGAAAGAAAACGGGAGATTCATTAAGACTATAAGAACACAAAGCAATGTGTGAACCATGGAAATGCTTCTGTTGAGATGATTATATTAAAAAATTATATATACTGTATATATATATTTTTTTTTCATAAAGATAGCCAGGAAACTATAAAGCCATTTCCAACACAGAACTTACCAGACATTACAGTGGATACTTCACATGTGTCTTTCCTATTTTTTCCAGGTGATGCAGGATATGGAAGCTGGGCTTGGCTACTCTCTCCAGTTGCAAAACCTGTGACTCCAACAGAAATCCGATATAAAGAGACACACTCATCCACATGTGAAGTTATTGAGCGGTCTTGTGGACTGTTAAAAAGTTGGGTCAGATGTCTCGATATATCTGGTGGTGTCCTCCAATACTCACCTGAGAAGCTAGGCCAAATAGTGATTGCTTGCTGCATTCTGCACAACATTGCAGTGAGGAACAATATTCCAGGCAATGTGGAGGATCCTTCTCTGTCACGTGCTTGGGTCCTGGAGCACCCACCAAAAGGGGAGCAGGCTCAGAACCATGTGATCCACAATTTCTTTTCATGTGCGTTTAAAATGATTACTTGTACCTTAAATATTCCTTTTTACTCCTATTTATATATGTACACCAATTCAGTAACTATCTATTCACATAGGATGGGAAGGAGTACTCACACCACCACCTCCGGACCTCCTCTCACCACCAACACTTCCAGACGTCCTCTCGCTACCACCACTAGAGCCAGACCTCCTCTCACCAACACACCCAGACCTCTCACCAACACCACCACCACCACCACCCCCACACCAATCCCAGACCTCCTCTCACCACCACCCCCACGCCTTCTCTCACCACCATTCCCCAAACTGTGATGGTGCTCATCTCAAATCAGGAAGCGGACCCGCAGGGCTGAGGTAGGGATGCAAATAAACCAACCACAACTCAGGGACAGTCCTGTAAGAGTATCCGTAGTCGGTATGGAAACACGAATCCTGACACAGACTTCCTCACGCTACCACCACCACCACTAAAGCCAAACATCCTCTCACCAACACACCCAGACCTCCTCTCACCAACACCACTACCACCACACCCAGACCAATGCCAGACCTCCCCTCACCACCACCCCCAAACCTTTTCACACCACCACCCCCACCCAGACCTTCTCTCACCACCACGCCCACCACCACACTCAGACATCCCCTCACCAACACCCCCAAAACCACCACATCCACACATCCTCTCACCACCCCCACCCAGACCACTCTCAGATCTCCTACCACCACCCCCCCTACCACCACACCCAGACTTCCTATCACCACCACCCCCAGTACCACCACACCCATTCCTCCTCTCACCACAACCCCCACTACCACCACACCCAGACCTCCTCTCATCACCACCCCTACTACCACCACACCCAGACCTCCTCTCACCACCACCCCCACTACCACCACACCCAGACATCCACTCACCACTACCCCACTACCACCACTCCCAAACCTCCACTCACCACCACCCCACTACTACCACACCCAGAGCTCCTCTCACCACCACCCCACTACCACCACACCCAGAGCTCCTCTCACCACCATTCTCAGACCTTCTCCCACCACCACCACCACCACCAACTCAGCCCTCTTCTCACCACCACCCCCATACATCTCACCTCCACCCCCAGACCTCCTCTCACCACCACCCCAGACCTCCTCTCCCTACAACCACCATGCAATGTTCTAATTTAGAGGTTTAATTAACTAGTTCAGTGCCATAACCTACAAAGTACAAATGGGGCGGATATATATTGGTGGGAAGTGTCTTTGATACAAAGCTGTTTTTTTTTACGGGGTTATCTGGCTCCCCGCCCTTTTTCTGCGCTCCCGCTACTCTTTCATTTTGTGTGACTGGGGTAAGCTAAGTTCCCTTAAGTTCATTTTTGAACGTTGGCAGCTGTGGAGGCAATAACATGTTCCAATCTGTCACGTTTTAGCTCGCAGTTCAGCTTTTCAGTTTTCCCTCTGATCCTGCGGTTTGAGCAGTTTCGTGCTTCACTTTTGCCAGCATGTTTCCCGGGCCATATCCAGAACAGAGTTGCATGTCTTGCCATCAGTAGCATTTTGATGTGATCTTGGCAGGCAGGGAACCATGTAGCCTCATTGGGTTATACGGATGGTCTCCTGCCAGTAGGGTGTTAAAACAGATCTTTTCTTACAAATGAGCAAACGACCCTATCGGGTTTCTCCTTGATCCATGTGTTTGAGGCTATTTCACTTCACAGGACTCACAGACAGCCACATTGCTGTGATGGGTGAAATTCCTGCTGATATAAAAAAGCAGAAATATGCTAAAATTGTACTTTTATGATAGAGAGAGGGAGGATTCAGGGACAGTTATCTTAAAGCAGCAGTCCAAGCTGCCGTTTTTTAAAATGTCATTTTATTTATTTCCCCCTTTAATATGCGCATCAATACAATCCACACAATGATAAGTAATTAGCTAAGTTGCCGATCGATCCGTTCTCCTGTGATCGATCGGCGAAGATTCGGCTCGGGGGTTCACTAAATGGCTGTCAGTGCAGCAGAAGAGGAGCAAAGATGCAAAGTTCAGTGGGGAAGATCATGTGACCAGGCAGGCACTAGATACAATTGGTGCACTGCTAGAGAGAGGGTAGGGCTCAAAAAGGGGTGTGCCAGAGCCCGTTTCAGAAGAGGAAGGGGATGACTTTGTAAATGGTTGCTATAGAAACAAGAAATGCTTGTTACATTACAATACATTAACAATGTCATTCAGAGTTGTTGTTTTTTAAATGCTACACGTATTTTCTCATAGTACAGAACTGATTTTAAAAAACATAAAAAACACATGTAGGATATTGCTTGGTCTGCAGCTTTAATGGTTATTACACAGTTACTAGTCATGGCAAATTAAAAGGACATCTAATACTCGCTGTATTAGCAGTGTGATAGTTAAACTCTGCAATGCACCAATACTGACTAATAAAACAGTCCCATTGATTTGAAAACATCAAAGGCAGAAACAGAGGAGGGTCAGGAAACATCAGGATAGCAGCAATCTTTGAAGAATGGGGGTGATAGGAAATGCCTCTTTCCTGAAAAAGTAGTAGACGCACGAAACAGCCAATGGGATATGGGCAAATGCATTTAAAGAGTTCAAGTCTGCTTGGAATAGATTCAAAGGAACCTTTTGGGGTAGAACATATTGAATAAAGCTCTTATATCTTGTAAAGTATAAGAGCGATATTTTCTCTGTCTGCTGACATTCTGTGCGGGGGGAACAATCAGGTCCAGAATAAACAGCAACACTGGTCCAGCTGCTGAAATGGGCGGTGGGAGGGAGAGAGAGATATAGTGAGAGGGAGGAGGGAAGAGAGAGGAGGGAGGGAGAGAGAGGGGGAGGGAGACAGATAGGGAGGGAGGGAGAGATAGTGAGAGGGAGGGTGAAGGATAGTGAGGGAGGAGGGGAGAAGAGAGAGGAGTGAGGGAGAGAGGGGGAGGAGAGAGGGGGATGGAGAGAGATGGAAAGATAGGGAGGGAGGGAAGGAAAGATAGCGGGAGAGAGGGATAGTGAGAGATGGGCTGGAGAGAGATAGTGAGAGAGGGAAGGAGGAACAGAGAGGCGTGAGAGAGGGGGAGGAGAGGGAGGGAAAGAGATGGAAAGAGAGGAGGAAAGATAGGGAGGGAGGGGAAGATAGTGGGAGAAAGGGAGGGAGAGAGAGATGGGGAAGTTAGGGAGGGAGGGGAAGATAGTGGGTGAGAGAGAGGGGGCGGGAGTGAGAGGGAGGGAAGAAGAGAGATAGATAGGGAGGGAGGGAGGGAGGAAGAGAGAGGAGTGAGGGAGAGAGAAATAGGTAGGGGGGATGGAGAGAGGAAGAGAGAGAAAGAGAGAGGGAGGGAGGGAGGGGGGGGGGGGAGGGAGATGGGAAGAGAGGGGGAAAGATAGAGAGAGTAGAGAGGGAATGGGGGAGACAGAGAAGTCACAGAGTTTCCTTCATTAGAATTTTGGGCCATTGTTTAAATAATACTGTATGTCAATTTAAAAACTAATGTTTGGCAAAAGATTTATCAAAGGGGGCTATTTTCTATATAAATGCATGAAAAGCGCTTTTCTGAGAGAACAGGGACCTGCTCACACATTTTTCCGAACCACGACTTTGAAAAGACGGGCTTAAGCACACGTGTTTGTAACGGTTTTCCATTTACCCAACAAGTGCGGAGCGAAGCCCCGTGATCCTCCAGATATAGATTTACCATAGAAAGTCGTTAAAGACAAACAGCATCCCGCCTAGTTATAGGGCTTCAGCTCATATAGGGTTTCTACTTACAGGGGAAGCCCCTGTGCAGGAAGTAGGTATTACAGTAAACCATACACTGCTGCAGCTGGGCCCAATATGTTTTTGACACTATTTTCGGTGAGATCTTTACCAAATGTGTGCTGATGTTTGAAACAGGCGATCCTACGATTGGAAGCGAAATACCTCCAGTCCTAAATATGGTATGACATTCACCACATGCTTATTTTTTTTTTTGTTCCTAAGACTTGACTTAATGTGATTCTCAATTTATATATTTATATATATCCTGGTTTTTATTAAGACCCAGGTTTCTTGTCAAAGTTGTTTGGTGAGTAACAACCATTCCCATCCTGGTCCTCATTAGGACAGCCAGGATATCAAAGTGAAATCCATACAAAACATACATGTGGAGGAATTTGGGAATTGTACAGTAATCTCTTCCATGCAAGTGACTTAATAGGGGTCTTAAATGATTAAAGCAGGAGTATCGGCAGAAAAATGCAAACCTTATCGTGCCGGTAGGGTCCTGGATCTGCCAATCTCTTATCTTCTGATGTTTCCGCTGATAGTCCCTCAATGTACAAAGAGTTCGGTTGTTCTGTGTTTTTATTTACGTGCTCCCATTCCTCTTTTTCCTGCCCACCTGCGCTTCCTCTGGGACGCGATGACGCTACTCAATATGGGGTTTGCTGCATACGAATTGGACAGGCACTTCGGACTGATGTGCAGGGGCCAGTAAGTGAGATATTTGAGGATGCTTGTCTGTAGACGAGGGGTGACCAACTTCAGTCCTCAAGGGCCACCAACAGGCTAGGCTCTCCGGATATCCCTGCTTCAGCACAGGGGGTGCAGTCAACGACTGAGCCACTGATTGAACCACCTGTGCTGAAGCAGCGATATCCTTAAAACCTGACCCTTGAGGACTGGAGTTGGCCACCGCTGATCTGAAGCCTCTATAGTCACAGACTCCATGACCTCAAGGCCGTAGAGTTGTTACTTATAACCTATGAGGGTTAGGGTTCCTGTCTCGGCATTTCCGGATTCTCCTGACGGCACGGGGACATTATGGAGCAGAACACCAGTTGTCACATTTCATAAACATTACGATGGGGTCCAGGTGAGCGGCTCTGCTCGAATTCCCCTCCTCCCGCCACGTGGGTGCCTTGTTACGATAGCCCAACCGACGTGTTTGTGTACGATGGTTCTGCTCATTTCAGCCTGGACCCTACAACTCAGAAAAGCATCAATCGACTCAGCCAAGATATTAATAACTGGGCCGCACGGAAAGTATTAATTGCAGGGACGGCTTCGAACCGAGGAACTCCTGTGTTTCTGGTTTTTCCCTTTCCCACGGAGCCAGATAACCGATTGTAGCTTTCCATGTCGAGCTGCCTAATTTGCAACATCCATTCTCCTCGGGTTGGAAGTCTGTCTAACACTGGCAATGTAATACCTACGTGTGGGAGGGAGTCTCGGAGGACCATTCTCTTGGGTGGAATTCTGCTTGTTGTGCTGCAGTATAATGCAGTGCTGAGAAAACCCACCAGCTTCTACTGTCTCAAACAAAGATCCCACACCATGACTTGATCCCCCCCAATAATTAGTGATGGGGGAACCCCAGTGTGTGCACCAAACACCCCCAACAATTGAGAAACCCCCATTGTGACACAGAGTATTGCTGCTATTACTGTAACACAGACAGTAGGGAAATGGTCACACAATATCAGGGTTACAGACCTGTGTTGGTGGCTACTCCCATATGAAGACTTGTTCACATATATGCAGATCAGTGTTTCCCAACTCCAGTCCTCAGGGAACCCCAACAGGTCAGGTCTTAAGGATAGCCTGTCCAGTCATCAGGTGATCAGTCAAAAGGATGACCCACCTTGGCTTGGAGGCCGGATATCCTAAGACCACTGTTGGGGTTCCCTGAGGACTGGAGTTGGGAAACACTGATGTGGATACTCAAGATCATTATACACTGCGGGCACTGTATTGCAAAGCATGTGCTTCCTGCTATCATCGCTGTCTTGGCCAATACACCCAACAGTAGGAATATATGTGTCAGTATAGAATGAGATGTTTTACAAAGTATTGTGTTTATCAGCAATGGGGGAGGGGGTGGGGGCGGTCACAACGGGAATTAGCGTGACTTTAGGCATCAGATACAGCTGGGGTATGAAATTGCTTTCTGTGTTCTGTACGTTGTACCGGCGCGTATCCGAAATGCATCTGTCAGCCCAAATCCTCTCCCCTACCCACACCGGCAATGTGATTATTTTTCCTAGAAAGCGGAAGATTTGCTCTATATCAGCCCGGGCCATAATCATCTTAACCTGCAGATCGAACGCAGCACATCTTCCACCGTTCTAATCACAGCCCCGCCGCGTAACGACGTATTAATACGTGTTTCCATAACTGGATGCCGTTCGCTGCACGGATAATAATTATAGTTACAGCTGTGTTTCGGGGCTTGATAAATGGGGGAGATACAGGCATACCCCGTATTAACGTACACAATGGGTCCAGAGCATGCATGTAAAGCGAAACTGTACCTAAAGTGAAGCACTACCTTTTCCCACTTATCGATGCATGTACTGTACTGCAATCGTCATATACGTGCAGAACTGATGTAAATAACGCATGTGTAACAGGCTCTATAGTCTCCCACTTGCGCACAGCTTCGGTGCAGGTAGGAAGCCGGTATTGCTGTTCAGGATGTGCTGACAGACGCATGCGCGAGCTGCCGCTTGCCTATTGGGCGATATGTCCTTACTCGCGAGTGTACTTAAAGTGAGTGTCCTTAAACCGGGGTACGCCTGTACAAATGTTTTTATTTGAGGACTTGGGCAGCGTTACTGCTTGTAGGGTTTAAACCATGCAAGAAAAAAAGATGGACTTGTACTTTGAGCGGGACAACTTTTCCGGTGTAGCCTCACCGGCGATTTGGTGCCTAATGGCAGCCGACGTTTAAGGAGCTTCCTTTTGGTATTTAGGGTAAGAGTCCACCGAACGATCTGAGCTCCTAAATCTTCGTTCCTTATTCCGTAAACTGCCATATTGATGTAACCGGGACTTTACATGCGAAAGTAGTTTAAAGCAAGGGGGCTCAATTGCTGTCCTCAAGCCCCCCCAGTAGATCAGATATCCCAGCTTCAGCACAGGTGGGTCTATCAGTCCCTGCTTGAGCACAGGTGGCTCAATCAGAGCAGAGTTTGATTGGGCCACCTGTGCTGAAGCTGGGATATCCTGAATACCTGACCTGTTGGGGGGAAGATGGGGGGGGGGGGTAGTTTGAGGACTGGCGTTGTGCACCTCTAGTTTAAAACATTATTCTATATTGTCCATATTAATGGGGATTTTTGGACAATATAGGATTGGTTCCTTAGACTCACCTTTACCTTTGAGGACAGAGGAGGGGCGCTCTGAGAAGAACAGACATGGGCAGGGATCTGTGGGGGAACATGTGAGTTAGAACAACCTTTAGGGTTTGCATAAAACCTTCTATAACGCTTAGAAATACAGAAATGTATCAGTGAGAGGAACACAAAGAGAGCAAAGAGTTTGCCAAGCGGGTGGCACTGCTGATCCAATCTTCAAACTGTTTTACAATGTGCAGCCAGCGTGTGTGTGTGTGTGTGTGTGTCTGTGTGTGTGTGTATATATATATATATATATATATATATATATAATAATAGATTATTATATATGATAGTTGCAACAGTGCCTATAACAGGGGTGGCCAACTCCAGTCCTCAAGGGCAAGCAACAGATCTGGTTTTCAGGATGTCCCTGCTTCAGCACAGGTGTGCAGTCATTGATTGAGCACCTGTGCTGAAGAGGGGATATCCTGAAAACCTGTTGCTGGCCCTTGAGGACTGGAGTTGGTCACCCCTGCAGCTTCAGCACAGGTGGCTCATCCTTCGACTGAGCCACGGATTGAGCCACCTGTGCTGAAGCAGGTATATCCTGGCCCTTGAGGACTGGAGTTGGCCACCATTGATCTATACCATCCGTAGTGAACACACCTCTCTTATGCCGCCAATTTCACTTTTCTTGCCAACTTAATTGTCTCTTTATTTACAGTTTTTCCGGCGAACATGTGCTGCGCGCTTTGCGCACGCGTGCTGGAAAAGCCTCCAGACGTTACCCAGAGGTGCTGCTGTTGCTGCTTTGTAACAGCAGAGAGCACCGGAAGATTACACAAAGAGCCTGATGGGTTTTATTATTGCTGTTTCACCGTCAATATTCTTCCTGCAGCAGTAATGGCTTAACCCCTGCACGGCTGGGACTTCGCTAAACAGGTGGAGAAGCAGGAAGTATGTATCATGTTACATACACGCGTGGGCTGACACAGACGCTGAAAATAAGGGCTGAAGCAGGGGAGATCCCAGTTTCAGGACCTTGTGCAGGTACTTGGGTTCTGATCCCCAAAGCTCTGTTAAGTCACTTAGGCCCAGATTCACAAAACGGTGCTAAGGAGTAGCACGCCTCAGCTTCTATTCATGTGCTTGGGATTAAAGGTGCGCTAATATTAAGCACCTTTCTGTACGTCTGACGTACAGTAACATCGTCTAAGCCAGGCTTGCACAACTCCAGTCCTCGAGGACCGCAAACAGGCCAGGTTTTGAAGATATCCCTACTTCAGCACAGCTGGCTCAGTTAGTGGCTCATTCATACTGAGCCACTAATTGAGCCAGCTGTGCTGAAGTAGGGATATCCTAAAAACCTGACCTGTTTGCGGCCCTCAAGGACTGGAGTTGTGCAGGCCTGGTCTAAGCACTAAAGTATCGTCAAATGACAATAACGATGTTTGCGGCTCTGCGGGACACTTAGATTGTAAGCTCTTCGGGGCAGCGCCTCCTTTTTCTATTGTTACTTTTCTGAAGCGCTTATTCCCACTATGTGTTATATTATTATGTCCTGTGTATTACTGCGGGGACACGCTATGTACATGGATGATGCTACATAAATAAAGATACAGCAGGGCCCCTGGTATAAGGCGGGTTCCGTTCCAGAGGCGCGCCGTATACTGAAAATCGCCGGAAAGCGGATCCGGCGATTTTCATTTCTGCGCAGGCGCAAAACGGCATTTTTGCCATTCTGCGCATGTGCAACCTATGGTATGCGCGCGCAACCTGCGGTCTGCGCATGCGCGCCGGGCACACCCGCCCATTCTGCGCATGCGCGAGTTAGAAATCAAGATGGCGGCCCCCTTCTCGGTGCCGCCGTATGAGCGGATCGCCGAGAAGCGAAGCGCCAAGAAGCGGGGCCCTGCTGTATACATATATACTGTGCATAGATACTGTACGTTAGTCATAGTGACATGCAAGTGAGGTGTTATCATAGCACTGTATATATCCACTGAAGTCTTGTAACGTGGGGACTTAATATTATGCCAGTTACTTCATCCCTAAACTTGGCGTTACCCCAGGAGAGCTCAACTGCAGTCCTCAAGTCCCCCCAACAGGTCAGGTTTTCCGGATATCCCAGCTTCAGCACAGGTGGCTCAATCAGAGGCTCAGTCGAAGCCACCTGTGCTGAAGCATGAACTGATTGAGCCACCTGTGCTGTAGCAAGAACTGATTGACTAACCAGTGCTGAAGGAGGGACTGATTGAGCCACCTGTGCTGAAGCATGAACGGTCACCAGTGCGGAAGCAGGGACTGATTGAGCCAACTGTGCTGAAGCTGGGATATCCTTACAATTTGACCTGCTGTGGGGTCTTGAGGACTGGAGAGGAGCCCCCCTGTGTTACTCGGCCCATTGGGCTTTTACAGTGCCTGGACAGGTGTAACGCTGAAGAGTTAGGCCCAATTTAAATAACATAGCGTTATTTCCCTCTCCGCTGTCTCTCCACTTTAGCAAAAGCCGTAACCCTAAGGCCGTGATTATACATAAAAACGCGCGCGGTGCCGCGTGTACCAGCACCACGCTGCGCCCAAACAAAAATTACACATACCCGGAAAGCGCTAATACCAAGCGCGACTGTCGCGCCGCTTCCTGCTGCAATGCGGGCGACAGTGGAAGCGTTTTGCTAATTTGTTTTCTGGTTGCGACGGCCGCGTCCACCCCCCCTCCCACAAGGCCTAAACACCCACCGTGGGCCAAATACCACCTTCACCCACCCCCGCTACCCACAATAAATCGGGCACTGGCAGTTAACCCCTTCATTGCCTTAGCGGTTATTTTATTTTCTAAGAACCTCTCTCAGATCCCATCCCGCTCTCAGATCCCCTCCCGCTCTCAGATCCCCTCCCGCTCTCAGATCCCATCCCGCTCTCAGATCTCCTCCCGCTCTCAGATCCCATCCCGGTCTCAGATCCCATCCCGGTCTCAGATCCCATCCCGGTCTCAGATCCCATCCCGCTCTCCGATCCCATCCCGCTCTCAGATCCCATCTCGCTCTCAGATCCCATCTCGCTCTCAGATCCCCTCCCGCTCTCAGATCCCCTCTCGCTCTCAGATCCCCTCCCGCTCTCAGATCCCCTCCCGCTCTCCGATCCCCTCCCGCTCTCCGATCCCCTCCCGCTCTCCGATCCCCTCCCGCTCTCCGATCCCATCCCGCTCTCCGATCCCATCCCGCTCTCAGATCCCATCCCGCTCTCCGATCCCATCCCGCTCTCAGATCCCCTCCCGCTCTCCGATCCCCTCCCGCTCTCCGATCCCCTCCCGCTCTCCGATCCCCTCCCGCTCTCCGATCCCCTCCCACTCTCCGATCCCATCCCGCTCTGAGATCCCATCCCGCTCTCCGATCCCATGAGTTACTCGAAGCTACTAGAATAGCGTTAGTTTCTCAAAATGGCGCTATTCTGACTTTTTGTAGCTCCCATTCGGTGAGTTTGGCCAGGAGCGAGAACTCGCCGAAAAATGCAGTCCCCGCACGATTTGGCAAACTCATCAAGGCTTTCTGGATAGCAAATCTGCAAATGTGGCCAGAACTGCTCACAAGCCTTGATGAGTTGGTTCCCAAAGCTACTAGAATGAGGCCCTTATGCCTCATACAATTCACAGCGCTGAATATACAATTCTTTGGGTATACTTTCCCACACAGCTTACACTCTAATGTTCGGTGTCTGAACCCAAGGTCCCAAATGAGCTGATTCATAAATCTGAACCACACTCAACCACTTCAGTCATTCTAGACTCTTCCTACTTCCACCTCTCTCAGCAGGACGAGCTGAAGCAGAGGGTTCTTCCTCCAGCAGTCACAGCTGATCCATTGATAGAGGTCGTTACTAGCAGTCGCTTAACCTCACACGTGCCGTTTCATACCGCGGCCCCGTGAACTTCTCGCCGGTATTCGGATACGAATTTCTCGCATACATTGTCGTTTGTCTTTACTGGATCCCCATCTATAATACAGGAACCTCACTTTAGAGCAGGGTGCTCAACTCGGGTCCTCAAGACCCCCCCCCCCCAAACGGGTCAGGTTTTCTGGATATCCCAGCCTCAGCACAGGTGGCTCAATCAGTAGCTCAGTCAACGAGTGAGCCACTGATTGAGCCACCTGTGCTGAAGCAGGGACTGATTGAGCCAGCTGGGCCAAATCTGGGACTGATTATGCCACGTGTGCTGAAGCAGGGACAGATTGAGCCGCCTGTGCCGAAGCAGGGACTGATTGAGCCATCTGCGCTGACGCAGGGGCTGATTGAGCCATCTGCGCTGACGCAGGGGCGGATTGAGCCATATGCGCTGATGCAGGGGCTGATTGAGCCATCTGCGCTGAAGCTGGGATATCCGGAAAACCTGACCTGTTGGGGGGGTTCTTGAGGAATGAAGCAGAGCTCCCCTTACTTTAGAGAAAGATCTCGGATAACAAAGATTTATTTTGCGCTGGAAATCTGTTATCCGCGGCAATCCCCCGGGGAATCCCTTCCTGTAAAGCCGTGAGTTTAAATTATAAATGTTATTATGCTAATTTACCCTTTTTTTTCCCAATGCATAATGGCTGAACAAATGTTGGCTATAGCCAGCCGCCCGCGTTCATTCTTCCAGGGCAGGTAATTAAACAGTGTGCGTCAGTTGGTATATTGTGATTAAATTTAAAGGAAGGCCTACCAAGGGACCGACTGTGTCTCCGCAACATTACACACCATGAAAGGCCTGGAACACCCCGGGAGAGGCTCGATCTCTGCAATAGAAGCATTAGTCACATGTCCCCGTCCCCCCCCCCCCCCACTCCCTTTTATTGTTCAATAGGCTGTAAAGCCGCTTCCCAGGACTGGAGAAGAACTTCACTCCATTTAAATGAAAGAGAGTCAATTATTCTCCAGCTTCCGGGAAGCAACTTCTCCCAGGATGAGTAAGGGGCCATTGGGTATTCTTGGGATTGGTTATCCCGCAGTGATGGGGAGTAACTGTTATATCATCATCCTCTTCAGCCCGTGTCTCCCCGCTGCTGGATGAAGTCTCCCCAATGATCTCCCAGGTCCCGCGGTTACAGCCTCTCTTCTCCAAGTCGCTCTCACAGATTGTCTCATTTCATCCTCCCGTCTTACTTTGGGGTGTCGTCTTGGTATTTTAATTTCTCTTGGAATCCAGTTGAGTTCCATCTTTGCCCAACGATGATCATTAATTCTTGTGATATGTCCGGCCCGCCGCCATTTTAATTTCTTCCCCCTTGTGATGATGTCACAGACGTTTGCTTGATTTCATACCCATCCATTCTTTTTCCTGCCCATTGGGTAATACCCAGCATGCATCTATATACATATATTTCACTCTTCAGCCCGTGTCTCCCCACTGCTGGATGAAGCCTCCCCAGTGATCTCCCAGGTCCTGCGGTTACAGCCTCTCTTCTCCACGTCGCTCCCACACATTGTCTCCTCCCATGCATTTTCTCCTCCCATGATCCCATTTTACGTTGTGTCATCTTCTTGGTCTGTTGATCTTTCTTGGAATCCAGTCAAGTCCCATTTCTGTCCAGCGATGGTCATTTCTTCTGATATATATCTATTCCAATATTAGGATTCCCTGTTATTGTATAAATATGCTTCTGCGGTTTGTGTTATTGTATTGTATTGTATTGTATGTCTTTATTTATATAGCGCCATTAATGTACATAGTGCTTCACAGTAGTAATACATGTGGTAATCATATAAATAACAAATAATAAATAAATATAAATAACAGGTCATGGGAATAAGTGCTACAGGCATAAAAGTAACATTAAGGAAGAGGAGTCTACTTGATAGGTAGGAGAACGTACAGAGACAGTAGGAGGGTAAGTGCGTCTGCAGGGGGCCAATCTTTTATTGCAATATTTGTGTATCAGAAAAATTTCCTCTGGTGTTAACATGGCCTGAAATGTTACAGCGTGCTGTTACCTGGCAGACAAGGTGTTAAAATTGCGTTGCACCAGATAAACCCAGCAGCAATCCATGTACATAACATAATCCATGGGGCTCACTTTTGAAATGTTTCAAGCCCTTTGGGTCTGATCCTGTGGCTGAGGACCTGCGTTCGTTGGTTAGTAATACGATTCCTTACATGAATTAAAATAATGACGGCTACATTTCACAGGTGTGGCTGTCATTTCATACTTCTTACACTCCTACATCACACTGGGTGCCCTTTACCGAAGTGTCCTAGCTGCAGAACAAGGCAGGGCGCCATTGGGGGGAAAACACCGCAAGACCACGTTGATAAAAAAGACCCCACAGTGATTGGTTTTCCCATGTGGAACCCCGTTTGTTTAGTTTGAGACAACAGAACCCACGTGTCAGAGCTTTTTAGTTCTAATACAGTGCTGGGCAACTCCAGTCCTCAAAGGCCACTAATAGTTCATGTTTTCCGGATATCGCTGCTTAAGCACAGGTGGCTTAATCAGTGGCTCAGTCTTGAAGCAGGGAATATCCCTAATACCTTTATCTAGGTGACTTTCTCTAGGTGGCCTAATCACATCTTTTGGGTGTAAATATCACTTTTATGCGGACGACACTGAAATGTACTTTTCTACCCCTGACCTTACACCTGCTGCACAGACCAAAGTTTCTGAATGTCTCTCTGCGATATCATCCTGGATGGCCCTCTGCCGACTGAAACTCAACATGGCAAAAACAGAGCTTATTAGCATATTTCATCCCAAACCTGGCCCCACTACCTCCTTCCACATTACTGTTGGAAGTACGATCATTCACCCAGTAGCCCAAGCACGCTGCCTAGGGGTCACACTCGACTCCTCTCTCACATTCTCCTCTCACATTCAAAACTTATCGAAAACCTGTCGCTTTTTCCTCCGCAATATAACAAAGATATGCCCTTTCCTCTGTTGTTCGACTGCTAAAACTCTGACTCAGGCCCTCATTCTCTCCCATTTCGATTACTGTAACCTCCTGCTGTCCGGTCTTCCTGCCTCTCACCTGTCTCCCGCATAATCTATCCTAAACACTGCTGCCAGAATCACTCTACTCTTTCCTAGATCTGTCTCAGCATCTCCCCTCATGAAATCCCTCTCCTGGCTTCCAATCAAATCCCGCATCTCACACTCAATTCTCCTCCTCACTTTTAAAGCTTTACACTCTTCTGCCCCTCCTAACATCTCAGCCCTAATTTCTCGCTATGCACCATCCCGACTCTTGCGTTCTTCTCAAGGATGTCTTCTTTCTACCCCCTTTGTATCTAAAGCCCTCTCCCGCCTAAAGGCTGCTGTCCCAGTGACTGCCACTGCGCACATGCACCAGCCCCCCGGTCACTCAGGGCCGAGTACATGCGTCGGTGCACATTCAACAGCCGCGCTGTACTGCAAGATTACACACACACAAAAAAATTGTGTGTGGAACTTTCGACGGAGCCGTGGCCACGCCCCTGCCAGCGGTTCAGCCAATGAGGGCGAACCAGCCGCGTGAGGTCATGGCCACCCCCCGCCACACACCCTCCCGTTGCAAGTTCTCCCTCCCAGGACCGCATGTGCGGGTGCAGCGCTGTGCACGCACCGCTCCCCCGCCAGGCGCGTGTGCACTGGGACCGCAGCCTAAGCCTTTCTCACTGACTGCCCCACACCTCTGGAATGCCCTTCCCCTCAATACCCGACTAGCACCCTCTCTATCCACCTTTAAGAGTCACCTTAAAACACACTTGCTTAAAGAAGCATATGAGTAGCACCGTGGCTATTACTATACACGTTACATAAAGCTTGGCCCCCTGCAGACGCACTTACCAGAACTCCCTCCTACTGTCTCTGTACGTTCTCCCTACCTACCAATTAGATTGTAAGCTCTTTGGAGCAGGGACTCCTCTTCAGAAATGTTACTTTTATGTCTGAATAGCTTATTTCCACAATCTGTTATATGTATTATTTGTTATTTATAGGATTGTCACGTGTATTACTGCAGTGAAGTGCTATGTACATTAATGGCGCTATATAAATAAAGACATACATACATAGCTGGCCTGTTGGTGGCCCTTGAGGACTGGAGGTGACCATCCCTGTTCTAACACGTGCTATTAATATATGGGCATATATATAAGAATACAGGAACAACGACTCTCTGGGCTGAAGAGCTTACACTCACATTTATGGGACTCAAGGAGATGAAGGTACTTGCCCATGCCACAGGGATTGAATCTTTAAGGACAGTGGGGTCTGTTTATAAACCTGCTTGAGCCAGGACAATCCCAGTTTGGACTGTTCTGTAAAAAAGGTATGATAGGTTTAAAGCCAGGTTAGAAACCCTAATACAGTATATGGCGGGCTCACGATAACCTGCTCAGGAGAAGCCCGGCAGAAATCGGGAGCTTAATCTATTTATCCTGTCCCCGGGCTGAAAAGTTGTGAAACGCAGAGCAAAAAAAAAAAAAAATGCCACTGCATTTATTAAAGCAGAAACATGATTTTAATGGGATTTCCATTGGTACATCTGCTATTTTTTTTACCCCTGTTTTGCAAGCAGGAGACGCGTCCAGTCTTCACCAGCAGGCAAAGGCAGGATAAGCATGACATACCAACAAAGCAGGCCTGGCAAGGGGGAGTGTGAAAAGGGTGAAGAAAGATACAGTTAGGTGGATAGATAGATAGATGGAGATAGATAGATATGTAGCAGGGTTCCCCCTGGACTCAGTAGCGGGCATGCCGGGAGGCTGCGGGGGCGGTCGCGTCGCCGGGGGCTCCCGGCGGCATCCGCTACAGGGCGCTGCCATGTTCAAAGTGTTGGCGCATGCGTTGAGGCTTGCGCGTGCACAGAACAGTTGCAGCGGCCTTTTTGGTAAGCGCAGATAGGCAGAGGTGGCGCAGATAGTGCAGGGCTTCCCCAAAGTCGCGCAGTTGCTTGCGGCGGCGGCCATTACAGACTCACGCATGAGCAGACGAGATAGCGCACGTGGCCCCAATAACAAAAGGCTCTGTAAAGGACTACAAGACCCAGCAGCCCCTGGGACTGCTACCCATGTGATGCCACAGCAGCCAATAGGGCTTAGAGCTTCCCCTGAGGAGAAAGATACATTTTGGCACGCTGAGGGCTTGCTAGTTAGTCAGAGCTGGGAGCAGGTTAGGGGATGTTGTATGTGCAGGGAGCAATAGCCCATGCACTAGGCCAGGTTACCCCCCTAGGCCCCAGTTAGTCCTTAATCCTATACCATAGATTGTGGTTGCTACAGGGACAGGCCCTTAGGTAGGGACCCTGCCCCTTTAGTTCTTTGATAAGTTCAGGGACACAGCTCATCTGCTGCGCAGCCCTGATCATCGTGTCTGGGATCAGACATCACTCCAGATAAGAGACTTTCTTCATGGTGGGACCGTCTGGCGGGACACCCACTGTTGCAGCGGCGGTGGCGTCTTGGATCATCCTTCGGGAACAAGGGATCTAAAGTACAGCATCTGCGCGCCCGGGTGTGGACACACCCGGCAGGTACCTGCATCATACACCAAGTGCACCAACTCTCATCTCAAACTAGTGGGCAGCGCTGTCTCACACTGGGGTGGGGGGGGGGTGGGGGGGACACTTGGGTATAGGGTCTGAGGTATGGCCCAGTGAGGCCGATGTTACAGAGTGACACTAATGTACTGTTGATGTTATATTGTGTTCTGCATATACAGTAAACTGTTTATATACAGTTAGGTCCGGAAATAATTGGACACTGATACAAGTTTTGTTATTTCAGCTGTGTACCAAAATAAATTAAAGTTACAATTAAATAATGAATATGGGCTTAAAGTGCAGTCTATCAGCTTTAATTTGAGGGTATTCACATCCAAATTGTAGGAAAGGTTTAGGAATTACAATATGTAGCCCCCTCTTTTTCAAAGGACCAAAAGTAATTGGACAATTGACTCAAAAGCTGTTTCATGGACAGGTGTGGGCTATTCATTCGTTATTTCATCATCAATTAAGCAGGTAAAAGGTCTGGAGTTGATTCCAGGTGTGGCATTCGCATTTGGAAGCTGTTGCTGTGAACCCAAAACAAAGGAGCTCTCAATGCAAGTGAAACAGGGCATCCTTAGGCTGCAAAAAAAAAGAAAATCCATCAGAGAGATAGCAGGAACATTAGGAGCGGCCAAATCAACAGTTTGGTACATTCTGAGAAAAAAAAGAACGCACTGGTGAGCTCTGCAACACAAAAAGGCCTGGACGTCCACGGAAGACAACAGTGGTGGATGATCGTAGGATCCTTTCCATGGTAAAGAAAAACCCCTTCACAACATCCAGCCAAGTGAAGAACACTCTCCAGGAGGTAGGCATATCATTATTCAAGTCTACCATAAAGAGAAGACTTCACGAGTGCAAATACAGAGGGTTCACCACAAGGTGCAAACCATTCATAAGCCTCAAGAATAGAAAGGCCAGATTAGACTTTGCCAAACAATATCTAAAAAAGCCAGCCCACTTCTAGAACAGCATTCTTTGGACAGATGAAACTAAGATCAACCTGTACCAGAATGATGGGAAGAAAAAAAGTATGGAGAAGGCTTGGAACGGCTCATGATCCGAAGCATACCACATCATCTGTAAAACACGGTGGAGGCAGTGTGATGGCATGGGCATGCATGGCTAACAATGGCACTGGGTCACTAGTGTTTATTGATGAT
Source organism: Ascaphus truei (assembly GCA_036426205.1). Classification (NCBI taxonomy): domain Eukaryota; kingdom Metazoa; phylum Chordata; class Amphibia; order Anura; family Ascaphidae; genus Ascaphus; species Ascaphus truei. Next base: position 8,230,740 of record CM071580.1, on the reverse strand, counting down.
GTGACAGAAGACAGAAGCAGCCTGATGAATTCTGAAGTGTATAGGGATGTATTGTCTGCTCAGATTCAGCCAAATTCAGTGAAGTTGATTGGACGGAGCTTCACTTTACAGATGGACAATGACCCAAAACATACTGCGAAAGCAACCCAGGAGTTTTTTAAAGGCAAAGAAGTGGAATATTCTGCAATGGCCGAGTCAATCACCTGATCTCAACCCGATCGAGCATGCATTTCACTTGCTGAAGACAAAACTTAAGGCAGAAAGACCAACGAACAAACAACAACTGGAGACAGCTGCAGTAAAGGCCTGGCAAAGCATCACAAAGGAGGAAACCCAGCGTTTGGTGATGTCCATGCGTTCCAGACTTCAAGCAGTCATTGCCTGCAAAGGATTCTGGACAAAGTATTAATAATGAACATTTTATTTATGATTGTGTTAATTTGTCCAATTACATTTGAGCCCCTGAAATAAGGGGACTGTGTATGAAAATGGTTGCAATTCCTAAACGTTTCATACGATATTTTTGTTCAACCCCTTGAATTTAAGCTGAAAGTCTGCACTTCTATTGCATCTCGGTTGTTTCATTTCAAATCCATTGTGGTGGCATACAGAGCCAAAATTATGAAAATTTTGTTAGTGTCCAATTATTTCTGGACCTAACTGTATATATATATACTCTGGTGTATGTGGTTACTGTATGTGGTTCCTGTGTCAGGGGTATTCTACACTCTAGGATCCTGCACAGGTGGAGGCGCTGTAAGTATCGTTCCAGGATACACCCCAGGCTCCCAGAATACAACGGCGGAGGTTCAGGCCTCCTGTGAGCCTGACAGGTATTGCGCCACACCTGGTATGCATGTAGATTTCCCCACATGGTCCCTATCTGCGATGGGGGGGGGGGGTGTGGGGGGGGGGGGTAGATAGAGGTGATAGAGTGATAGATACAGATAAGATAGATAGATAGATAGATAGATAGACCTGTTATGCATAGTAGCATTTTCATTTTTAGGGAGTGTGGAAATAATCAACGCAATTTAACCCGCTCACTGCCAGCAATGCATTGCAAATCTCTCTTTCTGCAGCCATTTTGTTTCCCCTGAGGGAGATTTAAACCCTATATCTTCACCAGTCAGTATCTCGGGAACTGGCAGGTCCCCGGAACAGAAAAGAGTGGGGTGTGGCTCAGGGAGACACCCCCAATTCCCACCCCGTGAAAACAACGGTGTCTAAAAAAAAAAATCCAAGTAAGAGTCGCTGCTTCTTTAATATAATTAGGCGCTGTGCGCCAAAGCTCGTCACACGCCGGAGAATCACTGAGCAGGGAAATGTGAAGCGGGGCTGATTGGCAGCTCCCGAAATAGACAAGTGTGCAGCGTAATAGAGTGAGACCGGTCTGCGGAAAGAACATGCAGCATTTAAATTAAAACCACAACAGAAGGGGGAGGGGGAAGACTGGCGCGGGGGGAGGGAGACTATGTGCGGGGGGGGGGATGTGTTTTGACTTTAGGGGAGAGGCAGAATTCAGGGAGGAGACTTTAAAAGGGGGAGACTTTGGGAGAGAAGACTTTGGGGGGAAGACTTTGTGGGAGGGGGAGAATTCGGGGGGGGGAGACTTTAAGGGGGGAGATTGTCTGTCTGTCTATCTGTCTATCTGTCTGTCTTTGTCTATCTGTCTTTCTCTCTATCTGTCTGTCAATCAATCCATTGGTTTATATATACATCTCTATCGGTCTCTCTATGTATAGAATACCATTAGATTGTTAGCTCTCCCGGCAAGGGCTCATTGTGCCCGATTTCTCCGCATGGTTCAGCAGCGTGAGGGTTTTTTTGGCATTACTGCTCAGGAAATCCATTAAGCAGAAGTATGTAAAAGAGCCAAAATAAAACAACACTGAAATGAAACATTAATGCCAAGTTTAATTATGCATTAAACTGGTCAGCGTTTTCCTAGGACCAACTTGTGTCCGTAACCGGGACCCTTTACGAATATAAAGGTAACCACCCTAACGCAGAGACTCTGCTCTCATCGGGACCTGTACAGAAACAGGACATGCTCTTTGTTGACTTTGAAGATTAAGAAACAATACTAATAATGATAACAACAACCAAATCCCTTTCCTGGAAAGCACAAAAGAGCTCAGAGGGCTTTAATAAACGTCTAATTCTGAGCTGGAATAGCGAGTATCTAATCTGAGCATCGATCTTTCATATTAAAGCAGCAAAACATGGGAAATCTTAGGTGGTTTAAACAAAATAAATCAGTTCTGTAGTATTAGGTAATAGCGACTGTTTTTTTTTATTTTTATTTTTAATTCAACTCTTAATGCCATTTTTTATTAACTCTTTATTTTTCCGTACAAATTTCCCACGTATACGCAGTTACAGCGCTCACATGTAGCGACAGATCATTTTATTTAGTTTTTTTTAAACATAGTGTTGATATTGTGAACAATATTGCCTCAGATGGAAACACATGGGAAAAAGAGGGGGGGGGGGAATTAAAAGGGGGGAGAGGGTCCATTGGGGAGGAGGGGGGGAGGAAAGAGTCACCACACTGTGACGTTTGTTATTGGGAATCGATTGGAAAGGTGTCCGTTAGTCAGTACTGCTGCTATTGAGGATTCGTACAGGGCCTTAACCCCCTTCTTAAATACTGATCCGAATCCAAAGACCTCAAGGGGCCCATGCTATAAGCGTTCATTAAAAAAAACGCCTTCTACACATTGATTGCCATAGTGGTACATCATACCCATATAATATGGGCATGATAAGCCACTATAGCAGTCAATGGTCACCTTAATAAAAAAGCTTGAAGTCCAAAAATACACAATAATAAAAGATATACACAAGTACCTAAACACCCCAATTCAAGAAATAAAAGCACTAGCCAACCAATTAAATAAATAAAGGCACTAGCCAACCAATCAATTGAATAAATAAAAGCACTAATCAACAAAACAATTCATTAATTTTAAACACTAGCCAACAAATCAATTAATGAATTAAAACCAGTAGCCAACAAAACAAATAATTAATTTAAAATGCTAACCAATCCTGAAATGTACTAAAAACAAGCCATCCAAATTCTAAACAATTGAATTCAAACAATAAAAAAAAATAGAAACAATTACAATCAATTCAAAACAAGTAGGTACCAAAAAATGCATTGGCTGTCACTGTATTTATCTGTACCCTCAGATTAATACATTATCAGTCAATGGGCAATCACAAACATAAAAAAGAAATAAATACAATGAAAAAAACCTGAAAAAAAAGACATTTACATACATTCAATATTTTACTTTTCTTTAGAAGTCTTCACCCTTCGAATCCCGTTGTATCTGCAAGCTCTCGACCCGCGACGTCATCACCCGCAATCCAACGCCATCCACCTTGAAGACCAGCATCAGGTAAAAACATCTTCTTTCTTTGATCTTCTATCACCGTCTTCTTTCTTCATCTGTAATTATTTTCTTCTTTTCTTTAATCTTCTTTCTTCATCTGTCAATCCAAAACCCCAGGATGTTCTCTCGTCGGCTTCTTGAGGTAAAATGAGACGTACAGGGCTTATATAGGGCCTGTGACATCACATTTTATGGTCAGATGGTACAGCTCCAATCCGATTGGACGCTGTTTCATGTGCCCGTCTCTATTTTTTTTCTAAGGATGTGACGTCATCTCCAAGGGAGGTGCGTCACATCCTTAAAACCACATGGCTCATATCACATGGTATTACAGCCAATGGGATTAAAGACAATCCCATTGGTTGCTGTACCATGTGATAGGTTACATTAGTTCAAAAGGATGTGACATCAATTTAAGGGACATACCTTTAAAAGTGAATTGCCTGGTCCAGATCGATACTCTGACTCACGGGGCCTCAATTGGCCGCCATTTCCTCCCGACCATGCACCGTGCGCCTCACTTCTTGCCAGGACGCCTCCAGGGATGGCTCTTCAGCACCCTGCTGAGTAGAGAACTTCCCCCCTCTGTCCAAGGAACACATGGCTACAGCTCGGCCGCCTCTGATGACCAACAGTCCAAATGGGAAGGTCCATCGATAGCGGACTCCATTTTCCCTTAGGATCTTGGTCACGGCTGTAGCCTGCGCCTTCGATACAACGTGTTTGGGGACAGGTCCTGGAAAACTTGCACATTTATATCTTCAAAGGAGTTGATGGGGGTGTTTCGGGTTATTTGAGAGAGAGCCTGTTTTGTTTTAAAATAGTGAAATCGGACTATAACGTCTCTGGGGGACTCCTCTGCTTTGTCTTCATGTCTGCTCTGACCTGGTATTGGCTGTTTGTGACAGTAGGGGTAAATAAGGCTGCTGTTAATAAAGGTTAAGTCTGCCATTACCCCTACCTGTCAGTAATACATTGGCATTGTATTATATGTTATGTATATGTGTGTGTCTTTGCTTGGTTCCAGCACCTCAGGAATAAGGGGTTAATATGTTTGCAGGAGAATTGTTGCAACTTGGTCTGTGACCTTTCCCTGTATTCTTGTTATGTTGCAAGTGTTATGTTGCAGTTCTACCCACCAATCAGGGCCTGGGCATGTAGGCAGCACCTTCCTACCCACCAATCAGGGCCTGGGCATGTAGGCAGCAACTTACTACCCACCAATCAGGGCCTGGGCATGTAGGCAGCAACTTCCTACCCACCAATCAGGGCATGTAGGCAGCTCCTTCCTACCCACCAATCTGAGCCTGGGCATGTAGGCAGCACCTGGCCCTGAGTGTTGCAATATTATGTTTTAAAGCTGCAGTTCAGGCAATATCCTGCATGTGTTTTTTTTTTAATAAATCAGTTCTGTAGTAAGAAAAAATACTTTTAGCATTTTCTGTTTTTAAGACCAATTTTCTTGTATTCTATTTTAACAAGCATTTGCTAAGGCACTGCCCCTTCATGTCCTGTCACAAGCCCTGGCACACCCCTTTGTGAGCCCTGCCCTCCCTCTTGCGCATGTCAGTGCAGGAGTGCTCATGAATATTCATGAGCTTCCACTGAGTGACAGAAACAGAGGACATACATTCCCCATATTTAAAGATGTTGCCAAACTTTGCCGATCAATAGACGGAGAACGAATTGACCGGCAGCTATGCAGTTCTTTAGGTAAGTAGAGATTGCCCTCATGAAACTATTGAAGTAAAAAAAAAACTATAATTTTTTTTTTTTTTTTTAAAGCCTGAACTGCAGCTTTAAGTGTATAAAAAGGTGGGGAAAGAGACCCCTAGCAGACAGGGAGACCCCTAGCAGACAGAGCCTGCAGAGCGTTGCAGAGTTGTTTCTGTGACAGGGAGAAACTGCAGTGTCCACTCCAGTGCTGGTCTCAGGCCTGAAAAACAGTCTGGTAGGCACTGGACAAGAAGAGAGAGCATGGGAAATCTCTGCAAGTAGGCCCTGCAACTAGGTATGCAGGGTATCCCCCAGTTTCCCCAGTTGGGTATGTGTGAGGCTTGTGTGTTTTGTATAGTTGTAGATATACTTTTCCAATAAATTAATTTTATAAACTCTCGTGTTCTGTCTGGCAATATTGATCCCTGGTATTAGTACTGGTCTCCCGTGACACTCAGCATCCTTTGATTTCTATAGCAGGTTTAGCCTACCTCCCCAGCAGTGCAAGATATTTGCAACACTTTCCTGTTTGTGATCATTTGTTGCCAATGTTCCCAGCAGTTTGAGCTGCAAACTGTAACAATAGTCAATGTTACCGTAGTAATATTTGGATACATTGTAGCTGCTGAGTTTCACTGACTGAAGGATTGATAGGAACTGAAAGGCGGCCATTTGGTTAGCCACACAATCAGGATTTTGGCAGTCATTATTGCTGCTCTAAGAAACGTTACATGGCGGGTTCGTCTCATCAGACCCCATCCGAAAAGTGACTATATGCAATAATGAACCCCTTCACTGCCAGAGGGACCTGCAGTGCATTGTGGGAGGCCCGTGTATTGAATGCATTCCGAAATGCTCTTTAATACTACAGTAGATTTAACCCGTGCACTGCCACCAGTGCCTGTAACGCATGGCGAATGTTTGGATGTGATATATTCGTGAATAAACTGACAGCAGGAGATGCAAAACGTGATATATACCAACACAATTCCCTGTATGGGTGAAGATGGGACTGTTCTTGTGTGGGCTGCAGCACACGGGGCCGCCAACAGGAAGGAACAGCCGGGAAAGGGGAGTGGGCCCGGACATAACTCTAGTCCTGGGCTCCGGGAAATCTGTCTGCGGCACCGGCAGCGCACATATCCCCATCTATTTTACTGGGATTATTATTCTTTTTAATTGGATACATATACATATGGATACATATAGTGCATACAAATCCACACACGGATTTCGGCGGTTTTAATCCACGTGAATTCATCAAAAAAACGCAATTGAACACAACCCGTCCATGGGAATGGGAATATAATGTATTGGTAATAATAATAATTCATCCGCAAAACGCTAATCGCCCTTTTTGAGATTGATCCGCTGAAATCCGTGGACCAAAGGAACCGGACGATCCGCTGCGGATCCAAATTCGCCCCCCAAAAATGTGCCCGTCTCTAGGAGCAATGTTCCTTGATTCGCCAAAAGTGTACTCTGTACGTACTCATGATTTGTCATCTATTTCTGGACAGCATGCCCAGTTTCAGGGTTTGCTACACAGACCTCATTTTGGGTCGTTGCCACCCTTAGGAAACTCTCTGCCTCTTACAACGTGCCCCTTGGACGCGCCATTTTCCTGGAGCGTGACTATAGCGTCACCTTTATGAATACAAAGCCACATGTCATTATGTCACCCAGGCAGCCACTGTGTAATTACCCCATTTCCGAAGATAAATCCACTTGGCCGTACGGCATCCATCACCGGTGTCACCGCCGGCGCGGAAGGTGAGACACTAAATGGACACCTTTTACTAATATTAATTTCTATACAGTCATCAATCGCGGGCAGACCGATCATCTATTGTGCCCGGGCTGACAGAGACCGACCAATGACAAAGATTAAATTAGCCGGGGCGAGGTGGAGGCTGACGAATCACTTTGGAAATTGCCGGATTTCTCCGAGCTGATCTTCTATTTATTAACCCGGCAGTGACAGCTAAGTTAAAAAAAAAAAAAAAAGGAAGACGCCAGAACAGATTGCTTTGCTGAAATTATTTCCCGTCTTTCATATTTGGGCTTCACGCCCGTTAACTCCCTTCACTGCCAAAAGAAAAGCGTTGCGGCGTTCCTCTGGCAGCGAAAGGGATTAACTGCTTCAACGCTGGTGGTGCACACTGTGTAGTGCAAGAGTGGGCAACTCCAGTCCTTAAGGGCCACCAACAGGTCAGGTTTTAAGGATATCCCTGCTTCAGTATAGGTGGCTCATTCAGTGGCTCTGATTGAGCCACTTTGAGCCACGTGTGCTGAAGCAGGGATATCCTTCAGACCTGACCTGTTGGTGGCCTTTGAGGACTGGAGATAGCCGCGCCTGGTGTAGTGTATTCAGCAGTAAAGCGATGAAGGGCTTTATTGTATATACGCGGGAGAGGGCAGGTGGGCCGTTGAAGTAAACTTCGCCATGTAAAGAGTTAAATCCTAAAATGGAATTCTTAGTGAGCCAGCCTTTATCTATCTATATGTATATATTTACATACAGTGCATGCCCGTGCTCACGTATGGATGTGACACTTGGACCCAAAAGGTGAAGATAATTCAGAAACTTCAGACAACCGAAGAGACCGGACAAAGAAAGAATGGGTCCGAAACCAAACAAAAGTCTGTGACATGATCACAAGGGGGAAGAAATTGAACTGGCGGCGGGTGGGATATATCGCAAGAAGAAATTACCAACGTTGGACAAAGATGGAACTCAACTGGATTCCAAGTCAGATCAAAAAGGCCGAGACGACGCCCAAAAATAAGATGGGACGATTGGATGAGAAAATGTGTGGGAGCGAAGTGGAGAAGAGAGGCTGTAACCGGAGGCCCTGGGAGATCTTTGGGGAGGCTTCATCCAGCAGTGGGGAGACGCGGGTTGGAGAGGATGATTATATACTTCGAGTTTTGGTCTTGGATAACTGTGGCCTTGTTGCAGATTGTGATACTTTTTAGTACAGAGATGGACAACTCCAGTCCTCAAGGGCCACCAACAGGTCAGGTTTAAAGGATATCTCTGCTTCAGCACAGGTGGCTCAGTCTACGACAACACTACCTGTGCTGAAGCAGGGATATCCTTAAAACCTGACCTGTTGTTGGCCCTTGGGGACTGGAGTTGGCCACCCCTGTTTTAGTGGATCAATTGAGATCTTTTCATAGGCGTAGTTTGCGCACAGGATCTCCAGATGGGTAACGTCTGCGTGATGAACCCGGGTGAAACCTTTATTAGCAATTTCACTGATATTGGTATAATTTTTTTGCAAATTTCCAGCACGCCTGACTGACCCTTTTATTTATTTTAGTGATAATAAAGCTGTCATTAAAGAGATAAAATGAAGGAAACGCAATAATTCTCTGAGATCTCATCTTTAATGGGTAAAAACACCTGAACCCTAATATTAAGGTTTATGCTGGTGGGTTTTAATCATATTATACGACGAAGCCTCATTGAAGTCTGTGAACGGCCACTTATTATTATTATGAGTTTCATCACCATCGTTTATTTGTAAAGCGCAACATATTCCGCAGCGCGGCACAATTGGGGTATAGAGATATGTAAATGCCATAAACAGAGTTCTATACAAATAAGGACAGACAGACACAGAGAGGCAATGAGGACCCTGTTCCGGAGAGCTTACAATCTAGATGGAATGAAGGACAACGTTGAAACAGAAAGGTAAAGTGGCTACACATGGTGGGATGAAGCATACATCAGGATGGAGTATGGTTCAGCTGCACTGCTAGTCCCAATAAGGTTTGGGGGTGTGGATGTTAGGGGCTGTTAAATAGTGTGGAGATTAGTGCAGCCGCATAGCTGGTCCCAATATGCTAGGGGGTGGGGGGGGATTGAATGTTAAGGGTATGTCAGAGAGGCATCATTGAAATACTGTATAGAATGACCTCCTTAAAGTTACTATCTGAGAATCTCTGGACTGCAACCTTCGTTTTTAACCCCGTCCATTCCAGAAGGGCTGCAGTGAATAACAGGTCTGAATCTCGGGGAATTGCACCAATATAGCTAAAAAATGAATTTCTCTGGCGTCTCCTCCTGTAAGATTGACCGCTCCGCACCTGTGACCTCCTGTATTCCGTCTTTCACTGCCAGGTACAAGTTTCCAAACCTCTCCCCCATAGGGATCGTTAAACGCTATATTTATGACACAGGAGGGATTCTGTGTGGCCATCCTCCCCGCACGCAAACCTTCTGGGATGTCCGAGCCAGCTGTCTTCAGCAGGATAGGAATATATCAGCAGTTTCTACAACTCCCAGAATCCTTTACAGCTAAATGCATGGATACAAGATTAACAGAAAAAATAGGCAGTCAAGAGTTCCTGCCCCAAACAGCTGACAATCTAAATGGTATTGTGGGAAACATACAAAAAGTATAGATGGATGTTGAGGATGTTGAGGACCAGGGTTATTTTTGCTTAGCAGAAAGGGTACCCGTGTCCTTGGCAGCAGAAAGGTTAAGTAAGTGTGTTTGATGATGGGGAGGATTTAGTTAGCAGTGTATTCAAATCTACCGAAGTACCAGGCATAGTCTGATAGCAATGAGGCCCATGAAAAACTTGAGGAGGGACTGATTTCCACTGAGCGTTGAAGATTTGGAGGTGGGTTGATGGTATATGCCGGTTAGATGCTCACCAATTTACCTTGCCTAAAAGACTAGGCTGAACACCATCTCTGGATCGTTAGTTGATCCTAAACAGAACAATTCCCTCCAAGGGGCATCGCTCACAAACTTTACTGGATGTTTTATTCGGAGAAGCACAAACCAGGAACCCTTTTCCTGGGCCTATCATCTTAATTAGAGAGAACATCCATCACACTGGAAAGTTCCTATACATTTTGGTGATTGGAGACATGACAAATGAACCACGGGATAAATGGGACGTCAGAGCAGAGCCGGAGATGGATGGGCTTTGTGTAAGGAGTACAGTTAACATTGGAAACCATCCAATATTAATGGCTTACAAGACGTCATGGGGGTGTGATGAAGGTAAGACGAGCAGGAAAATGACACAAACTGTCCTCATGTGGGCAGAGCCGGGACCCAAGATGTGGGGGATTAGAAAGGCAGAGGGAACACCCATGAGTGAGATATCACTGCTAATGAATGACTCACTGCTAGTGATTGAGACTGTCCTCCAATGAGTGAGACTCACTGCTAGTGATTGAGACTGTCCTCCAATGAGTGAGACTCACTGCTAGTGATTGAGGCTGTCCTCCAATTAGTGAGACTCACTGCTGATCAGTGAGACTGTCCTCCAATGAGTGAGACTCACTGCTAGTGATTGAGACTGTCCTCCAATGAGTGAGACTCACTGCTAGTGATTGAGGCTGTCCTCCAATGAGTGAGACTCACTGCTGATCAGTGAGACTGTCCTCCGATGAGTGAGACTCACGGCTAAACAGTGAGTCTGTCCTACGATGAGTGAGACTCACTTCTAGTGAGTGAGACTGTCCTCCGATGAGTGAGACTCACTACTAATAAGGATATACGGATTTCTGGGTACAAACATACATCATGTGGCTCACTTTTAAATTCCTGTTCCTTAGATGTGTCCACCCACCCAAACAGGTTTTGGGATAAGTGCAATATAAGCACTGCAAGTATTAGGTCCAGATTTACCAAGCAATGGAAAGTCTTAGCACACCTAAAAGTCCATTGTACTAAGTTATAACACTGTTTAGTAAATATGGGCCAGAACTTTTTCTCTACCAGAGAGTCCCATAACAGGGTTAAAATGTAAAAGCAACCCTGCGCCATCCTTATAACATGTAGTTCTGATTACGGGCCTCATCGCGTTACAAAGCGAACCCCTTTTGAGAGCGGGTAATCTTATTCTTTTGCTATCTGGCATTGACAGCGAGGAACAGAATCCTTGGAAACAGCAGTTAATTGGGCCCTAATGAAATACAGAGAATTAGTCGAAAACCTTTTTTTTCCTAAGTAGCATCCCAAAACTCGCCCTGTAATAACCTTTCCTTGTCACCTGTCTCCTTTTCTCAGCGTGTCAGGATTAATTACATGCGCCGAGCTAGGGACCTGGCCAGGCGGCCGCTGAAGATTAATTTACAGGAAACTGTTAAACATTTTTTTTTTCTTCTTCTTCTAAATTCAATTTACTTTTAATTTTAAAAGTGTTAGGGCTGCGGTCCTGCATTGTTCCCCGTCTTATAATGTATTATGTGATCAGTGCTTGGTTTGAACGGCAGCATGATCTCAAGCTGAGACTGGATTGAGGATATCTCACTTTGAATGAGCGCTTTCTCCTGTCTCTGCTATGGACAGTTCACGCACGGCTTGAATATCGTTCCACCATCACTGTGGCTTTCAACATTTCAAGTCGAAAAATGCGTTGGCTCAGAGGAACCGCACCCTACCTATCCTACGTACCTTAAAAAATATCCGCGGTGTCAGGCATAGTCCTATATTTCCACAAAGATGCTTTGCTGCCCCATGCAAGTGACCAGCACAGCTTAGGCCAGGGAAGGCTAGGTCCTCAAGGGTCAATAACAGGTCAGGTTTGCAGGATATCCCTGCTTCAGCACAGGCGGTGTAGTCACTGATTGATAGGGTGACAATATATGTCCCGGCAAAAACTGGGGGAAATGTCGCGCATGCACGAATGGCGAGCACTGACTGCGCATGTGCGTTGAGCGCTTGCCGGTCGCTTATGCGCGTGCGCGATCGGCACTTGCCGGCTGCTCGTGCGCATGCGCGATCGGAGCTAGCCGCCGGCACCGATAGAAAACCGGGACAGTGGCCCAAAAACTCGGGACAGAAGCCTAAAAAACCGAGACTGTCCCGACTAAACCGGGACGTCTGGTAACCCTACTGATTGAGCCACCTTTGCTGAAGCAGGGATATCCTGCAAACCTGACCTGTTGGTGGCATTTGAGGACTGGTGTTGGCCGCCCCTGGAATAGAGGATACACATCTCTGCGTGTCTTATTATTGGAAGTAGAAAAATAACACCATCCCTCGAACAGCTCCGGATAAAGCTATTGTTTCCCTTTCGAGTTTAATGTCAAATTTGCAAGTCCTTTGTTTGCGGCTCCTGGCAAACTCCTAGGCAGGCACGGAAGAAGTTTAGAAATTATTTCTGTTCAGGGATCGTGAAAGTGAGATTAGTTGTCTAATTCTGTCCTACAAACAAATTAACACCGTGCCAGATTTCTATACAAAGTATGGACCTTGTTGGAAGGATTAGGCATGTTAAACCCAGCTAGGATATGCTCTGATCTTGTCTTGTTTTTCAGCGTCTTTTAGCAAAGCTGCTATAATCAGACACTTACAACTATTAAATCAGTGCACTAATTCCTTTGCAATAAGACGTGGAAATATAATCTGTCATTTCACATTTATAGTACATGACGTTTCGTAATTATGTCTCAGATGCCACGCTACTGTTTGTAATTAAATTCGCTTTTGGAAGGAGGAAGAAGTGTTTGCGTGGATTATATGTTCTTGCTTACATAATGAATGTCAGTTCTTCGGAGTTCAATATTTAAAGGTGCAGTGCCACTTAGTTCATCCAATGTGTGTGTGTATGTGTGGGTGTGTGTGTATATATATATATATATATATATATATATATATATATATATATATATTTATATATATGTGTATGTGTGTGTGTGAGTGTGTACATATCACAAGGAGAAATGATCATCGTTGGACAAAGATGGGACACGACTGGATTCCAAGAGAGATTAAAAGACCGAGACGACGACCCAAAGTAAGATGGGAGGAAGAGATGAGACAATGCGTGGGAGCAACGTGGAAGAGAGGCTGTAACCGCAGGACCTGGGAGATCTCTGGGGAGGCTTCATCCAGCACTGAGGAGACACGGGCTGACAAAAATGAGGATATATAAATATATATATACTGTATATATTTATTTACAACTACGTTTTAATTGTCCTTTTCCATCCTAAATGATCACACGCTTTATTTTAAATGCCTCGACTATATGTCTGTTATTTTTAAATGATATATTAACCTGATACAGTATAAGGTTTTCCTGCCCAGTCGCCATTGTGCATTTTCTAGAACCAGGCTTATCATTCCGGCGCTTTCTGAATCTCGTGGTTTTTTTTCTTGGTTAATATAATGAGCGGCGCTCAGAGATCAGTCCTGGAAGTTCATGAAACAAACTCAGTGGCAAATATCCACAGTAAGAACAGTCGTTAACTAGAGACGTGATAGTAAGCCTGAGTTCAGGGAGGAAGATGTCAGAGAATGATTGGGATGTTGGAGAGGATGGGCAGAGAGAGAGAGAGGGGCCAGGCAGGGAGGCCGGATAAAAGAATGTTGCAGAAGTCAGAACGGGAAAGGACAGGGACATGCATTAGTTCAAGGGTGCTCAACTCCAGTCCCCAAACACCCCTCCTAAACAGCTCAGGTTTTTAGGATATCTTCAGCACAGGTGTCTCAATCAGTCCCTGCTTCAGCACGTGGTTCAATTAGAGTCTCAGTCACTGAGCTTCTGGTTGAGCCACCTGTGCTGAAGCTGGAATATCATGAAAACCTTACTTGTTGGGGGGGGGCTTGAGGACTGGAGTTGAGCCCTGCCACTGATTGAGCCACCTGTGCTGAAGCAGGGATATTTTTAAAACCTGACCCTTGAGGACTGGAGCTGGCCACCCCTGGAGTATAAAAACCACCCATTTAACCTCATTCAGCGCCGGGGAATTTTATTTTCTCGCTGCTTTTCCATCACGCGCATTTTCCTCTCGGCTTTCGGTGGAGTGTTCAGAATCCAAAAGGTCTTTGTTGCCTAACGCGAAAGAAAAAGGCTGAGAAAATATTCATTTATTGGCCCGGGGTCCTGGGAGGTGAGCAGGCCACGGCTTCAAGATACAACAGCTGATAAAACATGTGTTAAGATTCAACTGGTAACACGCAGAGCTGGACCTCAGATAAAGGAATTACATTTCGACAACAAAAGGGTTTTAAAGTGTCCCCGAGAAATCAAATACAATTGTTTGCCCTCGGGTGATGTCCGCACGAATCCTAGTCCAAAACGTGACATTTTCGGGGAGAAAAGGTGCATTTTTTAAATTTGATTTGTAGACCATTAATTAGCTCTTTCAGTAACAGGCAGACTTGTAACTTGCAGAGTGTACGGAACCTACCTCCTCAACAGATTAAAGAAATAGCATTATTGCTACTTTCAATTATTATTATTACCATCGTTAATTTGCCAAGTTCCAACATATTCCGCAGCGCGGTAAAATGGGGGGTACAGAGTTATGTATATGACATAAACAGAGGTATATACAAATAAGGGCACGCTGATACAGAAGGGAGTGAGGTTGCAGATCTGGAGAGCTTACACTCTAGAGGGAGTGAGGGGCAATGTTGAAACAAGGTCACGTGGCTGCTCATCGTGGGACAGAATGTGTCTCAGGATGGAGTGTGGCTCGGCCGCACAGCTGATCCCATTAAGGTTCGAGGATGTGGATGTTAGGAGGTGTTAGATAGCGGGGAGATTGGTCCAGCCGCTCAGCTGGTTCTAATGGGGTTGGAGTGAGGGAGCTCAATACTAGAGGTATTCAAAGCAGGCTTCCTTGAAAAGGTGTTTTCAAGGAGTTTATATCCAGATTATTAATGATATATATAATATTATTATATATATATATATTATGGTAAAGCTACGGTTTTTTATTCTGTTTTAAAAAAGAAGGCAGAAAAAAAACGAAAACAAACATTTTTTTCCCCCCACTATTTTTTTAAAACATAGGATTGAAGCAGGGGGTCTTCCTGAGCTGAACCTCTTTCATTTCAGCTCAGGGGACCCCCTGCTTCCGGAGATATTTACCTCCATAGGAGGTGCCGGTAGTCGCTCCACCGAAAGGGATCACAGTACGGTGGCATTTCAAAGCGCCCGCAACCCTGCGAGCCAATGGGAAGCCGTGGCATCAGACCGGTGCGCCTTCCTATTGGCCCACGTACGTAGGGGAGCTTTGAAAAGCAGAGAGATGCAGGCACCCCCCTCGGAGGTCTGTATGTGTGGAAGCAGAGGGTCCCCTGAGCTCAGATTAACGGGGTTCAGCCCCGGAGACCCCCTGCTGAAACCTATGTTACAAAAACAAAAAAGGCAAACAAATGTTCCCACTTGGATTCCCTCTTTAATGTCCCCTAACTGTGCAGCACGTACCCACAAAATCCTTAAAAATAACGTACTGCTGTCTTACAAATTCCGTATGTCTCACGCCGGCCAAGCACTTCCCTGTACATATCTGCAGAGACGTTCTGGAAAGTATAATATTGACGTCCACCTATATTTCCGAGGGCCAGAGCTGTGACTCTTCCGAAAACCAGGATTTATTACTCAGCTTTGATCCCTCAAAGTTTGGGACCCGTACACTGTTCTTGGTAGAAACGGGGACCAAAACTGCGACATTTCCCCATTTTCGCAGAATGTTTCAAATCGTGTGAATTAAAACCAACCCAGGTCACATGACCGGCGCGACCCATCGTGGTGATGCCGATACAAAAAGGACCAGAGTTATGTGTCGGAAATCAATAATTGATGCGTGATCCTGGGGGTACCCTGGACCCCGAGATATTTGTAATTATTTTGTGTGTTTTGATTAGAGACGGAAGAATCCACCCAGATTTGTCTCCCGGATTTCTTCGCATCCTCCCCCCCCCCCCCCCCCCCCCCCCCCCCCCTCCCGATATCCACTTCACGGTATAATATCCGCAAACGGATTTGGTCGGTTTGACTCGGATTCATCTAAAACCGCCACTGGATACAACCCGTGGATTCCGCAATTCCGTCGGCGGATTCTTAATGCTGAATCCGCAGGTTGTATTGGCAATAATGATAGAAAATCCGCAAAACGCGGCTCGGCTCTTTTTGGCATTGATCCGCTGGAATCCACGGATCAAAGGAACCAGCCAATCCACTGCGCATTGAAATGCGCCCCAAAAAATTTGCCCGCCTCCAGTATTAACACACAAACCATAAACATAGCTGCGTGTCACAAATACAAAGTTGCAATATCATCTCCTAATGACACATCTCCCGATCATTTTGCAACGTTCTATGGGCCTCCAGAGCAAGTAGGACCCGGTGGCCATTTTGTGCCCACCGCGCAAGTATTCGTTGCTTCTGGTCCGGTGGGTCCCCAGAGGTCAGGGAACCCCAGATCAGGTCATTAAAAAAAGTCAAACTTCGCTTATGCCAACAATTGTTTTTGCCCAATCCCACGCTTCCTCTGGGCGCCGGTAGAAAAGCACGGCCTTATCTTCTCAAGCGTGTCATGGCTGAGCACTGTCACAGCTCGCATTTCCTACGTATGTCGCTAATTACCAGACCCTCAAACGTTAATAGCCACGGTTCTGTCGTTAAGACAGGAGAATAACTTTAGCCGTGTCCAACGTGACTTATTAATAAAAGTAATGTGCTTTTGTAATAATGGCAAATATGACTCTTTAATATAAATCTGACATTTAAATTCCACTTAGTTTGGCGATACGGATGATATGAAGAAATAACTCTATCCCTCTGGGTACGATCTCCCTCAGTCTGCATTCTAAGGCATTGAAGTTTTCAAAGCAATCTTCTTTTCTATTTTTTTTTTTTTTCAGAGAAACCAAATTGTGAAGACATCTGTTATGTTATTAATTTCACATACATCTTAAGCTCCTCAAGGCCCGAAATGAGGCTTCATTCGAGCTGAATTAATGAAACATGATTTTGAGTCCCATGCATGCTAATGCTGTCATGAAGTATTGAGTTGCCTATAATCATCTTGCCAGCTAGATGTGGGGGAAAGCGACTTAGAATCCTTCCATAAAGCAATATCTGCAGTATCTAAACACTAAGAATATCCTGAAAGATTAATAGCAGATGAAAATTTTCCTCGGAAAGGAATCAGACTTTCTGGGTAAAGGATCTTCCTGCTAGACTAGAGATTGGTAACATTTTATGGTGGGTCTTGGTAGCCGTTGTCCGATAACGTTGCAGGTTTCCCTCATACCCGGGGAGAGAGCGTGTTTAAGGAAAAAAGAAGTCACAAAGTTGTGGGAGAGTAAACAGTAAATAAGAATCCCACTTGAGAGCATGTTCACGTCCCTGCCGTTCCCCATTATCTCTCAATGCTTCTACTGCAGCCAGGGATTCTGGGTAATTTATTTATTTATAAAATGTGTTACCAGGGAGAAATACAGTGAGAGTTACCTCTCGTTTTCAAGTATGTCCTGGGCACAGAGTTATGATGACAAATAATACATGGTTACAAATACAGTTACATAAATGACCAGGGTATACATTATATACAAGACATTGCGTGCACAGTTAAGATACTAGATATTATGAGCGTATGAAACAGTTACAGACCAGATTAAATTGTGAGACAGCTTTAGATTTGAAATAACTTAGACTGGTGGCGGCTGTGAGAGTCTCCGGTAGGTTGTTCCAGTTTTGGGGTGCACGGTAAGAGAAGGAGGAGCGGCCGGATACTTTGTTGAGCCTTGGGACCATGAGCAGTCGTTTGGAGTCTGATCTCAGGTGATAGGTGCTGCGTGTGGTAGGGGTGAGGAGCTTGTTCAGATAGCTGGGTAGCTTGCCCAGAAAGTATTTGATGGCAAGACAGGAAAGATGAACTTTGCGCCTCGACTCAAGTGATGACCAATCTAGTTCTAGGTAATGAGCACACAGTGTCACCTTTTGCTTCCTGTCCATTGTAACATGGACCTCTATAAGCTTCTGCCTGCATGTGAATGTTCTCACAAGTTCTACCGTACGGTGGACGTTTTTTACCCACCATAACTTACAGTTGTGTGAAAAAGAAAGTACACCCTCTTTGAATTCTATGGTTTTACATATCAGGACATAATAACAATCATCTGTTCCTTCGCAGGTGTAAACATTAGATAAATACAACCCCAGATGAACAACAACACATGACATATTACACCGTGTCATGATTTGTTTAACAAAAATAAAGCCAAAATGGAGAAGCTATGTGTGAAGCGTCATATGCCGTGAAGACACGTCTGAATCCCGGTAAGTTTTAGTGTTGCAGAGGCCTCACGCGATCCCCCGGCATTAATTTAAATGCCTCGGGGAGGAGTGCGTGACCTCTGCAACCACCCGCATCCACCCCCCCCCAGACAAATCTCCCGGACACCCCCTCCAGTTTACGCACCACTGACTTATATAATGTGTGGGAGAGTGAGGGAGCTTGACCACGTAACAGGACGTTTTCCATCTTGGAGATTGGTTCATTTGGTTTGGAAATTGGTTCATTTGGTTTGGAAATTGACGATTTAACCATAATCCCACGTGTGGGTACATTTGCATGTCTCAGTTTAAGAGATGTGTGCAGAGGTACATATAATAGAGACCGATTTGGGTGAAATTATATCTTGGCTTTATTGAGCCTGTTCCTTTATACAGGCAAACATACAAAACCAACAAAATAACCAACCCCTATCCCTTTGTAAGGGCTAACTTACTGCCCCAGACCCTATCTGCAGGACTGGAGGGATATTCCCATTACCAGCCTATCACCCCAAAGTCTCAGGAAGTACCTTAAGCAGGTGGCCCTCCATGTCAGTCTCTGGCAGGTTCCTGGGTCCTCTATGTCTAAGAAATATAGGTGTCTGGGTGTCCTGATCTCAGCACAGCCTTTGTGCTCAAGACAGTGTCCGTTTGCAGGCTTCTCTGCTCTCCTTCTGTCAGCCCAAATGTGAGCTAAGGAATCTCTCTCCTGTGTCTCACATGAGGCTTTTTACAGAGCTCTCATTAGTCCAGATGGAGACTAGTTAATTGAGTGGCTGCAATTAACTCTCTCTCTGCTGGATTCTCAGAGCTCTGAGGCTGCTTTATTTAAACAGTGATAAGTCCCTGTTACACTCAAACAAAAACTTCTTTCTCTGACGGCTGTGAGGGTCTCTTTCTTACAAAGACCTCTATCAGTGTTTTTCAACCTTTTTTTGTCATTTGGCGCTGCGACGGCAGGTTGCCATGGCAACGAGACGCCGTGACATCACGTTGGTGACGTCCGCGGCGTCATTTGACCCTTCGGTTCAGGAGGAGGAGGGCGGCAGGTAAGGAGACGGCCGCAACAGATAACATGACTTCCCATCAGGCCCGAGAGCGCGGCAAAAGTATATGGGGCGGACATTTTCTCCAAATGTTGCCGCCCTAGGCTCAGGACTAGTGTGAAATCCGTCACTGTGTATCCCTAAAGCTAATTAGATGCAAAAACAATGTCCGTTCTACAACTCATTAGCAAAGACGTAACAAGGCGTTATTGCCACAGGACGTTGCGTTATCTTCCAAGGACGTGGCATTAAGTTCCGGTATGTCTTAGTGTTACTCTGTTTCAGGCTTTCATTCAAGCTGAGAAAGAGCGGAGAGCGAAACAACGCTATGTTAGGTAACTGATACCTACAGTATGTGCGGTGTTACTCCCATCCCGACCCTGTACAAGTCCTATTTCAGTGTCTGGATGTGAGTCACGCCAGTGGATATGTGATGTTATGATAACATTTGCATGTCCTTATCACTAATGGCCATTATAATTATCACTATGCTTCTTTTCGGGACAAAACATGGCTGAACAAGACATGATTGTCCTTTAAGCAAACCCCGTTAGTCTTAATGTGACATCCAGTAAGGTAACCATCATGTGAAGTGGCTTAATGGAGCTTTGGGCATCAAAGACTGATGTGCCGTAGCAATTTGGTTAGCAAGGAGGAGCCATGTGGCTTTTTTATAGTGGCCATCTTTAAAAATCTCAGAAAATATTATTTGACACCAGTAATTCTACAACAGAGAAAGGGATGTCCCAGTAATATGTGACGATGTGATTAAAAAAAGTAAATAAAGGTAATTTCTACATTATAAGCGACGCTTACTTCAATTTTATATTGTGGTCCAGAAATCTCTGCTTTTCTCTCTCCATTTTTTTCCAGCCCACATTTATTTGGAATATTTTTCTTCTTTTTCGAAAACACTAGTTTCATGGTCCTGCCTGGCAGTGTTAGTCCCATCAAAGGATTTCTTGTGGTTAGTTTGTATCATCCACCTTGACATTCCGAGCACTTTGCTCTCGTTACGTTGGACTCGTTCTAGACATTGTAAGAAAGGCCACGGATCCACATCTTAATAGTAAATAATAACATCTCGTGTGCGTGTCGGTCTGTAGGACATTTGTTCTGGGCTAAGAACACTGATTTGTCGGCGAAGAAACTATCACTGCTGTCAAAGCCAATGCACTGAACATCTGATACACATAAGGAGGGGAGAGAGATGGATAAGCAGGGCCCAGTGAGAATAACTTCAAAGACGGCCGTGGGATGCTGCTAATTTCTCTGTCTGACACCATGCTGGAATGTTTGCTTTAACATCTGTGTACATCAAAGTGCACACCCGAAAATACTTTTACACGGTGTGTCCCGGGCCCCTGGCTTATTTGGACATGGATTTGCAGAAGTGGACAGGCCACCGTCACCCAAAAAAAGACTCCAAAGGCTCACGTCTCTCATCTGTCCAAACTCGGAGACGCTCCCCGGAGAGGGCGGGCGGGGGGGGGGGAGGGGTTGGATCAGACGGCTGCGTGGAGCAGTTATCATGGGTCAGGCCGTTTCAAGCAATCTCCAGTGACCACAACAAGACGTCGACATATGGCGCGTTAATTCCGTCTTGCAGAGGCTTTGAAGTGATACGGAGCGACTCTTGCTGCTGCACGGCTGCCAAATTATTTGGGGTTGTCAAATCTGTTCACATTTGAATAGGGGAAGGATGTTTAGTTGTGATAGCTGCTGGGTAATGTAAAGAGGGCATCTGTCAAATTCTTCTGGTTGCAAAAACAGCATGGGGTCTATCAACTTTTGACATGTAGCAACACAGGAGGGAGAGCGAGTAGGGGGTACGACGCCTTTTATTGCATCAACAAGTAGTTGGTATGATACAAGCTTTCCAACCACTCGGGGTCCTTCATCGGGTACGGCTCTGCCTGCGAGGTTTTAAAGCTTGTAATATACCAACTACTTGTTGGTCCAATAAAAGGTACCATACCCGTCCTCCCTCCCCCTCCTTTGTTGCTACATGGAGGAAAGAACCGACGCGGCTCGCCACTCTTCTTTGTCAACTTTTGGTAGACAGGGCTCCAAACTCAGTACCGGTCACTGCTCCTCAGAGGGAAGATCAGAGGTTGTTGTGGCTAATTGTGAGGCTATAGCTGGGAGAAGGAGCGGCTCAGTGAGTAACGACGCTGACTGGCACTGTGTTTGAAGCAGGGGAGCCTGGTTCAATTCCCGGTGTCGCCTCCTTGTGACCTTGGGTAAGTCACTTTATCTCCCTGTGCCTCAGGCACCAAAAACATTGATTGTAAGCTCCACGCGGCAGGGACCTGTGCCTGCAAAATGTCTCTGTAAAGCGGTGCGTAAGACTGGCAGCGCTATACAAGATTTCTTTGCTTGTGGGGGAGGAGGAGCGCAGGTGTTCTCAATGGTATATGTGAATAAAAAATAAAGCAAATAAAGCAAATATAGTGCAGATGGTAGATACTGGTATATATCACTCTGTTAGCTATAAGTAATAGCACTCACAAAACTTATCGTGATCTTAAGCATGTCAGAGATCCATCTCTCTCTGACTGGAGCCCTTGTGATGAATAAGTATCAGGATATCCCTCAGTGGGTGAGTATGGTAGACATGGAAAAGAAAGAGCCACAATAGTGCATACTATTTCACCAATATATTCAATAAAAAGTGTCAAGAGCAGTTACACTCACATACTGCTGCGGCCGAGTTTATTCGAGCATTTGCCCGTTCTCGGCTGCAGCAGTTACCTGGCGCGCGCCGGAGGGTGCCGGGCGTGCTCCGAAGCAGCGGAGGAGAGGCCCGCCGATCGCGGCTTCCCCCTCTCCTCTCCAGGTCCGCCGGGTCCCCCGGAACCCCCTGCCGCCGTACCCCACATCGCGGGACACCAGGGCTCCCTCGGGGAGCCCTGGACGCGCGTGCAGGGGGCGCAGGCACCTGATGACGCGTGACCGCGCATCGGTGACGCGCGGCACGCCGAGGGGCTGCCACTTGCAAGCCGGGAAATCTCCCGGCTTGCGGAACTGGCCACATTTCAATAAAGTGTGTCGCCAGTGTATACAAGAACATGCTATTATTATAGCTAGAAATATATCAGAGCCACAAGCCACATCCATCCATAGCCACTTTGCAAGGCCCTGCACTCACCAACGAAAGCAAACGCAGCCTACTAGAAACCTTCATTCCATTGAATGCAAATAAACATTGTTATGTTCACTAGACGCAGAATAATGCTACGGTGAGTTAAAAAGGAACCAAAACCTACAGCAAATATACCTCCTGTCTGGGGCAGGCGTACTCACGAGGAACATTGTATTGTATATAGCGCCATTAATGTACATAGCGCTTCACAGAAGTAATACATGTGGTAATCATATAAATAACAAATAATAAATAAATATAAATAACAGGTCATGGGAATAAGTGCTTCAGACATAAACGTAACATTTAGGAAGAGGAGTCCCTGCTCCGAGGAGCTTACAATCTGATTGGTATGTAGGAGGAACGTACCGAAACAGTAGGAGGGCATTTTGGTAAGTGCTTCTGCAGGGAGCCAAGCTTTATACCAAATATAAAGTGGGTCCAGGAAGGGGAATAAGATGGCAATCCTATTATTTGGCACAAGATATCTGTTCAGAAAGCAAATATAGTGAGTGTGTAGATATAATATAAATTGTTGCCTAACCCTTTCAAGGCCAAAAGGACCAGCCCGTCCGGCAGCTAAAGGGTTACAGACGATACGTAAATAGCCGCATCCACATTTTCCCCTTAATAGAATGTAAACGGACGATCGGTGATGTATCAAGTGGAATAATCACACGCCCTGTTTATCTTTAATTTGCTGAAAGTATATATCAATTAGAGCAGCCTTTTACACGGAATAT
The DNA here is from genome assembly GCA_036426205.1 of Ascaphus truei. Lineage (NCBI taxonomy): Eukaryota > Metazoa > Chordata > Amphibia > Anura > Ascaphidae > Ascaphus > Ascaphus truei. Next base: position 8,207,636 of record CM071580.1, on the reverse strand, counting down.
CAAATCGCTTCTCGTCTTGCAGCCTCGCTCCCCTGCTCTTCCCAGCACGGAAAACTCATCGCGTTTGAAGATTGCCGAGTGTTTTTTTGGAACGGAGCTGAGGCCTTCGGGGGGAAGACAGTTAAAAGAGGAGAAATATAAATAGCTTTTCTTTCTGTATATTATTATTATTTCATGGTGTAGTCTTGAAGAGGTGATTCGTGCTCTCTGGTAGTTAATTCAACTCCACCTTCTAACTGTACCAGCTGCAGAGTATGTTGGTGCTGAGTATCTCGATACACACTCAAATGGAAATGTCAGGGTTACTGGGGTGTAAAATGCGAAATGTGTGGGGTTCTACTTAGGATGAAAACAAAACCTTGCACAGTGGCATCTTTAATAGGTTAAACAGAGCGATTTAAAAAAAAATTATAAGGAAAGTGAAACTAGTATAAAAATATTTACGTTATTTTTTTTTTAGTAACTTTTAACATTTCCATGGTCAGCAGATATTTGGAAGAGTTTTTGCCATCTTTCTTTTTGGTGATAAGACTGTTTGCCAGTCAGCAAAGCCCCAGCAGTAAATTGCTAGCTTAGGTCTGCCTTGTGTTTGCAAAGTAATTAGGTCACCTCATTATTCAAACAGATAAACAAACAGGAGTCTGGGAGATGCTGGAATCTGGTGTCCCCGAGGTAAGGCGATACATGTTCACCAGATAAGAATAATACCATTCTTGCTTTCTAAGGAAGCCAATTACATTACCATGTTTAAAAAAACAAACCATTTCTGACCAGTAACTGGGAAGGCTTCTTTTAACCCCTCCCCTGCCAGCGTTACCTGCTGCAACACCTCTGTTTTACTGCGTAAACCTTACCAGGAATCCCACTTTGACTAGTTTCTAAATGTGTAATGAGATTAGCAGCACCCATCTCCCGTGTGATACATAGGGTGTCTGGGGGTCATTATGCTGGACACTGGATGTAGTAACACATGCTAACATATATGGATCTGTAGTATATATCATCATCATCATCGTCCGCCCTTGTCTTCCCACTGCTGGATGAAGCCTCCCCAATGCTCTACTTAGATTGTGCCCCTTGACACTTACACGTGCCGACCGCCTCCTTTCTGCCGCCCTCCTCTTCTTTCCGATTCGCAGCGTCACATGACGGCGCGGACGGCGCCAAAGTGACGGCAGACAGCGTCTTGTTGCCACGGTAACGCGACGGCATGACGTCATTTGACGCCGCGGTGTCACGTTGCCGTGGCAACGAGACGCCGTGTGACATCCGCGGCGTCATTTGATGCTGCGAATCTGGAGGGGGAGGGCGGCATATGTAAGGGACTTCCCAACAGAGAGCGCGGCAAATGTATGGACATTTTTCCCGCTCCAAAACTCTGCCGCCCTAGGCCCGAGCCTGATGGGAAGTCTGCCACTGCTATTATGTGTTATAATATTATGGTACGTGTATTGTAAAGCGCCATGTACCTGGACGGTGCTATATAAATAAAGATATACATACACCTCCCAGGTCCCGCGGTTACAGCGTCTCTTCTCCACGTCGCTCCCACACATTGTCGCATCTCTTCCTCCCGTCTTACTTTGGGTCGTCGTCTTGGTCTTTTCATCTCTTTTGGAATCCAGTTGAGTTCCATCTTTGTCCAACGTTGATAATTTCTTCTTGTGATATGTCTGGCCCGTCGCCATTTTAATTTCTTTTACCCGTGTGATGATGTCACAGACTTGTGTTTGGTTTCAGATATATACATACATTAAGACCTTACAAATAAGCTTATTGTAAGACGAGCACAAAGTAATTAGAGGGCTAAAGTCATAAGATAAATGAAAAACAATAAAACGTGTGGTTAGAACAAAGTGAAAAACAACTATGAACTATGTGGCACTAGCCCAAATCACTGACAGGTTCTGCTATTTATAGAAATACTGTAGGCCCAAACTATAGAACGGCTGTTCTGTTGTTGTTTTTTAAATGATAAAAAGAGGGGTATTACCAATGTGTTTGTTCTCCTTGGCTCTGTCATTATGTAAATGCTGTTCCCAGAACATCCTTCCTGCTGAGGGATCCTGGGATGTGGTGTGGATTACACAGGGTAAGAGGTGTTATTTACCGACAAACACCGCTCCGGATAAATCCGCTGCTGGATATTTACAGGGTTTGGAGTTGGACTTGGAGGAAGAGGTGTATCATGGGAACTTCAGAGCACAGTGGATGCGAATTGCGTCACTTCCCTCGTGCGTCTCTTTGCGTCAGGGTCTTTGCTCCAAGTTTTGCGCCTTCTGCGTCTCCTTGCGATTTGGGGAGTGACAATAGGAGCAGTTATGGGGGGGGCACATGACGCACAGGTTAGGATGAGTCGGCGTCACTTTCGGATCTTGTATTTGCGTCCACAAATATTGGCCAGGTCAAAGGAGGAGTAACATTTTCTTGCCAGCGACTTGCGCCCGACATAAGAAACACCTTCATTCATTTGACGCAAACGCGAGCAGATGATGGTGCGACGCGTCAAAAACAAACTTCTATTTGCTCCTTCGTCACGCTGATACATCTCCCCCAGGGCCTGAGAGAATCGATCGCAGTGTTTTCATCGAGTTGTATAAAGCAAAACCCTCCCGGGTAACAGGAAGGGAAACACTGGCGTAGGGTCTGTCTGTGGTTAGTCGCCGTACAAAGCCACGGCAAAGTCCCGGTGAAACCCATCGTACTGGACGTCTGAAGCGCTGACAGAAGTTAGGCCGGGCTCCATTTGGATCCTACAATTTGCAATATAAGCAGACGCACGCCGGAGAGAATTCAGCGATTTATCCGGCAAACCCAGAGAACTCTTTCCAAGAGCCACTTCGTATAAGAGAAGCACAGAGAGAGAAACATTGTAAGGTTGCCAGGTGTCCAGTGTTGAACTGGACTGTCTTTTATTTGGACACTGTCCAGTAAAAAAAAAATAGCATAATACTGGACATGTCTGTGTATACCAGTATTACTTCTCTGGACATGTGTGTGTCTGGTATTACCTCTCTGGACATGTATGTGTCCGGTATTACCTCTCTGGACATGTATGTGTCCGGTATTTCCTCTCTGGACATGTCTGTGTATACCAGTATTACTTCTCTGGGTGTGTATGTGTCTGGTATTGCCTCTCTGGACATGTATGTGTCCGGTATTACCTCTCTGGACATGTATGTGTCCGGTATTACCTCTCTGGACATGTCTGTGTATACCAGTATTACCTCTCTGGACATGTCTGTGTATACCAGTATTACCTCTCTGGGTGTGTATGTGTCCGGTATTGCCTCTCTGGACATAGTGACATGACCGCTTGGTAGGCCGTGGGATTTTGCCGAGCAGGGCTGTTGCTAGGGGGAGGGGCAGCTTCATCCTGATTGGCTGCATTACCCAGAAGCAGCCAATCAGGAGGAGGTGTCAGGAGCCTGGGGGTGGGGCCAAGGAGAGGAGGAAACAGCATGGAGAGGTGAGACTGGTGTATGTCGCACCTTTTACAATTGTGTCCAGTATTTTTGGGGTAGCCACCTGGCAACCCTACTCCAAACCGTATATAATGTGTAACCACTACACCCAGATAAATAACAAGGAATGAAAAGTAGAGTTTTGTTACGGTGCTCTGGGCTGGTTTTGGCAAAACATGGCGTCATGTGAACTATGCTGGGCTGTAATGTATAAAGAATGAAATATGACCAGCTTTCCAAAGGCAGGTTAAGGCCTTTTCTTCTATGTGGAATATATATTCCCCCTCCCGTCTCGGAGGTTAGACGTTGCCTGTAGTGACAGCTGATGTTGGCCAGTGTGGCTATAAACTGGAATATGTTAGTCATTCCGCCATTAACTCGTTCACTGCCAGGGGGTATCTGCAATGCCTTGTTTTGCAAAGTATTATATCCTGATAAAATATCATTGAAAAAAAAACGTTGTAATAACAAAAACCTTTTCGTAAAAAAAATACATTATGAAGTGCAGAAAAAGGGCCAGTGCGCACGTTTTGCTGTTGTGGATTTCGTTTGAACTGATTACATCAGGTGTGGCCAACTCCAGTCCACCAGGGCCACCCGCAGGTCAGGTTTTAAGGATATCCCTGCTTCAGCACAGGTGGCGCAATCAGTGGCGCAGTCAAAAACTGAGCCACTGATTGAGCCACCTGTGCTGAAGCAGGGATATCCAGAAAACCTGACCTGTTGGAGGTTCTTGAGGACTGAAGTTGAGAGCCCCTGACTCTGTTTCCGTCCCGGGTCATATATAGCAAATACCAGGACAGGCTAGAGACGTGATACACAGTGTTTTTATTGCTTTCAGGTTACCCTGCACCTACTCGCCCTCTAAAATCCCCTCTCCCTGCGCATACGACGCTCCCTCAGCCCGTGTGAGGAGGGGGAGGGGGGAGGGCAGGGAAGAGTCTCCCTGGAGGGAATCGGGGAAAAAAAGTTGGCAGCCATATTTGTTATCTCTTCCTGCAGCCCACAACTCTGCAGAGTTACATTAGCATTAGGAAGCAACTCTTTCATTCAAACGCCATGGCAAATGTGCTTTATATAACAAAAAGGCTTGTTTGATGTTTGCTGTGTAACGTATCGCTCTGTACTGGGCCGCGGGGCGAAATACTTGGTTTTAATTTGCCGCTGCCGCGGGCCGATTTCCACTCCGGAAAAACGACTTTGTTTTTTTATTTATTTATTTATTTATTTTTTAAAGGCGCAGAGTGGCCAACGTATAAACATTTTATTCGTTAATAGCAATAATAACGATGATAATAATAATAGCCTATTTGGATGCAAATTAGAGTTGGCAAACGAAGAGAATTGATTTTCTTTTTAATTCTACATTAAATTGAATATAACATAATATGAATGGACTTTTTCAACGGAGCGGAAATTATTCTCAGAGGAGGTTTCCAAGTCAATCGACAAGACACTTTTTAATGAATCAACATGATGAAGCGTCTGCATTTGTTTACAGGCATACCCCGCATTAACGTACGCAATGGGTCCAGAGCATGTATGTGAATCGAAAATGTACTTAAAGTGAAGCACTACCTTTTCCCCACTTATCGATGCATGTACTGTACTGCAATCGTCATATACGTGCATAACTGATGTAAATAACACATGTGTAACAGGCTCTATAGTCTCCCCGCTTGCGCACAGCTTCGGTACAGGCGCATGCGCGAGCTGCCGTTTGCCTATTGGGCGATATGTCCTTACTCGCGAGTGTCCTTAAAGTGAGTGTCCTTAAACCGGGGTACGCCTGTAATTCTAGACAGTGAGGCTTTTTTTTTAACAGTATTGAATCCGGCGGTTTCCGGAGCGGAACTCCATTCATTTGAACTCTGGGGACCCCCTGCTTCCGGAGATATAGACCCCCGTAGGGGTAGCCACTCTGGCTGGGTAGCAGGGTTCACATTATGGCGGCTTTCCAAAGCTCCCGCACCCTGCGGGCCAATAGGAAGCCGTGATGTCATCCCGGTGCGGCGTCCTATTGGGCCACGTGATGCGGTAACTTTAAAAAGCAGAGAGATACCAGCGTCCCACTGGGAGTTAAGTATCTCCGGAAGCAGGGGGTCCCTGGAGCTGAACTGAATGGGGTTCACCTCCGAAGACCCCCAAACCTATGTAAAATATGCAACAAAAAAAAGTTTTTTAAATATTAAGTACTAGCTGAGAGACCCGGCGTTGCCCGGGAGGTAAATGCGTAATAGGTAGTATTATTTATAAATTGTGGAACAATAGGTGAGTATTTGTTGTAAAGGTTGGATAATAATATTGAAAAGAAAGATGGAAGAAAATGTAATACGATGTTGTATAAAAATGGTTTATTGTAACCACACCACAGTACAATGTATATTTTGGTGGCATAAGTGATGTAAAAATCTGAGTTGTGTGTCCTGCTAGGGTGTGAGGCGGCGGGTGGCGCGTGGGTTGTGAGTGCTGTGTGCGAGTGGGGGTCCTGCTAGGGTGTGAGGCGGCGGGTGGTGCGTGGGTTGTGAGTGCTGTCTGTGAGTGGGGGTCCTGCAAGGGTGTGAGGCGGCGGCTGGCGCGTGGGTTGTGAGTGCTGTCTGTGAGTGGGGGTCCTGCTAGGGTGTGAGGCGGTGGGTCAGTGATGTCGGTGCGTAGGGGCGGGAGGCAGCAGGTGTGTGTGGCGGCAGGTATGTGTCGAGTGTGGCGGGTGTCTGTTGAGTGCGTGCAGCGGCTGTGAGGCGGTGGGTGAAAGGCAGAGGCGGCCGGAGTAAGGGCGGGTGAAAGGCAGAGGCGGGGGTGGGGAGGCGGTAAGGCGGGCATGAAGGCGAAGGGCGGTGGGAAGGGGATACTCACCTATTGTTCCACGATTTATAAATAATACTACCTATTACGCATTTACATCCCGGGCAACGCCGGGACTCTCAGCTAGTTTGGAATAAATCTGTTTTAAATCGGACACAGCAGCACTCATTCTGTTTTAAGCCACTTGGAAAGGCGTCGTATCCCTGAGTGCTTTTTACTTTACAGCGGGCCCCAGTGAATGTTTGCTAAGGAGAGCTGTGTACGCGGGGCGTGACGGTGCAGAAAACCCCTATAAAGAAAACATCTGAAAGATATCATGGGAAAAAACTAATTGAAAGACCAACAGGTCTCTCCCCCTCTTCACCCCATGCGAAGAAAGACTTCAAAGGATCAGCTGGCGTAATGTTTTCACACTTTCAACCCCAAAGAAGAGAAATCCTCATGGCGTATTTGCTCAACACACGCACTCCACAAACACTGGCCCATCGTAGGGGCTGGAGCCCAACTCTTGCATATACAGCAGCCTCCCCATTACAGTATTACAACACACTGGGCCGTGTTTGCTCAGTCACAGGCTTTGTCCCTTATTATCTGGGCGCATACATTACAGACAATGCCCTTAAACCACTTGAAAGTGAAAAAAAACGAAGGCGACATTTCTTCTCAGATTTCAGTAGGGACTCTCGGCAAACAAATAAACCGGCCTGTTAGAGGGACGTGGAGTATTTGCTCTTAAATAAACAGCTGCCCTGAAAGCCGGCCTCTCTCGGATATTCTCTGCGGATTATTTCATTCCCACCTGTTTCTGATCGCCGGCTCCCTTTCTCTCGTCTTCTCTGTGATGTTTTTTTTTTTGGGGGGGGGGGGGATTGTAGCCTTGATGGTCGTTCCCAAAATGCAATGGTAAGAGCAGGTTCTAGGTTCTAGGTCCGTCCACTGTGAGAGCTTCTGGGACAAATAGCCGTGTTCATTTCACAGATGGGACGTGTGGCCAACAGGACAGTTCGCCGTCACAGGTAATGTATCCCCTAAAAAACCTTAACCTCTTACCCTAAAAACATAAACCTTAGCCCCTTACACTGAAAACCTTAACCCCTTACCCTAAAAAGCTTAACCCCTTACCTTAAAAACCTTTATACCTTACCCTAAAAACCCAAACCGTAACTATTTACCCTAAAAATCTTAGCCCCTTACCCTAAAAACCCAAACCGGAACCCCTTACCCTTAAAACCTTAACTCATAATTGTAACGCTAATTGTCCTACCTCAGGGCAGAGATGGACACTCCCGCCGTCCGTCAGTGGCTGAGTGGCCATGGCAAAATGTCTAATAGTCCCTTTCTGCCACTAGGAGTGGTTCAGCGTAACCACTGCGTGGCTCTGCTCTGCTGTCCCCTCTAGCAGCGTAAGGGGTTAATCTGCTAAAAAAAAACCTTTTCTATTTGTTTACTTTATCCCTTTTTTGTCTTGATCACGTACGTGCCAAACCCCCCTCCCCCCCCTTCTCTTTCCTTGGTTTGAAATGAACTTTCTGGACATTTTTAAAATGGCTGCCAAGGTTAATTTCCCATTTTTATTTATTCTCCCCAGTCATCAGAAAACCTTTAAAAAGCCTTTGCAGGCAGGTTCCCAGCGTATATAACATGATACACAGTGTAAGACGCGGACGCAACATTGCCAGGACTAAGCATAGTGTGTGCCTATCTTGTTTGATTATGTGAGTTCATATACACCTCACATACACCTCACATGGACCTCACACCTCACATGGACCTCACATGGACCTCACATACACCTCATATGGACCTCACATACACCTCATATGGACCTCACATACATCTCACATGGACCTCACACCTCACATGGACCTCACATGGACCTCACATACACCTCATATGGACCTCACATACACCTCACATGGACCTCACACCTCACATGGACCTCACATATACAGTACCTCACATACACCTCAGACCTCACAGGGACCTCACATACACCCTCACACCTCACATGCACCTCACATACACCTCACATGGACCTCACACCTCACATGCACCTCACATGGACCTCACATACACCTCACATACACCTCACATATACAGTACCTCACACCTCCCACTACATGCCCTAACATGGACCTCACGCTCACATGAACCTCACATGGACCTCACGCCCCACATTGCACCTCACATGCACCTCACATGCACCTCACATAATTTACTCAAATTGCACAATTTTTATTGTGCGTTTCTGTAAGGGAGGGGATCGAGCGCTATACAGCGGGTCCCCGTTACCCGGCTCCCAGCAATGCCGCGGCGGCTCAGGCCCCTTACCCGCTCCGGTCGGGTGGTCGCTATGTCCTCCGCGGCGACGCTGCCGCCACCACACGCTGCGGGGCGCGCGCAGGACTGTTACAGGCGCGCGCGCGAACCCGTTCTCTTTTACACTCCTCCTGCAGCCTGGGCCTCCAGCTCCCATCAGCTGGAGGCTATCCCACTAGGGAACACCACACCAGGCATCCTAACCTATCACTGGGATCGCTCAGTCAAGCACCCCCTCCACCTCTTGCTCCCATTGGTCTCCCATATATATAGTTCCTGTTGCCCTCTCCCTCCTCCCTACGCATAGTTTTCCTTGGCTTCTAGTAATACGGAGTCATGCCTGGTCTCTTGTTTTTGCAGCTCACGCTCCAGCCCCTGCCCTCGTTTAGATACCCTTGGATTGATTCGGCTCCGTTAGACTTTGTGTACCTCGCTACCCCTGGACTCGGGCTTTGGAACACTACGCTGCTCTCTCCTGCCCTTGACCTACGGCTTTCGGATTATACATTCGGACCTCTGGCGCCCCGACGCGGAAAGTATCTGGCTAACCTTTCTCACCAGACCTGGCTACGCATTCTTTACCATATTTCGTTCACGCCTCACTGCTGTGGGTGCGTGCTTTACCCTTACCCACCTCGAGTACTGGGAATGGCCAGGTCTGCGGGCAGTCAGCGTTACATTATGCAGAGAAAAAAATCCTCCCGAGGGGGGTGAAGACGCCGCACAACCGCAATGAATGGAAGAAGGTGATAAGTGACTAAAAAAAGCTTTTATTCACACAAGTGCAAGCGGATCCTCTTGACGTGTTTCAGCTATGGGGCCTTTCAAAGGCCCATAGGTGAAAACAGTCAAGAGGATCCGCTTGCACTTTGTGTGAATAAAAGCTTTTTTAGTCACTTATCAGCCTTCTTCCATTCATTGCGGATGTGCGCGTCTTAACCCCCCTCGGGAGGATTTTTTCATTGCCGTACTACCGCCTGCACGCTGAGCTGCGCAGACATCCCTTTTCCTGTGACCAGACCCGGAAATTCTTCAAGGGCCGCGGTCAGGTGGACCGCCCACCCGATGGAGCGATGCAGGGTTGGCGGTGAAGAGGCGGTCAGTCGCGCGTGAAGTGGGAAGCTGGGGGGGCCACGCCTGTTACCCCACATCCATACAGCTCAGGGAGAGGTCTGCGGTGCAGGGAGAAGTTATCCAATCGGAGGACTTCACGGGCATGGAACCAGTTCACCCTGAGTCAGATAAGTGACATCTTTTTATCTCAACTACATGGTGCTCTAGGGAGCCTGTGCTGGAAAAGATTTCACATAATATATTGTCTTTATTCCTGGGGTCTACCATAGCCTAAGTTCCAATATACACTGGGCAGCATTGTTCTATTTCTGAGCACCTGGTGGGTCAATCGTCAGAGATTTACACGTTCATACACTTACATAGCAGACTATCAAATGCAGACCCCACTGAGGTGGCGCCAGGTGTGTCCATGGAAAACTGGCAATTTTGAGCGATCAAGTAACACGCGCGTGGCACAGCATCTTCTAACCTCTCTCTGCGGGACCCACCGGCAACCCCTGCTCGGCACTATGGGGCTCGGAGCCATGCATTCCACCACCCAACCGGTATGCCAGAGATCCCCTCACTTGTCGGGGATTCCTGAACAGTTGTGACGCCAGTTCGAGAGTTCCCGTCTCGTTCCCCACAGATCGCTCCAAGGTGGCCTTTATCTACGCCTTGCTGATGGCGAGCTCTCGCTTGGGCATCGCCTCTCTGGGAGAACAGACCAGAGATAATGCAAATTTCCCCTAGATTCGGCGCGAATTCCAGCAAGTCTTTGATACGCCGGCGGTCAAGAGACTGCCGCTTCATCTTGTTTTATCTCTCCCAGGGTCGCAGATTGGCTGCAAGATATGCGGTGAGTTCGGAACAATCGCTGCGGAGATGCGGTGGTGGGGAACGATGAAGTCTTCTGGGATACTGGCAGGGATTGGCGAATCCCTCAAGGACAATTAGCAGCTCATGCCCGTCCCTCTTCTTTGGAGGATCTCATACGCCTCAGCAATCCGGGTGGACCAACGCATTCAAGAGAGACTCCAGGAACGCCACACGTCCCCGATTTATGCCACCCACGGCTGCTCTTCCTATGGTCTCCTTCCTTGGCCCTACCGGCGTGGATGCCCTGAACCAATGCAACTCGTTGAGTCAAACAACTCCGGTCCGCCAGAGAGAAACGCGCCGCCGAAATGAGGGTCTCTGTTACTATTGCGGTTCCCCAGATCACCAAGTACGTCACTGGCCGCCTGGACCGGGACCGAGACGAAAGAGACACGTCCGCATGAGTTTGAGCGGGCTTTCCCTGGGTCCATCTCTCCTTGACCCCTCTTCCCGAAGAGATACTTTTTGCACTATAAACCTCGAGGGTCCCAATGTCCGAGGTTAGCGGTTTCGCAGCATTCATCGACTCCGGTCTGGTGGTAACTTCGGATCACGACTATGCATGCAAAATCGAATTCCGTAGTCAAGAAGAGAGTACGCACAGCCTGAGGGCTATCAACAGCGGCCTCTCCAACCAGCGTTCATCATCTGGGAGTCGTTTCCTCACAATCCATGCAGGGCCGTCACACTGAGGTCATTCATCTCGATGTTTTCCATACCCACAGTCCAGGTCATTCTGGGATTACCTTGGCTCCCGCTTCACAATCTGCGTGTCGATTGGACGGACAAATTGTGCCGATTCAGTGGGGTTTACCGTGAAGGAGGCTGTCGTAGCCCCCTTAACTACGCTCGGCCGGCCTCGACACTTAATACCATCTCTCTCCACTCTTCCAAAGTTTACCGGATTTTTTGGATGTCTTTAACAAGACCCAGGCGAGGTTCTGCCGCTCTCATCGTTCGTACGATTGCCCTATTGAATTAAATCCTGGAGCCACCACTCCCTAGTCTAAGTCTTATCCCCTCTCCCGTGCCTGAGACCGAGGGCTATGACTACCTACATCCAGGAGAACTCAAGAGAGGCTTTATTCGGAATTCTACTTCCCCGGCGGGGCAGGGTTCTTCTTGTGAAGGAAAAAGGATGGCTCTTAAGACCCTGTAGACTAACAAGATCACAGTTAAAAACCGTGGTACCACTTCCGTTATCTCGGAACTCTTTGACCGGCTCCAGGAGCCTCTGTGTTCTCCAAACTCGACCTGAGAGGAGCTTACAATCTGATCGAATACGGGAGGGCGACGAGTCGAAGACTGCGTTCAACACCCGCACAGGCATTATGAATACCTCATGATGTCCGCGTTGGCCTCTGCAACGCCCCAGCCCGTCTGTCCAAGAATTTATGAATGATATTTCCGGACATTTTGGGTAACTTCGTCATAGTATACCTAGACGACATCTTATCTTCTCCAGCAACCCTGAGGAGCACATACACCATACCAGGGTGGTCCTCGCTCAGCTCTGCGCAAACACTTACGCAAAGATGGAGAAATGTCTCTTCACCAATCATCCACAGCTCTCCTGGGCGATTAAATTTCTGACAAAGGCTTCACCATGGATCCTGAGAAATTGAAAGTGTCCTAGATTGGCCCTTACCGAATTCCCTGAAAGCTGTCCAGCGTTTCCTTGGTGCTCAAATACTATCGTAAATGTATCGTAATTTCTCTACTATTGCTCTGCCCATTACCCGCCCTTACCAAAAAAGGGGCTGACCTGTATGCATGGTTCCTTGAGGCCATCAAAGCTTTCGAGTTCCTCAAATGAGCCCTGTCTCCCCCCCCATCCTTCATCACCCGGACACGTCTCTCCCCTTCACCCGTAAAGTCGACGCTTCCGACGTTGGAGCTGGAGGCAGTAATTTACAAAGGTTCACACCTCAGGTAGAACTCAATCCTGTGGGTTCTTTTCAAGAAAATTTCGTCAGCCGAGAGAAATATGATGTCAGGAACCGAGAACTCTTGGCGATCAAGCTAGCTTAACAAGAATGGAGACAATTCTAGAGGGTACCAAGAGGCCAAGTGGGCCATTCTCACCCGACACAAAAACGTATTGTATATTGAGGGGCTCGTCGTTGGATCCACCAAGCACGTTGGGCACTTTTTTTTCCCGATTCAATTACACAATTTCATATATTCTGGTACAAGAATATTAAAGCCGACGCACTTTCACGTCAGTTCTCTACTGAAGAGAGTCTAAAGAACTTATGGAAACCATTTTGCGCTGCCCAAATACATAATTTCTGCTAATACTTTCGGTATCCTAACGAAATCACCAAAGCCGGCTCATAATCCCAGGAGAATAAGGGTTGCCAGAAGGACGTTGTCGCCCACTCCACGTTTTTGCACAAGTTCTGAATTGGGGGCATTCAGACCAGGTCAGGGGTCATCCTGGCTTCAAGAGGACACTGATTTATCAAACGTACCTTTTGGTGGCCATAAAATGAGCAAAGACATTTTTGATTCACGAAAGCTTGTCCGGTAATGCGCAAAGAGTAAGTCCGCTCGACACAAACCATCTGGCTTCTCATGCCCCTTCCATCCCTGAACGGCCTTGGAAACATAATCCAGGACTTTATTGTGGAACTCCCACCTTCCAAAGGGAGGAATAATTCGTTGTGGTGGTAGAAGATTTTCCAAGCACACGCACTTTGTACCCCTCAAGGGTCTTCCCAATTCGGCCACCTTGGCCCGAGTGGTTTTCTAAAGAAATTTTCAGACTCAAACGGCGTTCCGCCACTATTGTCTCGAACAGGGGCACTCAATTTGTTCTAAATTTGGCAAGCATTTTCTCAGAGACTTGGCATATCCTCCACTTCTCTAGGTTATCACCCACAGACCAACGGCCAGAATGAATCAGACCTTGGAGCAGTATATCTTAGGTGTTTTGTGTCTGAATCTCAAGGACAAAGGTGTTAGATCTATTACCCTGGGCTGAGTTTGCGATTAATTCGCTGAGGAACGAACCCACGCAAGAGTCGCCATTCTTCATTAATTACGGGTTCCACCCCAGCCGTTTCCTCTCTCATCCATTCCATCTGGAGAGTACCTGCAGCAGATCTCCAAGTCTCTAATCTACAGACCTCCGGAAGAGTGTGACGGACGTTCACAGAGGTACGCCAATTAGGAGGCTTATAAACGTGAAATTATAATAGGCTTTATGTGCCTGTTCCTGTTCATCAGGAAAATTATCCAAAAACAGGGGGGGGGGGGGAAACAAAGCTTCCATTATTGTGGGAGTTATCTAGTGAAAACACTATGCAACCAATTCACATCTCCCTAGTCAAGCATTTCTCCCCAGCCCCAATCATAGCATGAAAATAAGCAGATTCATTATTAAGAGACTGCATACTGTAAGTCTTATCTGTTTATCAGCTGTAAGAGTAAGCTTCTTGCTTCCTGAACCGCACTGAGCGTGCACAGAAAATCAGCATCCAGGTTAGAAGTCTATTTGGGCCTGTGTGTCTTGAAAGCAGCTCTGCTAACTTTGGCAGAGCTCAAAACAAGTTGTGTCTCCAAGTTCAGCTCAGGTGTCAGCTAAAGAGTTCTCACTTCCTGTTCAAAGACAGGCTTCTAAAGCAATCTAATTCAGGCAGGTGGTGTTTAGTAATTAACTACAAAGGTTAACCACCACACTGCTGGAATTAAGAACACATTACTGAACAGGGATAGTCCCCTGTTACATACCTCCCTGTTTGTGGGAGATCGGGCTACCACGGCCAAAGCCATCCTTCCACTCTCATTCGAGATCTTCTGTGACTTGATGAGAGTGGATGGAGGAAGAACCCTCTGTCCCGCTGGATTGGAGCCCCTTTCTCACAGTTTATTTGGTCTCCCTCCGAAGGTGCTTGAGATCAGCACTCCTCAAGTCGCTCGAGGAGACTTTTCCACGTAAAGTCTCTTATTGCTTGCGCGGGTCTTCAGATTTCTGTTTGCGTCGGACACTCCTCTTTTGTAGACAAAGTGTATGGCAACAGTTGTAGAGCAGTTAGGACTAGCCCTTGGAGTTTTTGCTCTTGAAGCGGGTCTTTCGCAGCTTCTCCACACCACGGAGTCACCAGTTCAGCTTCTTCAGCTAAGGATTCTGCAACTCCTTCCTTGTTTGTTGCCTGTGGCAGCTGTACGGTTTGGCTAGTCTTTCTTTGGTGGCTCAAACTTCGTATATTTTGTTTTGAAAGTTGCGTGGAGTCCCCAACTCTCACTGTACCCTGTCGCTCATGGGCATTAGTTACTGTGGGGATACTGGTGGCTTGGGGTCGTGCAGTGCCAATACCTTTTCCGTATGGAGGGATCTTATCAGAGTCTCCTTCATATTCTGGAGCCTCTGTAATTTTTGTCGTCAAGGTTGCCGCTGCGTCTGTTTTCTCCTTGGGGTGTACTGACTCAAGGGAATGGAACACGTCTCTCTGTCTCTCAGCTCTTGCTCCAGTTTTCGAGCCTTCTCACGCTCCCTCTCATACAGAGTCACCTGGTATCGAAGCTCGCCTCCAATGATGCTCTGAAGACCTGCCAGCGTGGCCTTTAGCTCCTCATACTGCTCTGTGGGGACGACTGGGTATTCAGACGTGCTGCAGCGCTTGTACCTCTTAGCAAACTGCAGCTATTCTTTCTGCGCGTTGCTGCTCTCCTCAGCATACTGGAGGTGGGTACGCAGACCTTGCAGTTGGTTCTGCGTCGTGCTCTGCTTCAACATTTCTCTTTCAAAGTTTATTTATTTCTTTTTTAAGAGCCTGCAGCTCTTCATTTCTTTCCTGACGTATTCTGTCAACTCGAATTTTCTTTTTTAATCTTAAATTTTCTTTTTCAGTCTCTGTAATATCGGGCTTCCTTGCAGTCCAACCTTCATTTTGCACATCTGATTGGAGGCGGGCTGTCTCCTGGCGTGAGACCTTCCATCTCCAGGTTTAAGTTCTGAAGCTCCTCTGAGAGACTTTGAGATTAATTAGATTGTAGGCTAGTTTTCCTTGAAATGTCCAGCTCCTCAGTGAGACTGTGTAGTTCCTTTCTGGAGGAACTTCCAGGTCTGTGCGGCAGCTGTTGGTCTCATGATTGGTGAGGCATCACAGTGCTCTGCGGAGTGTCTGAACCTCTTTCTGAGATACGTCCACTTCTATCCGGACCCATGTTTATCTCCTGTGTGGGGCATTAAGCTCTATGCGAAGAGTGTGAACCTCTTGCTGGAAGCTGTCATCTGCTTCAGTGCCTCCTCATACTTCCGCTTAGCGTAGCCACCATTTTATCCGATTGGCTTGCTTTTCATCCATGGCGGAAATAGTAGGGCTTGTGCAATATCTAGATCAGTCTTGAGATCGTCCAATTCTGTCCTGGCTAAAGAGTAATTGTGAGCCACTCTTTTTGTAGCCCTCACGTTATTTTTCAGTAGCTCCGCGTTAATCATCTTTCTTTTGATTCAATTGTTCACGGAATAATCACCAGTCACGCTTGGCAATTTTCAGGGCGTCTTCAGGGCTGGTTAAAGGATCGTCACTCACTGTGCGGCGGCTCGCTTCCTGGGATGACTGGTTGAGGATTATCATGTTGGCCACCGGACAGACCACTTCTTTGGGGGTACACGACCTTCTGCCTTGGGCCCTCTGGATATTCAGTTATACGGGGGACGAGATTCTCCATTTTCTCTAGCTGCAGGGCATTCGGTCCCCCTTTTTCTCCACAGGATCTGCGGAGTGTCTGTTACTTCCACGGTAAGTGAAGAACCGCTTTTCTTTTTCTCTCCTTTTTGATTTGGATGACAACCGTCCCTTCAGGGATACTGGGGGTCTCCATCTTCATTTGAAGTTTTAGCAGCGTCACGGATCCCCCGCTTTCTTGCAAATGTAATAGCTGACGGAAATATTCGGTGATTCCACTGCTCCGCTCTGTCTCCTGCTGATTCATATTCGTTATCAAAGGGAGCGGTCTTTTCTGTTCGTGCCGATTCAGGCACCCCCACTATTCTTGGTGTGTTTTGTGGGTGTGACTCGGTTCGGGTTCTCCGTAAGGATGTCCCTCTTTATGGACTGGAAGGGCCACTCTTCAGTGGGGTGGGTGGTTCATTACAGGAACGACTGCATCTGTCCTCCATTTTAGGCTATCAGGTGTCATTTTCTCCTGACATCAGAGGCGCTATTGCAGCTGTTGCCACTGGTATTTGCATAGAACCACCAATTGTGATAGTCATACGGATGGGCATTATTTGCTTGTAGAGGTCATGGCTCTCACAGGGCATCTCTGTAGATTTTTCTTTCTGGGTAATTTTTTTTTTCAATATCAGCCAGTACTGGCATGCATTTTCTCTTATCAGGTTATACAAGATTGTGCATTGCTAGGATAAAAAAAAAGTTCCTTTTGGCTATACACCATTTATTTGCAGTGAATCCTCCGCTTCACAACAGAATTTTGATTCTGCCTTGAGTTCAGTCATTTCAGTCTCACTTTGGTATTATGGCATTCCACTCACACTTGGGGTGGTCTGTTTGCTCCAAGATAATAGGACATACTTTTTTACTTGCAGGAAAAAAAAACATCTTTGCAGTGGACTCAACACTCAAGCAATTGGCTTTGAAAAAAAACTTTTCTTTATAGGGCAATTTTACAACTCAGCATTTTGTTTGCTAAAAAAATACCCTGCTTCAGCCCAGTCTTTGTATCAATTTTCCAACACTTTTCTGCATATACTCCATTCACAGCTGGTAGCCCTATGCGGTTGTGGGCAACCCTTATTGCAAAATCAGTACCATCGTGGGTCCCATCTGTTTTCACTGCTTCAGCGAAACTTTTGAAAAACAAGAAAAAACCTATCCCTTTTTAATGGCCGAATTACTTCTGAACCCTGACTATGGCTAGAAGGCAAAAAATCTATTTCAATGACCGTTATTACAACTTGTGATAGGTAATTAAGGTTTACTGCTTCAGCAGTCTCTGGGATTGGAGGAAAAGAGTCCATTGTGGTTTTGTAAGTTCAGTGGTGTGTGTCCCCTTTAAATCTGATCTCTGCTGCATGAGGGTTTTTTTTTTTTTTTTTCCAAGTTGTTTTAGACGGTTGTAGGCAAAAAGCATAACAAAAAATTTCACATAAAAAACTCCGGTCCTTTTTAACTACAAGGACACCTCTGTCCCACTTCTGACTACCATATGTGGACGGACGTTCAAGAGAGTACGCAATTAGGAGGTTATAACGTGAAATCTATAGGCTTATTGTGCCTGTTCTCTTTTCACAGGAAATTATCCAACACCAGGGGGGGGAACAAAGCTCCATTCACTTGGGAGTAATTCTAGTGAAAACACTAGCAACCAATTCACATCTCCCTAGTCAAGCATTTCTCCCCCAGCCCCAAACATAGCATGAAAATAAGCAGAACAGTATAAGCAGTCTCTATATAATGAAAGTCTTATCTGTTATCAGCTTGATAGAGTAAGCTTTCTGCTCTCTGGAAAACCGCACTGAGCGTGCACAGAAAATCAGCATCCAGGTTTAGAAGTCTTATTTGGGCCTTGTGTCTTGAAGCAGCTCTGCTAACTTTGGCAGAGTCTCAAAACAAGTGTGTCTCCACGTTAGTCAGGTGTCAGCTAAAGAGTTCTCACTTCTGTTTCAAAAGACAGGCTTTCTAAGCCATCTAATTCAGGCAGGTGGTGTTTAGAAGTAACTACACGATGTTAATCACACACTGCTGGATTAAAGAACATTACTGAAACAGGGATAAGTCCCCGTTACAAAGAGGGATCCAAAAGCCTTGCAAGGGGCCGTCCGAAGACAGAAGGTCAAGCGGATCGGAGAACGCCAGGTAGCACGGAGTATAAAACTGGGGACAGAGTCTGGCTTCCTCAAGAATATCAAAACTTAAAACTCCTTCTCAGAAAACTGGCACGCCCAGATCTGGGTCCTTTCAAGGTCCTCGAACGGATCAACCCGGTGGTCTATCGGCTTTGTTGCCTCCACCATGAGGATACCCACAGTGTTCCACGTTTCCTCCTGAAACCCTTCTTCCGGAAGAGTACATTTTCAGACGCCTCTCACAGACTCAACCCAGTGGTGGTACGGGGGCAACAAGAATTTGAAGTTCAATTCATTCTCGATTCATGAATTCCAGGGGCAGACTTCCGTTCCGTCGTTCAGTGGAAAGGATACGGTCCGGAGGAACGTTCTTGGGTACCTCATCATCATATTCACGCTCCAGCTTACTTAACAGTTTCATCGGAAGTTCCTCATAACCTTGGGAGGATATCCGGAAGTCCGACTCAAAGGGGGGGGGTATGTAAGGGATCGGGGGACACGCGCATACAGCGGGTCCCCGTCACCCCGGTCCAGCAATGCCAGCGCGGCTCAGGCCCCTCCCCCGTCGGCTCCTTACCACTCGGGTCCGGCGCCGCTCTTGTCCTTCCGCGCCACACTGCCGCCCCCAACGCGTGCACGGGGCGCGCGCGCGTTCAGGACTGTTACAGGGCGCGCACACCGCTTCTCTCTTCTACACTCCTCTGCGCCTTGGCTCACCTCCCATCAGTGGAGGCTATTCCCTGGTGAACGCACACTAGGCATCTAAGCCTATCCCTGGCTCTGCTCAGGCAAAGCCCCCGCTCCACCTCTTGCTCCCATTGGCTTCATATATATAGTTCCTGTCTGCCCTCTCCTTCCTCGCTCTGCATGTTTTCCTGTGGCTCTGTGAGTACGGAGGTCTAGGCCTGGCCTCTCTTAGTATTGCAGCTCTGCTCCAGTCCTTCACCCTCGTTTGATACCTTGGATTTGATCTCGGTCTGTTTTAGACTTCGGTGACCTCGTACTCCCTTGGGAACTCGGCTGGACCTCACTACGCTGCTTATCATGCCCTTGACTTACGGCTTTCGGTTTTATACCTTCGGATCTGGCGCCCCCGGACGCAGCAAGTATCAGGCTAACCCCTTTCCTCACCAGACCTAGCTACGCATCTTACCACACTCCGGCACGCCCTCACTGCCGTGGGTGCGTGTTATACCCTTACCCAACTCAGTACTGGGGGACTGGTAGGTCTGCGGCGAGTCAGCGTTACAGTTTCTTGGCCCTCAATGTATCGAGCTCTGATATATGTGTGTCTCACATGTGCGTTTTGGGGAGGTTCAAATTAATAGGGAGGATTTAGCGAGGAGTTACGTGACGCAGCGATTGTAATGAGCACGTAACACATTTGCGTCTCAGCAGTTCTTTTGTTTGTCTCGTATTTGTTCCCAAAAATCCGCCAGGGCCGATGGTGTTGTGGCGTCAGACTTTTACTGTCCTACGCGTTATTTACATCAATATGTAGGAAAACACTTTTGGACATTTGACGCAAATGCGAGCGAAACCGGACGACCCGCAACAAAGGAAACGCCTCTGGGTGTGCAACTTCCTTTACGCCGAGACTCTCCACCCCATTCTTTCACACTAGACTCGTTAGCAACTGACACCTGGGAAAATGCTTGTAGCTGTTACCAACCTCTCGCCAAGTTGCCCAGGATAGGAATCACGTCGTTACATTTGCTCATGCACGCCTGTAGGCCGTGGTATTCTGAAGTGTTCAATCGCGACCCATCCCAGCTCCAGCACACGGAATGAAGAACTCACTTGACCTTCAACCTGCGCTGTTTCCTGCCGCAGCCCCTTGCGTGCCTATTACACAGCTAACCGGCTTGGTGGCCCAGTTCTGCTAGGCCCATTGCTTCCCAAATTGGGACGAACCTCAGCGAGGGGGTTCTATTCTTCACTCTGTTACACCGACAGTCTCCGGACATGGTCTTAAACGGAGTGGGCGCGTATCGGCGTATTATAAGTGGCCGGTCCCGTCAGCCCGCAAGAGTCCCCAAGCGCAATGTTTGGGAATAATAATATTAACCTGTTCTCTGCCAGAAGGGCGGCAAGAGATGACATCTTAATATGGATGAGCGCGATAACATCTCTATGAACAACGACTAATAATGACATTCAAAGCAATATATTTGAGCCTGAAGGAGGGACCCCAACAGCCATCAGAAAAAGGAGACTTTACACCAAGCCATTCGTTCAGACATCTAGACTCAAATTAATGATGATAAACATGTGCTTCGCATGTCCGTATGTCATAACCGTTCATAATAAGAAAAACTGCCTGCCATTTGTATATGTGATATTTAATAGCGGCCGCTGGGTTTTTCAATCAGGAGCCAACCAACAGGGCCGGCACTGAACAATCCGTCCTGCCGGCAGTGAAGGCGAAAAGGACATTTAAATCCATTTGGAAAACCACACGTACTATGTATTTCGCGCAACAACAAATTTGTAAAACGACCGTTCCTGCCACCGAGAGGGAGATATAAATTGTTTTAATATCAAGCGCTGTTTTTTTACATTTATAAATGATGTTTATAGTGTTATTCTTCTTTTAACCCTTTTGGCAGGGGGGGGGGCTGCAGCAATGGCAAGCCAATCATCGCTGGTGAGTTATGTAATGCTTATATATATAGTATATAAGCTATTTATTTGCAGCATTGTAACTACAGAGTATGTACGGGATGTGCTCTCACTCACTTCCCAAAAAAATAGCATCTGTATAATTTATCTTGCACCAGTTCTAAAGAAATCGGTGTGGTGGACTTAGAGTAGCTTTTCACAAAAAGGACTATAGGCCGCATTCAGAGAGTGTTGATAAAAATTATCGCCACAGGGCATTTAAAATGCCGTTTTTTTTTGGGTGTTGCGATCCGGTATCAGCAAGCCGCGATTACCTGTGATAGAAAAATTCCCAAAAACGGGCGAGTTTGACTGCAGCGAGAGCCTCGAGCCTCTGAAAAAGCCTTAAAAACCGGGATTCATTTCCGCCTCTCCCAGGGAAAGTCGCCCGAAAATTCATTTATTTTAATATAAATGCTTTTATAGGTAGATGTGCAGGGGGTCTTTTCCAGGAGATGAACCGCGTGAGTTTCAGGTCCAGGGACCCATGACTTCGAGAACAGGCCCTTTATGGGGTGAGAGTATCTCCTATGCAAGGAAAATATCACGTACGTACACGGGACAGTTCAATGCAGAGGGATACGGCACCCCATAAAGGAGCCGTTATCTCGGGAAGCAGGGGGTCCCGGACCTGAAACCACGCCGGTTCAGCTCCGGAGACCCCCTGCACCCTCCACTATAAAAGAATGTATATTTAAAACATCTTCAAATAAATCCCCACAACCACAAACGCACCACAACACCACACACACCTACCCCCAGTACAGTACACCTGGGCCAAACCATCAACTCTCCCTCACTCAATATGGATAATAGATTCATTTTGCCCTTATTAAAACACTGCATTAGCATACATAAATAAAAGTAAATAAATACAGTGTATACTTACCAAAACAGCAGGTCCCCTGTCCTCCTACAAAGAAAGCATATATAAGAGGGAAACCCATCCACCACTCTTGATTGGCTGAAATTACCATGTGATCGCGGCCATCTTGGATTTAGTGACATCATTTACAGGCAAATGAGCACAAGCATCTGATGGGCTGGCATCATTCCTTTAAGTGAGTCATTTAACAAAAAAAAAAGTCGAACTGGTTTAACAGCCAATCAGGTGGCTGTGAAACCAATTTTTTGAGCTCAAATGTGACGTCACAAGCCCTATTAAGGCAGTGAAGCTCATTTGAGGCCCAAGAAGCCGACGAAGACAGATCGGTTGGGATTTACATGGGATTTTTGGATTGACAGATGAGATAGAAGATCAGAAGATCAAGAAAAACGAAATGGTGACCGATGAAGATAGAAGAAGGTTGAGTAAAAAGAAGATTTGGGTAAGATCCGGATCTTCATGGCGGATGGCATCCAATGCTGTTGGAGCTTCAAGGTACGTAAGTTCCTGGTTACCCAGGCAGTCGGAGGCCATCAGATTCTAAGGTAAGAGTATATTGAATGTTTGGAAATGTCTCTTTTTTACAGGTTTTCTCATTGGATGGGTTTTTTTGGGGGGAGGCCACATTGACGCTAATATATTAATCTGTACAACTTAGACGTACAGATTAATACATGATGTTATCGACAATATTTTGGGGGTATTTATGGCTTGGCTATGGCGTTGGTGGTTTTAATTTCAGTTTCTTATGGATGTCATTGTGGTTTGTTTTTCCTGCTTAATGGTTAATACAAGGTTGACATTGGGTGTTAGTTTTTAGTTAATTGTTTGTATTAGGGGAGCTAAGCGTTTTTATGTTTATTCTAGATTATTGTTGAATTTATTTCTTTTATTTTAATGTTATACATTTAATTCATGAATGTTTGTAGTCATTAAGTGGTTTGATTGGTTAGTGTTACTAATAATTTAATTTGAGTGGGTTAGTAATAAGGTGGTGGGATTGGTTACTTTAATAAAAAATTCGAAGTTGTTTTAGAATTTAATGTTTTGATTGGTTAATGGTTTAATTAATTCATGGTGATGTGTTATTGCTTGTATTCATTGGATTCTGGCTACTGTTTTTATTTAGTGGTATCTTGTGTTTTTTGGAGTTTAGTTATTTTTTCTTTATGTGTGTCTTGTGTAGTAATGTTATTGTAATTAGGGTTGCCCAGTGATGAATAGAGGCTGATCATGCCCATTTATTATTATATGGGTATGAGTACAGTACCCACTATACTACTCAATGGGACAGGAGGGTATGATAGCAGTCGGGGGGGGGCTTAGGACTTACGGGATGGGTGAAGGAGGTATTAGCCTAAGGATGGGTGTCTAAACCCGTGGGGGTAGCGTTGGGTAACCCTTTTATTACCTCAGCGGTATAAACCGCTAAGTTTAAAGTAATGAAGGGGTAATCCCCGCCAAAAAACCCCCGCAATGCAAACATCAACTAAGGGCCAAAGTCTCCCTTCACCAACCCCGCTAGCCACAGTAAAGCTGGCGATGGGTGTTAACCACTTCTAACCGCTCAGGTAATGAAGTTGCCTGTAAATGCATTGTTCCTGACGGATGTATGCCGGGGGGCTCCTTGGTGCTTATATTAAGGGCTTCAGCTACGGAGACCGCCGGCATCAATCCGACGGCAGGAAAAACGGGCATGAGTTTTCTAAGTCCCGACACATCGCCAGCTCACGAGGAAATCCCCCACCAATTACCTACATTTGAGGGTGAATTGGGATTTGGGGAAACAGATAGACTTTAAGGGGGGGGGGGACGGCGTAGGCGACGACAGCGACTCGCGGGTAATAGAATCCGCGAGTTTATGATCCTTCCGAAAATGGTCGATAAGCGGCATCTGATCGCCGCTCAATTGGCGATTTTTCTTTTGATCATAAGATGTTGCGTCGAGACAGGCCGCTATCGAGCACTCTCGAGGCTTACGAATACGAGTAGCCATTTTGGTCGAAAGTGCTCGATAAGGGCCTTATCGAGGGGCTTTCTGAATGATGGACCTATGGGTGTACACTGAAACAACAGCCGGATTCAGTGCCTTCGAACACCTTCCCTTCTCCCGTCCTCCTTGTCTGAATTGTGTTATCGGAGGTGGGGCGCAAGTGCCTTGGGTACGGATTAAGTGCATTCTCAACGGCGAAAGATTGAAGCAGTGTTATGGGGTTTTAGCGCTGGACGTGTGCAGATAACCTCATAAAACTACAACAGGCCCGGCAAAGGGCAAAACAGAAAATATCCCACAGAGTCGGTTGTGAGAGATGAACACGACTCTAAATGCCAAAGGCGGAGAGTCACATGGAATCTTATTTGTAAGACATGCTGGTAACCTGAGGTTATCGTCACGGGCCAGCAGATACCGGGGAAAAGCGCTAACACTATCACCCAGTAATCATATTTTTTTTCTGTACAGGCTCAAACTCAGCTGGGAGCACGTTTACTTAGAGGTGCCGGGCTCAGCACGTGGATTCGTCTGAGAAAAAGCCCGGCAGATTGGAAATAATCCGGGAGCGGAAGAGAGAGAGAAAAGAAGTAGGGAGAGAAGCAAGCCCTCTTAGCTCTTTTAAATGAACATGTGCCTCTGCATTGATATTCTCCCAGGCGCTGCTTATGACAGAGGTTGGAAAGGAATTCATTATTTGCTTAATTTAATATATGAAGGGCAGCTGGATAAGCTCCTTTATAATCTAATTGCTTTTGTTTATCGTTGGATGAACGGATGAGGAAGCCAGCGGAGCGCGCTTCCAGTTCAAGTAGGAAGCGACAAAGGAAGTAGATGCTGGGGGAGGATATTTTGAGATGGATGTAGAAGGGCTAGAACGTTATGAGCTTGTCCTTTCCTTATGATTAGTCCAATTTCTTACCCCTATCAGCAGGGGGGTCTCAGCTCCAGGTCCCCAAGAACGCGTCACAGTGGTCAGCTTTAAGGATATTCCAGCTTCAGCACAGGTGGCTCCAAGTAGTGGCTCAGTGGCTGAAGCACAGAAGGATTGAGCACCTGTGGAAAGCCAGGGACTGATTGATTCGACCTGTGCGGAAGAGGGATATCCTGAAAAACTGATGTTGGGGTCCGAGGGACTGGAGTTGAGAAAAACTAATGCCTTACCAGACATAAAGGATGATTTGGTCATTGTAGATGTCAAAGGAAATAAGTGCATGGCCGGAGCATCGATAAAGTTTTAGTTCTATGCGCGAATGGTTTTGGGGATTTGGAAGTTGTTTGGAGTACTTTGTAGCGGATGGTGGTCGCACTGGGGAGAGACAACTCACTTGGGGTGAGAGAGTCTCGAGTTGGGGAAGGGGAATTCATTTGGGAGAGTGGCGTTCATTCACTGGGGAGCACAGTCTTACGTAGTGGAAGAGAGCCTCGCTCTGTGTAGGCAGCTCACTCATTGGGAGAGAGCCTCACTCATTGGAAGAGAGCCTCACTCTTGGAAGGAGTGCCTCACTCTTGAAAGAAGAACCACACTCATTTAAAGAGAGCCTCCTCATTGGATGAGAGCCGCGCTCATGGGTAGGCAGCCTCACATCATTGGGAGAGAGCCTTACTTATTGAAAGAGAGCCTCATCATTGAAAGAGAGCCACAATTGAAAAGAGAGCCTGAAACTCATTTAAAGAGAGCATCTCATTAAGAGAGGCCTTTCATTTAAAGAGAGCCTCACTCTTGGAAGAGAGCCTCACTTCTTGGAAGAGAGCCTCACTTCATGTGTAGCAGCCTCATTCATTGGGAGAGAGCTCACTCCTGAAAGAGAGCTTCACTCATGAAATGAGAGCCTTCACTCATTGAAAAGAGAGCCTCACTATCTGAAGAGAGGCCCACTCATTTGAAGAGAGCCCCACTCATTGAATAGAGAGGGCCTCACTCATTCGAAGAGAGCCTCACTCATTCAAAGCGAGCCTCACTCTTGGATGGAGCCTACTAATTGGATGAGCGCCTCCTCATTGGAAGAGAGCCTCCCTCATTGGAAAGAGTGCCTCACTCATGGAAGAGTGACCAATCATTGGAAGCGTGCCCTCACTATTTGGAGTAGTAAAGTAAGCTCATATACGTAGGAAGACATTTTATCTTCTTACCATCATCGTAGTAATATCAGATAGTTGAAGTAAAAACGAAAAACAATTCATATGTATGTACAGCTGGCTCAGTTACAATGAGTGTCCATCCAAGCAGGCCCTGGGATGCTCTTGGAGTGGTCTGTCTTACTCCACCATCACTCTTAGACCTAGTGCATGACCTTGTTACCACTACTAGTAACACGGGCAGGCTGTTCTACCCTAGCATTACAAAAGGTTGCATGTGTCCAGTAGACATCTCCAGCAGTTCGACTGATGCTCTACTGTGGTTGTAGTGTTAGGAGGAGAGGTGAGGCAGCGTTTTAATGTGTGAAGCTATATTTGGAGCATATAAGTTTGGCCACCTTTGAAAGGGCAGTCCCTGTACACTTCAGCACCTCAACTTGAGCTTTTCAGAGTAATGGGCATCTGAAGGAAGTGGCATTCATTTGGTTGCAGTGAGAATTTGTTTTGTCTCCCATGGATAGTTTTATGGTCTCCTCAACACAAATATGTGAGTCAGAATCCAGGGTTAGATTTCTTCTTCGCGGTCATTTCCAAACTCCCCCTATCGGGCCGGGGAGAAAACAAATTTACTGCCTGGTATTAGTCATCACTGGAGAAGGTTGGCCGATTGGCAATGCCAAACTGGGACTGTTCAGCCCAATCTTAACTCTTTAATTGAGAGTCAAAGCTGGCGTTGAAGCCCGGGGGTAATACAGTAAGGTTATTTCAGTTAGAATTAGACTGTAGGACTATGGACTAAGATCAATATAATTGTGTTTTGCCCAAACGTTTAATGCTAAAGTAATACAGCTCAACCCCCGTTATAGCGCGATCCGTGTACAACGCGGATCCGCTTATAGCGCGATGTAAGAGTGGTCCCAAGTTTCCGAGTTATGAATACGTGACAACACGATTTTGGTATCTTAAAATTTATTGTACAACGCAATGTACAGATTTGAACGCGATACACTTTATAGCTCCACGGAGTCACCAGTTCAGCTTCTTCAGCTAAGGATTCTGCACTCCTTCCTCTGTTTGTTGCCTGTTGGGCAGCTGTAGGTTTGGCTAGTGCTTTCTTTGGTGGCTCAAACTTCGTATTTTTGTTTTGAAGTTGCGTGGAGTCCCCAACTCTCACTGTACCCTTGTCCTCATGGGCATTAGTTACTGTGGGATACTGGTGCTTGGGCAGTGCCAATACCTTTTTCCGTATTGGAGGGATCTGTATCAGAGTCTCCTTCATATTCTGGAGCTCTGTAATTTTTGTCGTCAAGGTTGCCGCTGCGTCTGTTTTCTCCTTGGTGTACTGACTCAAGGGAATGGAACAGTCTCTCTGTCTCTCCAGCTCTTGCTCCAGTTTCTGAGCCTTCTCACGCTCCCTCTCATACAGAGTCACCTGGTATCGAAGCTCCGCCTCCAATGATGCTCTGAAGACCTGCAGCGTGGCCTTTAGCTCCTCATACTGCTCTGTGGGGACGTACTGGGTATTCAGACGTTCCTGCAGCGCTTGTACCTCTTTAGCAACCTGCAGCTATTCTTCCTGCAGCGTTTGCTGCTTCTCCTCAGCATACTGGAGGTGTGTACGCAGACCTTGCAGTTGGTTCTGCAGTCGGTGCTCTGCTTCAAACATTTCCTCTTTCAAAAGTTTATTTATTTCTTTAAGAGCCTGCAGCTCTTCATTCTTTCCCTTGACGTATTCTGTCAACTCAGAATTTTCTTTTTTTAATCTTAAATTTTCTCTTTTTTCAGTCTCTGTACTATTCAGGGCTTCCTTGCAGTCCACCTTCCATTTTTGCACATCTGCTTGGAGGCGGGCTGTCTCCTGGCGTGAGACTTCCATCTCCAGGTTTAAGTTCTGAAGCTCCTTCTGAGAGACTTTGAGATCTAAATTAAGATGTAGGATAGTTTTCCTTGAAATGTCCAGCTCCTCAGTGAGACTGTGTAGTTCCTTTCTGGAAACTTCCAGGTCTGTGCGGCAGCTGTTGGTCTCATGATGTGAGGCATCCAGTGCTCTGCGGAGTGTCTGAACCTCTTTCTGAGATACGTCCACTTCTATCCGGACACTGTTTATCTCCTGTTGTGAGGCATTAAGCTCTATGCGAAGAGTGTGAACCTCTTGCTGGAAGACTGTCATCTGCTTCAGTGCCTCCTCATACTTCCGCTTTAGCGTAGCCACCATTTTATCCGATTGGCTCTGCTTTTCATCCATGGCGGAAATAGTAGCCTTTGCAATATCTAGCTCAGTCTTGAGATCGTCCAATTCTGTCCTGGCTAAAGAGTAAATTGTGAGCACATCTTTTTGTAGCCTCACGTTATTTTTCAGTAGCTCCGCGTAATCATCTTTCTTTTGATTCAATTGTTCACGGAATATATCACAGTCACGCTTGGCAATTTTCAGGGCGTCTTCAGGGCTGGTTAAGGGATCGTCACTCACTGGTTCCGGCTCCGCTTCCCTGGGATGACTGGTTGAGGATTCCTCACTGTTGGCACCGGACAGACACTTCTTTGGGGTACACGACTTCTGCCTTGGGCCCTCTGGATATTCAGTTATACGGGGGACGAATTCTCCATTTTCTCTAGCCTGCAGGGCATCTCGGTCCCCCTTTTTCTCCACAGGATCTGCGGACGTGTCTGTTACTTCCACGGTAAGTGAAGAACCGCTTTTCTTTTTCTTCCTTTTTGATTTGGATGACACCGTCCCTTCAGGGATACTGGGGTCTCCATCTTCATTTGAAGTTTTAGCAGCGTCACTGGATCCCCCCGGCTTTTCTTGCAACTGTAATAGCTGACGGAAATATTCGGTGATCCACTGCTCCCGCTCTGTCTCCTGCTGATCATATTCGTCATCAAAGGGAGCGGTCTTTTCTGTTCGTGCCGAGTTCAGGCACCCCCACTATTCTTGGGGTGTTTTGTGGGTGTGACTCGGTTCGGGTTCTCCGTAAGAGATGTCTTCCTCTTTATTGGACTGGAAGGGCCACTCTTCAGTGGGGTAGGGTTCATTACAGGAACGCTGCATCTTGTCCTCCATTTTTAGGCTATCAGGTGTCATTTTCTTCCTGACCTCAGGAGGCGCTATTGCAGCTGTTGCCACTGTATTTGCTAGAACCACCAATTGTGATAGTCCTACAGATGGGCATATTTTGCTTGTAGAGGTCATGGCTCTCACAGGCATCTCTGTAGATTTTTCTTTCTTGGGTAATTTTTTTTTTCAATATCAGCAGTACTGTGCATGCATTTTCTCTTATCAGGTATACAAGATTGTGCAGTTGCTAGGTAAAAAAAAAGTCTATTTGCTATACACCATTTATTTGCTAGGTGAATCCCTCCGCTTCAACAACAGAATTTGATTTTCTGCCTGAGTTCAGTCATTTTCAGTCTCATCTTTGGATATTATGGCATTCACACTTCACACTTTGGGTGTCTGTTTTGCTCCCAAGATAATAGGCATACTTTTTTACTTGCAGGAAAAAAAACATTCTTTGCAGTGGACTCAACACTCAGCAATTGGCTTTGAAAAAAACTTTTTCTTTATAGGGCAATTTTACACTCAGCATTTGTTTGCTAAAAATACCCCTGCTTCAGCACAGTCTTTGTATCAATTTTCACACTTTTCTGCATATACTCCATTCACAGCTGGTAGCCCTATGCGGTGTGGCAACCCTTATTTGCAAAATCAGTACCACTCGTGGGTCACCATCTGTTTTCACTGCTTCAGCGAAACTTTTGAAAACAAGAAAAACCTATCCCTTTTTAAGGGCTGACTTACTTCTTGAACCCTGACTATGGCTAGAAGGCAAAATCCCTATTTCAATGACCGTATTACACTTTGTGATAGGTAATTAAAGGTTTACCTGCTTCAGCAGTCTCTTGGGATTGGGGAAAAGAGTCCATCTGTGGTTTTGTAAGTTTCAGTGGTGTGTGTCCCTTTAAATCTGATCTCTGCTGCATGAGGGTTTTTTTTTTTTTTTTTTCCAAGTTGTTTAGACTGTTTGTAGGCAAAAAAGCATAACAAAAAATTTCACATAAAAACTCCGGTCCTTTTTAACTACAAGGACACCTCTTGTCCCACTTCTGACTACCATATGTGGACGGACGTTCACAGAGGTACGCAATTAGGAGGCTTTATAACGTGAAATTATAATAGGCTTTATTGTGCCTGTTCCTTTTCATCAGGAAAATTATCCAAACACAGGGGGGGGAACAAAGCTTCCATTCACTTGGGAGTAATTCTAGTGAAAACACTATGCAACCAATTCACATCTCCCTAGTCAAGCATTTCTCCCCCAGCCCCAAACATAGCATGAAAATAAGCAGATACAGTATAAGCAGTCTCTTAATAATGAAAGTCTTATCTGTTTATCAGCTGTAGAGTAAGCTTCTCTGCTCTCCTGGAACCGCACTGAGCGTGCACAGAAAATCAGCATCCAGGTTTAGAAGTCTTATTTGGGCCTTGTGTCTTGAAAGCAGCTCTGCTAACTTTGGCAGAGCTCAAAACAAGTGTGTCTCCAAGTTCAGCTCAGGTGTCAGCTAAAGAGTTCTCACTTCCTGTTTCAAAAGACAGGCTTTCTAAGCCATCTAATTCAGGCAGGTGGTGTTTAGTAATTAACTACAAGATGTTAATCACCACACTGCTGGATTAAAGACACATTACTGAACAGGGATAAGTCCCCTGTTACAAAGAGGATCCAAAAAGCCTTGCAAGGGGCCGTCCGAAGACAGAAGGTTCAAGCGGATCGGCGACGCCAGGTAGCACCGGAGTATAAACCTGGGGACAGAGTCTGGCTTTCCTCTAAGAATATCAAACTTAAAACTCCTTCTCAGAAACTGGCGCCCAGATTCTTGGGTCCTTTCAAGGTCCTCGAACGGATCAACCCGGTGGCTTATCGGCTTTTGTTGCCTCCCACCATGAGGATACCCACAGTGTTCCACGTTTCTCTCCTGAAACCCTTCTTCCGGAATGTACATTTTTCAGACCGCTCTCACAGACCTCACCCAGTGGTGGTACAGGGGCAACAAGAATTTGAAGTTCAATTCATTCTCGATTCATGAATTTCCAGGGGCAGACTTCCGTTCCTCGTTCATTGGAAAGGATACGGTCCGGAGGAACGTTCTTGGGTACCTCATCATCATATTCACGCTCCAGCTTTACTTTAACAGTTTCATCGGAAGTTTCCTCATAAACCTTGGGAGGATCATCCGGAGTCCGATCCTCAAAGGGGGGGGTACTGTAAGGGATCGGGGGACACGCGCCTTACAGCGGGTCCCCGTCACCCCGGCTCCCAGCAATGCCGCGCGGCTCAGGCCCCCTCCCCGTCGGCTCCTTACCCACTTCGGTCCGGCGCCGCTCTTGTCCTCCGCGGCACACACTGCCGCCACCCACACGCTGCCGGGGCGCGCGCGCGTTCAGGACTGTTACAGGGCTCGCGCACACCCGTTCTCTTCTACACTCCTCCTGCAGCCTTGGCTCCACCTCCCATCAGCTGGAGGCTATTCCCACTGGTGAACGCCACACTAGGCATCTAAGCCTATCCCTGGCTCTGCTCAGGCAAGCCCCCGCTCCACCTCTTGCTCCCATTGGCTCTCCCATATATATAGTTCCTGTCTGCCCTCTCCTTCCTCGCTCTGCATAGTTTTCCTGTGGCTCTTGTAGTACGGAGGTCTATGCCTGGCTCTCTTTAGTATTGCAGCTCTTGCTCCAGTCCCTTCCCTCGTTTGATACCCTTGGATTTGATCTCGGCTCTCGTTAGACTTCGTGTACCTCGCTACTCCCTGGACTCGGCTTTGGACCTCACTACGCTGCTCTCTCCTGCCCTTGACTTACGGCTTTCGGATTTATACCTTCGGACCTCTGGCGCCCCGGACGCAGCAAGTATCAGGCTAACCCTTTCCTCACCAGACCTAGCTACGCATCTTACCACACTCCGGGCACGCCCTCACTGCTGTGGGTGCGTGTTATACCCTTACCCACCTCAGTACTGGGGACTGGTCAGGTCTGCGGGCAGTCAGCGTTACAGTTTCTTGGCATCCATGTATCGAGCTCTGATATATGTGTGTATCACTGTGCGTTTTGGGGAGTGTCAAATTAATAGGAGGATTTAGCGAGGAGTTACGTGACGCACCGATTGTAATGAGACGTAACACACTTTGCGTCTCCGCACGTCTCTTTTGTGTCTCGTATTTGTTTCCCAAAACTCCGCCAGGTCCGAGGTGGCGTCAGCTTTACTGTCTACCATGTTACATCAAATGTAAGAAACACTTTCTGACATTTGACGCAAATGCGAGCGGAAACCGGAGCGACGCAACAAAGCAAACGCCTGTGTGCACTTCCTTTACGCCGAGACTTCTCCACCATTCATTTCACATAGACCTCTTACAACTGATCCACCTAGGAAAATGCTGTAGCTTTATCCAACCTCTCTGCAATTTGCCCAGAGATAGGAATCAGTCGTAATTTGTCTCTGCCGCCTGTAGGCCGGTATTCTGTAAAGTGTCAATCGCGCCCATCCAGCTCCAGCACACGGAGAAAGACTCACTGACTTCAACTGCGCTTTCCGTGCCATCGAGCCCACTTGGTGCACTTTACACAATAACCGGCTTGGTGGTCCCAGTTCTGTGGCCCATTCGTTCCCAAATTGGACGACCCTCAGCGAGGGGGTTCTTATCTTCACTCTGTTACACCGACACGTCTCCTGACATGTTTAACGGGAGTGGCGCGGTACTCGGCGTATTATAAGTGGCCGGTCCCGTCAGCCCGCAAGAAGTCCCCAAGCGCACGGGGTAATAATAATATTAACCTGTTCTCTGCCAGAAGGGCCGGCCAAGAGCTGACATCTTAATATGTATGAGCGCGATAACATCTCTATGAACAACGACTAATAATGACATTCAAAGCAATATATTTGAGCCTGAAGGAGGACCCCAGCCCATCAGAAAAAGGAGACTTTCTACACCAAGCCATTCGTTCAGACATCTAGACTCAAATTAATTATGTATAAACATGCTTCGCATTGTCCGTATGTCATTAACCTTTCAATAATAAGAAAACTGCCTGCCATTTGTATATTTGAATATTTAATAAGCGCGCTGGGTTTTTCAATCAGGAGCCACCAAACAGGGCGGCACTGAAGCAATCCGTCCTCGCCGGCAGTGAAGGCGTTAAAACGGACATTTAAATCCATTTGGAAACACACAGTACTATTGTATTTCCCGCGTCAACAACACATTTGTAAAACGACCGTTCCTGCACCGAGAGAGAGATATAAATTTGTTTTAATATCCAGCGCTGTTTTTTTTAAATTTAATTAAATGATGTTTATAGTGTTATTCTTCATTTTAACCCTTTTTTGGCAGGGGGGGGGGCTGCCAGGCAATGCAAAGCCAATCATCGCTGGTGAGTTATGTAATGCTATATATATATTATATAATGCTATTTATTTGCAGCACTTTATAACTACAGTATTGTACGATGTGCTCTCATCTCACTTCCCCAAAAAAATAGCATCTGTATAATTATCTTAGCACCATTTCTAAAGAAATCGGTGTGGACTTAGAGTAGCTTTTCACAAAAAGACTATAGGCCTCATTCAGAGAGGGTTGATAAAAATTATCGCCAGGGCATTTAAAATGCCGTTTTTTTGGGTGTTGCTATCACGGTATTCAGAAAGCCTCGATTACCTGTGATAGCAAAATTCCCAAAACGGGCGAGTTGCTGCCAGCGAGAGCCTCGAGCCTCTGAAAAGGCCTAAACCGGCGATTCATTTCCGCCTCTCCCAGCGGAAATGTCGCCCGAAAATTATTTATTTTAATATAAATTTCTTTTATAGTGTAGATGTGCAGGGGGTCTCCGGAGCTGAACCGCGTTGGTTTCAGGTCCAGGGACCCCCTGCTTCCCGAGATACAGGCCTCTTTATGGGGTGCCGGTATCTCCTATGCAAGGAAATATCCCGGTCACGTGACACGGGACATTTCAATGCAGAGGGATACCGGCACCCCATAAAGGAGCCCGTATCTCGGGAAGCAGGGGGTCCCCGGACCTGAAACCAACGCGGTTCAGCTCCGGAGACCCCCTGCACCTCTACACTATAAAAGAAATTTATATTTAAAAACATTTTAATAAACATCAACACACGCCCCAACCCATACAGTACAGTAATGGGCAAAATAACTATTATCCAGATATGGATAATAGATTATTTGCCCATTATTAAACACTGCATTAGCATACATAAATAAAGTAAATAAATACAGTTATACTTACCAAAACAGCAGGTCCCTCTGTCCTCCGTAGCAAGAAAGCATATACAGAGGGAACCAATTCCACACTCTGATTGGCTGAAATACCATGTGATGCCGGCCATCTTGGATTTAGTGACATCATCTTAAAGGCAAATGAAGCACAGCCATTCTGATTGGCTGGCATCATTCCCTTTAAGTGACGTCATTTAAAAAAAAAAAAGTCGGAACATGGTTTTAACAGCCAATCAGGTGGCTGTTAACCATTTTGAGGCTAAATGTGACGTCACAAGCCCTATTTAAGGCCGTGACGCCTCATTTGAGCCCAAGAAGCCGACGAGACAGCATCGGTTGGGATTTAACATGGGGCTTTTTGGATTGACAGATGAAGATAGAAGATTAAGAAGATCAAGAAATGGTGACAGATGAAGATAGAAGAAGGTGATTAAAAAAGAAGATTTGGGTAAGATCCGGATCTTCATGGCGGATGGCATCCAATGCTGTTGGAGGCCTTCAAGGTACGTAAGCTTCCTGTTACCCCGGAAGTCGGAGGGCCACCGCTTCTAATGGTAAGTAGTATATTGAATGTTTGTAAATGTCTCTTTTTACAGGTTTCTTCATTGGATGTGTTTTTTTGGGGGGAGGCACATTGACTGCTAATATATTAATCTGTACCACTTTAGGGTACAGATTAATACATTATTATGACAATATTTTGGGGGTATTTCTGGCTTGGTATTGCTGTTGGTTTTTTTAATTTCAGTTTCTTATGTGGATGTCATTGTTTGTTTGTTTTTCCTGCTTAATGGTAATACAATGTTTGCGATTGGTGTTCGTTTTTAGTTAATGTTGTATTATGTTAGCTAATGCGTTTTTATGGTTATTTCAGATATTGTTTGAATTTATTTCTTTGTATTTTAATGTTTACATTAATTCATGAATGTTGTAGTAATTAATTGGTTTGATTGGTTAGTGTTACTAATTAATTAATTTTGAGTTGGTTTAGTAATAATGTGGTTGGATTGGTTACTTTATAAAATAATTCGAAGTTGTTTTAGGAATTAATTGTTTTGATTGGTTAATGGTTTAATTAATTCATTGTTGATGTTGTTATTGCTTGTATTCATTGGATTAGCTGGCTACTGTTTTTATTTAGTGGTGTGTTTTTTTGGAGTTTAGTTATGTTTTCTTATTGTGTGTCTTGTGTATTAATGTATTGTAATTAGGGTGCCCATTGAGTGCTATAGAGGCTTATCATGCCCATATTATTATTATATGGGTATGATGTACAGTACCACTATACTACTCAATGGGTACAGGATGGGTATAGTCAGTCGGGGGTGGGTGCTTAGGCCTTACGGATGGGTGAAGGAGGTATTAGCCCTAAGGATGGGTGTCTAAACCTTCCGGGTGGGTAGCGGTTGGGTTAACCCCTTTATTACCTCAGCGGTATTAACCGCTAAAGTAATGAAGGGGTTAAGTTCCCCGCAACCCCCCCGCAATGCCTAAACAGCAACTAAGGGCCAAATTCTCCCTTCACCCACCCTCGCTAGCCACAGTAAGCCTGGCATGGGTGTTTAACCCCTTCTAACCGCTAAGGTAATGAAGTTGCTGTAAATGCATTTTTCCTGCATCGGATGTATGCCGGGGGGCTCCGGTGCTTATATTAATGGCTTTCAGCTCCGGAGACCGCCGGCATCAATCCGAGGCAGGAAACGGGCCTGATTTTTTCTAAGTCCCGACACATCGCAGCTCATCGAGGCATCTCCCCACCAATTTACCTACATTTGGAGGTGAATTGGATTTGGGGAAAAGATCGCCTTTAAGGGCTGCGATAGGCGACGACAGCCGACTCGCGGGTACTAGAATCGCGCGAGTTTATGATCCTTCCGAAAATGGTCGATAAGCGGCTGATCGCCGCTCAATTGGCGATTTTCTTTTGATCATAAGATTTTGCGTCGATACAGGCCGCTATCGAGCACTTATCGAGGCTTACTGAATACGAGTAGCCATTTTGGTCGATAAGTGCTCGATAAGGGCCTTATCGAGGCTTTCTGAATGAGGCCCTATGGGTTTACACTGAAACAACAGCCGGATCAGTGCCTCCGAAACCTTCCCTTCTCCCGCTCCTCCTGTTCTGACATTGTGTTATCGGCGGTGGGGCTCAATTGCCTTTGGGTACCGGATAAGTGCATTTCTCAAACGGCTTAAAGATGAAGCACTTTGTTATTGGTTGTTAGCGCTGGACTTGTGCAGATAACCTCATAACTACAACAGGCCCGGCAAAGGGCAAACAGGCAACATCTCCCACAGAAGTCTGTTGTGAGATGATGAACACGACTCCTAAATTGCCATAAGGCGCGAGTCACAATGGAATCGTATTTGTCAGACATGCTGGTAACCCTGAGGTTATCTTCACGGGCCAGCAGATACCGGGGAAAAGCGCTTAACACTATCACCCAGTAATCATATCTGCTACAGGCTCAAATCTCAGCTGGGAGCACGTTTACTTTAAGATGTGCCGGCGTCTCAGCACGTGGATTTAGTCTAGAAAAAGCCCCGGCCGATTGGAAATATCCGGAGGGGAAAGAGAGAGAGAAAAGAGAGGGAGAGAAGCACAGCCCCTTAAGCTCTTTAAATGAAACATGTGCTCTGCATTGAGATCTCCCAGGCCTGCTTATGACAGAGGTTGGGAAAGGAATTCATTATTTGCTTAATTTCATATAGAAGGGCAGCTGAAGCCTCCTTTATAAATCTAATTGCTTTTGTTTATCGTTGGATGAAGAGCTGAGGAGCCAGCGGAGCGCGCTTCCCGTTCAAGTAATGAAGGCGACAAAGGAAGTAGATGCTGGGGAGGATATTTTGAATGGATGTAGAAGGCGCTTAGAAGTTATGAGCTTTGTCCTTTCCTTATTGATTAGTCCATTTAACCCTTACCGCAGGGGGGCTCAGCTCCAGTCCCCAAGAACGCTCCAGCTGGTCAGCTTTTAAGGATATTCCAGCTTCAGCACAGGTGGCTCAATTAGTGGCTCAGTGGCTGAAGCACAGACTGATTGAGCACCCTGTGCCGAAGCAAGGACTGATTGAGCGACCTGTGCTGAAGCAGGGATATCCTGAAAACCTGACCTGTTGGGGGTCCTGAGGACTGGAGTTGAGAACTATTGCCTTACCAGACATAAAGGATATTTGGTCATTGTTAGATGTCAAAGTAAAGTAAATGTGCATGGCCGGAGCATCGATACGTTTTAGTTTCTATGCCGCGAATGGTTTGGGGGATTTGGAAGTGTTTGGAGATACTTTGTAGCGGATGGTGGTCTCACTGGGGAGAGACACTCACTTGGGGAGAGTTTCTCCTATTTTGGGGAAGGGAATTCATTTGGAGAGTGTCTTTCATTCACTGGGGAGCAGTCTTACTTAGTGGAAGAGAGCCTCGCTCATGTGTAGGCAGCCTCACTCATTGGGAGAGAGCCTCACTCATTGGAAGAGAGCCTCACTCATTGGAAGAGTGCCTCACTCATTGAAAGAGAGCCACACTCATTTAAAGAGAGCCTCACTCATTGGATGAGAGCCTCGCTCATGTGTAGGCAGCCTCACTCATTGGGAGAGAGCCTCACTTATTGAAAGAGAGCCTCACTCATTGAAAGAGAGCCACACATTGAAAGAGAGCCTCACTCATTTAAAGAGAGCCTCACTCATTTAAAGAGAGCCTCTCTCATTTAAAGAGAGCCTCACTCATTGGAAGAGAGCCTCACTTATTGGAAGAGAGCCTCACTCATGTGTAGGCAGCCTCATTCATTGGGAGAGAGCCTCACTCATTGAAAGAGAGCCTCACTCATTGAAAGAGAGCCTCACTCATTGAAAGAGAGCCTCACTCATTTGAAGAGAGGCCCACTCATTTGAAGAGAGCCCCACTCATTGAAAGAGAGCCTCACTCATTCGAAGAGAGCCTCACTCATTCAAAGAGAGCCTCACTCATTGGATGAGAGCCTCACTCATTGGATGAGAGCCTCACTCATTGGAAGAGAGCCTCACTCATTGGAAGAGTGCCTCACTCATTGGAAGAGTGCCTCACTCATTGGAAGAGTGCCTCACTCATTGGGAGTAAGTCTCACTTATACTGTAGGAAGACATTTTTATTCTTTTACATTCATCAGTAGAATATCACTTAGTGAAGTAAAACGAAAACAATTCATATGTCATGTACAGCTTGGCTCAGTACAATGAGTGTCCACTCCCAGCAGGCCATGTGGATGCTCTTGTGAGTGGTTCCTGTCTTTACTCCACCACTCACTCTTAGACTAGTCATGACCTTGTACTCACTACTAGTAACACGGGCAGGCTGTTCTACCCTTTAGCATTACAAAGGTTGCATGTGTCCAGTAGACATCTAGCAGTAGACTTGATGACTCTACTGGTGGTGTAGTGTGAGGAGGAGAGGTGAGGCATCGTTTTCATGTGAGCTATATTTGGAAGCATACTAAGTTTGGGCCACCTTTGCAAAGCACGTCCTGTACACTCATCACCTCAACTGAAGCTTTCAGAGTAATTGGCACTGCAGGAAGTGGCTTCTTTGGTTGGTGAAATTTGTTTTCTCCCATGGATATTTTTATGTCCTTCAACCACAAGTCATTGTGAGTCAGCACTCCAGGGTTAGATTTCTTTCTTTTCGCTGTCATTTTCCAAACTCCCCCTATCGTGGCTGGAAAACAACATTTACTGCCTTTGTATTAGTCATCACTGGAGAAGGTTGGCTCGATTGGCAATGCCAAACTGGGACTGTTAGCCAATCTTAACTCTTTAATTGAGAGTCAAAGCTGCGTTGAAGCCCGGGGGTATATTACAGTAAGGTTATTTCAGTTAGAACTTATACTGTAGGACCTATGGACTAAGATCATATATAATTTTGTTTGTGCGCCAAACGTTTAATGCTAAAAGTAATACAGCTCAACCCCGTTATAGCGCGATCCGTTACAACGCGGATCCGCTTATAGCGCGATGTAAGCGTGGCTCCCAATTTCCGTATTTATGAATACGTTACAACACGATTATTGGTATCTTAAATACTTTATTGTACAACGCAATTGTACATTATTTGTAACGCGATCCACTTATAGCTCGATGCGGTTCTTTGGACCCCAAGCACAGCGTTATAAGGGGGTTCAGCTGTACAAGCCGTAATAAACTGTTGGTTGTATGTATAAAGTCTGCATAACACTTGACGCAAAATTAGTTGCTTGAAATAGTTTTTCGCATTACTTCATGTTAAACACCTGATTGATACAATTCAAATGAAAACAGAAATATGTGTTAGTAAATATCAATTATTAGTGTCATATTATTTATAATAGCCATATATTTTTGGTAAAAAAAAAAAAAAAACACGGCAGCAAGAAGAGAAAAAATATATAATATTAAAGATTTGTAACCCCTAATTCACCTAAAGTGTACTTAAATAAGCGACAGCACCCGTGCAAGTGAATGTGTATATAATAAACTAAATGGTTTCAACAGAAATAATGTACTATCCCTGTAGCCACTAAAAGCCCTACAGAGGTCTTTATACAGAAATTCCCCCCAAATCATCGCTCTAGGTGTGAAAAAAAGGGGGACGGGGGGAAGTAGAAAAACTAATATGGTGTAGTATTTTCTGAACAAATGGTGAAAAATGTATATACAGGCATACCCCGGTTTAAGGACACTCACTTTAAGTACACTCATGAGTAAGTACATATCGCCCAATAGGAAAACGGCAGCTCGCGCATGCGCCTGTCAGCACGTCCTGAACAGCAATACCGGCTCCCTACCTGTACCGAAGCTGTGCGCAAGCGGGGAGACTATAGAGCCTGTTACACATGCGTTATTTACATCAGTTATGCACGTATATAACGATTGCAATACAGTACATGCATCCATAAGTGGGAAAAAGGTCGTGCTTCACTTTAAGTACATTTTCGCTTTACATACATGCTCTGGTCCCATTGCGTATGTTAATGCGGGGTATGCCTGTATATAATTATAGATATATATATATATATACAGGCATACCCCGCATTAACATACGCAATGGACACAGAGCCATGTATGAAAGCGAAAATGTACTTAGTATATTGCACTCACAGGTTAGACATCTTTGATTCACTAATATCATAAGAGATTTGTGTAGCTAAGTCTTGATACCCTGCGGTGGATTTGCAGGGCTATCTAGAGACTCAAAATCTCAAAGGTAGAAGAAAAGAAGAACAGAAAATAGAGCAATATCCTCTTTAATTATTAGCAGAGATATACTCTATGCCAGGAGTGGCCGTCTTCAGTCCTCATGGGTGCGCCAACAGGATCAAGTTTTCAGGATATCCCTGCTTCAGCACACCTGTGCGGAAGCCGGGATTGTTTGAGCCACTTGTGCTCATCAGGGATATCCTAAAAAACTGACCTGTTGGGGGAGGATTGAGGACTGGAGTTGAGCAACCCCTGAACTAATGCATGCCCCTGTCCTTTCCCGTAATAACTACTGCAACATTATTTTATCCGGCCTCCCTGCCTCGCCCCCCTCTCTCCCCTGGGGATTCTTTTAGTGCATGGAAAGGTGCATCATTATGGCATGCATGATACTTGGTTGAAGAAGAGTATGTGTTGTCGGCCTTTCTGGAATCAAATGGGTGTTCAGTTGGAATTTCCAAATGCACCATCGGGACTCATTGTAATAAAAATGGTATTGCAGAATTAATTGGCATATCATTTCAGACGGGTTCCATGGATTGCAGTCCACCGGTGCAACAAAGGGGTTAAGATGTCCTTGCTTTCCCGGGGATGGCCTGCGGTGACTACACATCGAAGAGCCTCACCGATTGGAAATGCT
Source organism: Ascaphus truei (assembly GCA_036426205.1). Lineage (NCBI taxonomy): Eukaryota > Metazoa > Chordata > Amphibia > Anura > Ascaphidae > Ascaphus > Ascaphus truei. The sequence continues at coordinate 8,166,560 of CM071580.1, read as the reverse complement.
GCAACGATTCCAACGCTGGACGGAGCAGGGACGCGTTCCCCGAACGGTTATTTATTTTTATTTTTTTAAATCTACATTGTTCCAATCACCTCCTGGTAATGTTGGTGGTTTATGATGAAAACTGTTTTTTACCCCCCCCCCCCCCCTCTTATATAAATGCTTGAAACCTATTTCAGCATCACATTGCTAAGCCTGTATAACCATCCTCACAGTGATGAGACCCAAGCTCTCTGTGTGTAGGGTTACTGGCTCTGCACTTCTCTAACCCAGGCTGTGCTGAAAGCTGTGTAATGCGGCAGGCATACGCTTATAGGGGTCTCATGTTAAAATGGCTAAAAAGCAAAAGGTGACACTGTGTGTCTGCTCATTTGCACGGTGACTGCTCATTTGCATGTCATTTCCCAGCATCCCTAGCTGCAGTGGAAGCATTGAAGCCTAAGGCCACGGGCATAGTAAAAAATAGCGTGCTGAGCCGCGCTGAGCCAGCACACTTACCTCCTGCATCTTGTATGTGTGTGGCTTCAGCGGGCTCGTGCGGGGGTGTGCGGAGGCGTGCTGAGGCGTGCTGAATTGAAGCCGACATATTAAATTAAGTTTTCATGCTTTCCGGAGCGGAGGGCCGGTCACGTGACCGCAAACATCCAATGAGAATGAGGGACTAGCCTCGCCTCCCGCCACGCCTCCGCCACGCCTCCACCCGCCCCCAAAGCGCGCTCACTGCCTCGCCTGCCAGGACGCAAAAATGCACCAGCTTGAGCAGGCGAGGCTCAGAAGGAGCGCGGATCAGCGCAGCCAGAGGCACCATGCCCGCGGCCTAAGAGATCATGGAAAAGGCAGGGCTGCAGACCTGTCTGAGACGTGAATGTGCTTTCAAGTGATATTTTTAATTACTATAAGTGTATATATATATATACACATATATGGTGGAGGTTTAATATATATATATACACACGGTGGAGGTTTGTTGTCGCCTTTTTCACCCACCATAACTTAAAATGTGTATGGCAGACCTACCCAGTCTTGAAAATTATAAAGCCAGTACAACCAACCTCACACTGATGAGACCCATAAAGGTTGAAACAGCTGTCTGTGAGTGGTTTGACTGGCTTTGCATCTAATACCATGCGGTGCTTAAAAGCTGTGTGGACAGCAGAGCATTTGCGTATAAGGGTTCCATGTAAAAATGGATTTCAGGCAAAACTGACACATTGTGCGCCCATTTGCATGTCATTTCCCAGAATCCCTTGCTGCAGAGGAAGTACTGTATGCTAGGTGATAATGGTGAAAGGCAGGGGTGCAGACCTGTCTAAGACATGTGAATGTACTCACAAGTGATATTCTTTATCATATATATACAAGCAAAAATCATCACATGGGGGCGAAATTAAAATGGCTGGACATATTGCAAGAAGGAATGACCATCCTTGGACAAACATGGTACTCAAATTTATTCCAAGGGAAATTAAAAGACCAAGACGATGACCAAATGTAAGATGGGAGGATGAGATGAGAACATGTGTTGGAGCGACGTGGAGAAGAGAGGCTTAAACCGCAGGACCTGGGAGATCACTGGGCAGCTTCATCCAGCAGCGGGAGACGCGGTATTTTACCCTAATTGCTTTGAATGTCGCAGGAGGAAGCCACAACCTGCATATTAACGAACAATTGGTTAACTGAGGAAGAGGTTCATAGGTGGCTTTATAAAATGAAAGTTAACAAGGCACCTGGCCCCGATGGCATACATCCAAGAGTTCTTAAGGCGTTAAGTTCAGTAATAGCCAAACCATTATATTTAATATTCAAGGACTCGATTTCCACAGGCTCAGTGCCACAAGATTGGCGTAAGGCAGATGGGGTGCCTACACTGGCGACACACTTTATTCGAGCTCGGCTAGTCCCACGAATTCGGGTATACCCGGGTGTATTGAGGTTTGTGACTGTTTTCTGCCCGAGTGCATTGGGTTATTTTCCAGGCAGGGATTGAAGCATTTTATTCCCGCTGGCTGCAATACTGCACAGTATATATATATATACTGCATTACAATTCATGAATTTATGCCATCTGGTAGACACGCGAAGCATTGCAGCCTATTAAATCCTAATCATTATCATTTAACAGATCAGCCGCCCGTCAGCCAGGCATGAACCCAGGCTGGGAAGGCAAACGCAACGGGGCTTGTCAGAGGTGAGGAGCGGCGCATTCCAGGTATCTGCCAGGTACATACTGGGTATTTGCTCGAATAAAGTGTGTCGGTGCAGTATATTTAAAAAGGGAGCTAGATCACAACTGGGGAATTACAGACCTGTAAGCCTGACTTCAATAGTGGGGAAGCTACTTGAAGGTTTAATATGGGATAATATTCAGGAATACCTAATGGAAATCAAAATTATTAGTAATAGTCAGCATGGATTTATGAAGGATTGATCTTGCCAAACTAACCTTATTTGTTTCTTTGAGGAGGTAAGTAGGAATCTAGACAGGGTAATGCAGTTGATGTGGTCTACTTAGATTTTGCAAAGGCTTTTGATACGGTTTCACACAAGAGGTTGGTGTACAAAATAAAGAAAATTGGACTCAGTAATAATATATGCACCTGGATTGAAAACTGGTTAAAGGACAGACAACAGAGGGTTGTCATAAATGGAACTTTTTCAGGTTGGGCTAAAGTTGTGAGTGGAGTAACTCAGGGATCGGTACTGTGACCCCTTCTTTTTAACTTGTTTATTAATGACCTTGAGGTTGGCATAGAGAGCAAAGTCTCTATCTTTGCTGATGACACTAAACTGTGTAAGGTAATAGAATCAGAGCAGGATGTAATTTCTCTCCAGAAAGACTTGGAGAGACTGGAAACGTGGGCAGGTAAATGTGAAGAATAAACTGTCGATTTACAAATTAAATGGGGATAAATTAGGGGAATCCTTGATGGAGAAGGATGTAGGAGTGCTTGTAGACAGCAGGCTTAGCAATACTACCAAATGTCATGCAGAAGCTGCAAAGGCAAACAAGATCTTATCTTGCATCAAACGGGCAATGGATGGAAGGGAAGTAAACATAATTATGCCCCTTTATAAAACATTAGTAAGAATATTGAGTACAATTTTGGACACCACTCCTTAAAAAAGACATTATGGAACTAGAGAGAGTACAGAGAAGAGCCCCCAAATTAATAAAGGGAATGGACAATCTAACTTATGAGGAAAGGAAGCTAAATTAGATTTATTTACATTAGAAAAGAGGCGTCTAAGACGGGATATGATAACTATATACAAATGTATTCGGGAACAGTACAAGGAGTTTTCAAAAGAACTATTCATCCCACGGGCAGTACAAAGGACTCGGGGCCATCCCTTAAGGTTGGAGGAAAGGAGATTTCACCAGCAACAAAGGAAAGGGTTCTTTACAGTAAGGGCAGTTACAATGCAGAATTCATTACCCATGGAGACTGTGATGGCAGATACAATAGATTTGGACATCTTTTTAGAAAGGAATGGTATACAGGGATATACCAAATAAGTAAACATGGGAAGGATGTTGATCCACTGAGTAATCTGATTGCCAATTATTGGAGTCAGGAAGGAATTTATTTTTCCCCTTATGAGATATCATTGGATGATATATCACTGGGGTTTGTGTTTGCCTTCCTCTGTATCAATATACTGTAAGTACGGATATAGGATAAAGTATCTGTCGTCTAAATATAGCATACTGTAGGTTGAACTTGATGGACATGTCTTTTTTCAACCTCATCATCTGTGTAACTATGAATGTTTCTGACCACTCAGTCAGGAAACAGTTAACGACATTAAGTATAAGGCCCAGAGGATGGTGAAGAGGAACAAGGCGAGGAAACGATCGGGAACGAGGTCCAAGAAAATAGACCATATTCTCCCAAAGAAGAAATGAAGGGTCCTCCCTGTTGGCATCATGTGGATCCCACCCTACGAGCACAGATCTGAGTCCGTGACATGCTTACCGCTCTCTACACAGCGCAGAGGTTAAACATTTGGTCTAAAAAAAAAAAAAAAACACCCTATAATAATCAGTGCGGACTAAAAGCACGAGAAGGCGAAGAATTATACTTAAATATGGCAAAGGTTTTTATTTCATGTGGTTTCTCTCTGACTATTTTTTGACTTTTCCTGTCCAATAATGCACTTATTTTTGCCCAAGCAGCTATTTAAACTAAATAAGCACTGTTGTTTGTCTATTGACTGTGAAGAAACACTCTTGCATTGCGGCGAGCTGTTTTGGGGGGTTTTTTTTAGACTCGCTCATCTATTTTGGCTTGTCCCAGTCTGTATTTATCCGGGGATGACAAGTTGAACTTGAAAAAGAATATGTTTCAAGTTGGATACCGCGTCCCAAGATATAAATCATTGCAGCTTTGTTCTGTCCCTTTCATAAACAGCCCTGGCAGAAACATGAGGTTTCAGAACTTTTCTGAGGGTTTTCAATGTGTTAGGATCTCGGAGATTAACCTCTTTGGCGCTGGAGGTATAGAAAAGGGCCCAAAGTTCATGTTCTGTGTTACCTTTGTACCCAGGGGACATGTCAATCATTAGCCTCGAGCCTGGTCGTTGTTTTGCTGTCGAGTTAAAAACCAAAAGAATTTTAAAAAAAATCAGAATATTAAGCCACTCTCGTAGGAAGGTGAACGCGAGAATTAAGGCGAGAATTAAGGCGAGAAAATGAGAGATGGTCTCCCCGCCTGGTGACCAGAATGTGGCCTTTCTCGTTTGCAAGAGCGCAGACCTGGGGTGGTCAACTGCAGTCCTGAAGGGTCACCAACAGGTCAGATTTTTCGTATATCCCTGCTTCAGCACAGGTGGCTCAGTCTGTGCTGAAGAAGGGGTATCCTGAAAACCTGACCTGTTGGTGGCCCTTGAGGACTGGAGTTGGCTACCCCTGGCACAGATCATACCTCAACCCCTCTGCTGCCCGAGAGACCGGCACAGCAATGCCCCCCCCATGCCCACCCAGCAGCAACAGGGTTAAGCTGGAACATTTTTTGATAGTCACAGATTGTCAAACCAATCATCTTTTTTTTTTTTTTTTATAGCTTACTGTCGTATTTAGTTTATTTTTAAATGGCAAATTCAAATGTGAGTGTAGCTGGTACACATGGAGTGTCATCCAAGGGGTTAATGATTTTATTATTCTCAGTATTTATCATCATCTTTTATGTGCATGGCGCCAACATATACAACAGCGCAGTGCAACGCGGGAGGAAGGGACAGTAACATTGTAAAACAAATAAAAAATAGGACATACATGAGAAGAGACACACACACAGACACACACTAAATGTTGTCATTAATCGTTTGGATACCAAATATATATCTGCATGTCATTGTACTGCGCCACAGAATATGTTGGCTCCCCATTAATAGATGAGACTAATGCAGAGAGGGCAGCAGGTTATGGATCTCCTGGCATGTCATTGTTGGGTGGGGAAGGGGGGGATGGTGGGGTTTCACGAGTGAGACCTCATTATTTGGGGCAAATTAACTCCCGGGGCCCCGGTGGCTTTCCATTCTCCGCTGCTCTCTCCTGATTACGCCCTCTGTTCTTCCAGAGTGAGGGTTCCCTGGCTGCCTGCAGGCAACGCCTAGGGCGGCACATATTCAATTCAACTTCATTAGGGTTAGCAGGTTCCCCATACTGACAGTGTCACATCGGCCCGTGTCAGCCACCTCTCCACTGCCCCTCTGGATCGCAAGAGGTTAATACACCGCTCAGTAGCTGCAATTATCTTAGGTCTTATATCTGTATATATATATATATATATATATATATATACATACACACACACATATACATGTATATGTGTATGTATATCTACCACTAAAACTGGTGCACTACCCGGGTGCTTTAGCTGCCAAGAAATTGCGTATATTAGAAAGTGATAGCAGGCACACCAGGAGTTATGCGAAAATGCAAGAAGTTTATTACTAAGGTCAACATTTCGACTCTCCAAGGCTTGAAAAAGGCTCCTTGGAGAGACGAAACGTTGGCTGGATGTGCAATGTAGTGGAGATCAGGGCGTCTTAGGTTCTCTCTGTAATTTGTTTCCTTTGGTGTTCAGCGCCTCTAGCCGTAGTGGGTTCCAGGGTGTCCAGAAGTCAGCCCCCACTATTGCATACTTCTCCCTCCTGCCCAAGGACTGATACTTAGACAGGAGTGGTAACAAGGGTCTTTATTGTATGGCAGGCATCCACTGCAGATCTTCCCTACAGCGATGCAGAGTCTCAGAGGTCCCAGACCTCTGGATGGTGATGGCCCCTGGTCTTACAGGGCCTCTGTGGCTGAATCTGATGTTCCCTCTGTCAGAGGCTGATGGCGAGAACGCTCATCCCGCCATGGGAGAGACTCACAGCTCTCTGCTTCCTCTCTCCTCCAGAGCAGGAACGGGACTGATACTAAATTTGGCATTCCCCTAGTTAGGCTAGAAGGGGCCTATCCCTGATAGGCTTACACATGCCATGAGTCACCACCGTACTCCTGTCCATCATAGAGGAACATGGGTGGTGTCACAAACCCATAGGATTAACCCCTTACAGCCTGCATCATGCAGGACTTACATAACAGGGTGGGAAAGATAGGCAGAAAAGACATACCCAGTTACATATATATAAAACACAAAATGTTCAGGGCACTCAAATAGGCAAAGATAGGACAAATCACTTATCTTTATAGTCGGGGTGCTTGCAGTGCAGCCAGGATCACCATCCAGCCGCATAAATAGATCAAACGAAAATCCAAAGAATCCACAGCACTCACTGGTTAGTTTCAATGGCAAAAAGATTTCATTCATCTCACCAGCACCAGGGGTAAAATACAAGAAAAATGGAGCGCCGTTTCGGACCTCCCGGTCCTTTATCTACGGTAGCTCTGAAGTCAGAGGTCCCAGCGTGGGACAGAGAGAGGAAGTGGCCTGCAGGTGGGGAGAGCCGGGCCCAGTGGCAACTGCTCTGTCTGGCCGCCAGGCCTCCCGCAGTCACCACCCCGCCCCCCAGCAGTCACTGCCCCCCCCACCCCCCCTTGGCAGTCACTGGGCCAGGCCTGACCATCCCCAAGGTAAGTCTATTTTTTTTATATGTATTTGTGTGTGAGTAATTTAATATCTTTTGTTTTTTTTAAATATGTATTGTTTTAAAAAGAAATATGTATTGGGGTCCTTTTTTAGATGCATTGGGGGTTTATTTTTAGATGCATTGGGGACTTTGCTGTCTTTATGTAGATGCATTGGGGTCTTTCTTATGTGTTTGGGTGGGTTTTATATGTACTGTATTGTTTTGTTTTTTTAAAATATGTATTGGGGAGGTGTTTTTTTAATGTATGTATTTGGGGGGGTTGCTATATATTTGGGGGGTGGGGGAGGTTGTATATATTTGGGGGGTGGGGATCTTTTTTAATATGTATTTGGGGTGGGAAGTTTTTTTGCATTAGGGATGTTTTTTGTGATATATATATTGTAAGGGGGGAGCAAATGAGTGAGAGTGGGGTAATTGACGGAGGGAGGTTGAGTGAGAGGAGAGAGGGCGTGAGTGAGGAAAAGAGGTAGTAAGAGTTAGACGCAGGGGAGAGAAACACATGTGAGATGGGGGAAGGGATTGAGTGAGAGTGGGTGTAACAGGGACTTATCACTGTTTGAGAGAAACTGCCTCTAAATCCAGCAGCGAGCTGGTTAATTGCACATAGGCAATCAACCAGACTCCACCTGGTTTATTAGGACTCTTGAGAAAAGCCTGATGTGAGAAACAGGAGAGAGATTCCTGAGTTCACATTTGGGCTGACAGAAGGAGAACAGAGAAGCCTGCACACAGACACTGTCTTGAGCACAAAGGCTGTGCTGAGATCAAGACACCCAGAGACCTATATTTCCTGGACACAGAGGACTCGGGAACCTGCCAGAGACTGACATGGAGGGCCACCTGCTTAAGGTACTTCCTGAGACTTTGGGGTGATAGGCTGGTAATGGGAATATCCCTCCAGTCCTGCAGATAGGGTCTGGGGAAGTAAGTTAGCCCTTACACAGGGATAGGGGTTTGTTATTTTGTTGTTTTTGTATGTTTGCCTGGATAAAGGAACAGGCTCAATAAAGCCAAGATATAATTTCATCCAAATCGGTCTCCATTATATGTACCTCTGCACACATCTCTTACAGTGGGGTATTTGATGGACGGGGGGAGAGTGAGAGGTGAGACGGAGGGGAGAGAAATACATGGGAAAAGGTAGGGAAATAGAGGGGACCCACGAGGCGTGAAATGGGGGGTAAGGGGGGGCGGAGGGTAAGGGGGGCGGTCAGAACTGTAGTCCTGGGCCCCGAGAAATCTGTCTGCGGCCCTGCTGATGACACAAAACGTCAAAATAGCTGTCTGTGAGTAGGTTTACTGGCTCTGCACTTCTTTAACCCAGGCTGTGCTGAAATGCTGTGCAATATGGCAGGCATACGTTTATAGGGGTCCCATGTTAAAATTGATTTGAAGCAAAAGGTGATACTGTGCTCATTTGCATGTTATTTCACAGAATCCCTCGCTGCAGTGGAAGCACTGTATGCCAGGAGATAATGGTGAAAGGCAGGGATTAAGACCTGTCAGACGTTTGTATGTGCTCACAAGTGATATTTTCATTTGCTGTATGCCTGTTCTGGCCCAGGCTCACTGTAGCTAATAAGTAGGATAAGGCAGTTAAACGCGTCCCCTTTAAATGCACACAGAGGCCTTCTTATTTTCTGTAACTTTATTAGAGGGGGTAAACAGAAGCATAAGATAACTTGGAGGTAACATTTCTGAGAGGGAGGTGAAAAAGCAATGCGTGAGGTGAGGTGTGACTACTTCCATTGGCTGCTGGCTTGAAAAGGAAGGGGAAATTACCTGGCATGCAGGAAATAGAGCACGGGTGAAACCAAGAGCCAGGGGCCCTGGATCATACCATTCAGGGGCCAGTGGTAGAGTTGCTAGGCAACAGGCTCAGAAGCGAGGGAACAGGAAACAGGGCGGTGCACAGCCGAAGAAAACTCCCCCCGGCAAGGTAAATGCAGTAAAAACTTCTATTTATTGGCACTTAAGGGTTAAAAAATACTAACTAGTTTCACGCAGGAGGCGCTTTATCAGAGACTAGTATTGTATTGTATTGTATGTCTTTATTTATATAGCACCATTAATGTACACAGCGCTTCACACATTCCTACAAGTGTTGGGCAAGAGGAACTGCTGCTTTATATTCCCAGTTACTGCTATACATTTCTAATAGACATTTACTTGTGTTGCAGGTTTAGACGCACTGTTTGGGTTTTCTGCATAGTTTACCCTAGTAATCCTCTCAGAAGCGAGGGAAGGGAGTTACATTTGTAAAAACAAATACTGAGGAGGGACAGCAGTCACATAACAGGGAGAAACCACACAGGGGCCAGAACAATGCCTGTTTGAGAGGAATTCTGGTGAAAATTTTCACCCATCTGTACTTTTCGGCCATTTTTGTTCACATTCCGCTCACACGCCCTTTGTTGCTGATGTCACTTTCAGAATAATCTCAGCGGCTCGGCCTTCTTCTCGCTTCCCACCATAGTGGACTCTTCCATCTTGATCCCTTTTCAGATGACCGGTAATAATTTTCAAGAAATAACCAATAATTCGGAGTTACTCCCATCCAGACCCTGAAATGCGGCTTGTACAAAGGGCTGGATGGGTGTGTCACGGGAGACCAGAACCCTTTCACAGGATCAAGCACCAGTCAGGACGGGTGTTTATGTCTGCCGGAGCCAAGAGACACACCACAATATCACCAACAGAGCTATACTCACTCCACACAGGGGATGCCAGGGGAATCCTAGGTGCCCAGTGCCACCGAAATGGCTTGCCCAGTGCTGCTTCCAACCCTGTATATTCATCCAGACGATATGATAAAGGGGTAGCCCAGCCATTGTCCAAAGAGCCTCATTGCCACCTATCGTCACAGGGTGTAACACCCCAGTTACGTATGATTTAACTTAGATAGCGTTACTGTATTTTCCTCTCCTCTCTTTATTGGAAGATGATGCTCAGCTCCAATAACGTGCTTCCATGACGAGATGTAGTCCTGGCGCTGTTTTTGCATATAATTAGCTTTGACGATAGATAGCATGGTAACTCGGAACATTATGTCCCTTTGCCGTTTTAGGTAACGTCCCGTTATGGGCCCTGATTTAATGCGGTTTAGTGGATGTCAGTCACTTCCCCGGTCAGTGGAAGAACTCAGGAGTTTCATGGCCTGTTCTGGAGATGGCACCCAATGAGTGGGTAAGTGCCGGAGTAGAGTTTGACAATGGTTAACTATTTCAAGGGTGCTAATCTCCAGTCCTCAAGACCCACCAACTGGTCAGGTTTTAAGGATATCCCAGCTTCAGCACAGGTGGCTCAGTCGAAGACCTGACCTGTTGGGGTCTTGACGACTGGCGTTGAGCACCACTGAAGTATTCTACAGCTCAGTACATGTTAACTCTTTATCCTGCACAATACATTTGATGAGTTTCTTTGGGGGACAGTAACCCATATCTACTAAACAGTCTTCTGCTATAAGGCACCTCCCTGCTCATTGGCTGGAATGGACTGTGAGGCGGTCTTCCAGCACTGGATAGTGTCTTGTGGCAAATAAAACCACTGGGCCTGGTGGATTATTTGACCTACAAAACCAAAACAAGAAATTGATGCGTTCTACGTTAATATCTATCGGGGTCATTTGTCTTCTGCCAGGGTCAATTTTCTTCAGATCTTCTGCTGGAAGAAGCCACTTGGTGCTGGAAGATGCCTATTGATTTGAGTGACCTGTAAGGGGTGTGGGATGGTGTTTTATGGCATAACACTGCTTAGTTAATATCACCCCAGTCTGGGCTCTAAAGTGTTCACGTTATTATCATAGAGCAATGCGCGGCAGCTCCCTGGCAGTGAAGAGGTTAAGGACAGCGATCTCAGGAATATAAATAAAGATTAAACCTGCACAGCGCAGTGCGAATGTTTCCTCTCAAGCAGATAAACCCAAATGCCAATTAAGTGACCTTTTGAGCGAGAGATGTTCAATGATTCATTGGACCTCGTTCATAAATGTTGCAGTGCCCCAGGAAGAAGCTGGGCGAGATCTCGCCCATTACCTGCAGATTAAAGGGAATCCCAGAGCATGTTAACATCACACAGCTCTCATTACTCAAATTGGAAACCTTCGCATGTCCTCTTATAACCCCCTCCCTGCTAGGGGGACGGCAGTGTGCACTGCTCTCCATCACTGCTTTGGGGCAGTGAACAGGTCAAGGAGCATATTCTTCACGGGGCTGTTTTCGGACTAAATTCCCCATTGCATTAGGTCCAGGCCATTGTGGTCTTGGCTTTGGCTTGGCGTGGGTTTCTACTGGATGGCTGCTGCTGGAGTACTACTAGACTAGTGCCGTCAGCTCAAATATTTCATTATATAATATTATTTACTTAAAAAAACTGACTGGCCCCTGTCTGTGCTCATCCCCTGGGCTTGAGCCTGGCCTGGACACTCTACTGTCCATTGTAATAATAATAATTATAATAATAATGACAATAGGAATTCTTGAAATTGCCCGCCACGGTTTGGTGTGTGACTCTGCGGTGATACACTGGGTCCTTTGTGGCACTGCGGTGCGTAGGGGCAAGAGTGGATGCCGCCTCGGGACGTGAGGTCTGTAGCAACATCTGTGATAATACAAATACCAAAAAAAATAACACAATTGCACAACTCAATCCCATAAATGAAACATCCCCGGGTTGAATAACAAACCCACAACATGTTTGAATGAACTCTTGGACACAAGAACTATCATCTTCTGTTCCTTCGGGCATGTGGTCGTTTCAGAGCGGAACATCTGTCAGTTTGGGTTTGATATCGTATCCCCACTCTTCTGTGTTTTATAATGATATATTTTTTGAATGTATATTTTTATTGTTTCAGAACAATATATGTGATTTATATAGATGTGTATATATATATATATATATATATATATATATATATATATTTATAAGTTTGTTATTGCGTTTGTTTGTTTGTTTGTATGTCCGAATTATCGAAATCTCACAAACGGCACCACAAAATTTTTACTGGACATTCTGCTGCGGATTTGTAGGTCAACGCAACTATTTTGAGCTTCCAATGTGACTCACCTCCCAAATTATGGACAGTCTAAGTTTCCATCGGGTGTCCTGCAAAAATGTTAGAGCAGGAGCAGGGGGCGTGGCTACTACGGGAGGGGGCGTGTCCTTGGCTGGATCATGGCTGTGTGTGTGTGTCTCTGTGTGTGATGTTAGATGTGCGGGTGAGATGTGCAAGCAGGGGGGGGGGGGGGGGGAGGATGTGCCAGCTAGCAGGGGATATGTGCGCAGCGGGGGATATGTGCGCAGCGGGGGATATGTGCGCAGAGGGGGGCGGGGAGATGTGCCGGCAGCGAGGGGAGATGCAGCAGCGGGGGGAGATGTGCACAGCAGGGGGAGATGCGGCGGCAGCAACACGGGGAGATGTGCTGTGCCGGAAGCAACAGGAGATGTACCAGCGCGGGGGGAAGATGTGCCAGCAGCGAGGGGAGACGTGGCAGCAGCGCGGGGAGATGTGCCAGCAGCAAGGGGGAGTGGGGGGCCTGGGGAGAGGTGCTGGCAGCCGAGGGGAGGTTGGTGGAAGCAGCAAGGGGAGTCTCGCTGCGCAGCGGGGGGGGAGGGAGAGGGGGGGGAGATGTGACCGGCAGCGGGGGGGGGGGGGGGGGATAGGAGGGGCGGGGAGATTGTGTCGGCAGCGAGGATAGATGTCTGCAGCAGAGCGGGGAGATGTCCGGGCAGCGGGGGGGGAAAAGATTTTGTACGGGCAGCGAGGGATGATGCAGCAGCAGCGCGGGAGATGTGCCGGCCAGCGAGGATAATTGCGCAGCAGCAGCGCGGGGAGATGTGCCGGAGCGCGGGGAGATGTGGCCGGCAGGGTTAGGGATAGGGGAAGATATCACTTCATAATACAGTAAGTGCCCTGATGTGTTAAAGCAATGCCTTGCTGGGCCCTTACAGCAACAAAGGGTGAAGGTCTACATTTAGGTGCATTTGGTACATGCTTTAAATACAAATTCTAAAGGCATTGAAGAGTCTTTTCTTTTGGCCTTCATTAAGAGAGGACCCTCGATCACCTCAGACATACTCCTTAAACTGGAAAGACAGGCAGATTTTTTTTAAATGAACTCTGCAGCGAGGGCGCGAAGACGTACGCAGGTGAGCGCTTTCTCTTGGCTTAGCCAGTTCCAATATACTTTGCCGCCACGCACTGCATCAACAAAACATCATCAAGATCCTCCGTAACACTTTCACCCATCGGCTGTGGGAGAGAGAGGTTATATAGAGACGCTCCCTGTGATGTTTTCCGCAGGTGGAGACGCAGGCGTCGCAGTTCCCAGGGAATCCAGACAAACAAAAAAAAAGAACATTTCGGAGATTAGGCCCACCCCTCTCGCCCCTTAAAAAAGAAACAAGTTCACGTGATACAAGTGGAACAGGGGGGAAAAATGTCAAGACATAAAAACCAAGATCAAAGCATTTGATATTCCTGGCCGCAGTTTACGGATAGTGTATCTTTAATCTTTTAATGGTATAGCAACAAAGGAGGGGGATGGAAGAGGGGTTTCATTTTCTTTGTTTGAATCAAATATACCAATGTTATTTGTTATGTCCTGTGTCCCGTTTTCCCAACCTAATTTAGGCTTGCAATGTACGTTTATGATCGAGGATAAATGGAAATTTGGCATGGGTGTACCCCTGCCCGAATTAGATCGAAAAACGTTAAATGCAAATCTGCTTAGCGATCAAAGGGAAATGGTGAGGGGGGGGGGGGGGGGGATGAAGGTTAGTTTGTTTACGCTTGTTCCAGCAGCTAACCCCCGAGCCCGAACACAACCAGGATGGTATCTGCAATGCACCTTATTAGGAAATCAGAACCACTTTGTGGTAACTGTGAACCCCTGTGGGGCAAAAACCTTAACCCCAGGGTTCTCAACTCCAGTCCTCAAGACCCCCCCCCAACAGGTTGCAGGATATCCCTGCTGCAGCACAGGGGTCAATCCGTGGCTCGTCAAAGACTGAGCCACGGATGAGACCACCTGTGCTGCAGCAGGAGATCTGCAAACCTGTTGGGGATCTTGAGAAACCCCTACCTTAACCCCCGGTGTTGTCAAAGTGTTCTATTATCAAATCGTTTACTTGGAGAATGCAGACCCAGAAATCATATTATATCCCCACTTTTGCCCTTCCCTGCTCCAAATTTCTGTGGGATTCTGTGGCGGTTTCTTGGAGCGGAACCTCCGTGGCTCTTACATGTGTCCATGATCGGGACGGAGTCAGTGGCAGTGGCGGGTGATGAAGCTCTTGGGTATGAGATCCCTTTTCCCCCAAAGCTATTTATTGATCCATTATAAAGTATTGTAACACAGGTCACTGTATTCAGAGCTGGGCAAAGGTTATGTCAAAGTTAGAATCGCTGCAAAAAAAAATGGCGCTTCTCACCAGTTCGAGTTTTGCTAAGTTCAATTATGCGTACATGTGAGTAGGCGAAAGCAGCAATTTGTTAAATGAGGCAAAATTTTAAAAACAAAATGCAGCGAAAAAATTCAAACCACTGTAGCGGGTTTGCAAGGAAATAGAAACGTTTGTCCGAAGGTATGTTGGCCGATCTTTGGCACATTGGTCCGTCCCTGCCGTATTACCAGTGTCTGTTCTGTAAAGTGCAGATAACCACGGGTTCTCTCCCATTCTGATTACGTAACATGCTTTATCTGGCCTCCCTGCCACACCCTCTCTCCTTACAGCCCATTCAAAATGCTGCTGCCCCAATCCTCTCCTGCTATCTCTACGCCGGTATCGGCTTCCGACTCCTGAAATTTCCCTGCCGGGTTCCTATTATCTCTGTATAAATGCAAAATTTCCCTAATTTCTTTACGGCTCCACAGTCCTGTGTACCTCCATATACTCACCTCTGATCTTCGTACTCTCGTACCTCCATATATCTCACCTCTGATCTCTCGTTACTCTCTGTACCTCCATATATCTCACCTCGGTTCTGTTACTCTCTGCACCTCCATATATCTCATTCTGAATCTCTCGTTACTCTCTGCACCTCGATATATCTCACCTCTGATCTCTCGTTACCCTCTGCACCTCCATATATCTCACTCTGATCTCTCGTTACTCTCTCTGCACCTCGATATATATCACTCTCGATCTCTCATTACACCCCTCTGTACCTCCATATATCTCACCTCTGATCTCTCGTTACTCTCTGCCCTCAATTATCATTCACTCTGATCTCTCGTTACTCTCTGCACCTCCATATATCTCACCTCTGATCTCTCGTACAGCCTCTGCACCTCCGTATATCTCACCTCTGCTCTCTCGTCACGCCTCTGTACCTCCATATATCTCACCTCTGATTCTCGTTACACGCCTCTGTACCTCCATATATCTCACCTCTGATCTCTCGTTACTCTCTGCACCTCCATATATCTCACCTCTGATCTCTTGTTACTCTCTGCACCTCCATATATCTCACCTCTGATCTCTCGTTACACGCCTCTGCACCTCCGTATATCACACCTCTGCTCTCTCGTTACACGCCTCTACCTCCATATATCTCACCTCTGATCTCTCGTTACACCCCTCTGTACCTCCATATATCTCACCTCTGCTCTCTCGTTACACGCCTCTGTACCTCCATATATCTCACCTCTGATCTCTCGTTACTCTCTGCACCTCCATATATCACACCCTGATCTCTCGTTACCTGCACCTCCATATATCTCAACTCTGATCTCTCGTTACACGCCTCTGCCACCCATATATCTCATCTCTGACTCTCGTTACACGCCTCTGCACCTCCATATATCTCCCCTCTGAGTCGTTACTCTGCACCTCCATATATCTCACCTCTGATCTCTCGTTACACCCCTCGCCCTCCATATATCTCACCTCTGATCTCTCGTTACACCACTCTGCCCTCCATATATCTCATCTCTGATCTCTCGTTACACGCCTCTGCACCTCCATATATCTCACCTCTGATCTCTCGTTACTCTCTGCACCTCCATATATCTCATCTCTGATCTCTCGTTACACGCCTCTGCACCTCCATATATCTCATCTCTGATCTCTCGTTACACGCCTCTGCACCTCCAAATCTCACCATGATCTTTCGTTACTCTCTGCACCCCTATATCTCACCTCTGCTCTCTCGTTAACGCCTCTGTACCTCCAATATCTCACCTCATCTCTCGTTACTCTCTGCACCTCAATATATCTCACCTCTGATCTCTCGTTACTCTCTGCACCTCCATATATCTCACTCTGATCTCTCGATACACGCCTCTGTAACCGCCCTCTATATCTCACTCTTGATCTCTCGTTACTCTCTGCACCTCCATATATCTAACCTCTGATCTCTCGGTACTCTCGCACCCCCATGACTCCCTTATCTCTCGTACTGTTCTGCACCTCCGATTATTCTCACCTCTCCTCCGTAAACCCTCTGTACCTCCTATATTCTCACCTCTGATCTCTCGTTACACGCCTCTGTACCTCCGTATATCTCATCTCTGCTCTCTCGTTACACGCCTCTGTACCTCCATATATCTCACCTCTGATTTCTCGTTACACGCCTCTGTACCTCCATATATCTCACCTCTGATCTCTCGTTACTCTCTGCACCTCCATATATCTCCTCTGATCCTTCGTTACACGCCTCTGCACCTCCATATATCTCACCTCTGATCTCTCGTTACTCTCTGCACCTCCATATATCTCACCTCTGATCTCTCGTTACTCTCTGCACCTCCATATATCTCACCTCTGCTCTCTCATTAGGCTAAGGCCCCGCTCCCAGAGTCAGCGCGCCCGCACTGCAGACAGACGGGGCGCTGACATACACAGACCGCGATATGCGGTCTGTAGGGAGCGGGAGCTTTTTTATACTATATACCGCATTTTATGAGAATTTATAAGTAGATATTATCAGGTAGATTGTTTATCCTCAAGTCGATTCCACTCCCCATATTGAATCATAACTCGGTTCATGGATTTAAATAACATGTCATATAATTATCCCTTTATAATCATGTGGATGGTCCCTTATGTACATTGATGAATTCCGCGTTAGTGATTAGTGCAGACCTCGTACAAACAGATGTTTTAAATCACAATTAATGATGCGTTATTAAGACGCAGACTAGTAGGGGGCGGTACACTCCTGACGAAGCCACGTACCGATTGGCGAAACGCGTAGAGTGGTACCCGCCTATTGGAAGAGAGAAGCAGGGACGTAGATTGTAGACCCTCCACCGGAAGTGACGTATCGCGACCAAACCGGAAGTGACGTATCTGAGTCCACCGGAGGGGACGGGACGGCACGCTTCAGAGGGAGCTCCAGACATACACCGAATTGACGTCTACCCCAAGGACTGGAGCAGACGATACCCGAACACCCCAGAGGGAGCTGAGAGGGGGGAGCGTCCAACGTAGCAGTGTCCCACGCAGCACATGCACACCGGAGGTGGTGGGTGAGCCCAAAATCCACAGTCTACTCTCTTCCATCACATTATTGTGATTCATGCTTGATTTGATTGTTTTTATTGTAAGTGTTCATTTTTAAACCCTATAAAAGTCACGTTTTTTACATTATTGGTCTGCACTATGGATACTCTTTCTCCCACATATATTATGCTGTCCTGCTGAGATTGGGGATCCACACCTTATCAAGAATCAAGAGTTCCTTTCCGCTGAGACCACTGTGTCACACTGCCCGTATTTTATCTACATCTTGAGATTAGGCTATTCATATGAGCCAAGACACATTATTGTATTAACCCATTGAGTACCAAACGGTCTACACTTAGAAGATATTTTGTTTTATTTCCCTTCCATGCTCCCCCTGGAATACACACGAACCAGACAGAGGGAGCTGCCATTCTGAGTGAGAGACTGATTTGTCCCCAGAGAAGGCGAGAGATAGAAAGGGCTACCCAGCTAAAGAAGAGGCTGGCACAGTTCCTTAGACCCACTGGACGGTGGTCGCGGAGTCTGCTGGGACTGCCTGGGTCTTAATCCCAGGAAGAAGGAAAGACGCGAGACCGTGCTGAAGCGGGAATGTCCTATCCTTAACATTGGACTTACAGAGGAGAGATTCTCTGAGCTCTCGTGGGGCCGCGCTCCCCTAGGAAGAAAGGATGCAAGACCGTGCTGAAGCAGTGACATCTGCTCCAAACCCTGGAGTAACAGATAAGCAAAATACTTTATTGCTGTGTTCAGAGACCTTTATATGTTCAGCTATAGTAATACCTGTTTTGGAGTGGTAAACAGCTTAGCTCTCCACCAAGGTAGTAAGGGTTGAAGCTGAATGTGTAGTTAGACTCCTAAAAGGAGTAAGACTTTATTTTATGATTTTGTTTTGACTTAAAGGGACGGTGAGCCTGTTAGTGTATTATTTATCCCTGTAAATAAACCCCATATAGAGAAATACTACATTTCCTGCCTCAAACTGGGACTAAAAGAGACTGCAACGTGGTGTGGGCATCACTATATATACATGTTTATAGCCCTGATGAATAAAATGATACAGTGCGGCATGTTCTCCATGGGGACACTTACCCTCCGAAATTAAGACTGTGTGTGTTGAAGCGAGCTCTTAGGAATGACAGAAGGAAGGCGATTCGATCCATTTCTAGCAGCGTAGCCTTTCAATATGTGTATTTTATTTCAGGGTGGAATTTCAGTATTGCTCTACAAACACAAGAAAGGTCAGTAAACACAACAAAGTCCATATCGAAATCCAGAACCAAACCCTACACACACACACACATCCCCAGCAGTGCGGCCTAGAACACATGGGACATGCGAAACTTGCTATGATTTCATATTTATCTGGTCACCTAACTCCTCCTATTGCTCCGTATACAAGGGCTTCCAGTTTCTTCCTACTACTCCCCTTCTGAGGGCAAGATTTGCAAAGGTCCATTCAATGTATTAACATGACATGAACCTAACGCAGGGCTGGCCAACTCCAGTCCTCAGGGGCCAGCAACAGGTCAGGTTTGTAGGATATCCCTGCTTCAGCACAGGTGGCTCAATCAGTGGCTCAGTTGAAGAGCCGTAGTGCTGCTAAGATTCGCCCTTTCCTCTGTCATGCTAATGATAAAACTCTAATGCATGCCCTTATCCTCTCCCTCCTGGATTATTGTAACATACTGCTAACAGGCCTCCCTGCCTCACAACTTTCTCCTTTGTGACCGATTCAAACTTTGGCTGCTAGAATCATTCCACTTTCTCTCAGAACAGTCTCTGCTCATCTCCTCCTTAAATCCCTCTCCTGGCGTCACCCTAAAAAATTTCAGATCACCCACAAAATTCCGCTCCTTACCTTCAAAGCTCTCCCCTCATCTGCTCCTCCCTACATATCAGCGCTGATCTCTATCTATGCCTCTGCTTGTCTCCTGCGCTCTGCCCATAACCGTCTCCTTTCCGCCCCTTTCACCTCTACTGCTCTCTCACCTTAAATCCCTTTCCCATCCATGTGACCAGATATCCCGGTTTAGTCGGGACGTCCCTTTTTTTAGGGCTCTGTCCTGACTTTTTGGGGTGCTTTCCCGATTATTATTTTTTGCCCATTGACCACGCATGCGCATCCGACAAGTGCCGATTGGGCATGCGCGGTCGGCAAGGGCTCATCACGCATGCGCAGTTAGCGAGTCCGACTGCACACGTGTGACATTTGTCCCAGTTTTTGCCGGGACAAATCTGGTCACCCCACCTCAGTGTCCCTTACCTGTGGACTTCCCTCTTACAGTACATGCCGAGCACCTTCTCTCCCCACCATGGCTCAGACAGGGACAATCCTGGCAAATAGCTGAAGTCTCTGGCATTATTTTAGTATTGCTATGATTAAATATAAAAACCACAGCGATGGCGTGTGAGCCACTACAGAGATTATGGGCAAACTCGCAAAATACTGAGTACTGATAGAGAGGACAGCAACATGCTGCAGCATAACACTGAATCAGAGCAAATTAGCTTGATGCTTTGGCACAGAGTCAAAATGACTCTCACTTTTTGGAACCTGACCCATCGAAGTTGGGTCTTTGACTTGTGCGATCTCACGGCAGAGAAAGCCGGAGAACCACGCGGCTTCGTAATAAACCAATCCTGTTGAGTCTTGGCTAGGTCACCGGTAAAAGAAAATCTCGCCTCATTTTCTGAGACCGAACTAATTGAATTTTCTTTTCTCATAATTCCCAGACACCTCACTTATGACTTGACCTGCCAGTCAAAACGTCTGATGGAAGCCTTGGCTGCAAATCAAATCATTTCAAGGAGAGGTTTTGCAGCGCACACACGGCACGGTGAAGTGATTAAACAAAGCAAAGTCCGTCATTTCTCTTGGAAGCAGAAATATATTTAGTTAACCCCCTGACTGCCGACTATCTCAACGCCTCCAGTCATAAAACTAGTGCCGGATTTATCACAGAGATTTATCCAATTGAAAGAAATTGGGGTTTTGCACCTGGGAGACTTGAGTAAAGGAAAACACAACTTTGGATTTAAATTTATTGTTTAACCCTGTTTAAAAACAAATAATGATGTCGAGTATCTCAACACAACTCCATTAGTCCTTGTGCACAGCTGTAAAGTTTTCTTGATGCTTGCAGTATAGTCAGAGGTGGTACGACCACTGGTATGGTACGATATATGTGCCACTGGTTCGGCTGCCCCAGGCCCCACCACATTTAGGGGGCCCGTCATCCACATGCCGGAACGCTGCTCCAGCAACCGGAAAACAGCATTCCTAAAGGCCCCCCTCTCTCCACACCCCTTCCTCTGACCCTACCTGTATAGGGGGCCTTACCTGGCAGCAACGGCAGCCCACCCAGGTGGTCCTAACATGGAGGATAGGCCTCACCGGCAGTCAGGCCGAACTTCCGCAATCTAGGGTTGCCACATGTACGTTTTTAGAATAGGGGATGCTGGTAACGGCGCTCAGTGGCACAACTGCTCCCCCTCCGAGTCATGCGCGACACCGCTTTGACCAGAAAAAAAAATTCTCTCCACTTTTTGAGCTTAGTCACTCCCATGTGTTATCGTAGTTGGTGTAGTATAAGGAAGAGGGGCACATAGTACCCTCCTCCATCCATTTCTCCCCCCCCCCCCTATAGGAGCTGGGTATCAGGGCTGAGTATAAGAGCTTGGTATCGGGGTGAGTATAGGTTCTGAGTATAGGAGCTGGGTATCAGGGCTGAGTGTGGGAGCTGGGAATCCGGGGTGAATATATGTTCTGAGTATAGGAGCTGGGTATCGATGCTGAGTATAGGTTCTGAGTATTGGAGCTGGGTATCAGGGCTGAGTGTGGAGGCTGAGTATAGAAGCTGAGAATCGGGGCTGAGTATAGGATATGGGTATCAGGGCTGAGTGTGGGGGCTGAGTACAGGATCTGAGTATAGGAGCTTGGTATCGATGCTGAGTATAGGAGCTGGGTATCAGGGCTGAGTATAGGAGCTGGGTA